>OZ024902.1:96573571-97773571 GCA_964017125.1 Flabesymbios commensalis
ACTAATAATATCAGCCCATTTAAAGGACATCATGATATTATTTTACATTATAATTGCCATCACCTTTATTCCATCGAGGCATCGGTGGAAACCGGAGACATAAAATTATCGTACATTTTTTTAAGTA
Source organism: Flabesymbios commensalis (assembly GCA_964017125.1). NCBI lineage: Eukaryota > Metazoa > Annelida > Polychaeta > Terebellida > Flabelligeridae > Flabesymbios > Flabesymbios commensalis. The sequence continues at coordinate 96,573,699 of OZ024902.1, forward strand.
AAACACTAACTGCCACTTACAGACCATCTCACATTCACTTGATTGTCAGCTTCGGACTGACTGACTGCGAAGAGCATTCGAGCCAGTTTTTTTCGCCATAAAATATTAACCAAAATGCACTAGCCTAGCAAAGATAAAATGTTGACACAGTGTCGGGTTAATATTGGGTCAGCATCGCAAGCGCTGTTCCAACGTTAAAGCAAACGCTTCAGAGACCAATGACCAATGCAGCACCTAGATAGTCAAAAGTCATACTTTAGTTTAACCTTTTCACTGTTTAACCTTTTCACTACCATACATGACGGAAATTTCCGTCGTCATTCGTCAATGAACGTAACCATAAAATGACACAAATTTTCGTCAAATATATACTACATTTATGTATTTTTCGTCATTTGAAATAAATGAATCGGGCTTTAGGCCACCTTTGTGCACATATAGGCTAAACTGGGCCAGGAGAACCTCCTGAGGATGGTGAGATGATTGAGATGACACTGTCCTCCAGACACAGGATTCGAAATTCGAGCCCTGGCGGTCTGAGGCCGAGCACGCTACCTCTCGGTCACGGAGGCTCCCCACAATACTAACTTTCACACGTGGATGGGGAAGAAACAATTTTGTTTCTTTCAAACCGCCGGGACCGGGAACCGAACCCCGGACTCTGGCGTGAAAGGCAGCGGTGCTAACCACTACCCTAGGGCCCCCGCCCTCGTCATTTGAAGCTGGAAATTGCGTTAGCAATTCCAGCTTCAAATGACGAAAAATAGAACTCCTACACCAGTATATCTGGATCCTGGTATGCACCCCGGCCAGGAAGTCAAAGGGTTAAATAAATACGTTGTTAAGCATCCTAACAACAGCTCAGTGTGCGTTGGTAGAACTTATAATACACTTTCGATAAAATTCAATAAAAATGTGCCCCATGATATCACTATCAAATGTAATTGCTTTATCAGTAAACGATATGTTGCGAGTGATTTGATTCCTGATGTAGAAACCCGAGTTCCCTGAATGTACTCCACGGATCGTGTCCTGTGAAGAGGAACAGATTCCAGGCAAACATCCAAAATATTACTATATAGGCCTATACATGGTACGGAAGCGTGGCCTACATATGCATTGAAAACATTGATAAATAGATTACTCTCAAAATAAAGCTATTGTAATTAGCAACATGGCACTCACGACGACTTATTGTCAATATTATGCTTAATTAGCTCACCGTTCTGACCTCTGAGTTTATGAAATAGCTGTATTATGTAATAATAATCTGCACGTGAAATACTATAACAGCATTACTAACCCTTGTCCTGCTGATCACGACTTTTATCGTTTTTTAACCTATTTTATTAGTCGATCAAATCACTGATATTGGGAACGAAATGTGTGTTTAAACATCAAGATATGCATATGTTTGATCTCAAATTAAACAAATATCCATAATTTTCACCCACTTGAAGTTGTGGGTCGCGGTAGCGAGACACAACTTCCAGTGGGTGAAAATTTAAATAAATTAACACAGCAGGATAAGGGCTTTTAAAGATTAAGGACACGCATCTCCATAAATTCATTGTACATGACACTTTTAATGTAATATATCTTATTTTTCTATTTTGGTCATTTATTGGTCCCAAGGTAATGTGTTTTGAACAATAACTGCTGTGCTCTTGGCAATATTAACCTTGTTGAACATAAAAAAGTAGTATATTTAATTTAGTGTCAACATAATTTGAGATACAGTAATATGTTTGAAACATCACATAACAATAATTTAGTGATAAATTAAAAAAAAACGTATATACAAGTTGCAGTTACAAAATATGCACGGAATAATAAAGGGCACAGAACGAAGTATAAATCGTTTTTCTTCACGCATCAGAACTCTGAATAAACAACCCATTTTTCTCATTGGATCTTGTTTTTTCGCTCCAGATTGGAGAAATAAAGCGGTAAATTAATAGTTTTGCATTTACTGTTCAGCCACGCAGACACGAAGGAGGGAAAAACGGCGGCAATTTTGCCGCAACAAAACGCATAAAGAATTAGGAAAGACACGGATGATCGCAGACGGATTTACACAAAGTGACGTACGTGGGGATTGGTTCGCCCCCTGTTGTTTCAATGCTGGGATAACGTCTTTGACGTTGTCCCAGCATTGAAACAACAGGGGGCCATCTCCCTGCATTCCTCTGGTTTGGGGTACATGTCTTTCGCATGGCGAGGTATAATGGTTATGAAACGGAGGATTGAGTGTTCGCCTCAATGAAGCAGATAACAGGATTCTTCATGGATATCCGGATTTGTCCCAATACAAAGGAACTGGCGCTTATTAATATAGATCCTTATATTGTTATGCACTTCAACTTGTTTAGGAGAAAACAAATTTACAATCAAGGGCGTTTTCTGTGGTGGCCTGCTCGCACTGAGATGAAGGAGGATATGGAGTTTTATATCCCTTTAGGTACTCGACAACAAGATTAGGGGACTATGATCAGATTTTTAAAATGCAAAATATTATCTAGACCTTTGAACAATTTGGTACACTGTATATACACAAGAGCGAGGACTCGTATGAGACTCACCTAATATTCTCGTTACCTGCAAGTTACGACTCCATAACCGAGCCGAAGGTCTATCATTGCCAGTTTTCTCTATGAGGACTTTGCCTGTACCACGTACATTATCATGATTATAATAGTAAGCGTTTTCCAGCGCTCTAAAGTAAAGGACGTAGTTAAGACGTAGTTAAGACCACTGAATTGCTTTGTCTGATTCAGTAGAGCAGGTGACAAGGGAAATAACCCTCTACTCAGCCATCACTATTATTCATCGTCAGAGTATGAAACCTTATTCTATGCGATTTATTCGACCCCTTTTGGCTTGATGCCATGCTCAGCCGTATAAAATACACTTTCTTTCTATAAACAGTAATATTACTGTATGATTCTGGAGACATCACTCCATATAAGGAGCCAGAAAATATAAGCGATGAGTGTGCTCGTTACCCACACGCACGGAAAAGGTCAAAGGCAGGCAGACGACAGGGGCCGGGTTACTTCCGGGATCTCCCTGACACGTGACCTGCGCGAAAAGCAGATTGTGGCTGCCTCACGCAAGAGTGTCATGGCTGGTTAGTGTGAGTGAGCTCCACAGGCTCATTAAGGAGCCATGGTAATCACATGGAGCACGACCGGCGTCCAACTACCTGGATCTCCCAATCTGTCAGGGATCGGCACGACAAAGACATTTCAAACCTACAGTGAGGTAGAAATGAGAGAGTTATGGATAGTACAAAAAATCGTCATCATTATTCATGTACTGCAATCAATAATGTTCGTAAATGCATCCAGCATCAAATCATTTTCAATGGCTTTTACAGAGGTTGGGAAAAATATATATTCAGCAATAAAGACTTTTGTATTTTCAGATGTTAAAATGTGCTATATTTTTGTGGAACAAGGAGATGTTTTGTTATACTTGGCTAACTTCATCTTACCTAACATCAGATCACATTGATTACTTGTTTATATTCTCAGCATACGTTTTAACAATCTAACCGAACAGTGGAGAACAGACTGTGTATTGGGCTATGCTCTACAGAGTATTAATTAGAGGTATAGACCGAGCTGTCCAAATTATCTTTCCGATTGCGTGCAACTGTCCAATGCAGCCAGTGCGAGCTTCCATAATCTAACCTCGCCATGCTAATCAACCAGGTGAATAAACCTGTATGCGGCTCAGAGACTCACTCACCACAGTCACCAGGGGGACGTTATTAAACTACTCACAATTATTATGTTACCATGTACCACCCAGGCTTGGACAAAAGGGTTGGGTAGTCCTGCTACTTTTGTACCGTATACGACTACTATTTTTACAAAAAAAATGTACAATGTTATCAATTACCTCTCACTGCATCAAATATAATATTACCAACAACTAAACGTATTCAAAATACATTTTCATACAAGGATCGAAGTTTTGCATGCAGCAGCTACTTCAAAGTGTTGATCTGTTTCAAATGCGGGTTCACTTTGCATTTTATTTTTGTTTATTAATAAAAATGGCTATAACGTTTGATTAGACACCTTTATGAGATTATTATTTCCCATGTGTTACAGAAATGAGAGAATATTGTCACAGAGATGTATTCAACGCATCCTGCCCGGATAAGGAGGTCATCATAGTGGAGTATGCGCAGTACGGGCGCATGCGCAGGGGGAAGTGTGCACGTCAGGACTTTGGTTATATCGGCTGTTCCACAGACGTACTGGCCAAGGTGGATGTTATGTGTTCAGGTAGAAAAACTTGTCAAGTGAAGGTATATGAGGCGTTCAGCGACCTCAGACCTTGTACAGAACTGGAATCATATCTGGATATACATTACAAATGTGTCAAAGGTAAAGCTACAAACAATCTGCTTCTGGGAAGCACAACATCGATGTAATTATGTCCTGACATTGCATAAAACGAGAGTTGTACATATTATAAGCACATGGCAACCAATGTTTAGTTTAACTTTCTCCAATTTCCATTAGAAAAGTTAATATTTATCTAATCAGATTTTAGTGGGATTGACCACTGGACACTAACGTTCATGTCAATCTCAAAGCGATTATCGTAGGAACCAATGATCAATGTGAATCTTAAACAAACACAGATTGTTAATTTAAAATAGTCAAGGGTATTTTTACTTCATTTGAAGCTGGTAATTGTGTCAGCAAAAATATCAGCTTCAAATGAATGAAACATAGAGGAATAATGCACACAGTGTTGGTGTAATGGAAGTGGCCCAGCATTGCACTAAAAAGCAATAACTACATTGTGTGTGGCGGTAGAAAAGCAAGCCTCATGAAACACAGAATAATAATAACCCGAATTAATATTTTTTAAATTAGTGTGCATCACAAAAGCGGTACATATAAAACAACAACGAAATGACGGGGTGTCAGGAATTAGATTTATTGTTAACGGTGAAAGGAATTAGAAAAAGAGTTATTTTTCTGATTAAATGTTATAAGTAGTTCTACCGCGGATACAAGTAGGCGACTTATCTAAGCCATTCTTAATCAAACTCTCTGAGCCAATCTTGAATGTGTCCTGTAGACCATTTGTTTTAAGCATGTACATTGAATCAATTCTTCGTAAAATCTAATGATCTATAATCATTCATTTTAATTTATTTGCTACCAGTGATGCAAATGAACCACTCTGAATGATATTCGGTATATAATAGAAATGAGGAATGTTATTTGATAAATATTTTGCAGTCGTCTAATCATTGGTGAAAAACTGACAGATAGCTTAATAAATAACATAATCTCCGTCTGCCTATATTTCTTTTATGGATAAAATAATACTTTCAAGCTGTCATCGTTCTAGAAAAACACTGTTGGTGATTTTTTTATTTCAGTTAGGGCGACGTTATGTAATTATGATTTGTGCTGAATGTTTCTATTGGTAATTTTAGTGACATCTGGTCCAGTGAGTGCCTGTATCACCAGCTCCGCGCCGCTGTCTGTATCCGCACAATCTGGCTATCTGTCCAGCTGGCAGCTGTACGGAGGTACCAGCTGTTCAATCTTCAATCTTCAGGCAGGACCCGGTCAAAGATGGAACATCACACTCCTGGACTTTGCCATAGCCTCCCCCATACTGAGGACACCAGCCGACAGGGAGATGGCCGCCGACGCACGCGCATCCGTATGCCGGAAGTACGCCATTATCAGAGAGCACGCCGGAAGCGGAAATGACATCACACCTCAGCGCAGCGGAGTGAACATCTGTGGTGGCGATAGGCGACAGAAAAATGTCTACATGTCTAAATCCAATTCTCTGACAGTCCAGTTGTTCACACCTCAGTCAGGAAACCAGGCGGGACATTTTCTTATCAAGTACCAAGGTGAGTTACATCAAGGAAAATATAATCTGGTTCTATTTTACTTGGTTACATGTATGTGCCGTGAACTCCGACTATATATCCTGTTGATATTGTTACATTCATTATTATACTTGCATTAAGACATAATATATGAGGGATTTTGGTGATAATATTGTAATTCGCTTTGTACTGCCAAAGCCATTCATTGAAAAGACAAGGACCGTCTCGTTATGCGGGAGCAAGGCTGTGTTACATAGCATACTGCACGGGAATACATGGCCCTGTGGAAAAGGGTAGCCTTTAGAAGCAAAAAACATTTCCGGAAAATATCCAGCCGCCCTTTGAAAAATGCCAATCCGTTTGGCTATAGGTTTGATGCTAGTAGACCGCATTGCAAAGGCAAACAGCAGTAGCTGCTTACTTTTCAAGTAAGCAGTTACTGCTGCTTGCCTTTGCGGGACTGGAATGTCCCTGCTCTATCTCCGCTGTATTCTGGCTTGTCCTGTGACAGGGTACTGGGTCACATCGGGTCAGATCGATGTGACGTGGCCGGTCACCCGGGCCTGATTGCTGATGGAGGTCTCGAACCCGGCCACCTTGGCTGCCTCCAGCACGCTCCATCCTGCCAGGCCATCAACACCAGGTTTATGTTTCACAAGCCGCCAGACAATCTGGAGAGGCCCCCACCGGCCGAAAACTGAGACCCCACCTTATTCTTATGCTGTAGCCAGGCTCCCTTATGGGAATCGTCGTCTGCTTTGAGTTTGGTTTCTGGTGGGCGAGTGTCTGTACCTTGACGGACACGTCAACTGGCTTGCTCTTTTAGGATGACTGTGTGAGGCCCACAACGCTGAATTATTTTGTATAAGCCATGGAGACCAAAGTGTTTTTTTGAAATCGTCATAAATGTCTTGGTTAGCTATTTCCGACTCATTTGAATACCTATGTTATGGGTCTACGGCCGTTATAAATATTTTTACTCTTACAGCGGGGATCATTTTTAGTCGTCAGAATCGATCCCCGCGCTGTAAGGGTTAATACGTGGTTTTACTAGTATGTACAATCTTTTGATTGTTTGCTTGCATATTTTCATTATTTAATTACCTTGTACAATGTTCACAAACGCTATTTTATTTTGCTATGTCAAAGGTAGAATATCATGATAATTATAATGGGACGTAAAATATCCAGGGGGGGGGGGGGTCCACAACAGAGAGAGGTCAATGATGCAGGTGATGACAAAACCAGCCATGGCCGGCACTGTGTGCATGATTGTGGAACACTTCTCTTGTATAATACAGTTATGGTTATACAATACGGCAAAACAATCTTTGAGAACTCTGTTGATATGATTCAAGAGGATTTTTTTTTCTCCTTTGAGTTTTAAAGAAAAGAAGGAATCGAATTGAGCACAATATCACGTTTTTAATAGAAGGGGGGCTGATATCAAATATTTTGTCATCGTCACAATTTATTTTTATTTTTACCACTTTATTTGCGTATTTTTCCATGAATTAGAACAGTGTAACTCCATGACACCGCACAGATCTAAAATGTCATATGTTACAATAGCGTGGTGTGATAAGTTAAGATATTATGATGTTTTAAAATACCGTTTTAACCCGCTGAAAAAAACTTCCGGTGCATTATAATTGAAAAAAGGCAGCACTCTCATCATTCAATGTGACAGTTTCTTATCGCATTTCATTGAGTTTATCATGTCTCAGGATTACCAATAATTCCATGAAATAATCGTTCTTAGTTTCTATATGACACATTACTAGAGCAGTGTGCCATCATTTAAAACAATGAACGTCATCACGTCATTTCGGGCCATATCCGGTGTCCTCTGGTGTGAGTGAGCTCGCGGAAAATCTTGTTGCCAAGAAAAAGTGCGTAAAAAGATGTATGACTTATTGAATTTTTATATTGCGTTAGTTCGCCTACCAGGCGACGGCAAATTCTGATTATGTACGTGATGTGACGTGAATGAAAACACCCTTTAAGAACGGGGGTGGTACGCTATCTGAAAGCGGAAATGTAGCGGCATATCAATAATAGAGCGCGCATATCGAGGTGCTCATTAATCATGTTAGGACTGCATCGTGTTATGTCTATCTAATAAACAAAGTAGATTGCATTTGAAACCATACATGAGAAGTGTCTTTTATTATACATTGGTGTATTTATTTATTCTCACTTTTCTGCCGTGATATGATGATATGATATGATAAAATATTTCTACAGCGTGGTATCCTGCAAATATGCAGATCAGGACGCTTCACAGTCATAACATTTTATGCAAAGTGAAACAGTAGTAACTGGTTACTTACTAAACCCCTCTCCTGACCGTATATACACGGGTTGAAGCTAGTTTCAAACAAGATAAAATGGCACCGAAATTGATCAAATAGTTTGCGATGTTCAGTTATTCAAAATAATTATTAATTAAATTCTGGATATATCTATTTTTCATGTAAAGATATATTTTTCGTCATTTGAAGCTGGAATTGCCAACGCAATTTCCAGCTCGAATGAAATAAAAATAGAAACAAACAATTCAACAGGAGCTACTGCGTGTCTGTTCTTGCATCACGGTATATGGTGCAGAACCGAACATAAATCTGGGGTTTTCTTAGCACAAATCTTGCACCTTTTATAGCCGCGAAATATTTCCATAATAACTGATAAGTGACACCACTTTATCTAAGCAAAGATTGACTCTCACGACAGCCAATATGATCACAGAAGACATCGTAACCCATCTGCACAAAATCAGTCGAAAATGAGTTAACTTGGACATGGAAAAGGTAACGAATGAAATGGACAATGAATGAGGTTCAACCCGTCACTGATTATCTTCATCATGTATATTAAAAAAACAAGAAAAAGAGAAAGCCCTTAAAATTAAAACGTTGATCTCCTTTTTTAATATTTTTTATTTAAAATAATTTTTATTAAAAACTCATCCAAAATGATGTTTTTTTATCAAAAATGTGTATTTTCACATGTAGATATCTACATTATCAATGTATTCAATAAAGCAAAAATTGAATTTTTGGGGAATTTTGATGAATTTTCGAGATTTCTGTATTTTGGATAAATGCATGATGCGACTGATTACGTGCAGATGGGTCACTTATAATGTTAGGAGAATTAAATCATCATAACTTTATTTATTAACCCTTAACCGCCAAATTATTCAATCTGAATTTTCACCCACTTGAAGTTGTGTCTCGCTGACGCGATCCACAACCTCAAGTGAGTGAAAATTATTCAGATTTGACAATATGGAGGCCAACTGTTTTCAAATATTGCTGATTGATGTCACATTTTATCTTTAACATGTTTAAAAAGTGGTAATTAATGTGCTAATAAAAAATGAAAACCCGAATATATGGGGCACCGGCGGTTAAATGGTTAATCAGAGAACGTTTATGTAATCGTTAACACTAATCATACCTTGGTAGCTATGTGTAATTGCAATGTCTTCTTACAATGATGCATCTCTACAACAAAACCTAGTAAATACACCGGAGAATACAAATACGAGTTATAATGATTTGACACTGACGTCAATCGGTATGCGCCCCAACATAAGAAAATCTTTTCACTCACTTGCGTAACGCGTTTTGATTAAAATACACTAACTGAAAATGTAGTATCCCTACGGTACAATTACTATTTATAAAGCTTCGTTGCCTTTATTCAGATAGAGTCCCAGTTTTATTTCTGGGGATTATCGTTCTACGTACAGAACGCGAGCCAGATCTCTAATAAATTCCAGCCCAGCAAACACGAGACATTCACCCAATGCTGTTTTGGCGATGGGCCATCGCCGCAGACGCTGGTCCAGCGTTAGAGCAGCACTGGGTGAATGTCGCGAGGTTTGCCGGGACACCATGGCCCTTATATGTGTCAGACGTGGCGAGGGTGCCAAGTGGTCAAAACTGGCCTTATTTACGAGTTGAGGTGCCGATCACACCAGACGCGAGAATTACGACGGGCGCCCAGCCAAAAATCCCCTAATGCTTTCAGTGATGATTTGGGTGAATTGTGTATGCAAACCTGGCCCGCAAAATGACAGCTTCAAAGCCAGCGAGTCTCGACAAACACGACGTGTGGGCTGACTTGCGGGACAGTGTCGGGCCAATGTCTTTAAACGCTGGGCCATCCCGTGGAAATGTTTCGTTTTTTCCATACATGGGTATTAAGAGAGGGATTTTTTTCCAGAAACGACGTGAGTGGAATTACAAAACTGACCTTCAGGCGAGTGAGATATTGTCATTAAAGATGCATTTTTTATTTTTTGCTTATGGGCAATTTCACATAAAGGGTGCATTTAGGAAAAATTGAAACTTTACACAATTTTTTAGCAAATACTGCTAGATATTTAAATGAAACATTTTTTTATTTAAACAAGGGTTGTATGGGGAAACGACAGACCAAATTATATAGAGTTTTGTCAATTATTTCTTCATGAATCAGTGGTATTTATGTTATTTTCAACACATTTTGCAGTCTCATCCCGGAATTGTCTTCATAGGAGGGTTTTTCTATTCCAGATATGCATCTAACACACAAATAAACTTTTATTGTGGTATGGTTATTGGTCTTACGATTTAAACGACACATGTTTGACAAAAATCGAGTCGCAAAATCTGATTTTATGTGTATTTATTGAGTTTAAAGTATTTTCCGTTAAAAGTTTTTTTCTTTTTTTCCCGCCAGTACATCACTGCCCAGCTTGAACTATCTACATATATATAGACATTTAATTACTCTTTTGAATAGGTCTGGTGGTTATATATGGCATACAAATACTTTAAACTGATTGCTGATTAACATTAGCAAATTAATTAGAATTACCTGTATGTATGTGAAAATTCCGTTAAAATAATGTCCCCTCCAGTACATCACTATTCAAGATCCACGCAGTGTGTTTTTCTAAGATATATTATTATTGCAATATAACCTGCCTCTTTGAGCCCCCACGTGGATATTAATTGGAAATTCATGTTACAACAACCACATATTTATACATTTTTAGATGAAAATAGTGTTAAATTAGAATTGTCCCCTCCAGTACATAATATCAATATTTAGTATTATTTGTGTGATAAGACCTATTTTTTGTAATTTACTGATCTATATGGGTAATTATGTATTATTATGATAAAGCCTTCGTTAATGGCAGCCACTAGACACCAACAAATTGATATTTATTAAAAATACATATATGTATTTCATTAATGGATAAGTTGTAACCAAAAAATATTTTGTGGGTGTTTCCTTTGTTCATTTTAAAATCAATATTAGCATGTTAATGTAATTTCTTCACTGTTCTGACTTACAAGACCTACTAGTACAATATATATACATTTATGGCGTATATATCATCAAACAAATGTGCTCTATATTGTCTATAATAGGCTGCCAGTACACTGCGTACTGGAGGGGACAGAACGTATGAGTGTAATTACTCAGGTATAGAACGTGTGGTATTTTTCATGCTTGTCAAGCGATTTAAGCGGTCTGTACCGATACACAATCTACTAGACTACTTGAATTAAAAAAAAATGTGTTTGTAGCAGCTGGGTCCCTTTGCTTCACCAAACCATAATAGTCCCGCTTCGGCAGCCCCACTCCTGTGGACCTTGACGATGCTGCACATGCGGATGGGTGGATAATGTTGCTCAGCGAACCATGATGACCCTCCTACTTTAAAATGGATTTAATAGTTTAAATGTATGATTGTCATATACATTTTCTATTGCAAAAAATGAGTTTAAATGTCTTGTTGACTTTCAAAATATGACCAGAAATGAGAACTACATACTATCTAATGCCCCTGTTCATTATCCACCCAGGAGGTGGTTTCACTACAGGTTATATGCTAGGATATAAAATTATGTCATGTCTTATAACATGGCCCCAGCCCCCAGATATATAATAGTTGATAGCGCACATGTCACTGGTACATGATGTATGATCTTACAATGCTCAAGTTGGCGCAGCGTTGTATGGCCTTAATTTACTATGCCTGATAGTGATATCTGGCAAACCATGCCAAATAGCCAGACAATTAATTGATATAATATAAAATGTGAGGTTTTAAGGAGGGCAAGGCTAAGCAGATCGTTTAATATAGCTAGACTATAAATATAAAAAATTGTGAGGTTTGAGAAAGTGTTACCAGCATACCAGTTATATTCATAAAATATACATGTATGCCTCGAAAAACTTCCAAATCTATCAGGTTCAAAATGGTCAACTGGTGTCCATTATTTAACTTAACATGCTTCATATCCAGTGCCAGATAACTAGACAATTAATATAAAAGAAAATGTGAGGTTTCCGGGAGGGATAGACCTTATTTCAACTCAGATCACATTCAAAATTGCAAACTATCTGCTATTTATTATCTACTTTAAAAAATATATATTATGTCTGATATATCTAGCAAATATTGCCGTCTACAGCAATCATCCAAGGGCAGCTGCAGCCTCCTCGTATCTGGCCATAATCTTTGGGCAGATTGCCAGTGGCGTACCCTGGCTCCTCCGCTCAACAGCGGAGCCGATGCAGCACCCGCATCAGTGCTGGCGCTGATGTAGGCTGTGGTAGCCTTAAATAACCGGCAATAGCGTGTCTCTCACGTGGGATGAATGGAGTTACCCAGAGGGAGTTATCCTTCCTATTGTTACTCTGGGGACTATCCGACCCGAGGATATCGGAGCTGCGCAAAATGCCACAGAGTTTCAGCATTAAATTGCACAGGGAAAACTCAAGTCTCCGGTCGTCTGGCCATATCTAGGGGTATATCCCCTAGACATGCCCAGAAACCCTTATCGGGCGAGCGAAGGAAAACGCTCTCAATAACCCACGATGCCCTATCACCCCCACCCTCACATCATCATCTGTACATCATTCATCTCATCAATCGACTGCAACGTTTTTATCGTATTACAATGTCACTTAAAAGACCTTTTGTGCCGAATAGTGGCGTGAAGCAAAGATTTACTACTACAGCAAATATTGCCAGACAGCTAGACCATAGAATAAGAAAACAAAATGTCAGGTTTTAAGGATCGAGGTAAATGCCCTGAAAAATTTCAACTCCCATCAATTTCAAAATTACCCTGATAACATCACAGTATTGGCCCAATAAAATGGTTTAATTGAGCCTGATAATCATTATGTCTTGCACATTGGTGCTGTTTTCAGCCAATACAGTTTATAATCTATATTCCGCATTGGACCAGTAATGGGCCAATAATGGCAAAAAATGTAGTCGCATAAAAACAATGGCTGAATACTGGATTTTAACCGCTGTTACTGCCGATAGCATCCGGTATAAAATAGAAATTGGCCTGATGACGTCATGTTTAGGCCTACTTTAATATATGTGATATCTGCTAAAATGTGCCAGATAGTTCAAAGGTTATTATGCTAAACAAAATGTGAGGTTTCAGGGAGATATTTTGGCAAATTAAAAATAGCCGATTATCGGGATATATGAGAAAAATCAAATTTAATAGGTCTTGTTATGAATACAAATATATCCCAGATTTGTAGATATAGGCCTAGGCTGGAGTGAGAGAACGGTATTGTTATATAAACATGATAAATTATCATTTGTACCATACTAAAATAGTTAGCCAGTAATTGCTTTACCGTAGTAAAAACGTAGCTTGGTGTAAAATAATGGTACGGCTATTGATGCATGCATGTAAATTTGTATTCAGTTTGAGACAGACAGACAGACAGATATTTTATTGACAGAAATAAAAGTCATTACAGACTTATTTGTCATAGTAATAAGAGAGATATATGTACATGTATATACAAGAATGTTAGTTTGTTAAAATCATATGAGTCAATATACATGGTATGATAAACAACTAAAATCATGTTAGGTGGCATTGCCATAATGAAAACTGGGTATTTCGGTGATACAAATGACTACTTCTTAAAATAAAATAAAAAGGCATAGCCAAGATAACATGGGGGTCTATCATTTTGCTTCCCGCACCAAAACCAGAGATAAAATAGCTACTATGTTTAATATACTAATTATATATAGTAGCAAAAAAGACACTCTGGAAAGCGTAGAAACCAAAAATATATACAGGTGCATAATTATGCTACAGTAACTAGAGTATGAAATAAGACAATGGTAAAAATTATATGGTATTTAAAAAATATATATATGTATATATAATATAAAGCAGTACAATTAATGTGGCAATCCGCGAAACAGGTAGCTCCGAGCCATGTGACCATGCAAGCACAGTCGCTATGAACTCGGAGATTCCCTGATAATGCCTAGTGGTGTAAACTTAACAACGTAATAACAGTACTACTACCGTAACACAATATATACATACTAATAAAAGTCGGACATTGTGGTTCGTCGACTGCCAACAAAGTATAGCATCAGAACCATCCATATTATCGAGTGTTGCAGACTTGTGATGTAATAACAATGACAATTACGGATAATAATTAAGTGTGCCATTCACGCAGGACATGGCACTCACACAATAACATTAAAGTTTATTTAATTAACTAGTGATTTATTACCTATATGGCCCTCGCACAAAAAAACAACATTACAGCTTATTTTAATTCACTATATTGTTTATTTCATACCATTTCACTCACGACCTAGTTAGTACCACATACTCGGAGTTACAATCGAAGAAAAACATTCCCGACCTCATAGATAAAATCAGCTGACTTAGCAACTCTGAAATCATCCATAAGGCCCCACCTCGTCTGATAACAAAGGCGACGGAAACGTCCCTAACCGGCCCTAAAAAGCCAAATAATAAATCCGAGAGCAACAGCCGTCCTGATATGTGGTAATACCCAAGTCAGATCATGAAGGCATGATAATATGGATAATATAGCGATAGGTGACTTTGATTTAATATACTCGGTGTTTTTAACAATTAATTTGTTTAAAACAGCCATAGATAAATTGCGCTAGTGACTTCACCACTGTTATGTCTCTAGATGGCATAATTTGTAGAAACATTTCATTTGTCGGATGTATATTGATAGTTGCGGTTACCGAGTTAAACAAGATTTTGCGTTCATTATTCATAGCGTTACAGTGGAGAAGAAGATGTATTTCGTCGTCAATTTCGTTTAATTCACACATTGTGCATATTCGCTGGTTTATTGGAGTGATTGGGTTATTGTATCGTCCTCTTTCTATATTTAGATCATGTGAGCTCATTCGGTATCTCGCCATTGATGTTATGAGATGGTTACCCCTTGTGTGTAAGATATATGGTTCAACACAGAAATACTTTTTTACTAATGCATATGTGCGCAGCTTACTCGAACTCTCAATATCTTTTCTCCACTGCTGTGTAAATATTCTAACAATTGATTCTTTAAATAAAAGCATGAATTTATTTGTATCCCCAATATTCTGTGATTCCCAAATTTGATCAAGCCCGGCTCGTTCGAGGATAGAGCGAATACGGGAAGACCAATTCGTGAAGCCAATGCCATCTAGCTCAAGAAGCATATTGTAGGCATTTCTGACTGGATGGCTCTGAGATAGTTTTAGAATTCTACACCAATATTTTACGGCTTTTATGTGTTGTCGGATGATCAGTGGAAATCGTCCCGTGTCCCCATATATTGCAGGTGTAGGTGTTTGCTTTCTAACTCCAAGTGTAGATTTAATAAATTTTAGATGGATTTTTTCCAGATCGTTAACATCATCGCCTGTGTACCATATATCACTTCCATATTCTAGTATGGGCAATATTTGACAATCAAATGCCTTGAACGCAATAGTGGGTGACAATTTACCGACCACAGGACGGGACTGTTTACGTAGAGAAAAAATTGCTTTCCCAGCTTGGGAAGCAAGATGAGAAAAAGTTTCTTTTAACACGTTATTAGCAGACTTGGTGCTATACACCACACCCAGGTATTTATATTGTTCAGATTTTTCTATAATGTTATCACCATAGTGGAAGCTTCCGTGTACTTTTGTGTAACGCTCATTAAAGATTAGAACTTTTGTTTTAGGAATGCTTACTATGATATGCCAAAGGGAAGCATATAAATACAGAGCAGTTAGCTGTTTTTGTAATCCCTCAGCAGATTCTGAAAAAAGGACAAGGTCATCTGCAAATAACAGATATACCATTAGTAAGGTGTCCACAGGGATACCTTGATCTTGGTCAAATGTTGCGGATATGTCTTGTAGAAATTCCGTGAATAGTTTGGGACTGAGCATACCGCCTTGTAGAACCCCATATTCGCTTTTTAATATGTCACTGATACGCGAGTCCAATTTTACACGACACTCTGCTTTAGAAAACATGCTTCTTATTATGTTTAGCAAATTGCCGTCTATTCCCCTGCTCAATAATTTGTAGTATAATGCTGTTCTATCAATATAGTCAAATGCTTTTGTGAAATCGACAAAGCATGTATACAGGGGTTTAGAAAGACACCTTTGTTTATCTATGATGGCACATAGTATGAATATATTGTCCGTAGTTCGCGAATTGCTTTTAAAACCAGCTTGATAAGGATCATTATCATTACACACTTCGTTTTTAAATGAGAGTCTGTTATTAAGTATAGATTCAAATAGTTTCCCAATACACGGCATGACTGTGATTTTCCTGTAATTATCTGGAACACCATGGTCCCCCTTTTTGTAGACAGGGTGGATTATACCGGTAGCCCATCTAGATGGATATTCACCATTGGTAAGAATGGTATTGAACAACAATTCTAATGCTGGCAATAGTTCATTACATCCATATTTGTAAAATTCGGCAGAAATACCATCTACACCCGCTGCTTTCTTGCATTTCAACTTTTGAATTGCCTTTTTAATTTCTTCTGCAGTTATGGGACTGTTTAGGAACTGTGTCATATTAGATTTATCGTGCTCTACATTATGTTGAAATGAAGTAACTTGCTTTATAATATTATTCATGTGTTCATAATCAAAATAATCCACATGTGGTGGGTAAACTTGTTGTTCAAAGTATTTCACAAAGTCTGCCAAAGTAGGCCCTGTAGTAACATTTCTAGGATTTAAAGATTTCCAGAATTTCCAATAGGAGTTAGGATCTTCCGTTCTCATATTTTCCAGCTCACTAAGTTTGGCTTGCTGGTATTGTCTTTTCTTTCTTTGGATTAATTGCTTATATTGTCGTAACATTATATTATATTCGCCATGCCGTGCGTTAAAGTCTCTCTGTTTAGCAATATTATTAACAACATACTTCAAGGATTTACATTCTTTATCATACCAGGGGTTAGAGGGAAAAATATGTTCTTTCTTTGCTTCGAAATATGTTTCCTTGTTGGGAATAATGGCGAAATTACATTTTCTATCATACCATTGAATATGTCACATAGAGTGTCAGTATTACACCCATCGATGACGGCACACAGCATTTCCTCAAATGCATGACACGTTTGCTCATTTCGTAAAGCTAGTTGATATTCTTGCTTTTTCTCGTCTTGCCATATGAAAACATTAGAGCAAGAAGCTTTGTCATTTACACAGGTATCTATTTTTAATGGGTTGTGATCATCATGATCATCGAGTTTAGTATTTGAAATATTGAACTGTATGGGACAATGATCTGATTCCACCAATTTCGGTAAAACTTCAAATTTGCTGATTATGTTATCTTCATTTAAAATCAGATAGTCTATTGTGCTTGAACCATTGGGAGAGTAGTATGTAAAGCGGCCGATACCATTATCATTATACATCCGCCCATTGGCTAATTTGAAACCTGTGTTTATACAAAACTTTAGTAAAAGTTGACCGTATTTGTTAATTACTTTATCTTCATTAGAACGTTGATTTGGAACATTTACATTGGTATATATTACCCCAGCTTCATAGTCCGGGGCCTGACCAGTTCGGCTATTAAAGTCACCACATAGTAGGATGTGGTGCGTTTCTATATACCTAGCCACTTCCTCTTCTAGCATAGTAAAATAATCATTTCTTACACCAACATATGCTGAGTTTTCTGGTGGTATATAGGTACACCCAATTTTAATGTTTTTCTGACAGCAGTCTGTAGCTAATGTTAAACATACCAAATAGTCATAGGTGTGGTCTATCCTAGTTAAATTTGCATATTTATTTGAAATAAGTATGCCAATACCACCAGAAGCTCTACATGCATTTTTATGTTTGAGTTTTCTACTTACATGGTGGAATTTATAACCAGGTATTGACAATGTGAAATCATTCCCTTTCATTGTTTCTATGAAAAATATTATATCGTAGTTGCGGATAAATGTAAATAGATCAGGGTCTGTCATTTTGTTACCTAGACCATTTATGTTCCATGACAGCACGCGTATTTTACTGACCTGATCATTGTTAATTACTCTATTCACATCTGTTATGTCCGAGTGATGATTGTTTTTATGGGAAAACACTGACCATTAATGGAGTGATTGTTGAGGACTTCCGCCATGGCAGAAGTCAGTATTTGCTGTCCCTCCTCATTTAAGTGGATTCCACCACGATAAAGGTGCTGTTTTTTCACGGGAGTGGGCAAATAGTCAGCGTTGGACAATTTTGCACATATTTCACCTATGTGACAATTTATGTGGTGAATGTGGGCATTATATTTGTTCTGTTTTGTAGGGGGGATTTCAGCCACGTAGAAATGTGTGTTTTGGAATCCCTTTATTTTATCAGCCAGTCTGTTAATATCCTCCTTTACCTTGTTTAATGATCCACTAATATCGTTCGTACCGAGATGGAGGACAACAGCTTCGGTGTCCTCACATATATATCCTTTTAATCTAGGTATCAAGTGCTCTATTCTCATTCCAGATGTTTTATATACACATACGGCATCTGGGTTGTCAAGTTTTGGTTTTAATTGTTTGGCTAGTCCGCGCATATTAGAGTCACCAATGATACACTTTTTTTTCTTTGATTTGACGACGGGGATCTGTCTTGTCACGTTTGCATTATCGTCTTTGTCAGATAGGTCATTGATGGTTTGTGTTAAATCACTGCTGTTACTGTTGCTGGTGGTGCTGCTACATTCTGTAGAACTACTGAGCCTATTATTTTTCTCATTGTTTTTGACATTTTGGTTGTCTAAATCCTTTTTATTTGGTTGTCTTTTATCTATTTTGGTGCTTTTTTCAACTGTGCTTTTTTGTCTGGTTTGTTTTTTCCGATTTTTATTTTCTATCACTTTTTGGCCTTTCGTCGGTGTAGCTTTAGCACAATTATTTACTGCTGTCCGTGTTTTAATGCTATTCTTCGATTTTGTGGCACCCACAGTTTCCCATGCATTATCGTTATCATCTATTTCATTTTCTTTAAAAGTCACTTTCTTTTCATTTTTATTATGCCTATTCTGATTGGTATGTATTATAATTTTTTTAATTATATGTACCATTACATACAAAACTTCGTATCCAATTATATAAGCTCAAGATCGGCTGGAGTTAATATTATTTTTACATCACTGTACATAAATATATTGTGTACGGTACATTAGCATAATAAAACAGTTACACTACAACTAAGTAACAAAGTAAAAAGAAAATGCTAGATTTCAGGGAGTGACAGCTGTGACCTAACAAATTTGAACTTGATCACATTCAAAATAGCAGACTTGCGGCAATTATTTAATTATTGAATATGCCTGATATCTGGCAAACTACGGTATGTTAGCTAGCTAGACCCTAAAAAGAGCTTATGCTCCTAACAGCCATGATGAAGTGAAGATAAGGGAGGAATATGCATTTGAAAATGGTTGTTTTCATTTATATACCTTGACAAATTTCAACTCTATCAAATGCAAGATGGCTGACTATTGCCCATTATTTACTATATGCTTGATATCAGGCAGAGCATCCCAGATACCTAGCCCAGTACTATAATTTATCCAACTCCCCTCATGAAAGCCCGGAAAGTATTTTGTTGGCATATATATCCCTCCCTCAAACCTCACATTTTGTTTTATATCATACATCTCACATTTTGTTTTATAGTATAAAACAAAATGTCAGGTTTAAGGGAAGGATGTGCCAACAAAATGCTTTCTATACTTTCGTGAGGGGGTTGGAATGAATACACTAACTGTCTCTGCGGTTATATTGGAATAATAGTAATGTATATGTTTGTAAACTATGACTGATGATGCTATTTTATCTCTTTTTAGTAGTTTACTTGTTATTCAGTTGAATTATTGAGTGCTCATTTATGCTTACAGGTTTGTTATTGTTGTTAAAAAAAATATGTCCTCTCCAGTACATTTTATGATATTAGCTTGAACACCGTGACATTGTCCAAGTTATGTCACAAAAATCAAAATTATTTTCCATTGTTTTTCCTTGATGGTGTTTAATACGATGCAGACAAATAGTTGCGGCCTTTACCCGTGATAAACCACTTAAACATCATTTTATTTTAGCAAAGTTTATACAATTATGCTACTTCAGCTCAATTTGGAAACAAAATGTTGATTAATCACAATATATATTGGAGCAAAATTAGAATATGAAATGTTGAGCAACATATCATGCTTTACTGGTCTAAAGTATGCATTTATAGCACTTGTGATGTTGTTATTTCAACCGTTAAAAAAATGTCCCCTCCAGTACAGTTTGTCACACATATAATTGTGCAGAGGATTCGCATGAAAAAGCACTGTAAAAATGCACAAAATATGTCATATATAGTATTCAAGCTATATGTGTATATTTAGCTGATGTCAGAGCACTAATTTGTTGAGCTGTCGAAGTAAATGCTGTACAATTCATACTTGAGTGTATTGCAAAATTTCATTTGTCACATTTCAAATGAATATCAAATCTATATACATGTGAAATACGCGTACAACACATAGTGATCTTCCCTTTAGAAACACGACAATAAAAAAAATAAAAAATTTAGGGGTTAGGATTTTCAAATCACCTACTTTATTAGCATTTCAGCAGAGACTAATGATTGTTAAAACAAATGTCCCCTCCAGTACACGCAAATAAAGCATACTTTTCACAAGTCAATATCTTCATTCATGGGCATAATTTAGCTCTGGAAATTTAACTGATGTTGGGGAATGACATCTCGCTGTCAAAAGTTGTGAAATTATCATACATGGAAGGTTTTTATTTTTGACATGCTATGAGACTTTTTGTGTGCCCTTTACGTGAAATTGCCCTTATATAATCGAAGCCTCGGGATATATGTCTCGCGGCTACACGAGACATTGAACCAGTGTTTGTGTAATCTTGGCCCATCGTCTGGGATGCTGACCCAACATTACTCCAACACTGGCTCAATGTCTCGTGTTTTTGCTGTGTATATGCCTGCCCCGGCAAACACAATACGTTGGTTTAATGGCGGCCCACCGTCTACGACGATTATAATAATACTGCCCCCCCCCCCCCCACGCGCTGCGTATCCATGGTGCTCTAGATCAGGATTTTACACAAAAATGTACAAATTATTATTATCATCAAAATATTCTTCTTCACAGTGTTGCCTGTGCGTAATCCTTCAATATATTCCGGTTTTCATTTGTTACCACCTTTTAAACATGTTAAAGATAAAACGTGACATAAATCAACAAGATTTGAAAATAGTTAACTTCTATTTTGTCAAATTGAATAATTTTCACTCACTAGAAGTTGTGAATCGCGTCAGCGAGACACAACTTCAAGTGATTGAAAATTCCCAATTAGATAACTTGGCGGTTAGTGTATGTAACAATCAGCCTTATCGGATTTTCGTGTGGTGTATAGTGTGCTAATGCGCTAGATTTTAATTCTCATGAAAATCAGTTGCTTTCTAGTGCTGACGTTTTATTATCAAACACGCTACAAACCCCACCAGTATTATCAGCAGATTCAAAAAATTATCTCAAGTGAGTAATAAATACAGACTCGGCTTCAAAATGACACAGAAATCAGCTGTCCTTTAAATCTAGATTTGAGTTGCTCGCTACAAAACATTGAAATCAGTTGCTCATAATTCTGGGCTGATTTTTTGTCTTTTCCAACCTTGATTGCTGAGCTTCCAGCTCACGTGAGAAAAGTTCCGTCTATCGAACCATTTATATTTATACATACAAAAAAAACCTCTTGCCTTTTTGTTGAAAAACGTGTTTTAATGCTAGAAAAATTATGAGAATTTGCGGTAAAGCAGTAAGTGGATTAATGCGCGACAAATCACCCCCTTTTTTAACGCCTCGCGCCTCTGGAAAAAAGCGCGCGCGGATGCAAAATAACACAATTTCAGTTTTTATTACCTCACCCCGTGCAGGCTGTGCGCCGAAAAAAGTTGGTAATTATGAAAATTTAATGCTTGATATCTTTTATTCCGTGCCGGTGACGACCACACACGTTCCTGGATGCTCAGCCTCGCACGTCGTCTGAGAGGCGTGCGGTCTGGTTTCTGCTCCGCAAAGCCAAAAGGCAGTAACTGCTCACTTGAAAAGTAAGCAGTTACTGCCTTTTGGCTTTGCACGTCAGTGCTGGTAACTTATTACGACATAAAAATGAAATAATAATAACAATATAAAATACACCTTTTCAGCGCCCAGTTGATCTGTTCTCCGTGTGAAGTGATGAACATGCAAGCAGTTCTTTGTTTCTTCTCACGCAAACAAATCTAATAACATGAAAAAGTTAACCTAATCATGCTAATTATAACAGCTTGTTATTTTTACTCATTTCAATCACTTATTTATGTGAATCAACGTGACTAAAATTACTTCATTTTATAATAATAGTATGTATATATATATAGCCAAGTATGAAATACCAAATACAAACTGAGAACATTTTTGTTTCGATGAATTATACTATCTCTTATAGAATGAATTTAAGTTAAAATATGTGACATGGTGCGAAAAGGGTGCTTAACCCTTGTGTTGCTAAATTGATCGCTTCTGTCTTGCTAACGCGCAATTTCCAGCTTCAAATTAGGAAAAATATGTTTATTTATGAAAAACCTTCGACGTTGGTCCAACATTGTACAGATATCATACATTTTTTTTGTATTTACTGAGATGTAGCAAATTGAATTATTTGTTTATGAACATCTGTCACAAGCAATACCATCATTATCAGTGGCATTTTATTTGGTTAGAACCGGGTTCGAAACCCTGTACGATTCTAGCACAACATGGGTTAAAAGGACCAAATCGATCAAAGAACAAATTGAAAATGTATCTCGGCTGAGATATTGAGCATAAACTTCGGGATGGCCTCTTAACCAAGGACGTGGTGCACATAAACTGGGGAGAGCTGTCATATCGCCATGGCAATGATGAGAATTGCGACGCAATTACAAGCGTAGTAATTATCGCCAGGAACTGGATTCCCGATTTCATTAAGTCTGGAAACTAACCAGTCCCATGTCCTGGAAAAATAGTCCCGCCACCTTTTTTTCCGGCATCGAGAATGGAGCGCCATTCAATCCATCATGATGTGAGATTGTGGCTTTTCCTGTGACGTTCTTTTAATTCTTAATCCGCGGGTGTTGATTGTTTTGCATTAATTTGTCCCGTTAAATTCAAACCGCTTCATCAACTGCTCAAAAACTGTGCAGAACAACTCTGTTCTGTGATGAAGTGATGACACATTTTAGTCCTTATGATAATACAGCTGATAGAGTCTGCAAGACTACTGCTCTTCCCTGCAAAGCCAAAAGGCAGTATCTGCTTACTTGTAAAGTGAGAACATACTGCCTTTTGGCTTTGCAGCGGTATTTACTCTGATCATTGTCTACATTCATATATGGTGTATCACACATGTACATTAACAGGAACAGTAACACTAGTATTTGTTAGTTTGAGATCATTAAGAAATAGCTATATCCAGACCGCCATTTGATTTCGTTTTTTTTATTCTATTGCTCAAATTGTGCAATTCAAGATTAAATTGCTTATACCTCGGTCACAAAGGTTCGTATGACCAATAGATTCGTACGAATCCTCATCTGATAAATCGTCGCCTCGGAGCTAAAGGATCCTATCTGACACTCGTCAGAGTGGCAGATTGGATCCTTTAGCTCCGAGGCGAAATTATCTTAACGCTCGTACGGCGTCACATCGTTTCGTGTCTAGTTCCAGCGAAGTTACCATCTAATTCGTGGCATCGTCTTACTGTCGCCTCACGACAACCGTGAAAAATTCTTGGTACGGCGTTCATATATGGGTTATTGTGACCGAGGTATAATCCCGCCACGTTCGTTTGTTTGCTCGTTCGCTCTCTCGTTCATTAGCTCTTTCGCTCGCTCCGTCGCTCGTTTGTCCGACAAATATGATATTATATATGCACAATATGCTATGCTATTACACTGTTGTGTCTAAAATGGAAATAAGCGATGCGACATATAGGCCTCTTTAATATGGGCCAATCAATGAATTAAAATAAAGTTCATAGCCCTCTACAGAAGACCGAACTCAGAGGCGTGACATTCTGTATCAGTTTTCGAATTAATGTCCAAGTCAAGTTATGGTCGTCAAAAGTAGGCCGGGCAACACAGAAGTTAGGTATGGAAAAGCCAAAGCAAACAATGTTCTTTTAAATTTATTTACCCAAAGTCGTAAAAGATGTTGATGCTCTTGTGGCTGCGGGTTGTGAATTACACAATAATAGCACAAGTAATCTCGTTTATGTATGCATAGGTAGAAACACCTTTCGCTCTCCGCTCAAAACTAAACCGGTCGTGACTGTTACTGTATATTATAACGCTAATTGTCTCATCATTCGAGCTTTTTATCACTCACATATCACGTTGATCATGCATAATTAATTAAAAACAACCTCCATGCCCGCTCAAAACTGATGCGGTCGTGACTGCTACTATATAATGTTTTGCCTCACCATTCGTACTTGCCTGTTATAACTCAACTTACAAATCACGTGTGCTTTATGTGTTGCAGTGATTGGCTGTCAGTCGCCTCCTGTACCTGACGGAGCCTGGGCTCAGCGTACACCAGATGGCGTCACCGTCGAGTGTAATGCCACAGGAGAGCGCTGGCATCTGCGATGTGAGGGCGGGGCCTGGGTGGGCAAATCTGTGGACTGTATGGGAGGTGAGTCACCTTACACATCGTCACCTAAGGATTAGCCCTTCAACCGCCGGTACCGATTATATTCCTTTTTTCACCATTTTTTATCAGCACATTGTCAGCTTTTTAAACATGTTGAAAATAAAACTGACATCAATCAGCAGGATTTGAAAATAGTAGACCTCCATTTTGTCAAATCTAAATAATTTTAGCTCACTTGAAGTTTGTGGATCGCGTCAGTGAGACACAACTTCAACTGAGTGAAAATTCACATTAAATAATTTGGCGGTTAAAGGAATAATCCTCCAAACAGGTTTCGATATGTTAAATACAACGGTTTTCTCTTTATTTAAACTATATTTTTTTCAATAAAATTAGAGCTGTTCTATAAAATCGACTTATGGAGATTTCAATCATATCTTTGATGCTTTAGCAAAAACAATAAATCAGCCGCCAATGTAAAGATAACAGTTTCTGAGGAGCGTATATTATATTTGGTTTTTGTACAATTTTCGTTTGTGGGCTAGTAATTATATTTCTCAAACTTTATTGAGGGCTTCATTCAATGACATTTTTTATGCTTGTAGTATTCACAAACGGCTGTGAAACCTCCCTCTAAAAATGACTCATAATTATAGCTGTGTGCTTCTCCAATAACATTTTTATTTAGGGCCAGGAGTAAACTGAATGTTGTTATTGTTGTAATGCTGGGTGTTCGTAGCTGCATGATCAATGGTGTAGGTAAAGATGGTGTGATATATTGTGGTTTACTATAGGTCACCACCCCCTGCCTGTTGTAGATAGAGGAAAAGCGGCGTCAGTGTGGGCTGTGTTATCTCAGGACTGGACATCACCAAGAGGTAAAAACACACCGTGATATGGGGAAGCTCGTGATTAAAGGGTCTATCTGCCACTTTACAAAGTGGCAGATACCACCCTGTGATCTCAAGCTGTCGTTATTAACCCTTGACGTGCTAAATTATCATTATTTAAGTATATTTCATTCATTTGAAGCTGGAATTGCTGACGCAATTTCCAGCTTCAAATGAATAAAATATATTTCTGTTTATGACAAATTCGCCCCGCCTAATTCTAATTATTTGATTAACCGAGCATCTACCAAAAATTATTTTATCATTTTCAGGGGGTATTTGGTTTGAAATTTGAATAAAAACACACAAGGGCCTAGCAATACAAGGGTCAATTTTACATTTTATGCCAGCCGAGCAAACATGACACGTTCATCCAATGTTGAGTTAATGTTGGTCCACCGTCAACGACTGTGTACCAACGTCAAGCCAATATACATATTATTGTGATTTTATTTTACTGGAGTCCTTCTATTTCTTCCCTGTAGGTATAATGATGGTGAGTGGACTTGGTATAGCCCTGGGCGTGGTGATAGGACTGGCCCTACTGGCGATAACACTTATCATTATCAGAATAAGAAGGTAAGATTGAAATAGGCTGGACACCACAAATAATTTAATCATATCACATAAAGAGCTTAATACATCTTCATGCATAAAATATGTGTAATTGTTCTCCTTTTAACTACATGCAATGTCAAAATTTTATATTTCAATTGTTTACAGTATAGTAGGCTATTCATTGTATTAATAATTTTCAAGAGCGGTATCAAAGAACATTAATGAGTTTCGTTCTGTATTAAAAATGCCGACTCTCTATGAATGTATCAGTTTTTTTGAAAAAAAAATTACATCCAAGTGATCTCACATTGCACGTATATATATTGTTCACATTGCTTGCTTTATTTCGGACCCATTGTTGGTTTAATGCTGGTCCATCATCTTCGACACTGGCCCAGTAATAACTCATGGGACTGATCATGTACGTTATTATCACTAAATGGTGTATTGTATTTTCAGAATGAAGCACGACGAGGACGTTAAGCAGGCTAATTACGCCTTGTATGGAGGCTCGAGCCTGCGATCCCGAGGCCAAGCCACTAAATCAGGAGATATGAACACGGGATATGTGACGGGCTCTCTGGCCAAGACAGAGGCCGGACTCAAATCCCGGGAGGGGTGCGAATACCAGCGTCCACCCCCGGTCCCAATGGCAGCGCATCCCCACCACTGCCACACGGGGGAGCTACTCGACAGCAGCAACGACTGTGACTTTCCGCCGCCGCCGCCGTACGCCGACAGCAACGTCACCTACGTTGACGGCAGCATCGCGGACACACTGAGCAGAACGCATTCCAACGACCACGTGTACGAGATCCCCAAATGACGTGTTAACAGGATTCCGCCTCACGCTCCTCATAAGCATGTGTAAATAATGGACAATAGATCCCGAACTAGCAGTAGACGCAGCGCAGTGTCATGTGTCGTGAGTGTACGGGGGTGTAGGGGCAGCTGTTGCAATGCTCTACCAGCAAACTAGAGACGTTAACCGAATGTTGAATTAAAGTTGGGTCGGCGTCTGCGACGCCGGCCCAACTTTGAATCAACATGTTTGCTGGGCTGCGTGCACGTGGCGCTTAAAACCCCTGTCACACTGAACACCGTGTGCATGGCATAATTTGCCGTACGAAATGCTACAAGACTGAGAAAAAACAGATTTCTATGTTCTGTTCGGCTTTACACAGCTGCATATCTAGCGTTTGGTGTCGATGATCTTGTGTATTTACAATTATGTGTTGCTTGCAGAGCACGCAGAATAGAACAATACAGCACAGGCTGCACAGCATTTTGTAGCGCCTGGGGTGGCCGGAACAACTTGACTAAAACCCCGTTGGCCCTAATTTTGGATGATGCTGGGCTACCATCGAGCCAACGTTGGGCTAACGCCTCGTGTTTGATGGAGAACTATTTAACCCTTAGAACACTGAACTATTCAATTCAAATTTTCAGTCACTTGAAATTGTGTCTCGCTACCGCGATCCACAACTTCAAATGACTGAAAATTTGTGTTATTTGTGAAATTTAAGTCCCAACATATATCTGTGTTTCAAGACTGAAATCATATTTTATTTTTAACAACTGATCATATAGGTGCTAATGAATACAGAATGTCTACTGTAGTCGCCATCAGTGGGCTAAGGGTTAATTGTGTTGTGTAATTCACAGGCGTGGCGCTGAGCTGTGAAGGAGCGCGCAGCGCGTCAGCCTGCATGCGCGAAATTAACGTCGATGCATTGTTTCAACCTTAACTCACGCCATTAACGTGATCGCCTAGTCACAGTTAGAAGGGAGAAACCAGGATGTTTCTCTGCAAACCCCACGCAGTATCAGCGGAGTTCGAACCCTGGACGCATGCATGACTGGCAAGGCAGTCAGGCGCTCTGCCAATGCGCTACGTCCAATTCTCTCTGGCACTGCGCTGCGTGCACGATGCTTCTTCATGTGATCTGCTGTAAATAGCCACGACGTGTATGCTTCAGTCCCCGCATAAGCCTATGTAGCATGCTCTCGCAAGTGTTGCGAGTGCTCCTAACTGTACAGGCTTTGACACTCGCAAACACTCGTAAACATGCAGGCATGTGCGTCTCATGAGCATGACTGTCAGCCACGCTTTAGTTTTGTTAAACGAGAGATACAGATACTTCAATCTTGACCTATATCTTCAGAATGCTCATCTGGGTGTGTTGTATGTCATATCGTTTGCACAAGAGTTGAAGTGATCATTGTAAAGAATAAATATACTATTTATTAAAGATGAATATAAGTATGATTTATTATGTCTTATCCGTTTTCAATGAATATTGATAAATATACATATAGACGACAAAAAACGTGTTCCGTTTTGTTGTCTCAAGTTTGTGAAAACGGCTTGTACATAGATGTTTTGTTCACATCATAGTGTCTATCATATGATGAATAGAGTAATTTGAAACTCAATATTAGTAATTATTCAATTGAAACTAGGATATCTAAGTATTCTGAAGAATGAAGCAAAACACCTTAAATTGAGAAAAAATTGACAAATTTTATGCTCTTGAAAATTGGGGATGATTATTATTCACAATAATTTTCAGTAGTAGGCTACTTGTATACGCAAATACCATTTTTTTAGGTTATTTATGTTAGCCTCATACCAACACTGAAATAATATTTAGTTAGATCATTGGTCTATAAGATAGTACAGACAAACTTGACAGCAAGACATGCATCTCAAACGATTATAATAATATTGTGTGAATGAAAATAAAGCGTTCAATGTTACTGTTGATATCACACCTTTTATTTACATCGCAGGCGGTCGTATTCTTGTACAAGTTACGATATATCGTAGGCTTCGGATTGGTCGAGATGGCCATCTCGACCAATCCTAAGCCTATGTATATATCGGTATTTTTATAGTGCGCAGCTGACCTTGATGAAGTAGCACAATCATTTCGGCATTCTGTCATGTGCATGGTTATAATATGCGGATCTTACATAGACAGATCACCCTCGGCTTATAGGTATCCTTGTAAACATGATATGTTGACCCAATGTTGAGCCAGAGTCACAGACAGTGCCAACATTAAATCAACATTAAATCAACGTTGGGTTTTATGTCTCACGTTTATTTATTAGCTAACGTCACAACATTGTATAACTAGTATTTTTTATCAGAGTAGAGTAGCGCGATTAATTAGTGGAATATTGTTCCAATTGGAACAAAATCTAGTAGGGGCCACTGAAGTGAGTAAACATACCAAATTCTGGCCGGAAAAGAAACATAGTAAAAAGATATTCAATACAATATATATTTTCTGTTGGATGAAAAAAACACCTTCTCTTGCGGATCTACACTCAAACCTAGACAGATTTCCCAAGGGAAGTCCATATTTCAGTAATCATCCTACGTGCTTTGTAGAACGAGGGTGATTGAAGTTGGGACGAAAATGTACTTTCCTTATTCTCTAGGGAAATTGACCTTAGATCGGGAGACCAATTGGGTGATTTAATTATTTATTCAGCACAATCCTGAGTAATAAAAAAACCATAAACATTTTCAATGCACTCGTGTTTTATTTTATAATATACATGTATGGAGCATGGGGACTACATATATTTACGTATACAGCTTTCTCTTGTATTCCCTTTTTTTCCTCGTTGTTTTTAACTGCGTTTTTGACAAGCAACCATAAGCAGCCAGTTCCTGTTCTTTTTTGACACTGAATGTGTTTTATTGAAGCAAATGTGTACTGTTGCTGATCTTGAATTATCACACAATAAAGTAAATATTCTACATAAAAGGTAACGGTATTTAATTGGAGCAAACAACGCCAATTATGTATTATAACTTCATGCGATAAAAAATGCATTGATGGAAAAAACAGTAGCTAAACATTACCAGCTCAGCAAAACATTACCAGGCCAAATGGTTTAATCTAATGCATGTTTTTATACAAAACATTCTACATACTAAATTAAAAGTAATGATAACAACACAAATGAATGTTAATGAAATTAGTATCGATCGTTCCGAAAAAAACGGCCAACAATGAACATGATGAGTTTTTAACCCTTTATATTATATTCGTTTTATTTTTAAATGTAATATAAGCACATTATTCTATGGTCCCGCGGGGCTTTCGCGATGCACAAATTTGGGCGTCTCCAGGGCAGCGCCACCATGCGCCAGTAGTTCGGCACACGATCAGCGACGTGCGGGAGTAGGCCAAATCGCCATGCGTCACCAAGGCATCGAGAACAATTTCAAAGTATGCATTGAAATTGTCTGCCGATGTTTCGTCGCCAAGAACCATCGGCGATATATCGCCGAACAGCGCCGAGCAGCGCACAACAGTCGGCGAACATTCGATAAGGTAGGCCTACACAGAGTTTAATAATGTTGCAGACACATTGGCGATGTTCCCAACATGCTCGTGTGAACATCAGCGATTTTTACTCGATGTGATAATATCGCCGATGGTTTGGGTGATCCATACTAGTAGCCGATATTTCCGAACTGGCGATGCTTCGTCAATATATCGCGAGTGTGTTGTCTCGTTGGACCACACGTTCGATATCACCACCGATCACCACCAGACCACGTATTTTTCATCACCCCAATCAGAAGCCTACGATATATCGTAACTTGTACGAGAATACGGACACAGGCTACCTTACAGCCTTCTTTTTTTCAAATATATCTGTTAAATGTAGGTTTCTGTCAAATAGTTGTTTGGTGGGAGTTTGGTTGGGTTTCAATTGGAAGTTAAAAAAATCATTGAAATAATTGAAAACGTAGGTTTTGTATATTTTGATTAAAAACGCCCTACTCTAACGTTTCGCAAATCTGATATTGAAATCAAAATCGGGACAAACATGGCGTTAAATTTATCGTTACAGGCGATAAAACAAATTGTTATCTTATTTAAATTAATTAATTAATGAATTGAATCGTAAAATGGCAGATGCCAAAATAAATAGACTGACGACAAATGAAGGTCAACTGTAAATAAGGTGGGATATCCTGTTACTAAACGGAAATGGTTAAGATTGATTTGATCATGTTTAATTATCAGATTATCAGATTCATTAGTACCCTGATGACAAGGCTCTGACACAGAGACCTCTATTTTTAAATAGATTAGTTATAATATGATCACTAGATTTCCTCAGCTGAAAAAGGCCTAGTTTTAATAAGCACTCGAAAAATTCGTCTCAGTTTCACGACTCTTTCATTTTTCGATAGGCGGGGCGAGTGTCGTTTTTACAGAGCTTGTTGTATACATAAAATAATGGTCACTGTGGCCGGGTCTGTGGCGAAGTGTGTTGGGCAGACTGGTGCCCTTGCCAATGAAAACCTAACGGTTCATACCAAAGACCATGTACAATAAGATGGTCGACTCTCGCCAAAACGTGAAATTGCTCTCAGTGCTGTCCCCCGGTATAGGGGGTTGGAACTAATGCTTTTACCATCTATCAAGTATGATTTTACCATATTACGACGAGTAACAATGACATTGACATTTGGTGGTTAGTTATTGATACTTTTGATTTCCTGCAGGCGTTGGTTCGCCCCTATAAGCAAGTATGCATATTTATTGTTTACAAACAACAGCTGACGCCCAGCTAACAGGAGACGTTGACGCAGGTCCAACGTTTGTAATGGTGGTTCAGCATTACCTCATCATTGATTCATAGTCTCGTATTTGCTGGCAGGTGACGATGTGCGCAAGGGTAGATACGGACAAAGAAAACCAAGATAAGGGCAAAGGAATAATATTACTGTACTTATAAGGTCTAATGACAGGGATCATTTGTCATGTTTATCATTCGGAATATACCTGGAGAGAAATATTTTGCTGATATAAAGCATGTTACTGTTACTGCTGATTCACCTGATCTGAGCGATTCTGTCACAGAATTAGCTTATTCAATGGTGAAATCATTCATGCCACACATGCTTATTACCATTGAAAAATAGAATTTTTTTGTTTAATTATATCAGTGGATATATTTGTCGCAAAGTGTAGTGATCTGCATGTGATCAATGTAAAGTAATTTTGAAGCCAATAATAAATTGCATACATTTCTGTCTAAGAAGCAATATTTAAATATTCAGGGTGTGGGGCTTTTGCTCCACATCAAAACTTAATACAATTAAATGGTTCAAATGAACGAGTTTTCGGTAATACACCTGAACAGATTCTACATAGGAGTCATAAAAGTGATCAAATAATTACGTTCCCAAAAGACACTAAATCACATGCAAATTGTGAATGTTTCACGTTAATATTACATGTTTATGTCCCTATTCGGCTACACTATGTACTGCGGAACAACAATGAACACATTATTACCAGTAATGGGAGGAGAAATTGAAAAATTTTAAAATTCATATAAATAAATTATATAAATAAATTGTGTCATAAAAATAAACGTGTCTTGTTTGCAAGATATCAATATACTGCTACTGCTACAGCAGTGACATTGATGGCAGTGGTCCGAGAGAGGAGGCTTACATATTATAATTTCATAATAATACTCATGCGTTCTAAATAGATTTTTTTTTTTCTAAAAGTTTGAATCAAAAGACACGTCTGTCAAGTTATGGTTGTTACCAATGTTTTACCCCGATCCCCTTTGTGGTCGCTATGCTTGACAACATATCATCACTTCTCTCCCCTTCTGTGCCCACATATGTGGGTACTTTCTGTACTCAGCTCTTCTGTTATTTAAATGAAGACATTTTAATCATAATTTTATTCATAATTTTATCATAATATAAGATGACTTATCTGCTATATTAGCAGTTATTTTCTTTCCAAAAATAAATATTGCAGAGATAATGTCATAACTGTCAAACCTGGAAAAACATTATTTTTTATTTGGAGGCTAAAGTCGTGAAATTATCCCTTGTTTTATCTGATGATACACTTGCCAAAGCGTAGTTCCAACTCCCGGTAAAAAGGGACACCACTGCATAATGTATTACACGCATTTGTTTGGTGAAATCCGCAAGTCGACCATCTTATTGTACATGGTCTTTGTTCATACCCAGCAACACGGGGCATTGTACACTTGTTGTTTTAAAAATAGCCCACCCTCTACGACACTCAAAAACAATATTGGATCAACGTCTCATTTTTGCAGTGCTATAGGCCTATAGCCTACCAGTCTATAGAAAGTTAAATATAGTCCAGCGTCTATGTCGCTTCAGATGATTATCCAAATGGACAGTTATCACGTACGTGTCTGCTGCACGGCGAATGGAGACTATTTGCCCCACCTGGTGAATCACGAATTAAATAGCCATCGCACAATCCATGTCATCACCAAATCACTACCAACTTGAACAAATAACTCAACTGCGAATGACATTATAAAAACAAGTGAACATAATAATTATAAAACAATAATTGAATGATCTAGGTCGATACACTTACGCATGCGTGGAAGTTATTGGGGCCCTACTGCCAAACACAACAGCGAGAAGTCCCAGAAAACACGAGATATTGACCTAAGGTTTGACCAATGTTGCACAACTTCGACATTAGTTCAATGTATGCCTTCCATCTGTGACGTTGGCTCAACGTTGAACAGTCATTGGGCTACCCCCTCGTGCTTGCTGTAGTCACAGCTCGCACACTTGGGGACCATTATGAAAGTTCATAGACATCGAGGGAATGGGCAACCGACTTCAAATCTCTGATTGATGTGTATGAGCTTCCGTCTTCGAGAATTGGCGAGAAAGGGGATAGTTTACTTCCGCTGTAAACTGTCAACCATGTGCTTTTTGGACGTTTTTTCATGGGTATGTAAACATTGTGTTAATCACAATTTCAATCACAGTCAAATTAATTATTAACATCAATATCTTTCAAATCGTAACAAATGCATTCGATAAATGAATAGTTTAATAATAGTTCCTTCTGCTTCATTATCAAAAGTATTTAAATATTACAACAAGATCATAGAGGTATACACACCATGTCCAATACACCTATAATTTGACGTCTATACATGCATTAAATTCAATATGACAATTGTCCGAATTAAGGCCTACTGACATGCTGGCTTAGTGTATATACACTACAGTCAAGTTTAAAACAGCTCCAATTTGGCGTCCAATTTAAATTGTAGACCTCAATTGTCATTGTTTTTAGTTGGTTCAGTAATTTAAGTTATAGTGACAAAATAGCCCAAGTTACTCGCCTATCGAGCCGATGAAAACATAAATAGACAGCATGAAAGGTAGACCGGAAGTCATCCCTTTTCCTAGCCGCGCATGCGCACCGTAAGTTCACGAAGATCTCGTGCCTGTTGGTTGTCCATATCTAGAGGTCTATGGAAAGTTTAAATATCACTAAAGACGTGTGGGTGGTTTGTCTGTCACTTTACTTCTCCACAATGTCCGATTGCGAGAAGACCTTGTGGATAATATAACAACTCGTGCATGTTTCAGTGAACTGTATGTTTTGGAGAACTATTGAAAATCCTTTTGTCCATGGAATGATGGGCGTGGTTTGTCATATCGGGCCTTTTCTGCGTCCAGCCAGGGGCCTATTACCTTTTGGGAGGTCATCAATGACTTAAGTCAAGCTGAAGGTCCTCTGACTTATCATGCACGGAATGTATTTGTTTCTCTGCTCACAGCATCTGGTTTTATCTATTTAGATTTGCATCGTCAGCAATGAATTAGCTGAAGGTCCTGACATGTAACATATTAGCAGACATTATTGTACCTTCTGTTGGGTTTGGAGGATGTTTGAGGCAACATTAATGATAACCATACTGACTAATTAAGCAGCCTCCTTCTCAGGCCAGAGCTAGGCTGACCCTGCTACAGAGCTTTGAGAATCTCTTCTGTAATGCCGTGTCCTGATAGGGCCTCAAAACTGGTGTCTGGTGACCCCGAGCTTGACCTTTTCCGACTGTGTCAAATGTGACATTACGTTGGCCAATCACCGATCAACTTGCCCTATCATCGGCCATCCTTCCACGTGTCACTCATACAGCAAATAGTTTGACTGTCACGTGGCGGACCAGTGTATTGTTTAAATCGTGTTTACAAAGACAAGAACATACTTTTAAACCTTTGGTGAATGGCCAGCCAGAAAATTGGGTCAAGCTCATGAATATCTCCAACAGAACACACACTACAGTGCAATCAAACAGAGCCACTAGCGAACGCTAGTGGAAGGTTAGTGGATCTGATGAATGAGAATGGTAATTGACTAGATATGCTATGATGTAGATGTTGCACCCAGGCCCGTCATTTGGAAGGGGAGTAGCACGACCCCCCCCCCCCCCTCCCCCTTATGACCACAAAGTTGAAAATTCACTCCAGCAACATCGTCCAAAATCCACTATATTGCACCAATTTGCTGCTAAAAATTAAACCCTCCTAACCTTCATCTCGATTTGCTCAATGCCTAAAATCAATTCCAGCAGTATTTCATACGGGGTATATTCAACTTATTTCAAAACTAGAAAAGGAGTTCCCGAACTCCGAGGCCCCGCTTTAGTCTGTTTGAGTGATATAGACAAAAAATCAGTGTAGGCACTATAATATTTGCCTACTATGTACCTGGTACAGAGGATGTAGGCCTACTCACCAAATTCCGGTTCGATGTTGGGCCAGCGTTGCAGCCCATTGCTGGTTCAATGCCCGTCAATCGTCTACAACGTTGGCCCAACACTAATCTATCACCGGGTCTGTTGTATACTTTGCGCAAACACGTGGCATTCAACTAATCCTGTTTCAATGTTGACCCACAGTCTTCGACGCTTGTCCGTCATTGAAACAGCATTGGGTGATTGTACCGTGTTTTCTGATGGCTGCATTATGCTGGTGACGCCTTAACATCTCGGCGCGAGAAACACCAGATAACACGATACATTGGCCCAATGCTGATGTAATGCTGGGCCACCGTCGGTGACGCTGGGCCAACATTATTCCAACCAAAACCTTTTAAGCTCTTAACCACATAATCGTGAATATTTTTTTTCTGAACACTTGTTAAAGACAAAAGTACTTAACCTAAGGACCTTAAACGTTATATTGCACATGTTCATAAGGACTGGTGTACTGAAATGGGAACCGTTTCCTACACACTGTACCCCTCTTTTCCCTAAATAGGACACAAACTCAGGCAAAAAAATAGGATACCGGCCTAAATACCCCACCAATCCCAAATTCAATCCCCCTTCAAAAACTACTCGGCACTGGCCTGGCACCACCAGTACTTTCAAGATAGCAGAAGAAGAAGAACAACCCAGCAGATGAACAACATTTGGAAACATCTCAGCTCCATTAGTAGATCACCAACTGGTGGAATTGTGAAGGAGATTCATCCCACGCCACTGTGGCTGTATTGTAGTCATTTTACATGGTTTGATTTTTTAAGCCTATATGTGGTCATACCAACGGATCATGATGTTAAGCAACGAAATTAAGATCATATTCTATAATCTATACAGCTGATAGCGCAATACGAAGGTAAATAGTTGAAGTAGTTAAGAAAAAGTCAACCCTACATAAGATGTAGTATGGTCCCACCCCTTTTTTAAAAGTAGGCTATCCTACATTGGCCAAAATCTACAAAAAAATCAGGCATATCCTGGATCCGTCACTGCCAATATGGTATCGTAGAGATAGATAAACGCGCTATACAAGGTTTTATTTATTAGTAGCGGCCTACGGCCAGTAGCCAATCCTATTAAGTTTATTTTGCATGAGTTTGTGTCCTATTTAGGGGGAAGAGGGGTGCCGTGTGTGGGAAACGGTTGACATTTCTGTACACCAATCCTTATGAACATGTGTAATATAACGTTTGAGGTCCCTAGGTTATGTACTTTCGTCTTCAGAAAAAAATATATTCACGATTATATTCGTGGTTAAGAGCTTAAAGGGGTTTGGTTGGAATAATGTTGACCTAGAGTCGCAGACGGTGGCCCAACGTTATTTCACAATTGGGTCAATGTATCGTGTTATCCGGGCAGTGGCCTTTTGAGGGATGAAAGGTCACCCGTATGGCAGTCGGAGCGAACAGGGGACAATCACCCAATTCTGTTTTAATGTTAGGCCAGCGTCGAATACGATTGACCGGTATTGGACGAGCAATGGGCTGCGACGCTGGCCCAACATTGAACCGGTATTGGGTGGGTAGGCCGACATTGTGTGTACCAGGTACATCGTATAGACGCGTACACTGACTTATCAGCGTTGGTGGTGGAAGGAATAGGCCTACGCGTTGAATATGTACTTGTCTCCTTGGTTCTTTCAATAATAATATCCTGTACATATAGGATTCTGGCCCATGAGGAAAACCAATATAGCTATGTTTACAAAATATCAGGCCATTTTTTTAGCTAAAGCACTCAAACAGACTAAAGCCGGGCCTCGGAGTTCGGGAACTTTTTCTAGTTATTATTTATTCTTATTAGCTGATCCCGTCATATCATATATGACTGCATATCACACCGTTGTCAATCGGTCAGCGGTAAACTTTAGTTGGTTCGATATAGCAATGTAAAATTATGGTAAGCCATGTTTTTCCCCTGACGTCTGCAGGCTCTCAATTTCAAGTAGGTTACATCTCAGTAAACACAAACCATTTGTAAAACATTTGTCCAATGTTGTCCCAACGTCAAAGACGTTGGGCCGACGTTGTACAAATGTTATACAATTTTTTTGTGTTTGTTGGGATGTTTCCTTTATATTTTACAAATATGTGATGGTCAACTGATTCCTTTTTGGTCCTGGTTTAAAATTTTAACTGTCAAATTATTTATGTGGAGATGAAATCAAATAACTAATAATTATTACTACGTATGTTTTTTGATGTGCTTAAATGGTATAATTTGATGTCAATTTATGACAAAAAACGTAGCCCCATCTGTCACGCTGCATTAGCCGATCGAAAAAATGGAATCACTAACAGCCATCCCAGCATACCATGTCTCCTCCAGGGAACTACTCCATAGCTGTGCAGTATAAGTCATTATGAAAATACACAATGAAATTATAAGACCTAAATATTTTAGCAGAAAAGAGCAAGGTTTGAATGTGTGCCAACCATGACTAAAACTAAATGTTAGTAAAAAATGATGGATGGACATGAGAATGGAGCTATTTTGTGAAACTAGCATTCACCAGGTGGCGTCACTTTCAACACCCCACATTTCCAACATAACATTGCGGGATGGGTTGTGCCAGCATCTTGCAATGACAAACTGTTTTGTATATAAACCACCCATATATTTATATCGAAAAACATTCTTGGATAATTTACAGAACTGTTATCACTTCATAGAGATACGTTACATAGAAATCTACAGTTATAAATATCCATCATCTATCTATTACTATCAATGCTATATCTAAATAGAAATAGTTTATTTATTTTAATGTCATAATAATCATAATGAATTGTACAAAATAACTGAAGTTCTGTCTTTATTATAAAATATTTTAATAAAAACTATACGTGTGTCCTATACAAAACAGATTGTCAATTTCCTAACATAACCGACCATAGCAAGATTATATTACAAATAATTCTGTGAAACGCAGTGACGTCACCGGCAACCGCTTTGAATGGGAACACGGTAAAAACAAAGTTATATAAGACCCCCTCCCCCATGCTCTATAGTATTAGCTAGCTCGGTGTCAACAATGGAGATCAAGGATTTTTAGTTTCACAGAATATGTTTAATATAATGATCATGTAAATGAACATGTGTTTCAATAAAGAGACATATTTATAAACAACGCGCTCACAGCTGAATAATTTTCCAATCATACTGTAAATGACAATGTTTACATTTGAAGCGCCCTTGCAAGTGCATGTAAGCCCACCATATTGACAGATTTGTCACTTTTTAGCTTACTGATTGTGTGGCAGCCACAGAGCTTTGTAAGATGAAGAAAACAACAGAATGAAAAATAACACTACATAATCTTCAAATCGGTCCAATGTGGTGTCAAACCTCACGAAATGTGAGTCTATGATTAGGCATTTATCAGTGTACTGTATAATTTGATACCATTAACAATGTGAGTCGTTGTGAATGACTCAAGTGTTTGTTAGTGATAATTAACCAGCAGACATCACACAGACAAACTCATCAGATATTGATTTTCACGTAACAAAAACAATCTAATTGGAAACACATTGACAAAAGTCACGCACAGTCCTGCGTTTATCAAAAAAAATCCTGGGTTCATCAAAAAGAAATATATTCAACATATATATATATATTATTTCTTGCCAAATCTATCTATTTCAGGCTTAGTAACAGTTTTGTAGCCTATACATAATAACAGTTTTATAAATAACTGTACACCGCCCTCGAAAAATATGGATCCACTACACGCATTATGCATACTGCAATTGCAAATAGCCTGTATCAATTCTAATTTACTCTGTGAATTATGAATCTATTCGCCTGAAATTTGGCAACAGTATGAAACTGGTATCCATTAACATTATTGTGCAAGAAAATCTGGGAAAAGTATCTTTTTTTATTAGGTCAGCAAAAAATGGTAGTAAAACAGGATATTTTAATCATTTTTAGTAAATTCTGTGGGGATGGCACCGTGGTGGAAATGTAGAAAAAATATGTGAGACTCTCAAAATATCCTCCTGAGTAAAATTGACTAACAAAACTAGCAAGAAAACGTTTTGACACTTTATTATCATCCACTTTATAAATAATCACTATTTCTTTAAAATACTGTTTTTAAATCACTGCTGCACCGTCAAAAATGTTCGTAAATTTATTTGTGAATCAGATAATTTACTGAACATTTAATATTTGTTTGAATTCTCTTGTTATCATTAAGGCATCGACATGACGGGTCATTCCCGTCATATAGTCGCTCCAGGGAATCACTGGGTATTTCATTCCAGATCTGGTGGACCCTCATTCATCGCTCTCGTCGCATCATTGCTCTCGTAAAGTTGTTGTAGGGTTGTGACTGAGTTAAGCCATGGTCAGACAGCACTTCACGGCTTAATCGCGGCTAAAAAAACGTCAAAAAGTGGTCTCACGTGAAACAGCCGATGTTGTTTGCGTTGAAGACGAGCTACAGCCGCGTTGTAGACGTGGCAGGACGTGGGGAAAGATCTTAGCGGCGTCGGACGCGGAAGAAAGTTTTAAACTGCTCAAAACTTTAGCGCGCGGACAAGCACGAACGGCACACGTGGTAAGGACATGCAACACACGTGAAACACACGTGACAATCCGTGTTCCAGCAGTGATTCAATCTTAGTGAGACGTGGTAAGACGTGGTAAGACGCCAAAGTTTAGCGGTATGTCACGGTCAAAGCACGGTTATCGGACGTATATTACGAGTTGGTATCACGGAAAATAGCGTGTGTTTAGCTGCTTATCACTGACAAATGCATTTTTCCGCGTACATAGCACTACCTAAGCACGTTTCAAACAAGTTCAAAATACGATTGCTCACTGCCTAATCACTAATTCTGTATCACTTCTGTATCACTTCTGATTTGCGGCATTTTAAAGATCGTAATTTTCTGAAGCCCAGGGCGCTTGCAGTCTAGATGTCAAGGAGTGGACATAAAATGAACGGGGTTTTAGGCCACTTTTTTGCAGATATGGGATAAACTAGGCCATAATTAGTCACAAAAACAACGAAAAAATAATTTTTCATAATTGCAAATAGTCTGGAATCATCTAATCTCTGAATAGCGTAATATTAGGTTACCCGTGGTTACCGGCGGCGTGCTTAGGCAGTGCTTCAGCAGTGGAGCAGCCGCCGTCGGCCATACCACGTCCGAAGCACGGCCAAGCTCAAAATTGACCAATCATTACCACATACGACCACGTCCAACAGATTTTATAACTTTTTGGTCGTGATTAAGCCGTCAAGTGCTGTCTGACAGGGCTTTATCTTGTCACATGAGCCAAGATAGGCTCTATAAGATTCCTATCTGAACTACTTGGAGGCTAGTGAATAACTACTGGTCTTCAAACCACTGTGTGATATAGATGCTTCCCTGTGAGCAATTGTGACACTAACGGGGTCCCCTCTACCAGGCTTATCTTTAAAATATCCCGTTTGTCTATATGATTTTTTACATTGTTTTGTAGAGCACCCTTGTTGCAACCGAGCACTCTTCTGATATGTCTTTGGTAATAATTGAAATTATGTAAGGCTATAGCTTGTGCTTTTCTCACTGGACAAGTTACGTCCAATCCCGATGGCATCTGACTTGTTTGTGACTAATGGTGTTGTGCACACACTACACATTGCGCGATGTGAAAAAAACGGGACGAACACATGATACAATGTGTCCTGATGTGATGTATATTGTTTTTATTCGAGCACCGTTAATAATCGAGAAATATTTTTGATTCTCCCAGCACATGTGTCTCCTCACTTATTTTCACCATAGGCTAAACATGTATGGATTGGCGTTCTGGTAATTTTGCACAGAATGTCAAAATATACACTTTTTGAAAGCTTAATAGATCAGCAATACAGGACAATTGATAACATTTCTAAAGTGAGTGACCATTTTTAAAACAGTGTCCGAAAGTATTAGAAGCACAGTACATCATTTCATTGTCGATGTGGATCAATATTTTTCGAGGGCGGTGTATTATAAATTGCGCATATAGGCCTATTTCAATAATTGTTTTCTCCAAAAAAATAGGGTTGTTATTAGATAACAAAAAATTGTTAGCAATATTCAGAGGTACCCACATTTAAAAAAATATATGTTGTATTTGTGCCACTGTACATATAAAAGCAGTTTATACTTGATTTTCTTGTTTTAAACACATTTTAACTCAAATTTGTGTACATAAAATATTTTATTTTTCTCTAGATAACATCAAAAGTACCAGTTCATATATGCACACCATTTTCAAAAATAATTGGAGACACTGAAAAAATTCTTACTCCGATTATCCGATCAAAAATGTTTCTCAGAATGTAATGTTGATTTTACATTTTGATATAAGGCAAATTTAGAATTGATTATTTTCTGTAACATGTTAAATTAGCATGTTTACAATATACACTCTGAATTTATCAAAACGTCGTTGTGATCTGGTCGCCAGCATTTTTTTAATTGATATAATGTATGCTGTTTGCAATCCGCTATTTTCACTCCCGAGGTTTATCCGATTTTATCAAGAACAGTGTTCATTTATATTTACTACATACTTCATAGATATTTCTCCACCCAACCAAACTACTATTTGGTACTTTTGTGTTGGTCATTCTAATTATATTCTACTGGCCAAAAGCTTGGGTAAACTCGAAATGTGTATACGGTTTAAGGCAACATTAGTGATAACCATACTGACTGTTATTAAGTAATCAAGTGGATGTGCCATGATGTAGATGTTACACCACCGGTACTTTTCTGTCGAGAATATGAGTCGCCAATGTATAAAAGCATGACATGAACACCCCCCCCCCCCCCCACCGAGAAGATGGCGACCTTTCCGAGTGTAGCCGCTGCGTCGAGAAAAGCTCACCCGTTCTGTCTACAGAGCTCAGTCAATCAGTGAAGATCATTAATTGTGTGGACCACAATTGTTTGTCACTCCAAAAACTCCTCTTTGACAAAATACTGTTCAGACTTTTTTATAAAACAAATATATAAAGCCGGAAAACAAAATTGGCGATTCAAAGATTGAATTACTTATTGATGTAGGCTAAGTGCGCTATTATATGTACTTTTAGTATTCCTAATACTCACGGTAAAGCAGATATCGACTGTTCATTGGAAAAAGTATTTTTTCTTCCCCTCTCAGTCATAGCACTTAGTTGCCCGTGCGGCATTCCAATCCATACCAGATATATCAAGCTGCACTTTGATAAACCATGCGAACATAACACGCTGATTAGCTGTCATTTTGATGTGGCTAACTCGTACTATTACAGCCATTTCGCGTCTGTTCTGCAAAGCCAAAAGACAGTATCTGCTTACTTTAAAAGTGAACAGTTAATGCCTTATGGTTTTGCATGGCAGTACTGCCGTGCAAAACCAAAAGGTAGTATCTGTTTATTTTACAAGTAAGCAGATACTGCATTTTGACTTTGCAGAGCAGAACTGTAGTGCGATAACTATTTTATCCCAAAAGTTTTGCTTTCTCATAAAATATAAAAACATTCACAAACAGGCTAAGTAGGCCCATAGATAGGCCCAAACGGAACCATATCAACATTCAACTAATATTTTATTTAGGAAATCTGTAAAACGTATGATGCGTATAAGCCCCATATAGATCATATCATGTTTTTTATCTTCAGTGGTGACGTCGTTTTAAAGTATTATAATGACCTGGCCACGGTGCCTCTTTGACGGTGTAACAGAAACAGCATCCTTGTAAAAGCAACAAACGGTATCATGATTGATAACGTAAATAAAATAACTCAGCGGAGCTGAAAATGTCAGAAGATAATACTACCCTGGAGGGGAAGAAGCCAGAAATCGGATTGAAAGGAAAGTTTTCCGTGGAACAAAACCAGCACGTGTAATCTTAAGAAAGCACCAGCCTCCTCCCCCAGTGTCCGATTACAAGTTGAAATCCCAGCAGAGTAAACTTTGGCTGTTACGGCGCGCCTGTGCGGGGGGTGGGGGTGGCTCCACCCCGGGTCTGTCCTGTCTTCTATACTGGGGCAGCTGTAACTTTTCCAGCTGAGATCATCGTGTGATTGCGTGGTCCGCGAGTTCGGAACCCGAGGGGGGAGTGCCAGTTTTTTTGCTAATTAAGACTTATTTGATCGCCTTCCGAACAAGAGAAATGGAAGTTGGATTGGTTTTTCAGACGCGAAAACATTGTCCGACCAGCTGCCGGTTTCCTAGGAGCTGTTGTTGACAGAGCGAGATGGAGAAAGAAGCTGCCAGCGACCAAATGACGACAGTCTAGAGCGCCACACGATCCCCAAAACGGCGGCTAGGTCAACCTGCAGTGTTTATGTAAGCTTCCACCCCGACGGAACTCGCGTGTCCAACTGTGTTACAGCGGTGGGCCAACGTCTGCCACCACTTGGGATCACCACCTAACTCGCTTATTGGCAGTACCCGCGAATAGAAAGCTCCCCACCGCCGCCAATGTTGTCGTTTCCCAAACAGCCCAACTGCTTAATTACCCATAGAGACCATGTCAGATTTGTGATAGGGTCCCGAGCGGCCTCCCCATCACCAGATATAATGTGCCTCCTAACTGAGTCAGTCGATCAGAAAAATCGTGGCGACTTCTCTCTTCTGAAGAATTGAGGAATAAGTGCATGTTATAAGTTGTAGTCCCATAGACGAAATCTAAGTGGGAATCTTCACCTGGTGTTTTTGCAGCATGTTGGAAGCAGAGGTGCCTTGTACAGACATTTCTTTGACAAACCCGTTGAAGACTCTGAGCCAGAGGTTCTCTTGTGAGTCTAGTTCCACACTTGGAGCAGATTTCCGGTCCTCTCTC
Organism: Flabesymbios commensalis; assembly: GCA_964017125.1. Lineage (NCBI taxonomy): Eukaryota > Metazoa > Annelida > Polychaeta > Terebellida > Flabelligeridae > Flabesymbios > Flabesymbios commensalis. The sequence continues at coordinate 96,618,524 of OZ024902.1, forward strand.
GCTTTGGTACAGTCGTCTTTCCAGCTTTCACCAGGTGAACATTCTACTGTGGACATGGATGACGCAGCCACCACAATCACCACGTCTGTTCCAATATCTACTCGGGATGACCCCACAATGACGATAGAACTGATGGGAATATCTGTTCCACCTACTTCACCACCTCTGATCACTCAGTCATCTTCACCACTTCTTGTCACATCAGATGTCAATGATTCGGTTAATATGATTCCTCCCTCAGACACAGACAATTCTCAAGTGTCATCTACCAGTCCTATAGCTTCTGTTCCATGTTACTTATCACCTGGTCATACCCTGACACTATCTCCACTTAATGGTCTGTGTAACGTGACATCTCAGTACTGTGGGGACTTAACCAAACCCGTCACATCCAGGACTAACCCACGAAACTCTCTATCCAAAACGTATGCTTCGACAATAAGCAGTATATCAGGCATTAAAGGTGTAGGTTGTGTCAAAAAACGCGGAAAATTAATCGTATGCAACGCGGCCAGAGAGCGATCTCGTGTGAAGACACTGCGGACTGCCTTCCTGGATTTACAGAGATCCCTTCCTTCCGTTCCTCCAGATACTAAGCTCTCTAAGTTGGATGTGCTGGTCCTGGCCACAACCTACATATCTCAACTGATGAAAACACTGGAAGATGACGCCAGGAAGACTCAGGCTACATTAGCCGGCAATCAGGACACCTCCTCAGACGTAAAGCCAGAAACCACCAGCGCACGGATCACAGCTAAAGGCTATCTGCACCCTGTCAAGGTGAGTGGGGATCTCCCAGCAAACGCAAAACATTTGTATAACATTTCTACAATGTACAAAATGCTAAATGTGCCTAATATGCTAATATGTTGAAATATCAGCTATATAATCATGTCAGATTAAAAATAATTTTAACTTCTAATATGCACCTATCACTTACTATGGTGAAAATAGATGGCTGTCAGAAAGAATGCTATGTATTCTTGTTGCCAGTTAGTAAGTAAGTATAAATATTACTTACAGTCTTTTTGCGACCGGGACGCTTATTTAATTGATTTGTGATACGTTATTGACATGTTTTTTTTACTTCAGGCCACCAACAAAAAGTTGATCCATCTCAGCTTGAAATGTTTGGAGTAGAGACATTCTACCAAATCAAAACATTATAATGACTATTGAAAAATTAATTTGATCGATGTATATTTTATTATACCCCCTGACAATTTATTTTTTTATTTGATATATCACGCGATAAAATCAACTGATCTACCGTTATGTTGTCGTTATTTAGATTAAAAAATAAAAAATAAGTCATAAAATTATAGTTTTTTATCACCTTTATTACTTGTTACTTTTTTGGAGGGTGCCCCATATGTCCCAGCGGTAAAATGCCGGATTTCAGATCAATGGGTCCTGGGCTTAGCGCAGGGGTTGGTTGTTGATTATTTCATCTGTGCCTTATTACACAGTATGTACTCAGTAGTGAGTTGGCCCAGTTTAACCAACTCTTGAACAAAAGTAACATATAGCAAAATGTGAATAAATAATCAACCATAGTCTATTTAAATTAATTTTCATCAGAATGTGAAATAAATTATTTGTTTGAAAACAATGAAGAATAAAATGCGATGTGATTTCTTCAAGAGGTAGGTACAGTAGGCACACTTCTGTCCCTCTGATATGAGCTAAATAATGGCCTAAATATATCAGCTATAATACAATATGGAATATCACAATAATGAATGAATGAATGAATGAATGAATGAATGGATGAATGAATGAATGAATGAATGAATGAATGAATGAATGAATGAATGAATGAATGGATGAATGAATGAATGAATGAATGAATAAATGAATGAATGAATAAATGAATGAATGAATGAATGAATGAATGAATGAATGAATGAATGAATGAATGAATGAATGAATGAATGAATGAATGAATGAATGAATGAATAAATGAATGAATGAATGAATGAATGAATGAATAAATGAATGAATGAATGAATGAATGAATGAATGAATGAATGAATGAATGAATGAATAAATGAATGAATGAATGAATGAATGAATGAATGAATGAATGAATGAATGAATGAATGAATGAATGAATGAATGAATGAATGAATGAATGAATGAATGAATGAATGAATGAAGGGGTTTTGTGATGGCTTTAGACCACATTTGTGCAAGTGCCGACTTTCTTAGCATGAGCTTTTACCATTTTTGACTACACAAGGGCCCCTCCCAAAGAATATCCCAATCAATGACGATTACGTATAATATATTCATTTTAAATCACAATTACATGCATTTACAATGTTGCGTAAGCCAGATTATCACCAGCTTTTAAAATTGAGAAGGGAAATTTAGTCAATTTGTTTCTATTTTGCTAGGAATCTGTATTTATTCCATCCAAATACCCACCATTGTCAGCATTGCATATCTCATATTGCTCGTCCTATATTTTTGTATTAGGCGTACTACTTACATACTTACCAAATATTCTCAGTTAATACTATATTAGCTTCTTTGCTGAGGGTTATAATATTGTACCACAGCCAACCTGACGGACCTATCACCAGCCCAATGGTTGGAAATATTTTGAATAAATTATAGGTTATCATGTGGTTTGTTAATATATTTTCAAATAAATGAAGGAAAGAATTTCAGAATATTTTTTTCACTACATTATTTTATTTGGAATGCTTTACCACTACTACCGTTTCACGATGTTTCACAAGGTGGTCACATCGCTGGCAAGAGGACTGTGTTTGTAGATGTCTATTATAATTACCAACGAAATTTAATGGCTACTAAAAAAATGTTCAGCTGTTGCTGATGAAGTTTTTGAATAAAAAGCTGTCATTTAGCAGACTGTTGTTGGGTAAAATAGTCTTGAAATTGGGTCATGATTATAGTGATAAAATTTTTTTACCGTATTATTCCTTCAATAATCACCAGGTGTCCAGTCGATTGCCATGTAAAATGTGAACGCAGTCGCCAAATCGTCGTTTTGATATAAAAAGGGTCATATCTTAGCATCTGTATAAATATAATTTTCAAGTTGTGAGATGTGACTCTTTAATACCAAGGTGACAAAATAGACTTAAGGTTCTTGTTTACCGTCACCATATTAATGTTGTCCTTAATACCCACGGGAAAACATATTTTCGAATGGAAATATTGTTTTATTAACATGTTTCATGTTCAGTAAGAAATGCACAGTATTGAGTCATTTATAGTTTTGTGGCTTTTATGTGTCATTCCTGCTTTAAATTAGAAATATTAAATAATGGTCATTTTTACCAAATTATAAACTGCATTAAGCGATAACGATTCACAATAACTTGAATTTTTAGAATTAAGCAACTGAAAAATGTTAAAAGGAGATGAAAACCCACCGACCTGCTAACGACGCAATAGGACCGATAATTTGGTATGCTTAAGCAATAAATTATGATACAGATAACCTGGCAGATAGCCATTCCCATCAGCTGATCAGTGTGTATGTGTGTAGGCCCACACAATAACAGTGTTAATAATAAGCTATATTCTTACTAGCAAAATTGTGATTGCAGGCGGTTTTAAAATTTGCGTAAAGCAACGGCTTGGGAAGGAAGCCTCTCATTTCTTTGATACTTATTCATTTTCGATAATTTTCTCCATCGATAGTTTTGATTTTAAATAATTAGCGTGCAACTTCTTCATTATATATGTAGGCTATGTGATAACTTAAAACCAGAGGTTACATCATCGCGTACTCCCTCCCAATCACAATATTTACACACTTATTGACCCTTCTCCTCAATAGATGTCTCTACATAAAGGTGGGCCAACAACCAGAGATGCGTGCGCACTCACCACGGCATATGTACTTTTTTCTAGACAAATTGGGGCCACCATCTGCATACAGCAGCTGAGCTCATTGAGTAGTTGAGCTCATCGAAGAGCTCAGCTACTCAATGAGCTCAGACCACGTCCAGTCTATCAAATGTGACACCCGGCGCAGATTCTGTATTCATTGCCCATTTCTGCGATGATCCGATAGCGATGACCGATCGCTGTGGCGAGGGCGGGACAGGGAAGTGCCAATTAGCCCCCCGCAGATAATGTGTCACATTCGCAGCAGACCAAATAGCCCTCCCGTGGGTGGAGGTGTTTCCTATGAAAACTAAGTCACTAGGAGGGCGGCTCCGCTCTGCGGCGCTAGAAGAGGTTGATATTCCTAGTTGACAATGCACCATTGCATCTCCATTGCTGACATTATACATAAGTGTGACATTTGATCTGTGTCCACGAGGAATTCCCCAGCAAACACGAGACGTTGACCCAATGTTGTTTTAATGTTGGGCCGACGTCGAAGACGGCGGGTCAACATTAAAACAACATTGGGTTAACGTCTCGTGTTTGTTGGGAAACAAGTGAGCATTAAATGTAATTAAATTAGGAAAACTGCCTTGATTACCTTTCGATGTACTGAGTTATATTTCGTTTTTTAAATGCTACATGACACACAAGTCAGAAATCTCATTATCCTGCTAACATAACATTTTTCATTCATTTGAAGCTGGCATTGTCGCATCCCAGCCACAAATGAATAAAACATCCATACCTCCTATGTTTAAAACATGCACAATTTGTGATCTATTATTCTTGCTTTACTGAAGTGATCTGTAGCTGTACATTTTAATAATGTGTGTCCATGTTTAACCTTTGATTTGCATTTATAGGAATGTACCCCAACCCATATATTCCTAAAATATATTTCTTGAATTTCTGACAATGGATGGATGGATATCAGATTTTATAAAGGGGGATGGCGGGGTGGGGAGCCATTCCGCCACTCAGGATAGAAGTGTACTTGGAATAACAAAAACTTTATCGAAGGATTAGAACGCTGAAAGGGTTGAATCGTTCCGAGCCACAACTCACGACCCACAACAACAACACGAATTGGTTTGTTGTGTACCGCATTTATATTGTCAAGACTCAAAGGTGGAGGTCCGTTGCCATACCATTTTTTTGTTTCTGACAGAACATCGAAACGATTTAACACCTATAATAGGTCACCTTTCTGCACATATGGGCTAAACTGGGCCAGGAAAATCTCCTGAGGATGATGAGATGAATGAGATGACACTGCCCTCCAGACACAGGACTCGACATTCGAGCCCTGGCAGTCTGCGGCCGAGCACGCTACCTCTCTGTCACGGAGGCTCCCCACAATACTGAGTGTTACGAGTGGATGGGGAAGAAACATTTTTGTTTCTTTCAAACCGCCGAGACCGGGAACCGAACCCCGAACTCTAGCTGTGGCTTGAAAGGCAGCGGTGCTAACCACTTCCCAAGGGCCCCCGTCCAATAGGTTATGAGAATGATCTCGTCTTCCACTCACAGGACAATTTTCCTTTTTTTATCACATATTTTATGTTTTCTATTGCTAGAGGTAATTGATGTATTTTAATTAGTTCAACATTAATTTAAAACATGGACCCTACTTCTCCATATGTTCTTAAATGAATGAAATTATCATATGCATTTTCTCTGATTTTCATTCATCTTGGAGTGAATTGCTGCCGCAATTCACTCCTCAAGATGAATAATAACAATAATTTGAAATGAGAGCTCAGAACATGTTTATTTTGTTGGCTTATATATCTTTTGAGTTTTATTGAATGTAGGCCATGTAGTGGATGTATTCGACTAAGTAGTTCAGTTGGCGCCAGTGACGGTGAGTGAGCGGTGTAGGGGAGAGCGGGGTTATTAGATCGGAGGTTGTGACAATATTTAGAGACGGCGGGGTACTGACATGTGGCATGCGGTATACTGACACAGACCACCCTGTAGTCAGCTCTGAATACTGATCCATAGACTGATCCTCAGTACTGATCGTAAGTACTAAAGACTGATTACTCATGAAGGCTGTCACTAGATAAACCTCTTCGCTGTAAGCCCTCTGGGCGGGAGAGATCTCACGATAATAAAAATCACTCAGTCTTATATCTCTCGTTTTATTTCCCTATGTGAAGAAATATTGAACCCATGTAGTCTAGCAACATTAGGGTTTGTTTCTAACTAAATAAAATGCAGCTAAATTGATCAAATAATTTGTGTCAGTTAATCAAATAATATGATTGTTTTTCTATTTTTAATAGCAATAAATATATTATTTGCTTCCCGATAGCCACGCGTTTTTTTGTGGCCCCGTTTATTTTATGCAGAAATATAATTATAGTTAAATTGGCAAGTGTGTTTGTTGGATAACAAATGAGCAACTTTCCACAGTCCACCATCTCCCCGACAACATACTACATGTATGTGAATGGAGTGGGTAATCGAATTTGGTACTTGTGATATTCATTTGTCTTTTGGTACGGATGCTAATCTCAGGATTAGTAAATCCCACTCACAGAGCTGGGAACTCTGACATCTCACCTGATCAATGATGACGTCACTACCCACAACGTGTCAGATTATATCTGAAGAACAACATCACATCAATTTCAATTATTTGTCTGTCTTAAATCCACTGGATTAATTTAAAGTTAATGTAGCGCGAGTGAACACAAATATCATGAATATCACGAATGATCATTAAAAAACTGGAATGTATTTAATGTGAAATTCAGTGACTATTATTGTTCACTGTTTGATATATAACACAAGAAGAAATGGTGTGAATTACCTGACTGCATCATTTCATTAACGAGAAGAATTAGTCCAGCACAATTCAAGAAATGTACCACAAGTTGTTGCCGAATAAAAAGTTTAATTTAGAGTTATATTAGTGGATACATATGTTATTCAATTTTCAAAAGTGATAACATTTTACATTTCTTTTTGATTGATTGATTGATTGATTGATTGATTGACTGACTGATTGATTGACTGACTGACTGACTGGCTGGCTGGCTGGCTGGCTGGCTGGCTGGCTGGCTGGCTGACTGGCTGGCTGACTGGCTGACTGACTGACTGACTGACTGACTGACTGACTGACTGACTGACTGACTGACTGACTGACTGACTGACTGACTGACTGACTGACTGACTGACTGACTGACCGACCGACCGACCGACCGACCGACCGACCGACCGACCGACCGACCGACCGACCGACCGACCGACCGACCGACCGACCGACCGACCGACCGACCGACCGACCGACCGACCGACCGACCGACCGACCGACCGACCGACCGACCGACCGACCGACCGACCGACCGACCGACCGACCGACCGACCGACCGACCGACCGACCGACCGACCGACCGACCGACCGACCGACCGACCGACCGACCGACCGACCGACCGACCGACCGACCGACCGACCGACCGACCGACCGACCGACCGACCGACCGACCGACCGACCGACCGACCGACCGACCGACCGACCGACCGACCGACCGACCGACCGACCGACCGACCGACCGACCGACCGACCGACCGACCGACCGATTGATTGATTGATTGATTGATTGATTGATTGATTGATTGATTGATTGATTGATTGATTGATTGATTGATTGATTGATTGATTGATTGATTGATTGATTGATTGACATGTATGTCGATAACCCTGAAAAGTATATTTCCTCCTGTGTAATAATATGTTTATCTATTTTCCTTTCGTACATTCTATATTGTGAATTTGGTACATCAATATTTCTACTATGTCCCTCATTTCAATAGGGGAACTTTCGAAATAAATTATTTTAACACCCTCCCAGTAAGCACAAAACATTTGTATACCATTTGTACAACTTCGGCCCAACGTCTTCGACGTTGGTCCAACATTGTACAAATGTTATACAAATATCTTGTGTTGACTGGGCTGAGCATTGCCCTCCCAGAAACAAAGTCTATAATACGGGAGCTCAAATAATATCTGTTTGATTATTGTATCATCATATAGACATGGTAGATGACTTTTGGTGATGTTGTGTTTTCCAGAAGTGGCCGATGCGTTCCAGACTATACGCCGGGATCGCCGCCTCGGCTCACAGCGGTACATCTACATGTATGAATCCGTATCCTATCTGTGACGACTTCGACATCTCAGGATGACTTCAGCGAGATCCATGATCATCATCCAGAATGACCATGATGACACTCAAGATGACTTCGGGAGTTGATGCAGGTGTTCTGTCTGTTTAATAAATAAATACCAGAACAAAATAACCAGTTGGTGAGACATTAAAACAAAGTTATTGAAGGGTCTTTTTGTATAGAAATATAAAGAAAATATATCTGTCGTGTGTTTGATCGAAGTAAAAATATTATGTAAATCAATATTTTAAAAATAATTCACACGTGTATATTAAATAATTCTGTTGCAACTTTCTGTTTTTTTTTTTGTATTTGTATTCACGTCGGTGTACTTATACCATACTCCAAATATTACTACCATTATTTATCATATAATGTCATCATGCCTACTTCGCGTTCAACAATGGAATAATTGTACTTGTCATGTACTTATCAATGCATCAGTTAATTCTACAATGCTGAAATACATTTGTATAAATCATGAAGACCAAAGGGTCTTTTCCATTTAAAATCATCATAAAAGTCATAGTTAGCTCTTTCCGCTTCATTTTAATACATATGTTATGGGTCTCCATTCTAATTGTTTTTAATCAAATGTCTGACATCTAAAGACGGTCCCTACGCTGAAAGGGTTAATGCCAGTATATCAGAAATATGTTTTATAGGCGTGTCGCCATTCGATGGCGTGCCGTTAATCAGCCATACTTATGTTATAGGTAAATTTGTATCACAATAATCAACTTATGGGTATTCTGTACCCATATTCTGGTCAGAACAGGTATTCTGTTCATTCCATTTAAACTACATGTCACTCGGAATAAAGTTTCATTTTTTTTAATTTATCAGATTATATGTAAGTATATGGGTAAACATATTTACCCTTTCAGCGCGGGGATCGACCTCAGACGTCAGAATCTGACGTATATAGACGTCAGATTCTGCCGTCTAAAGTCGATCCCCGCACTGAAAGAATTAAAAATGCATAATAGCCGAAGACCTATGATATAGGTATTCAAATGAAGCAGAAAGAGCTAACTAAGACATTTATGATTATTTCAAATTTAGAAAGCCTTTGGTATCCATGCTTTATACAAACATATTTCAGCGCTGCAAGGGTTACTTAGGCTTAAGAAAGATTCTGCTCCCGCGATCAAACAGTCTGTGTTGATTGTATTAATATGTTCTAATGAACAAAAATATTTAAAAATGACCAAACAATATAATTTCTTAAGTATGATTTTATTTCGAGTAAACTTACCAAAGAATATTAATTTTCATAATATCACAAGTGATTTGAATTCGACATAATTAATGTTGCTAATTTTACAACGATTATCAATATAACAATATAACAGGGCGATTTACTTACAATATGTAAATACAATCACTAGTGTATCTATAGTTACCAATGACTAGATTGCACATTCAATTACATTCGAGCTGATAGAATAATAACATTACAGATACATTAATTAATACATGAAGTTAAATGAATGATAATGCATGTGACATTGTACAGTAGGCCTACATAGCCAGTAAGATACAAAACGTTGGGCAGAGTTCTATGTCGGGCTACCGTCTGCGACGCTGGCCCGATATAGAGCCAACATTGGGTGAATGTATGGTGTTTGCTGGGTATATAGGCCTGTTTGATTATTGCTGGCCTGGCGTCAACAATAACTAAAGAGTCATTGGTACAGCATCCCGTTACTTTCAAGACTGAACGGGATCAGTGGATATGCGAAAGTGAAATATTGGGGCATAATCTACCTGAACACAAATATAATATTCAGCCATGCCGTCATCTCGATCTTGAAAGGTTTTCCGGCTGTGTGACAGTATTAATGCCATACTGTATACTAGTAACAAGGTGACAATATGCAAGGCACCACAGAAGCGGCTAACGCAATTTATTGGGTTTTTTAATAGCACGCTTTAAGGGGTTTCGTCGTTCCAGGATGCTGATCTTGACAACAATAATGTGTGGTCTGGTCTGGTTTTATGTAAAGTGGTGCAGATCAAAATGTCCATTGATATGGTTATCACAGAAAAGTAACAAACAACATGCAGCCGTCGGTTATTTGTGTTAACAAGTACGATACTTGAGCCCCACATTTGATTATATATAGGCCTATAATCTATCGTACTTGTCACAACAACCATATATAAAAAGTAGACACTTATTGAGTCATCATGATGAATAATAAATACGTGATTTTTAAGTGAAGGTGTACCAATTAGGCCTAGGCATACCAGATAAGAAATCCAAACATATAAATCTAGTTATTCCCCTTGTTTATACTTAATCACGAATCTTCGGCACTGCTGTCTCCATAGAAACTAGATCCACAGCTGATTGGTGATTGAGAATCAACACATGACATTTTGTTTTTTGAGTTGACGTCTCCGAGATTATTCCCATCATCGGCATCCTTTTCAATGTCCTCTTCTGGTTCACCGTTCTGTCTTTTCTGATATTTAAGCACCTCGGATAGAAGATCGATATATTTGATAGCTAATCGTAAAATCTCGTTTTTACTTAATTTCTTATCCGGTGGGTGTGTGGGTACAAGTTTACGAAGCTCTGCGAAAGCCCCGTTTACATTTTGCTGCCGCCATCTTTCACGACTGTTGGTGAAGACACGACGCGCCACCTTGCGAACAGGGAAATGACCACTTCCGCTGCCTCCTCCATGCATGTCACCATGACGACGAGCCCGTCTCTCCAAGAAACTCGCCATCTCTGCAGACCCCAGTAACGGAGGACCATTGGGACCCAGGAAAACTGGAGTGGGACGATGAGGAAAACCGGCCAGAGTCCTCCCAGGGAACCATGGATGAGGTCCACGGAACGGAATAGGTAGATCAGAGCGCGGTGTCCTGTCCTTTGAGGAATGAGCAGAGGGACTACCTCGCTTTCTGCTACTGTCTTCTTCTCCATTATCCTTTGCATCGCTCTTACTTGGACACTCTCTCTTTATTCTATGGTTTCTGTGCTCTTTCCCCGAGTCATCGTCTATTTCCATGGCCAGCTCATAGTCATCAAGATCTGAGTCATCAAATTCGGAATCATCCTGCAGTTCAAAGTCATCTTCTATGTTGGGCTGAGATGTCATTATCACCAGATTTGATGGACTGGAAATAAATCAATATATAACTTATTGTATATGCTGTTTTGCTTATCGAAATATATTTTCAATCAATCAATCTCAAGCAACACAATCACTTTTTAAAAAATTATAAGAATATGACATGAAAAAGTTATAAAAACGTTGTTTTGTGAGGAGGTTTTAAAAATATTTCTAAATCGTGCTATGTTATGTGTAATGCTCACATTAGATCTATTGAATAAATAGTTAAATACAATTGCATAAAGCTAAAGAATATGGTGTAACACCATTCGATGCCCTCTACCAAAGACAAAATTTTAATTTTCTTTTAGAAGTCGTATATCGTATGGAAGAATGTTACATTGGTAATGTAAACCATCTTCGTTATAGCACATTAGTATATCCCCGAACCACAGAAACATAGGACAAAACCAACTGCTGTATCTCGGTAGAACCATTTTAGCTGGATAAATATCACCTCTATTTCGTCATTCAAGAAACATACTTGTTTAACGAAGGATATAAACAGCTTCAATAATATTTTCCAACAGCAATTAACATGCGCTTATGAATCACTTGAGTTTAGACGCAATATAAATTTAGTAATAGTAATAGTAATAGTAGTAACAAATTGGTGTTCATAACACAATACGACAATAACAGTATAACATTATAGTGAATGCGTGAGACCATGGAAATGTAAGTGTTTTTGAGTCTTTTGTTGTTTTGTTGTTGTGTTCAAATTTATGCGTCCTCGTTAATAGGATTTGAGCTGCAATATTCTGCGTGGAGCACAAACCAGTCCACGCAACAATTACCAATAGTTCAATTACGAAAAACGGGTATGCTAATTGCACTGAAGAAAACTGTGCTAAATGTTTTAATATTTATGATATATGTTCAAAATATATGTTCAAAATGTCCATAGTTTTCAAAATGTCCATAGACTTGAATTGTGCAAGTATTTTAAATTTTGAGTTGCTCATTCACCAGTTGAATGAGATATAATGTTATTCCTGTATTTCTGATTTTGGACATCGATTCGTAACATAGCATAGGGATTGAACATAGCCTGGACCTGAATTTGTGTCGTCTACATCTATACATAGAAGTAGACAGTTAAAGCTATGTCCTCGAGCTAAATGACAGGAATAATATACAGAAAATATGGTGAATTTCAGTACAGTGATTTCTCTGTTTGTTCATTTGACCGGATTTTAGAAAATATATTTTACAATCTAGCAAACCGAAATTGTAAAAATTGACAAATAGATTTATTAATTCTATTGAATATCTATGAGTTTATCTATACAATGATTTGTAATTACTTGCATATTATTAAAATAAAAAAGTTGTATAACCAGTTCACTTTTCAGAGAACGCGCTATTTTATCATGTTAATCCCGTGAACCGTTAAAAGTACCCACATTGCTGACATATTTTTTTAATATGCAAGCTAGAATAAAAATTCAATGTCACCCGTTAACAACAGTTAGCTGCTCCATGACGTGCTTTTGGTGCTTAGTAAAGATTATAGAGCACTTTATTTCTATGGGTTCCACATTATATGTTCAAAATAACATATTATGTCGTAAACAACTAGGAGCATAAAACATCACAGGTTCAGCCCATAGGCCTACTTTTAACCTGACATCCAATAGGATGATCATACATCATACCAAGATTATATAAATTCTTGATCATAATAATCAAAGCTGCATGATAAATTCGCTAAGTTTAATATAAATAAATAATATTAGCTTATACTGTTGCAATATATATAGCTTTTAAATGTGTTAATAATAATTAAAATGACCTAATTGATGTAAATGGGAACAAATTACTTAACAATGCAATACATTATCAAAGCTGTGGACAGACCTGTGGGCGCGCCGGAACATATCATTTCAGCTAGTTTACTGTAAATATACTGTATTTTTAAACGCATTTCATCATACTATATTTAGAGCTTTCCCAAGCTTTTGCAATATCCTGTCAGTAAGATATCATCAAAACAAACAAAAACACAGAAGTACCAGATAGTAGTTAGGTTTGGTTGAGAAATGCCGATAGGAGGTTCCAAGTAAATTGAAATGAACAATATTTTTTTATAAAAATCGCATCAATCTTAGGAGTGAAAATAAAGCTTACAGCATACATGTTACCGATGTCTGTGCGATTGGTCAATACGGCGTAGCTAGTGTTTAAAAATACTGGCGCCCAGTGACGTATTTTAAACGCTCCAGATTTTACATAGTCAAAATCGAAATATAATTATGCCTATTTTAACATTTACCGAATATAATCAATTCTAAACTGTCCCTTATATGAAAAGGTAAAATCAACATTACATTATGAGAAATATTTTTTATCGGATAATCATAGAAAATATATTATCAGTGTATTCAATCATGTTATTGAAAATGGTAATATGTGCTCCGGTATTTTTAATGTTACCATAAATGAGCATTTGTATAAATATAATTAAATGTGATGAAACCCGTGACGTTTAACACAGAAACGTCCTATTTACACAACTGTGAACAACATTTAGAAAGAAATACAAATATTTTCATACAAAAAAGCTGAATTTAAAAGTGTTTAAAACAAGAAAATCAAGTTTCAACTGTTTTAATATGGAGAGTGTCACAAATAAAACATGTATTTTTTAAATATTGGTACCTAAAGTTGAATAATTTAAATTTTCACCCACCGAAGGTGTGTCTAGCGATCGCGACCCACAACTTCAAGTGGGCTAAAAATACTCATAGTTGTTTAATTTGAGAGGGAACATTTTCAAATATTGATGTTTAATTTTAAACACTCATTTCGCTCCCAATAACGCCGATTTAAACGGTGAATAAAACGAATTAAAAACGGCTGTAGTCATGCTTGATGAGCGGTGCAAGAGGTAATAGTGTCGCGAATTCAGATTTTCACGATGTCGTGAGCTATCGAAATTGAAAAAAATTCTCATGATTTTTTTTTTGTCCATTGGGCAACCTTGTTGTACTCTATTTGAGAAGTAAGATATAAACCAATAATCACCCAGTGCCACACGTACCACGCACTCCGTATTTAGTGCTCAGACGATCCAGAATGTTGATGATTGTTTCAAAAAGCAGATAAATCAAGTACAAAAATATTGCTTTTTTCTGATCTATTATCACAAAAAGTTGTTTTTTAACATTTTTGATTAAAATATTTCACTGATAGGCCCCTATATTATTTAAACAGAATCGGAGAATGTGTATGGCCTACCTTTCGCACGGTAACCGTGATGAAGAAAATTCGCCGATTTTTCAGGGGCGGATCCAGGATTTGAAAAAGGAAGGGCGCAAGTGGCTCGGAGGCGAGTTATTAAGCATATTTAGGCCAATTTAGGGGACTTTTTAAAGAAATTGGCGCACAAACGGGTGGGCGTGCGCCCCCTGCGCCTCCCCCCTCTGGATCCGCGCCTGATTTTCATGAAATTTTACAAGTAACGGTTAGGCTACTGTTTTCTGTTTTCTAGTGATGCGGCGACTGCATTGGGAATTTCATTGAAAAATATTGCATAATTTGGAAGTAAGTCTCTATAACATGTATTAATTGTCGCCCCTCTGTAAAACTCATTAACTTCGATTCAGAATTGCATTACATGTCAGATGAACCAACTTCGTGTAAATTAGTTGATACTTGATAATAATGTTTGACTTAATCATCAGCGAATTCACCCTGGTTCGTGTGAATCCGGATAAAATTATTCAATGAAAAAAGTTCATTGCTTTTGAAATATGTATTATCTTAGAAAATAATATTAAACAAAGGACAGTATTTTTTACAGGATTATTAGGCCTATTATACATTTGGAAAAATGTATCCTTTTTGTCTTGTAATTCAGATTTCTGAACTTCACACGAGTTTAAGAAAAATATCTAAGTGATAAGCCAACGTTGCTGACTATGTAAACGCAACCTGAGTTGACGTAGAAATCTTGTTTTAGGGATATCACGAGGCATTTAGCCAATAATGGTTATATGTTAGGCCACCGTCTACGACGCTGGCCCAACATTAAACCAGCATTGGTTGAGCGTCTCATGCTAGCTGGGAGTCATTGATAAATCGATCTATTAATACAGCGCGCGTACATGCGCCATGTGTAAACTTTCTTCATGCAGCAAGCATATCATCGGACAGCCTGTAAGCAGGTGGGTTCAATGGTGTAGTGGCTATCACGTCTGCCTCACACGCAGAAGGTCGCGAGTTCGAACCTCGCTTGAACCTCATATTTTTTTTCTTATGTGGATCTTCTGCTGATAATTAGGCCTATGACGGGGCACAACATTACTGTTTACATATTTTTGTATAAAAAATACTTAACGTAATTTATAATATCGCATATGGTATACATATTATAGTGTTATATGGCAGTATAACAGAAGGACAGATATTTTATTGACATAAATTTTATTTGTCATAGTAATAGGCCTGTATTTGTACATGGAACGTTACATGTATAGTGGCCTATACAATATGGTTAGTTTGGTAAAATCACACATATACATTTTATCACATACAGAATTAAGATCATGCTAAGTGACATTGCCAGATAAAACACTGGATATTTTGTAAATTTAAATTATGACTACTTGAAATAAAATTATATACGGAATACGGCGTTAGCTCATCGGTGTTGGCTCTATCACTGAAGTTAAGCAACGTCGCCCCGGTTAATAATTGGATGGGTTACCGCCTGGGACTGCCAGGTGCTGTATACACTCGTGGGGCTCAGAGAACCACGTAAATCAGATGGCTCGTCTGACTGACCTAGAGCTGGACGTAAAATAACTTCAATGGACGTAGGCGCAGTTTCCATCCGGCGAGATCCCAGAAAATACACAATGTGCGAGTACTTGACACATAATGCGAATTTGCTTGGAATGAAAATGGCTTGATGCGCCTCAAAGGCAGCTCAGCTGTATATCTCCCAGGAGACTGAGTTGGAATTTGAATGATAACAGGCCTTGCTAAGTTACTCTGTGCCTTAGAATCGATAAGGCGCAATATAAATGCAATATACTCGATACTCTATACACTCTAAGGCATTATCAATATAATTATGAAGACAGATGTTTTCCGTACAGAAACTGCGATAAATAAGATCGACTTTGTATTAAAAAAATGTTTCTTACCAAAATATTGTTGACATAATGTGCCAAATATATAATATATTTTTTCATATTTTTCATAGCAGAGGCCTAATACCGTATGCAAAATTTAATTTAAATGAATTAAATAAATTCTGGTCATTTTTGATTGCCTACATTTGCAACGCCTGCAAGGTAAAGTGCAAAACACACCAACGCGAACGCGAGGGCAAATATGCACGCGGCGAGTGACGCGACGACGCACGAGGTAATTTTGTATCTTTACTTATCAAAATATACTTTCAGGTCTTACTGGTGGTCAAAAAAGCGTTGGAGTCATACACGATATTCATAGTGTATAACCTATCTGTTAGCAAAAATATATATAATAGGCTTATATATTATATCAACGATTAGAGTTCAGAAAAGGTTTTGCCGAATATATTTATATTAAAAACATGTCTGAAACAGCTATTGTTCTCTATAATTCATATTTTCATACAATTTCATTTTATTTAATAATTATTATTATATTATATCATCCAATTTAATTAATATTATTATATTATTTCATCCAATTTAATTAATATTATTGTTAATTTTATTCATTTTATTTAAGGTTTTTCGGACTGCAATGACGAGCGGTAACAACACAAAATATAATACAATTCACACAATTATCACGGTCTACAGCAAATTGATAAAATTACTACTTGACTTACTTTCTGTCCCTGTCAAATAATATTTAGGCCTACGTCTGCAAGACGTAAATATAATTTGACAAGGATAGAAACAGCATATCTCGCAATAATAACAGATTGTGTGTCCTCCAGCTATACTTACATATTATATGGGTGTTGACTGGCTTTTAAATCCGTGTTCAGTTGGCTAGTGTTTGCGTCCCCTTCAGGAACTGGTCTGGATCACGGTGGCCATCACCAGGATGCGCATTATTACGGATGTCCTGTGACGCCCCGTCCACTCCGCGCAGGATGTCCCCCCTCTTTTTATCAGATTTTACTTTGGATCTGACACTTCAACTTTCATTCTCCATCTTCCTGTTTTTTTCTCGGGTTTGATTTTACAGCCTGGTGTCAAAATAAGTGGAATGGAAGACGCCTCCAAATTTGTTCTTCTCTGGTGTGCGGCCCTGATATTATAATGCGCCGCTGGCTGTTACCTCCGGGTTAAATACGCGGACGTCTTCAGTTGACGCCGGTGACGACCACTTCTGACGTCGGTCACTGTGACACCTGACAGTGTCTGTCTGTCAGTTAACGGTGACAGAATCAGTTAAAAAGACAATCACCCCCCCCCCCCCAGCCCTGTCCAGTCACGGAGACTCGCCCGGGGTGATGATGCCGTCATTAAATGGAACAGCCGCTGTCACCGCCCACTCATTTCATACACCCCCCCCCCCAATGTGGGGAAACAGAAACCGTCCTCTCAATAATCACGCGATTAAATGAAAATATTTGTTTTCCTTGAAGAAAATAAGACAGCAGCATAGATTTAAAATCGTTCTTAAAATACGAAAGTATTCTTTTTCTAAACACATGCGATTTCTGAAATTTCTGCTGCGACAGATCGATTTTAGGCGGGAATCACTAGACTGACCACACCCTTAAATCTCTGCAGCGGTCAGAAAAAATCCCAGCGAGCACGATACGCTGACCCAATATTGTTTCAATGTTGGGCCAGCGTCTGCGACGGGCTGACCCAACATTGAAACAATATTGGGTCAGTGCATCGCTCACGACACTGCGGGTGAGTTTTGTGAACCCCAGATAATTTACCGTTTTATCACACCCATTCCTTAACATTTCCAGCCTATTATCGTCTCCTTGAATATGAAAGGGTGTATCTGCTACTTTGTAAAGTGGCAGATACACCCTTTCATATCCAAGGGGACGTTACTTGGACAAATCACAATGTAAACTGACTTATTAGCATACGTTACTATAGGGTGTCGCTTACAACTGGCGTGTGTTTCAATGTGTTAACCCTTATCCTGCTGATCACGATTATTGTCGTTTTTAATCTGTTTTATTATTTAGTCGACCAAATCACTGTTATTGGGGAAGCAATGAGTGTCTAAGCATCAAGATTTCCAAATATTTGTGCTCAAATTAAACAAATATAAGTAATTTTCAGCCACTTGAGGTTGTGGCTCGCGGCAGCGAGACACAACTTCAAGTGGCTGAAAATTTAAATAAATTAATGTAGCAGGATAAGGGTTAATTTCGTGCTAGATGTTAATGTTTGTTAATGTGGGCTGTCTGCTCTCACTGGTGCCTCGTAATGTTACATTATCTGTTTATTACACACTGTTAGCGAATGGTTTGATCTGTCATCATGGCAATAAAGCATACAGGTAGCCATAGAAACGAGGTGAATGGTTGTGGTATGTGTTCTAAAATTGTTTATTACATGACGTTAAAAGAAACAGCGTTGTGGGGTTTCTATGCCACCTTTGTGGACATATAGGCTAAACTGGGCCAAGCAATGTTGCTGTATGTTTATTGTTGGATTTACCTTATACATTTATACAACAATTGACTGATTTTTCATTATTTAAAATTGTTCCAATTTTGCCTAAATAATATGTGTTGATCAAGTTCAAACCAGTTTCCCGAGATACATTTTATCTTTAATAGCATTATTTGTTCACTTTTGTGAGGCATGCCAAGCCACGAGATTTTTTCTCTCTTTGCTTTCGCTGATTTGAGAGGGGTGTATAAATGGCGTGAAAAGTCATACGTTAACAAGGCGAGATGTGCACGGTTGGCATGGCAACTAATCTGAGAGGAATAGAGGAGAATTAGCTCACGAGGGCTACACCTATTGAAATTGTCCTGACCTTTGACCGCACTGACTGCAGGGGACAAATGATGGGCCCGCCCCTGCTACACACATGGAGGGGGGGAGGGGTATAGGCTGGAACATGACCACGTGCAACTGACAACTATGCTATGAATGAAGTGTCAATTTCCAGTGGTGAAATGACCAATTCCTAGCAAACACGAGGCGGTGAGCCAATGTTGTTTTAATGCAATAAAACAACATTGGCTCAGCGCCTGGTGTTTGCTGGTGAACAGCTAGGCCATGAAATGACGCGTCATGCAGTGAAACTGGATACTCTGGCTGCAGAAGCTTGTCACAAATGGATCATCATGTCATCATGTTTATTAAAACAAGAATAATCATATTGAACTATCCTAATATTTGTTCTAAGAAACATGTAATATTCTATGTAATATGTATTGCACAGAACATATACTCCCACTAAAAATATTTACTGTATGCGCCGAAAATAAAAAAGTTAATAAAATATTAGTCAATGCAAAATTGTATTTATTGATTTCGTGCACTTTTCTCTAATTATTTGGGTCTTTACACCAGTGGGATTGTTTACAATACAATACTAGTACTGAGGTTTAATTAGGTTGTAATTAGACGAGGTTCTACTATCATAATCATTGGATAGTTTAAAAAACAAATTGAGTGGAACAAATAAATGTAAAAAATACGGCCTACTGTCAGTTCCGAGCCACAACTTTACGAAGCTGCCATATTTTGTTTTAATTCCGTTTCAACATAATATCAGCCTCGCTAGTTTGAAATGTACATCCAAAATCAATATCTTAAAATTGGTAATACTTCAAGTAGACATATATTGAATTAAGTAATAATATGTACTCAAGGATAAAACCAATACAGAAAAATAAAAAAATATCATACATACGTTATTTATAAATGACAGACCACAAGGGCGCGGAGACACTGACCAAAACTCAAAATCTCGCTTCACACTCAAAGGGTCGATTGATAGATTCAGTGAGATATGGTTTGATGTAACGCCCTGGGGTAAACCAACATCCACCCCCCCCCCCCCCCCTCCCGCGGTGACATGGATACAGGGACACTCAGCAGGTCCCAGATCGCGTGAAACATCCGCCCAGCGCTGGATCAGTGCTGGGCCAACGTCTCTGACGTTGGCCCAGCACTGATCCAGCACTGAGCCGTGGTCAACCATGATTCGTGTGATAGGGATCCGCCATTGTGACACGCGCTGAATGCGCCTAATTAAAGGGACACTCCTCATTCGAATTGAAGGGACACTCCTCATTTTAATTACTGATGTCCAGTGAGGTGTTTCTGATAACGCCCAGGACTTGTTGATTTATCCGCCCTATGTCAACGTCACTGTTTTATAATTACTCATTATCACGATTATGATGTAGTGCGCCGAACCGTTCCAAGGAGAGGGTGCGAGAGAGTGTGCGAGAGAGTGTGCATTACTGACAATAGCAGAGCCCCATGTTAAAAATCGAACATTATTATAATACACACATTGGTGCATATATTTTAGATCCATATTTGAAAAAATCTTCTTTTTTAAAAATCATGTTCTAGGGAAAAGGAAAATATATATTTAAAGGAACTTATAAATCATTCAACACATATTTAGATGCAGCGATTATTAAGCTGGGTTGATTATTGTAACATACGTCAAATCTACAAATGATGAAGCGCCCGAGAGCCGAGTGTATATAAAACTAGTCAGGAGTTCAGTGGATTAGATTCAAAAATCACTCAACTAAAAACGATAATTTATCTGTAAGTGTGATCCATTAAATAAATTACATCGATAACCTGACACGATCTATTTTCAATGCATTTTTATAAATAATAATTGACGTATATAAATTTTATTAAAAAGTCGCGTAGGGATGACATGTATGTGAGACTGGTCAATTTGAATTAATATATTTATTTAATTTTATGATTCGACAATGTAATAATAATGTGTAGACTTTTCCTCAAAAATATGTCTTATTGAAATTATATTTAATGTAGAACTTTAATAATTACATTTGCATATATTTTTTTGAATATGTATTGCTCTTGACCTCTCATAAACTGCAAATTCGATAATCAACAATATATTAAAAAATACGCGTAGTTCATGCAACTGATGTAATATGAGCCTGTTCATATAAATTAAATGTATGTAAGATAATACACTAAACCACTAAAATTGCGAACAGACTGATTGTGATAAATCAGATATTTCAGATCAAGTGCTGTACCAGCATCTCAATAAGTTTGTGTGGGTATAAATTTGCTCAATTTGCCATGTACTATAGTATAAATATTGCAGTGTGCTGAATAACCCCTTCGGGGTTACCGGTTATCACTTAAATCACAAAGAACAGGGCGCAACCATTATAAAATACTCCACTTGATGTGGTGTGTGTCCTTAAAACTAAATTAAATTGAGACTATGGATAAGATACTAGAACTAGAAATAGAACTGGAAGAAAATAATTTATTTTCAATAGATCAAAATATTAATATTATTACATGCAACTTAAGCCCCTAAGTTTTCGATATATGCGTTATAAAATTAAAACAAACGACATAATTTGACCCACTATTGATGCTCATCCTGAATACCCAGCGTTGGCAGGATTTAAAACACATGGCGGAATGAGGGGCACCGGATGTTGACCCAATATTGTTTTGATGCTGGTTCAATACTTTAACCGTTGGACCAGCATCAAAACAACATTGAATCAACGTCTCGCGTGCTTGCAGAGATGAATATTCCACAGCCGTCATTTTATTGTTAAAAAAATTGCTGTCGCCCACTATATACTTGGACTGAATCAACAAATTATCTATCCTCTGCTGCTTTATTGTCACACAAACATTTAGCAGCAAATATATTCATACTTTGTCACCTTGGATATGAAAGGGTGTATCTGCCACTTTACAAGATACATCCTTTCATGTCCAAGGTGACGACTTTGTGACGGCCTGTGTGGATTGTATATAATATGTAGGTCATTCTGTTTGATATTAGGGGGATCCCGACCACTATCAGGTCCTGGTATGTATGAGATTTCCTGGATCGACCCTAAGCTAATCGCCATTGTTTATTTATGCCACATATACTTTATAACACATCAGTAAAATTAATCATTATTTAACTTAAAATTGCTGACGCAAAAGGAAAACAGCACTCGAAAATTTTCACATCGTCACCGTTCATTAAAGAGTCGCATCTGATATTTTGAAAAGCGATAGAAAGATGTAATACCGAGGGATGAAAAAGTATTTTTCTAACTTAATGTGTAGTTTATAATCTCACTAAACCTAAACACAAAAATCCACAGAAGGAGCTATTTTATATTTTTGAGCGAGTGTCGCCACAATACTAGATAGGAAAAACACTCGGATACGCTGCATATATTTGTACGATAAATTGCGCCGGTGTTGTTTTAATGTTGGGCCAGCGTAGAGGATGGACAGCATTAAAACAAGATTAGGTAAATTTCTATCTGACTCTCAAAACAATAAACAAGATGAAGTTAATTTTTAGATTTATTCGTCTTAAAGTACAGTTATGCTATATGGTTAGTGGGTATAGATATAGGAGTTGAGCAGATCAATTTGCAAAAGAAAATGTAAATTTAAAATTTGTGAAACCAACACACTTTTATTTCACTTAGATACAGCAGAATTTGAAAATTTTAAAAATATCAGATGAATTGAAAAATTTTGGAAGAAGAAGGATATCAGGCTAACAACAGTCACGTAGTCTTTTTTCTGTCAATTACAAGAAGTCGGAGATAACCCAGTAAAATATTTGTATAACATTAAATTTGTACAATGTTATACAAATGTGATTTGTTTGCTGGGAAGACAATTCAGATTCGGTTTGTTGTTCCAGCAACATGATGTGTCAAACGCATGATACGCAGTCTGCAACATCGCACATGAATATAATCACGTATGCTTTGTGTTTTAATAATAGTAAATATTTCACCAGACCACCCGTGATATAATGTGTTAACAGTATAGTTGTTCAGGATCTTAAGTAAGGATACACTATAGGCATCTGATCTCAAGTGATATCCTTTGATCTGCCGCTGTTTTCGCTGCTTAATCAGCGTAAATTCCGTCTGGATCCGAGCAGAAAGCAAGAGGCGTTGGGCGAGTGTCGCTTTAATGTTGGCCCACGGTCACCAACATTAAAACAACACTGGCCCAGCGCCTCATGTTTGCAGGAAAGGAATGCATCAGGTCTATGTGGGTGGCGGATACACTCTTATATAAGCCATGATCATACACGTAATGCGCGGCGACAAAATTAGAAACAACATAAATGTGAGCGCACAATTCCATATTCGAAATGCGATGCGATTTTTTTGCATGAGTGCGAATGCGGCAAAATGAATCGACCCATGCAGTGATTCGACAATTTTTATGTAATGCCATAAAACATGTTTAAAATAAAACTTAATTAGAACAAGATAAGAAAATCTTGCCTAGAAACCTGAAAAATACACATCAGAGTTAAAGTGTCAAATATACATATTTCGTCATGTTATTGTTAATACAGTTTGCTGTCAAGGAATATGATGAATAATAGCAATTATACATAGCGATAAATTTATTTCATCGACATCGATTTAAAGCCTATACCGGTACTCCATTAAATGACTTCAGTTTATAGATATATATAGAAATAGAAATTATAAACCAGGCCTGCACTATTTCGTATTGAGTTGTTTACCATGTTATTTGTTCCATGGGTACTTAAATCGAACGCAAATCGGCTAATAGGTGTTCACCAACTAACATGCATTATTTTTATATTTGAGAGCTGTATAAATTCGATCATTTTTTGTTCTTTTTTTTCATATCTTATTGAGGCAAATAAAAGGAATAACAAAATGAACATGGTATATACCATTATATCCGATGTTGGTACAATGTCCAACATTGCCATCTACATGTACATCTTTATCTATGACAGATAAGTCAGAAATGACTTTTATTTATGTTTAA
Organism: Flabesymbios commensalis; assembly: GCA_964017125.1. NCBI lineage: Eukaryota > Metazoa > Annelida > Polychaeta > Terebellida > Flabelligeridae > Flabesymbios > Flabesymbios commensalis. The sequence continues at coordinate 96,642,676 of OZ024902.1, forward strand.
AAACATCTATCTGTCTGTCCGTTATTTTGATCTATACTTCATTTGAATTGTCGCACATAAAAATAAGAAAAAAAATCATTTTAAAAATATATTGTTTTCGCACCTCCAAAATTAGAATCAATTGTAAATAAAAAATAATTTGTTTTATTAAAAAATAATCCGCACGCTCTATGCAGAGATTGTGCTCTCGTTTGAACTTATTGTTATCAGTATTTATTTCTACTGATCATTGTATTTTTCAATGCATCTTTTTAAAATCAAATAAATTGATGTGACTTATGGCAATAAAATAATGTTACATAACATATCATACTGGTAAATATTTGGAAGTAGAGGACCTATGTCCAGATGTCTTATTAGTAAATAAAATACTACTTAGTTTTCATTAAATTCGGTAAGTAAAAACAACACTGAAACGACGTTGGTAGCAATATTTTACAGATCTTTTATTCATAGTATAGCTAGTTGTTAAAGAATATAATATATAAAATAATATCACTATATTATTTAAAAAATATTAAAATGAGTGTGTTCTCTCCATACATAATTGTTAAATCATTTATTATAAAGTGGATGGTTGTCACTTGTTCCTGAACTAACCAAAAATAACGAAATTATAAATAAGCAGAAATCTGCGGGGATGAATGGGTCAATGGCCGTGGCACGTGCTCTCTAAACAGTCGGGTATTATGAGCTGATAATTTCTTCATCATCATTCACAGCCTCTGTGGGAGATTTCAGGGTGAGATTGAGCGACAGGAGAATGGGAGGCGTGGCATGACAAGTGTTTTCCTCGGGGGACGATTTGGATGCCTGTGGCGAGCTGATAACAGGGCGGGACCACTTGCGTGCCGAACTCCACCAACAGGAATGAATGGTTGACAAAGATATAAATAGGCCTGGCCAAATTCAGGGTTATATCAAGGAAGTCAACCTCCTTGGTTATATCTAACGTTATATCTAACGTTTTGCAGCCTCACATTACCGGATGTGAAATATAAATAAATAAATCAGGATACAAACAACTTATTCGCGGTTATGTAAACGATAACCCAGTATACGCAAAACTTTTTATAACATTTGTACAATGTTGGACCAACGTCGAAGACGTTGGGCCGACGTTGTACAAATGTTATAAACAATCATGCTTTGTGTTTGCTGGGAATGAACTGAAGGATTATTACCCCAATAAACAATATGACACATGCAGTAACTTTGGGTTCACCGGGTGTTAAATGAATCAAACTGTAACGCCAGTCGCCCATATCGTATAGAATACAGAAACCACTATCCCGTTGGGATTAAAGGGATGTAAGCCAATTTACCACATTGTGGAAAATCTGACCCTTTGATTACAAACTTCAGATTCAGGGGTTTTTTCATAGTATGCATATAAGCTGCTCAAAATGTTTGCAGTAAGATAGGTTGTACTATTAACTCAACATGGGCTGAAAAGTCTAACAAAAAATAGAAGAACAAATAATTATATGTATAAAGTAGCCTACGTTAGATGTATACGTAATCAATGACACATACGTTTGCTTGGAAATTAGGTTGCATATTGTAAATGGCGTTACTACTCGACAGATTGATCAGATTGTCCCAGTGCTCTGTTACATAAACATCATTCCGTTCAGTTATTCAATCCCAGGACACGATGGAATATAAAACAAGGAGCCCTACGTGTTCTGTCACTCTTATTTCAACCCTTTCAGCGCGGGGACCGTTTTAAACGTCAAAATCTGTAGACGTCAGATTCTGACGTACAAAGACGATCCCCGCACTGAAAGAATTAAAAAATTTCTAATGGCCGTAGACCCATAATATACGTATTCAAATGAAGCGGAAAGAGCTAATTATGACATTTATAAAAAAAAATTGAAAAAAACCTTTAGTCTCCATAGTATATACAAAATATTTTAGCGTCGTAATGGTTAAGTGCTGTATTCTCCCTTCGCATTTCACATTTTCACTTGATGCTGGTATTGCTTCATACACAGCAAACACGACACGTTGAAACAATGATGTTTTAATGTTGGGCCAGCGTTAAAACATCATTGTTTCAATGTCGTGTTTGCTCGTCATCAATGAAAAAATATATTCATGTTTAAAAACTCGATATGTTCTAGTTTACAGCTGGATCCATTTATTTGATATATGCATCTGACCATTTGATCGCTGTCAGTGATTATTTTATTTTAACCCTTTCAGGCCTGAATTTATCATTGTCATCTTCATCCACTACAAGCCGCGAATTGCTGTCGCAATTCTCGACTTGTAGTGGATGAAGATGACTTGAAGTGGGTGGGAAATTGAAGAAAATTGCCATGTATTGGTAAACCAGTCTCATGGAAATTGTCATTCTAAAACCCCTAGTTGTAGGAAAATTAAGTCTGTTTTCAGGGATGTAAAATGATGCTTTAATGCATCGTGAGGGCTTAAAGGGTTAACCCTCCAAGTGCTAAGCACTAATATAGTCGTTTCTAATCTGTTTTATTAGAAGCTTAAATCACAGTTTAAATATTGGTAACGAAATGTATGTTTAAACATCAAGATTTGCAAAAGTTTGGGCTCGATTAAAACTAATATGAGCATTTTTCATCCACTTAAAGTTGTGAGTCGCGGCAGCGAGACACACTTTCAAGTGGCTTCAGGTGTGTTTCCCACAATGGAATATGTGAATACAGCTTGGATATACATAGTTACAGCAAGCTATACAATTTCAAAATGATAAAATGTATTTCACGTCAGGTTTCAATGCAAAAGGTGTTATAGGCCTATATATGCATGATATTATATACACTTTACCAGCAAGTTCGGGAGCGCACGTCAAACCCCAGCAAACAGGAGACTTTGAGACAATGCCGGCTTCATTTTGGCCCAGCGTCTAGAAATGAATGCTGGGTCGGCGCAGGGTAGAGGTGACCAGGCATAGGATAAATAATTGACAGCTTCAGTTGAGGGAGGTTTGCGCCGCAGGGAGAGAGGCCGCCCCCATTTTTATTGATATAAGCTAATTGACTTGAAAAGTGTAGGGTTCCTGACTAAATTAACTCTCAATGATCGATTGCATAGCCCAATGAAAAGGTAACCCTGTGATAAAATAATTTTGAGCATAATAAGTGTACACCGTGGGAGACTACTATGTTGCATTACTGTGTTTCAAATAAAACAAGGTGTTGGTGTGGGGAGAGATGGCACAGTAATGTGTTGAGTCGTCTTAGCTCTAATTAGATTTGGTCCATTGCTCAACTCAACATGGTGGCCCAAGACTCCCATCATACAGGTAGGTGGGTGGTCAAATTGATTAACAACAGTGTTGGCATTTTCAGACATTGCGAAATTTTTCGACAATCCTTTACAAAACGTTGAAAATATTACAAAACGTTGAAATATTAGCTTTGTAATCAAAAGCCGACAAGTACCACTTTGTTAAGTGGTAGTAGTCACCTTAAAAATGAACTGTGTGTAAACAACGATACATAAATATAATATATTGGGTCCGCATTGATAATTTGAAAGAAAAAACTTTGTGCGTGAACTGATTTTATATATATATAGATAAGCTGATAATTGTTTCTACTATAATCTATACGGGATAAGATAGATCATTTCCTCCAAGTATTTAATGACAATTATTATAGGCCTATAAGCGTTTGTTTGTGGTAGAATGAACCCATAATAATATAGATGAAACTTAAAGGGCTGCATTATAGGCCCTACTCTATCATAATTTATCTTTGCTGGCACTGTAATTACCAAAATCAATCAAATGAAAACGTGTTAAAAAATGCCTTACTTTTTAAATATATTTACTATAATCATCCCATTACATATCGCGCTCACCCCAAGCTCTGTTTCTACATCTTACCGACACTAAAGCAGGGACCAATCTTCGACGTCATAAAAAATTATTTACTGGATCCGGACATATCAAAATAAATACGAAATTAAGTTTTAATTTGTTCAGATTAAAAAATTGGCCTGAAGGTGATTCAAGGTCGAGCTATAAAAAAATCTTAACTTTGAATCAGCATTAATAACATTGGCTGCGTGCAAATTATTTGTATTCCCTGTATGTGACCATAGGCTATGGTCACTATTTTTCCTCGACGTAAAGGCTACATTTCACTTTTTATCGCTCGCCTCGCTGTCCGACCCGGCGGCTGAAGCAGTGATTTATCGTCTGCCATTAGCGGCCATTTATGGACGGGGCGCTTCCCCTCCATTTGCATTTCAGTCAGACGTCAAATCTGATGTGCGAAGGCAGACAGCAGTAACTGCTTGCTTTTCAAGCAAGCAGTTACTGCTGTTTGTCTTTGCACCAGCGTCAAATGTGATTAGAGAGCGGTTGTAATATGTAGCCGAGATATGTGAACCGGACAGTCCGCTGACAGAACAGAGCTCAAAAATTCACAACCAATTTGTTTGTCGTTGTGGGTGAGGACAATATGACAAGTGGTGACACTAATATATTAACAACAGGGGAGAGTCAGCGGCAACATAGACAGTCACGTGGCAGACGTGACGTCATCTGCACAGTTTCCCTGTTACAGCCCATTTGTAAAAGTGTCCGACGTTAATTCCGGATGAGAAACAGGTATGGGATAAATAAATGGTGTTTAACCCTTTAACCGCCGGTGTCGCATATATTTGGTTTTTCATTTTTTATTAGCACATTAATTAAGTACCACTCTTTAAACATGTTAAAGATAAAATGTGACATCAATCAGCAATATTTGAAAACAGATGACCTCCATTTTGTCAAATCTGAATAATTTTCACTCACTTGAAGTTGTGGATCGCGTCAGCGAGCCACAACTTCAAGTGAGTGAAAATTCAGATTGAATATAATTCGGCGGTTAAAGGGCTGATAAAGCATCATTTTGACACTGGAAGTGCTACAAATTAAAATGCACTCTAGCCTATTGTCAGTGATAATTGCTTTTTTCATATTGCGTTTTTTCATATTGCGTTTTTTCATATAGAAACCCTTAGCCAAGACAAAGTCATTCATGGTCGTTCATAATGTATATGAATATAAAACATATATGTTCGATATCACTTATTCCAATCATAATTTAAAAAGTTGGGGATAATTACGATCTGGATCCGCAGCCTGATCCAACACAGAATAACTGCGACCGGCGGAGGTTTGCAGTCTCTGACTGACTGTCTAGTTTATTATCGAATAATGTCTTTCAGCAACAAGAATGATAACAAATATTTGATTAAATATTGTAGTAGTGTAACGTATTAGACCTAACAATAAATCCCAACAAAAACGAGGCGTTGAACACTGTGAACGAGCATAATACCAACACTGGTGCAATGTCTCGTGTTCGCTGGGATATTATATCATAGATTATATACTAGTATTGGGAATACATAGGGCGCAAATCATATCACACTAGCATACCGTGCTCTAACTCTATCAATAATAATTGTAATCGACAATGTCTATCGAAATGACGGAATCCTTCAATAAAACTTATACAAGTAACAGCAGCCTAGTAGAGGCTTCTGAGTTCCAACTTCCGAATTCCGAGTCCCAACGTCCGAGTTTCGTCTTCCAGATTCCGATTTCAGACTTCCAGCTTCCGACTGCCACCTATAACTCCTCAGCTGCCGTCAATTCCTCAAAATTTGGTAGCTGAATTTAAATTATCAAGCAAAGATTTTGTTTTCCTCTACAAGATCAGACAAATACTCCGATACACAAAATAAACATAAAACATGTTTGACACGAAATAATACAAGAAGATATACCTGATGCATAGTGCAAGTTTGAGTGTTGCAGCAGATGAAAATACATGTACTCTATTGAATGAAATTATACATCGCACTAAGAGAAATTTCACTATACAAAATGCAAAGTATATTCCAACAATTTAAAGAAGGAAACTATTTTACTGAAAACTAATTAGTTTAATAAGGATCATTGTATAAACAATTTCAATAAGGTCCACCTAACCACAGTAGAATATTTTACATCCAAGTCAAAAAAATACAAATACATGTAGTCATTACTAAGGAAATTGTAATTCATAATTGGAAGGCATCATGCACAAGTGGGCTAACCCACATTTTGAGGATTTTAAGAAAAAAGCAGCAACATGGAGTACATGATAAAACGAATAAATACAAATTAACACAAAAAGGTAACAAAATCAGTGACCAAATGGTCCAACCTTGAATGTGAAACTCGTATATTGATCAAGTTGTTGCTATCGTTGCCATACATTTTCATTGTTTTTTTTAATGTGGGTTAGCCCAATTGTGCATGATGCCATCCAATTTTGAGCTGACAGTTGTCATATGTAGAATTCATCGGTAAATTACAACATCTATAAATACTAAATATGCAAAATAAAAGTATAGGAAATGCATTTATAGCTTCTATTAAAATAGATAACCTCTACACAAATATTGACAGAGCAAAATATAATGTTGAACGTAAATGTTTTTGAACACACACAATACACCCACGACCTGAGTGGAATGGAAACTTTCAAAAAAGTTACAAATAGTTTGAATTGAATGGAGACTGGCATTTTAAACTATGCGACTCATATATGAAATGTGTTTGCACATATTCAAGGAGAGATTTTAGAAGCTTGAAAAGTGAAAAACACCCTGGCGCAAGAAAAGAAAAAAACATAATTTGTCTTTTATATAAACATGCAAACAATAAGAATACATATATACTATAAATTGTATTATACTAAACAGATATTGATGATGTGTGTAGACATTATACTTCACAGCTGCACTAATCTAAACACTAACACTTTCGCTAAAAAGAACTAAGACGCAAGCTTGTGGAATATAAGATCTGAAAAATTTTCACAAGCCAATTTATCCATCACAAAATACTTAGAATTGAATACAAAAGCACTTTCCTTAGATTTAATAATTAAAATTTCAGCGGCATAATATGAAATACTTTTTGTCGTTTAATAATCGGCTTCGGGAGCATCCCAGTTAGCTCAAACTATGTAACTTATACCAGAAATAAAACCCTATATATTTTCTATATTAGACCATTCTTTGTAACAACATGTACACGAATTTAAACCTGAGAATATTTAGGTCTGGATATGCTAATTGTCTGATAGGTGATGATAGTTATGTCACAGTAAAACTTTTATTCCAACCCTTCCTTCCTCCATTCCTTTCATCACCCAATTCCTTTCTCCTCCTACTCTCCACCCCCCTTCCTTCTTTTCTTTTTTCTCTTTTCCTCATTACGTCAATCCGGTTTTTTTCTTGCTTTCCCTATTGTGTCCTTCTCTACGTTATTCCTGTCTTCCTTTCCCCTCCCTCTCTCTATCTCTATTCGTTCCTTCTCTCTCCCAATGTTCTCACTCACTCATCTTCCTTCTTTCCTTCCTTATTTCCCTTTCCTAATCACTCACTCACTCACTCACTCACTCACTCACTCACTCACTCACTCACTCACTCACTCACTCACTCACTCACTCACTCACTCACTCACTCACTCACTCACTCACTCACTCACTCACTCACTCACTCACTCACTCACTCACTCACTCACTCACTCACTCACTCACAAAATAATATTCTTCTTGGTGAATCGTTGTATTGGGTATACACTCCCATGCTATTGCCGGTATAATGTGTGAGCATTAATACTGGCAGGTGATGCGTGACAGAGACTGCACAAGCTGGCGGCAGCTGATAACGGGATCAGTAGATCCTGGGCAGTCAATCACACCCTCCACACGCCTCTACCAGGATCAACACATGAACCAAATAATAGGATTAAAATACTTTTCTAAAGGCCGTAAAGAATAATAATTTCTCTTGACAAAAGTGTATTTTTAAAACATTTCTATGAGCCTATTTGCACTATTAGCAAAGTTTGTGTAGTTATCATCGTTTCGTATATTTAATAAGGCTCACTTCAAAACTGATATATACATAAACTTTATATGTATTGAAAAGACTGTAAATCCAGTACGATGGAATCAAAGATGGCCACTATTTTAAAGTACGCGGACAAATTTACTACATTTTCAGCGCAATTTCAATGATATAAAAACAATTTAACTACAAAGCTACGCTATTGAAATCAATGGCCGTTATTTTCAAGATTGCGGCTAAATTCACTATAAATTAAATGCAATGTTTACTGATGCAATATATGTGTTTCCGCATCAATGCGTACAGACACCTCAAAATCGGATACAAACTGAAGCTCGTGAAATCCAATATTACGGACGATAACTTCAAGATTTTAGCATCATTCACTTAAAATCAATTAAAGCATATGGTGATAATAAAAAAAACACCGTTTCGGAATACAAAAGGAAGAAATTAAAAACACACAGGCAGCAACAGCACAGTCGATACACTGACGCAATGTTGGTTTAATGTTGTACCATCGTCTGCAACGCTGGCCCAGGATTGAACCAACATTGGGTCACTGTATCATTTTTGCTGGGCACACATGACGACTGGAAACAAAAATACTTTATTTTCTAGGCTTAGCAAAGTTGTTGCAGTGACATTTGATCAGAATTTGACAAAACCGTTTACAGCATACTCTATCAGAGAGGCTTTATCATCCAGTTAGGGATTATTTACTCGTTTGTATGCAATACATTGGCTGCGATATAGTGCTGACCAGGTATAAAATTGATCATAATTTTAACCACCTAATACATACGGTGTTGTGATGTAAAACTGGTTGTGGAAAAGAGTGTTCCTGTCGCAAAACTGGTATGGTGCAGGTCGGTCATGTACCGCCACTAAATCCACGGAAATCTGGACAAATTGCTAACAAAGGTTTGATGATTTATTATGGTAGATATAGGTCCCAGCTAGCAATCCTGAAAAATCCCAAACAAAACTCCTGTTCAAATTTGTTAAATTGACGAATAGTCAGCCAGCGAGGGGTACATAATGTGATGAAAAAATGGAGTGATGGCATATTTTACAAGCAAACTAACTTCAAAAATGTGTTTAGTAATTGTCAAAGAACAATACTACCTGGGTGGCTGACATTGTTTTACATGTCTCTTTTTTGCAGAATAGCGAAATTCAAGATGGCTGCAATATGCACTAGCTATTATGCTAAAAATCACATATCTTTACCAATAACTATGCAAATTGTTAGTGTAATATATTACAACTTTAATTGTAAAAGACGATTTCAAACCAACAGTTGCGATGTATACATTATATTAGTTTTGTACATTTGTAATGTCAATTCCAAATATTTACATAGATAATATCTACAATTGCATTGTGTATATGCTATTTTAATATCATATTAATTTTAACCCTTTGAGTCTCAAGTTTTAACAATGAAAACCCATGTTCATTGCAACGTACCTAATCATATATGATATATATATATATATGATATTATATGATATATAAGGGCGGGGGCCCTAGGGTAGTGATTAGCACCGCTGCCTTTCACGCCAGAGTTCGGGGTTCGGTTCCCGGTCTCGGCGGTTTGAAAGAAACAAAAATGTTTCTTCCCCATCCACGTGTGAAAGTCAGTATTGTGGGGAGCCTCCGTGACCGAGAGGTAGCGTGCTCGGCCTCAGACCGCCAGGGCTCGAATTTCAAATCCCGTGTCTGGAGGACAGTGTCATCTCACCATCCTCAGGAGGTTCTCCTGGCCCAGTTTAGCCTATATGTGCACAAAGGTGGCCTAAAGCCCGATTCATTTCATTTCATATATGATATATATACTCAATACAAAAGAATGTCTATTTCATCACCACTGCTATACAATGTATGATAAATTCACTTTGCTAACTACAAAAACGTCAACCCATGTTTAAACACACGCTTATATGTTGATATTTATGTTTACTATGGTAAATTTTATTTGTGTTTTTTTATTTATATTTTACTGTTTATTGTTGTGTACTTGGTCATTCAGTGTCAAGTTATGCAAATGCTCTTGTTGAGAATCGTGTTCTCTTAATAACGATCTGGGGGTACAGAAATGCAATGTAACCTGGTTGTGATTGATAACGAAGTTAACTATTACATTCTAGTTGTGGGCAAATGCCTGAATTTTGACCTCATTAATTATTAAACTGTAGTGGTTTCGGAAAGTAGTGGCTTAGAAGCTATTAGAGACATGTTCTACATGAAATATTAGTTCTTAAATGGTAAAATACTTAGATTTCTTGCTTCAAATGCTTTGAGCTTTAAAAATTAGACGTGTTAGAATTTATAATCAATGGTTTCTGACATATGACATTTTTGTGAATTTTGTAAATCTATATCGATATTTTTATACGAAGAAACAGTTGGACATCACTTAACGCGGCATCATTTCGGATTATCTGAGTGAATTGCTTGTGCCTTAGAATATGGGTAGACACACAATTTTTCTGCAATTTTATTCCAGATTCCTGTGTTTATTGTACGTTGTAACATTAGGCTACATTAGCTATGGTGTGTAGGATAATGATTTACAGAGATATCTTCGCATGGCCGTCACATGTGATACAAAAAAATCCTGCACCGCCACATGTTTCATGTATTTTGTGATATGATTTTACATCACTGATTCAGGTATAAAACGTGCAATATATATTTTAGTGACATAGAATTAGTTTTAGTTGAGGTATACAGATACAGACAGATATTTTATTGACAGAAAAGAAAAGTCATTACAGACTTATTTGTCATAGAAATGAAAGAGATATATGTACATGTATATACAAGATTGTTAGTTTGTTAAAATCATATGATATTATACATGGTATGACATACACAGCTAAAATCATGTTAAGTGGCATTGCCAAAATAAAAACTGGGTATTTCGATAATATAAATGACTACTACTAAAAATGAAATAAAAGGCATTGCCAAGATAACATAGAGGTCTATCATTTTGTTTCCCGCACCAAAACCAGAGATAAAATAGCTACTACGTATGACATACTAATTATATATAGTAGCAAAAAAGACACTCTGGAAAGCGTAGAAACCTAAAATATATACAAGTGCATGATTATGCTACAGTAACTGGAGTATGCAATAAGCCAATGGTAAAAATTATATGGTATTTTTTAAAATTAAATATAATATCATGCAAGTACAATAAATATGGCATAAACAGGTAGCTCCGTGTCATGTGACCATGCAAGCACAGTCGCTATGAGATTGACTAGTGGTGCAAACTTAACGACGTAATAACAGTAGTAATGGCGGTTAAAAATTATTTGTGCAATTCACACAGGACATGGCCCTCGCACAAAAACATTAAGCCTTTTTATAATTCACTATATTGTTTATTTCATACTGTTTAATCACGACCTAGTTAGAACCACATACTCGGAGTTACAATCGAAGAAAAACATTCCCGACCTCATGGAGAAAATCAGTTGACTTAGCAACTCCGAAATCCTCCATAAGGCCCCACCTCGTCTGATAACAAAGGCGACGGAAACGTCCCTAACCGGCCCCAAAAAGCCAAATAATAAGATCCGAGAGCAACAACCGTCTTGATATGTGGTAATACCCAAGTCAGATCATGAGGGCATGATAATATGAATAATATAGCGACAGGTGACAGATTTATTATACTCAGTAGTTTTAGCCCTTAATTTGTTTAAAGCAACCATAAATAAATTGCGCTAGTGACTTCACCACTGTTATGTCTCTAGATGTCTCAATTCCTAGAAACATTTCATTTGTCGGTTGTATATTGATAATTGCGGCTACAGAATCATACAAGATTTCGCGTTCATTCTTCATAGCGCAACAGTGGAGAAGAAGATGTATTTCATCGTCAATTTCGTTTAATTGACACCTTGTGCATATTCGCTGATTTTTTGTAGTGATTGGATTATTGAATCGTCCTCTTTCTATATTTAGATCATGTGAGCTCATTCGATATCTCGCCATTGCTGTTATGAGGTGGTTCCCCCTTATTTGCAAGATATATGGTTCAACACAGAAATATTTTTTTACTCGAGCTTTTACTCGAGCTCTCAATATCTTTTCTCCACTGCTGTGTAAATATTCTAACTATTGATTCTTTAAATGAAAGCATGAATTTATTTGTATCCCCAATATTCTGTGATTCCCAAGTTTGATCAAGCCCGGTTCGTTCGAGGACAGAGCGAATACGGGAACACCAGTTCGTGAAGCCAATGGCATCTAGCTCAAGTAGCATATTGTAGGCATTTCTGACTGGATGGCTCCGAGATAATTTTAGAATTCTACACCAATATTTTACAGCTTTTATGTGTTGCCGGATGATCAGTGGAAATCGACCCGTGTCCCCATATATTGCAGGAGTAGGTGTTTGCTTTCTAACGCCAAGTGTGGATTTAATCAATTTTAGATGGATTTTTTCCAGATCGTTAACATCATCGCCTGTATACCATATATTCTAGTATGGGCAATATTTGGCAATCAAATACCTTGAACGCAATAGTGGGTGACAATTTACCGACCACAGGACGGGACTGTTTACGTAGAGCAAAGATTGCTTTCCCAGCTTAGGAAGCAAGATGAGAAAAAGTTTCTTTTAACACGTTATTAGCGGACTTGGTGCTATACACTACACCAAGGTATTTATATTGTTCAGCCTTTTCTATAATGTTATCACCATAGTGGAAGCTTCCGCATACTGTTGTGTAACGTTCATTAAAGATAAGAACTTTTGTTTTAGGAATGCTAACTATGATATGCCATAGGGAAGCATATGAATACAGGGCAGTTAGCTGTTTTTGTAATCCCTCGGCAGATTCTGAAAAAAGGACAAGGTCATCTGCAAATAACAGATATACCATTAGTAAGGTGTCCACAGCGATACCTTGATCTTGGTCAAATGATGCGGATATGTCTTGTAAAAATTCCGTGAATAGTTTGGGACTGAGCATACCGCCTTGTATATTATACTTGTCAAATACATTTAAACGTTAGGTCATAAGTGGATTGGGACAAATGTTATTCTGCCAAGTGAAGACGATGCCTTCCATTGGCCCTCCTGGACAAAGCATGGTGATGTATATTATTTAAAACGACATCTTCGGCATTAAGAAATTTACAGGACAGAGGTTTTACCAATTCTAATAGATGTTAAGGTAATTATTGGATGGAGGGTGAATCGAATTGATTTCCAAGACACAAGAATGGAACAAACACATTGACACAACGTCAGGAGCCATGAACCGAATGTCACGTGACAAAGTTAAAGTTCAAATTTCATCATTACCATGATTAATTCGTTTGTTTGAAGAACAAACAGCATCCCTAGCTAAGTTCCGTCAATGGGTGCAATCTCAAAGGCAGTTCAGTACTTGAATCCTGAACATAAACCAGTCATGGCATGAGATCAATCTTTGAAACAACTAACAACTAAAGAGAGGATGCATGATGAGTTATCCTCCATGACATTCGCATTGAAAGCATGGTATTAAAAACATTTGGTAAATGAGTAAATGGAAGTGAGGGGGTAACATTTCTTCTCTTCAAGCTGACGATACCAATTTTGTGAAGGGGGATATGGCGTTGTATCTATCCAGAACAACGTGCACGCACCAGGTTACAGTTTCTACTTCGCACGTTCTGCTCCATAATTATTATAATGCCGCCTCATCATATTTTGAAGAATGTACTTGCTTGTAGCCTTTATAGCTGAAGGAAACTCAAAGAAGAGAAAGTTTACTTTTCAAGAATTTATTCTTGTTTATTGAGTTATACTATTGCTGATTTAATATTGTGCCAGCGTCTACGATTCTGTCCCAACATTAAACCAGCAATGGTATGTTAGATACATGAGATAATTAAGTGGGGACTTAGTTATGTAATGCCCATATACCGGTACTTATCATTAGATAAGTATTTTGATGTCTACGCTTAATCTGCCCAATTATACTCGATGGATGCATGACTGTACATACTCGATAAATTAGTCATCTTTGTTTATCATGTTTATCATGAGATCGAGAAGGGCAGTTTTAAAATAACAACATCAGCATGCAGAAGTTCAGCAATAATATAAAACAAAAATATAAAACGTGTCACAGCGATTCAAAAAGGTAGGATCATGTCCAGGAGTAGCCAGACACTGGAATTGACTGTTTATTAAATTAGTCCCGCAATCTAAACAACCAACCACAACGAACAACCTTTTTCTTTGGTGAGGGGGGGGGGGGGGATTCTACCTGCTCTTGATACATGACACTGATACCTCCCCTTGTTCAAACATTGGGAAAACAGTAGAAGTGTGGCATAGTAATCTATCATACGCTAGAACGATGATAAAAGTTTTTATTTGAACCCATTGAGCAAAATAAAATCTCACTCTTTGCTGTCAACAATCAGATTCAAAAGAGAAATACCACGCCGCTTCAATGACACAGATTACGTCACTGTTCTCAAGCTTTGATGAACGTGATGATTGCGTTTGGCAGGGGAGAATCCACCACTTGAATAGTTAACTAAATACATGACATCACATGTAGGCTAGGAGCATTCTATGAAAAATGTTCAGGCAAATATGTGGCTCTTCTGTTAAATGAAATTATTTCGTATTATGGGTAGAGAGGCGAAACTGTGTAAGTATGTATGCTAGATGCTGAGAAAGCTTTTGATAGTGTATGGTAAGATCTGAAGGATTGATATTAAAACTATTCGATATGGGTCTTAGAGGAATAATGTGGAAAGTAATGTACAATTCTTACGAAGATTTTTAATGCATCGTCCTCGTTAAAGGGACTGGCCCAGGCTAAAATCATGATAAAATCGGTGATTTTATTTCGGGTTCTTAATATGACCATATGATGTAAACATGTCCATAGACTAGAACTGCAAAATTTTATAACTTTTGTGCTTCGCATTCACCAGTTAGACTAGATATAGAGACGAAATTCCCGTATTTCCTATTTTTGACATGGTTGTCAATAATTAGAAATCGGGAATTTTGTCTCTAGGTATCTAGTCTAACTGGTGAATGCGCAGCACAAAAATTATAAAATTTTGAAGTTCTAGTCTATGGACCTGTTTACATCATATGGTCATATTAAGAAGCCAAAATAAAATGACCGATTTTTTCATGATTTTAGCCTGGGCCAGTCCCTTTAATGATGTACTCTCAAATCCGTTTGATTTTGAACGGGGTATTCACCAGGAGGCACCACTCTCTATGCGCCTATATCAAATAGTTAACAATGATCTGCTTATATAATTAAACGAACATGTCATGACGTTAAAAATATACCAACACAAAATTGGATCACCTGCTTTTGCTGATGAAATTGTTGTGACTGAAAAAAAAAGTACAAGGAACATATTACTGATGTTTGGCCTAGATAAAGAACCAGAAGTCGCTGTTGCATTTGGAACATCTACAGTCGAACAGGTTAAAAATACTCTGCACTTATAGTTGACCTCTTAAGTAAGGATGGGTCGAATGAAAAAGATATAATAGACAAGCGACAGTTACTCAGACTCTAAATACTTTTTTTTAAGTTTGTATGGTTCAAAAAACCCGATAATTCCAACAGTAGGCCTATCACTCTTTTCTTTAAAACTGTACGCGTTCCAAAAATGATGTATGGTTTAGAATCTTGTGATATGCTAAGAAGAGCAGAAACAATTTAGAACAAGAGCACACTCGATAATAGCCCGCCACCGAATTATGATAAAGAAAGTAAAGACGAATGTCATCACGTAAATAACAACCCAAGATATAAATGGTATGTTAAACCAACCGCTTTTCAAGTTATCGCGCCCACAAGGTCAAATTATGGACGTAAAATAAATGTGAAAAATCGCAATAAGTCGACCATTTTGATTTTTTTACCGGCCATTATTGAGCTTGTCCAAGAACTGCTTATTAGTAACATGCATAACAAACTTGAAGAGGATACTTGTGAAAATGTTGAAGTTATCGCGCCTACAAGGTCAAATTATTGACGTAAAATGAGAAAAATCGCAATAAATCGGCCATTTTGAATTTTTTTTCAGCCATTATTGAACTTGTCCAAGAACTACTTATTAGTAACATGCATAACAAATTTGAAGAGGATATGTGAAAAACTTTTCAAGTTATCGCGCCCACAAGGTCAAATTATGGACGTAAAATAAATGTGAAAAATCGCAATAAGTCGACCATTTTGATTTTTTTACCGGCCATTATTGAGCTTGTCCAAGAACTGCTTATTAGTAACATGCATAACAAACTTGAAGAGGATACTTGTGAAAATGTTGAAGTTATCGCGCCTACAAGGTCAAATTATTGACGTAAAATGAGAAAAATCGCAATAAATCGGCCATTTTGATTTTTTTTTCAGCCATTATTGAACTTGTCCAAGAACTACTTATTAGTAACATGCATAACAAATTTGAAGAGGATATGTGAAAAACTTTTCAAGTTATCGCGCCCACAAGGTCAAATTATTGACGTAAAATGAGAAAAATCACAATAAATCGGCCATTTTTTTTTTTTAGCCATTATTAAACTTGTCCAAGAACTACTTATAAGTAACATACATACAAAATTTGAAGAGAATATGTGAAAAACTTTTCAAGTTATCGCGCCCACAGGGTCAAATTATTGACGTAAAATGAGAAAAATCGCAATAAATCGGCCATTTTTTTTTTTTTTTCGGCTATTATTGAACTTCTCCAAGAACTACTTATTAGTAATATGCATAACCAATTTGAAGAGGATGTGTGAAAAACTTTTCAAGTTTTCGCGCCCACAAGGTCAAATTATTGACGTAAAATGTGAAAAATCGCAATAAATCGGCCATTTTTTTTTTTTTTTCGGCCATTATTGAACTTGTCCAAGAACTACTTATTAGTAACATGCATAAACAATTTGAAGAGGATATGTGAAAAACTTTTCAACTTATCGCGCCCACAAGGTCAAATTATTGACGTAAAATGTGAAAAATCGCAATAAATCGGCCATTTTTTTTTTTTTTTCTGCCATTATTGAACTTGTCCGAGAACTGGTCATTAGTAACATGCATAACAAATTTGAAAAGGATATGTGAAAAACTTTTCAAGTTATCACGCCCACAAGGTCAAATTATTGACGTAAAATGTGAAAAATCGCAATAAATCGGCCTTTTTTTTTTTCCGGCCATTATTGAACTTGTCCGAGAAATGGTCATTAGTAACATGCATAACAAATTTGAAAAGGATACGTGAAAAACTTTTCAAGTTATCGCGCCCACAAGGTCAAATTATTGACGTAAAAGGTGAAAAATCGCAATAAGTCGGCCATTTTGAATTTTTTTTCAGCCATTATTGAACTTGTCCGAGAAGTGGTCATTAGTAACATGCAAAACAAATTTGGGAAGGAAACATGAAAAACTTTTCAAGTTATCGCGCCCACAAGTAAATGTTAACGCCGACGCCGACGCCGACGCCGACGACGCCGAACTTCAATTGCAATAGCCCACCTTTTTTAATTAAAATTAAAAGGCGGGCTAAAAAGTACAAGTTGAAAGATTATGTCGTATACAGAGACTGCAATATAGCACAACCAGTTCATCTGGCCAACATTGGTTGGCTATCAGTCACACTATTACTGCACATCAGACAGTGGGATATAGAGTGCTATTGTTACCATCAAATAATTTGATTAGGCAAGTAGGCTAGTAGTGACTCGAGTTATATCAGCTATGTAGCCTACAATGAAGAACTATAGTCCCAAACAACAGTGGACGAGTTTATAACGCATTGTTGACTTTTAAAAGATACGACTTACTTCATAAGGTTGATGAGCTTTTGATGACCAAAAGCAGGGTATGAGCATTGTAAAATGGGAATTGTTCGTAAATAAACGTGTGATTGAAGAAGTAACTATGACGTGGAACACCCAACGATGCATGCATAAAAAAATAGAATTATATAATGACTGGGTTGTAAGGTTGACCATAAGGTCAAATTATTGACGTAAAATGCAGAAAATCGCGGCCATTTTGATTTTTTTTAGACATTGTTGAACTTGTCCGAGAACTGGTCACTAGTAGCATGCATAACAAATTTGGGAAGGATACATGAAAAACTTTTCAAGTTATCGCGCCCACAAGGTCAAATTATTGACGTAAAATGCAAACAAGAGCACACTCGATAATAGCCCGCCGCCGAATTATGATAAAGAAAGTAAAGACGAATGTCATCACGTAAATAACAACCCAAGATATAAATGGTATGTTAAATAAGATAGATACATGTATAATATGATATACTATATAATACTTGCATAGACTACAAGCAGATCTATAAGATGCGTCTGACAAAAATGTTTTCTATTGGTGTCATTTTTTTCAGCCATTATTGAACTTGTCCAAGAACTACTTATTAGTAACATGCATAACAAATTTGAAGAGGATATGTGAAAAACTTTTCAAGTTATCGCGCCCACAAGGTCAAACTATTGACGTAAAAGGTGAAAAATCGCAATAAGTCGGCCATTTTGAATTTTTTTTCAGCCATTATTGAACTTGTCCGAGAACTGCTTAATAGTAACATGCATAACAAATTTGAAGAGGATACATTAAAAACTTTTCAAGTTATCGCGCCAACAAGGTCAAATTATTGACGTAAAATGTGAAAAATCGCAAATAATCGGCCATTTTGATTTTTTTTCAGCCATTATTGAACTTGTCCAAGAACTGGTCATTTGTAACATGTATAACAGATTTGGGAAGGATACATGAAAAACTGTTCAAGTTATCGCGCCCACAAGTAAATGTTAACGCGGACGCCGACAAACCTTAATTGCAATAGCACACCTTTTTGATTAAAATTAAAAGGCGGGCTAAAAAACACAAGTTAAAAATATACTTCCTTTGCATAAACGTTTGAGTTGTTCTTGAATAACATTTTCTGTCACGACATTTTCAGCAATAGGGCAAACAAGTTATCCACACAGAGATAAAATTCCATGAATTTCACAAAATTATAGAATTCCCCGACTTTTCACCACATTCTGATCCACTCACTATATTGCTACGATATGGCTAGTCATCCAAAAAAATATAGTTAGGGTATGGTTAAAAAACGGTGCGTCGAAGTAGTTCCCAACACTTCAATCCCAGAGTGAGAAAAAACGCTGCAATTTGTGCGAGATTCAGCTATTATTTGAAACAAGATGCCTGAATTACTAAGCCTATGTCAAATTCCGATTGTTTAGGGTCGAGCTACTAAAAAGACTAAACAGCTCATTCAACCTGATTTTTGGTTCAGATTTAAGTACCTTATGAATGGCCCATTGGGCATGCTCTGATGAATGAAAATCACATGTTTTAGGGGTGTTTCGAAATTACTTTGTTCGAATGCAACAGCATGCACTTGTTTTCGAAACTTAATTGCCCCCCCCCCCCCTCTATCCTCAGGGGTTTGCTCCGTCACTCCGATATACAAATAACTTGCAATTCGACCAGAGAAAACACAAGGGGACAATTTGTGTCCCATATTTTAATTCAGGAGCTCACACTTCATATAATTGAACGTGAAGATGGGTACCCCTACTTTCGTAAGTTCTGCTCAGACAGAAGATACTGGAAATATTACAATATCTTACTTCCTTTAGATCAAACAAAAAATATGTCTGTATTGTGATTTTTTTCCCTATAAAATAAGCAAACAAGATGATAGTGACTGATGGACATGTACATATATTTATTGATTTATATACAGGTATTGTAATATACACATATACAGACAAATTGCACATCACAGAAGGTAATGCAAAAGCTACGCGGGTCCATAGACCACTTAAATAGATAAAGAGTTTGACAGTCAATGCCAAAGACTAGCCTAGGACATGTAGGAATTACAATAGTACTAACGGAGTATAATGATTCAGAAGTCTTGCTAAACAAGCTCAAATGTTCCTCATAATAGAGAGCATCTGTGTAAAATACAGCCTGTTCTGAACAATTTTTATGTAAATAACACATCTCAATTTGGGAAGGTATATGAATAAACATTCTATAAAAATATGCTAACATGTTATCTTACGAAATCACTAAAATTATCTGGTGAATGGCAGTGTTTCAATATCATTTTTATGCACCACTTGACTCTACAGTTCAGCTATCTATGGCTCGGTCAGTTATACGTCAGGCCAGGATTCTCACATAGAACTCGGGCATGGGATTGGTTGAGATTGTCGATCAAATGCCTAAGATCCAGGTCGAGCAGGTGCTGCTCTGAGAATACATGTCTGGAGAACATAATTTGTCAGCTACGTATGATTATAATCACCCCTTAACCCCTAGAACACTGATGTCGACTACAGTAGACATTCTGTGTTTTTATCAGCACATGTATGTCCAGTTATTAAGAGTGAAATACGTTTTAAATCTTGAAATTTGTTGTGACCTAAACTTCACAAATGACATAAATTTTCAGTTACTTGAAGTTGTGTCGCGGTAGCGAGACACAACTTCAAGTGACTTAAAATTTCAAATTGATAGCTCAGTGCTCTAAGGGTTTATCACTCTCGCATAATGACAGGCTATAAAGCGCCCTACTCTCCGCAAACTGGTTCCAATAAACACAACATAAAATTACCAAATATAAAAAAGAATAAGTTAGGGAATGGCACAAACATGAAAGCTAGCTACTTAGACACACACGACCCTTCCTCATCACCCTCCCCACAAACATTTCCTAATATTACCGGTGATGCCTTACTTCAACATGTTCAACAGACTTAAACAATAATAAAATTACTCAACAAAAAAAACTAAATATTCACAGCAGAAAGAAGCTTCTCCTATTGCTGGAGACCCAACAGAAATTAAATACTGTACAACAGGACGTCCTGCTCCTGTAGTCGACTAACACAAAAAATAATATATAATAACATGTGTAAACTGATTGCCAGCTCCCCCGGAATCCACACCAGAGCTGTGGTGTAGCAGTGAGCACACTGCCTGCGACAGCCACAGCGATTCATTCAGTCATTCAATCACCAGATAGGCGGGCATAATTAGCCCAAACAGTCTTTGCACAAATGCAATTTTGCCATAAGCAATTGGCAAATGAAAAAGGAGTTTGTATAAAAATGCAGTCTTGGTTTTACGTGACTGGCAGCTGTGTTTATCTGATCCTTGTGAACATGTTGAGAACAGATTTTGATTCCTGAAAAGATAAAAAAAAGGTTTATTAAACAAAAGGAGCATAAATCAATTTTAATTTAAAACATAAGGGGCCTAAATGACAGGTATTAACAATAAAAATGTTTTAGTGCACATGGTCTACAAGGTGATGTCCCAATGTAAAAAATATGCAAATTCATAGCTACAAACAATTTATACAGACTAAGTTTGATAACTTGATAAATAATACTACATATAATTGAAATAAAACAAATTCTCAATACAATATTCAAGTATAATTCTTCAAGTTAAAAAATCATCAACATGAAAAATTTGAAATTAATGCAACCCACCTTTGTAGATCGTGTTTTGCTAAATACATTCCAAAACCTAAGAGTCTCATCGCCTGCACCAGTGACTATGGCTTCTCCATCTGGTGACATGGCCTGAAAAACAAGTATATAATATAATTTGTTAGCTTAACATTATAATATTTATTAAATGTATCATTGATAAATATACCCTTTTATAAGTGTTAATTATGTTTATTGATGTCCCAGTGCACCTTTTATAGGCACATCAAATTAATAAATGTGTTTTGTGAGAAAAATCTACTTTTCTATCACAATCATCAAAAATTAATAATTGTCACACTATTAAAACGGACAAGCCTGATGAACAATCAAGTACATAAACCTTTCTTCTGACAGCTTATCTTTAACCCTGACAGGACGAAAATATTTTTGTATAAACAATGAAGAACAAAGGGGTTTTTTCAATTTGAAATCATCACAAATGTCTTAGTCAGCTCTTTCCACTTCATTTGAATACCTATGTTATGGGGGTTATGGGTCTACGGCCATTATGAATATTTAATTCATTCAGTGAGAGGATCATACATTTTATCAATCACAAAATTTGGACTTTTCAAGGCCTTTAAAAAACCACAAGAACATTTTCAAGGACCAATTCAAACAGCAAAAGTTTGGCAGAATTAGTTTATAGTGCTACAGCAGCTGCCCTACAAAGCTCTGTGAGACTATAAAATAATAGATAGATGATAATACATATCACTGTTGTATTTTACAATGTGAATCCGTTGTCAAAATTGATTAACTTTTCCAGTACTTTCAAGCCTTGAATTTTTTTTTTAAATTCAAGCACTTCAAAGTGTTCAAGCATTGTTATGAACCCTGTTTAATAAACTAATGTAATGAACTCTTGCAATGATAAAAACATGACTCACCAAGTATAGAACCCTATATGAATGTCCAGTTAATTTTGCTATTTGCACAAGTGAGGGGTAACGCCAAACCAGGATCTGATTCTGTGAGTAACCATGTGTGCTGACCTGAGAAGAAAAAATCATCATTAGCGACATTTCCACAAAATAATACTGAAGTATATTTTCAACCAACGAACAAAGACTTGATGACGATGAGCTATACATGTAAATATTTCTTCAACCTTCCAGCCAAACAAGTGAGTCTTGCATTCTTAACTCTTGAAGAGCGCTAAATTAAATAATTTATATTTTTACCCACTTGAAGTTGTGTCTCGCTACTGCGACCCACAACTTCAAGTGGGTGAAAATGATTCATATTGGTACAATTTGAATTAAAACATTTGCCAATCTAGCATTCTTAATGCTCATTTCTCCTTTAAATGTTCTAGTTTCAAGGTTAAATAAAAAAGGCTAAAAACATCAATAGTCGTGCTTAGTGGTAAAAAGGTTAATGTAGAGACAATATCAGGCTAACATCATGTGCTCCATCTTAAGAGTACTAAAAGACCTAATGTATCAAACTATTCCAAACACTTTTTCAGTTTAACCCTTTGAGCCCTCACGATGCATTAAAGCATCATTTTACATCATTGAAAACATACTTTATTTTCTCGCAACTGAGGGTTTTAGAAGGCAAATTTGATAAAAATGTTCTACGAATACATGGTATCTTCATCCACTACAAGCCGAGAATTTCGACAGCAATCAGCGGCTTGTAGTGGATGAAGATAACAATAGTAAATTCAGCCTTGAAAGGGTTACCAAGCACTCGATATCCACAGATGACTTACCAGTTCATTGGAGTGTTTTGACCAGGCCAGATTACAGACTTGTGAACCAGTGTCAACACACTGCAGGGGCTGAGCTGTGAGAGTGTTCCAGAAGCGTATACATCTGTCTGCTGTACCCCCACCACTCGCCAGTAAACCGTGCTGGTGTGGTGACCAGGCGATAGCTTTAACAGCTGCTACATGCTCTGTATACGTCTGTACCGGCGCTGTACTGCTCAGGTTCCAGACAAACAGTTTGTTATCATTACCACCAGATGCCAGGTGCTGGTGATCAGGTGACCATTTGAGGCCACAGACCTAAAAAATAGAAAACAAATGTTTCAATTATGAATATATCATTCATAGAGGCTGCTCAAAGAAACCTAAGTTGTCAGCTCCACTGTGTAAAACATAATATGATACAATAGGAAGGAATTGAATATTGTGACACCGAGGCAAGTTTTTCTATATTTTGATAAATACTATAGTCTATACTGTAGATCTGGTAATTTTCGCGCATTAAAATTTACGTGAATTTCTGATTTTGGGACTTTTCACAAAGTTTAAAAATTTTCGTAATTTTTTTTAGTAGCGCTATTCTTTTATTAATTTCAGCAAGAATCTTGAATTCTGGAATTTGTTATCCTCACGAAAATAAAAACCTTACGAATTTCACCAATATACACAAAAGGGACATTCACTTTGCATAGGTTTTAAATGGCTTAGTTAGATTTTCCCACTTCACTCAAATACCTATTTTTCTAGGTCTATAATCACTATAAATAATTTAATCTTTCCGGTGTAGGGATTGACTTTTAATATCCGATTATATCGCATCCCCACGACAAAATTGGTTAAACATCCATATTTTTCAAAAGATTATCTTTTTCCTGTTTGCACACTTGGCATAGTGGCACTGCCGTTTATCAACCATGTTCACATGACTCACCTCTTGCCTGTGGCCTGCCAGTTTTCGCTCAGGTACCACAGATGGAGTCCGGACATCTCTCTGCAGAATTAATCTGTCTCTACTTCCAGATGATAGCACATCTGCATTCCATGCTAAAGCACCAACACGAGCTGAATGTCCCTCTAACACTGACACTCGCTTGTTGACTTGCACATCCCAGATTTGCACTAAGCCCTTGTGTGTTCCTACAGCTACTAAGCTCCCCTTTAATCAAAATAAAAAAATAATAACGAAATGATTTGTCCGAATTACAAGAAAAATATAAATAAACCACAATTAAAAAATAATCATTAGAAAAAAAAATCATTTTCATGTACATTTACAATAAACGTTATAAATATACATACCCTTTCAGACCATGAAACAGATGTCACATTGTCACCATCACAGGAAAGGTCACAGAGACGGGTCACCTGAAATGAACAAACATTGTTTGTATTAAATTGTCAGGTTGAACACTGGGTTTTATGAAAATAAAATATAAAGACACAGGCTTAGTGCACCATAGAGTGGATAAGCATGAATTAAGTTTTCCCACCTAAGTTAGCATTCCTATACCATGAACAATCAGCTTGAATACACATGTCCATTTAATTCTTTCACCACCAAAGCCTATTTTCATAACTTGAAAGCCATGGCATTCACAGTTACGAAAAATGTAATTTAAATTCTTACCTGACTTGTACTAGCACTCCAAAGATAAACACATGGTCCCAAACCAACACTCAGCACATTCTGTGATGACCAGTCAACCAAATTCAGATAGAAATCATCCTGTAGTTCAGGAGCATCTAACACCTTGAAGGGTATTTTGGAAATCTTCCTAATTGCCTGAAACAATTTAAAAGCTGAATTATTATTTCACAAAGAAGCCTATAGTGCAAAAACACAGCATATATGTTGTCAAAGACAATTGTCTCTTTTTATTTAGGAAAACAGTGTTCTTATCAGATAAATTTTATTTTAAATTACAATTTAATTTTATTTATTTTTAAATCAATTAAAATATTACCTTTCTTGGGGACCTGAGAAGCTTCTGGCTTTTATTTCCGACAGGTGACAGAGAATATGGTGAAGCGTCATTGCCTTCTACACTACGTCTTCGTATCCGATACTAAAAGGTAAAAACAACACAATTACTCCACATAAATAAATGTGTCAGTACTTCTTCCACAGATAGTGTCATCTACAAAATATAAACTTATTTCATCATTCTTAAGACACTAGGAACAAATCTGTGTGATTAGTGAGCACATCGACGTATATAAATATATAATTAAAAAGACAGTTTGTCACTGCAATTGATTTCATTAATACTACTGAAGATAATGATGGTAGTAATAATAATAAAGACGGAAATGCAACCTAAATACAGTACTAAAACATTATTTGAAACATTAAATCTAAAAATGTGAAAAAAATAACATGTTAAATATTATGCAAATTGTATCTGTTTCAAACATACTAGTCAAAATATAAACAATATAAAGGTTTTCTATAGAACAGATATCAAAACTTCAAATATTCAACAAGATTTCAGTTTACCTTGGTACAACTATATTTCAGTTTGTATCAGAACTAGCGACCAAAATACATATAATTCTGCACTATTAGTATTAAAATACAAACCTGGAACATATTTTTGCTCTCCTTGGGTACCAATATTCTTTTGTCATCTGGTTGCTGATCCTGTGAAAAAAAATTATTTTAAGATTATATTTCTGAAGTGGCATAACACGAAACAAATTCAAAATGACAAAATATTCAAAGAATCATATAAAACAAAATACATAAAAATTATAGATATTGATGTAAGCTTAAAATACATAAAAATGATAGATATTGATGTAAGCTTAAAATACACCTAAAAATGATAGATATTGATGTAAGTTTAAAAATCACAGTGCGATGTTATCAAATAAATTACTAGATATGCACTAGTTAGTTAGTTGCTTAATCACCTATTTTTCATGTTTTACCTTAAGATCCTCAATGCCTGCTCCAAGCAATTCGTTTTTCAGCAGGCAGTTGTAAGCCATACCATCCTTACTCCCCTCAGTGACAATCTCTCGAGCCTTACGAGCCAGTCCAGGTGATTGCTGTTTGTTTTCCTATGATCAATATAATAGAGTTGAGGAATCAACTTTCAGTAAACATCACAAAAAGTCCTATACTAAATCTTCAACAACTAAAATTGCAAAGAAGATGGTGACATCTAAACTTAATTATTTAAAAAAAAATTGAAACATGGAAGAATAATTTAAAGTTCACACTTTTTAATGTACTAGAGGTAGATACAAATTAGTATTTTAATAGTACAGTTTGGAGTGTCCAAATGACCAGAAAGTGGACTAGACTAGTACAGGTACATGGCATCCTAAATAAAGACAAAATGCATAAATACCTCAGTTAGATTGAAGTTTATATGCCAGCATGCACCACTACGTCTGGGTATAAAACGATCAGCATATTTGTCCTTTGTTGCACTACCAGGACTGGGGGATGTTGTTGGACTTTGCACAGGCTGAAAAAAGTACATAGGAAGTAAAGGAATAATATTCAAGTGAATAAGTAAAGACATATTGCTTAACCAAGATAATGGATATTGGATCTATGATTGCTCTTTGGTACATACCCAGCAAAGGTGACACATTTTACCCTGGCACACATTTATTTTGTCTCAAAGGGAAAACAACAGAGCAAACACCCGACTATTTCATCTTATCTTCAAAAATTGCTTTTGCAATTTCCACCTCGAAAATGAATGAAATATCTTGATATATCATTTCTTAATCAATTGATTTTACTCAAAATATGATATATGTTGTGTATAAATTGACAAGGGAGTTTAAAGGGTTAAAAAGCCAAAAATAATATCATAGACAGATTAGGGAGGTAAGTACTCACTGATGGTAATGGTGACTGGCCATTTTGCTGTCTAAGGAGTCTCTTTTCATAATCAGGATCCATCACACCAGTTGAAGCACAAGCTAGTTACTGGATCAGCTGATTAACTTAAATGGTGTGAGCAATGATGAGCAGTGAAGTCCAAATGAAACAGTTAGAAATTCCTTATTTTTTCTGAAAAAAAAGTATAGGTGAATTAGTCTATTCTTCATTAAATTTACAGGATTTGGTAGTCACAGGCAATACATAGGATTTAAAGCTGTGAACTTCGTAAGTTCAGTTTTCAATGCTCAGTAAACTAGAATGCTTTCAGCCAAAGCTGTAAAATGGAACTTGAGTCTATTCAAGGTTTTTCATGGCCAAAAATTCATGTTTTCAAATGGGAAAATTGTAGTACAGTAGATCCTGTCATCAACAACCCTGCCATCAACGACCTTTTGTCTCCAACGACTTTTTTTTCTTGCACGGAACAATTTTCTATAGTTAACGACCTGTGATCAACGACTTTCTGTCTAACGCGACTTGCGACCTCAAATATCTGGCAGAAGGTCATTATATTACTTGTGTCGAACGACCTCAACTTTTTTCGTCATACTACTTTTGGAAACAATCATGAGCAAACCACTACATGTCAGATCTGACTGTGTGGATATCATGGTTAACAGAAAGGTATAACGCTAGAAGATCAGGCTGTTGTCGCAAGAGGCCTATCTACCTCAGACAGTGCTGTTACTGCACAGCAATATCACCTCGCGCCGGTAGGAAATCATCCAACCCTTCATGTCCAATGATCAACTAAAGATATGCCCTATGAATCAATTTAATGCTCGCATTAGTCGAAAAGTATATAAATTTGTATATTTTGCATAGCGCTAATTGAACATGTTTTAAAATAAAATCGTATTAAATTGTTCAGGGAATGTAATAAGAAGATACGCCATGATTAATTATACTAATTATATTGTCTATAGCACACTAAATGTCAAGTGCTATTCAGTTGTGTGTTGGCTGGTGGACATAAAGCGGCGCCGTCATAATTATGCTACACACAGCCTGTCAGTCAGCAGTACACCCCTCTCCAGACATGAGACGCTCCGTCACTGACCAGCAAACACAAGACGTTGACCCAATGTTGTTTTAACGTCGGCCCACTGTCTTCGAAGTCGGTACGCATCAAAACAAGATCGGGTCAATGGCTCATGTTTACTGGGTGACTATACAGCTGGCACGAGACATTAATACAGGGTTGGCCAACATTAGAATAACAACGCGTCGGACATAACTAATCCCCCAGTCACTTTAATACAATACACTGCCTTAATTAGCCCTCCACACGTGTTTATTCACACGTAGGGAGCGTCCTATATGAGCGTTGATTCAATGGTGGATTAACGTTGGTCCAGCGTCGTAGACGGTGGACCAACGTTAAGCCAACATTGATTCAACGTATTATGTCTGCTGGGACGGGGACGGTACAATAGTGTGGGCATAATGCTCCTGTTAGTGTAAACACACATGTATGTGTATTATTCATCAGTAATGAATAACTGTTCCCTTTTTGTTTCACCAGTTATTTTTTTGTTCCACCAGGGCTACATCATCTGTCCTACAGTGACACATTTAATGTGAATATACAACGCCTCATGCCTGTAAAGGGTCAGAAACTACCTGGGCTTATATAACGTGTGCTCTGTTAGCGTGATTAGCGTAGCTAGCGGCCAGGCCATTCTGAAAAACACCGTCATAATCAGTGATATTAGAGAGGCATTGAAATGTCGCCGCAACCACGTGCTCTGATCCACAATAACTACCAGTCAATGGTGGGTGAATGTCGCCGTCATTAGCCCGACATTAAACCAGCCGTGCACCCGCAAATTTTACAGCAAAAACTCATTCCTGTGACCAGCGACTTTCTGTCACCAACGACTTTTTTTGTCTAGCAGAAACAAGGTCGTTGGTGACAGGATCTACTGTATCAGGTTGAGGGGAACGTATATGTCTGTGCATACTCAGGTATTTAGTAAGTGTGCATGAATTTTGTTTTGACAGTTCCACACAGCAGATCCCTGTTATTATGCTGACCGAACCTGGGAATTATTCCCCAGTTGTTTGGTTTACTGTCATTTCTATATAAGTAGGCTAAAAAAGTTCTACACTATACAGTGTCGTAGTATTTTAAATTGAAATAATAGATGATATGTATTCAATAATATAGAAGATGATGTTCGTATCTAAATGAAAAAGCAAAAAAAAAGTGAATTTCCCCTTTAACCCTTAAAGCGCTGAATTATTTTTGTATATTATAAGCCATAAAGACCGAAGGGTTTTTTACCTTGAAACCATCACAAATGTCGTAGTTAGCTCTTTCTGCTTCACTTGAATACCCATGGTATGGGTCTACGACCATTATAAATAATTGTACTCTTACAGTGCAGAGATCGACTTTATAGCTTATACGTCAGAATCTGCCGTCTACAGACTTTGATTTATTCTTGGGCCCTACATCTGAGATTTTTTCAAAATGATTCACACTTGTCACTGTTCTGTTGGTGTTGCAATATTAACTTGACATGCAGAAGACAGATCACTTAATCGTTACTCATTTCGAGTCATAGAATTGTGTGATTTTGTCCATGGATTCGGACAAGTACATTTTAACAGTGACTTGTCTGACAAACAAGTGGTTTAAAATTCTTAATGTCAAATATAAACATGATAAAAAGTTATAAAATAAAGTACAAAGAGCTGCAGATTTTTGCTAAGCTGGTTCGCTATATGACTAGGGATTGTTACTTTCGAAAGTTATTGACTATTTGGCACAAATCTATTGTGACAATAAAATTTTATATAATTTGAAGCAGCGGCTAATCGTGTGATTCTTCACAATGTAACACTGTCCTCCAGACACACGTTTGGTTGATGCACATGATTTTATTTTTTTAGCAATTTTCACAAAAATTTTGCAAACAGCTTAAGGAAACATTAATCTTTCATAACAACATCGAAAAAATGTTTCAAGATAATTATAACGTCATAAATTACGACGTTGAAAGCCGCAAATGTTTTCTTTCGAACGTCATTATTTTGTGTCATGTCAACAAGGTGCTAAATTGCAAGCCCACTACACACTCAATTTCCAACAAAAATTTCTGAAAATGTGTTTATGCATAGAGAAACACCCAATTTTGACGATAACTTTTATTTTTTTATCTTTTGACTTTTTTCCACCGGAAAATCAATTTGATATAATTGACGCCATCAGAAACAAGTAAAGGCAAAATGAATATCGTATGGTTTTGTACGCGACGTGTGGGCGTGATAATTAAAAAAAGATTTTCATGATCCAATTCTTCTTTTTTTCCTAATATATGGCACACAGAGATGACACTCGATAAAAATGGGATCGTTGTAATGACCGTATGCGGTCTCAATAAAAAGTTCCTTTTTTATGTTTAAAATCACCATAACCAGCTGATAACTTCCTTAAATATTATTTATCTGATCGCAAAAAAACCTAGTTTATAAAACTGTGACAAACGCCCCATCTGATAAAAAAAAACTTTAAAGGGACTGGCCCAGGTTAAAATCATCAAAAAATCGGTGATTCTATTTTGGCTTCTTAATCAGTTAATATGACCATATGATGTAAACATGTCCATAGACTAGAGCTGAAAAAGTTTTTTAATTTTTCTTCTGCGCATTCACCAGTTAGACTAGATATAGAGACGAAATTCCTGATATCTAATTATTGACAACCATGTCAAAAAATAGAAATACGAGAATTTCGTCTCTATATCTAGTGTAACTGGTGAATGCGCAGAGGAAAAATTATAAACCTGTTGCAGTTCAAGTCTATGGACATGTTTACATCATGATATGGTCATATTAAGAAGCCAAAATAAAATCACCGATTTTTTGATGATTTTAGCATGGGCCAGTCCCTGTAAACTAATATAATTTTTTAGCTTAAAAAATTATATATAATATAATGATATCAGATACTTACAAAGAGTCAGAAGCAGGTGGCAGGCCTACCTAGACTGGTGTCGTGACCAGGTGACAGCCACGTAAATAATTTTAAATTCGTTTAAATGAATGACGTATATAGTCAGATTCACATTAAATTCATCAACCAGGATTATTGAATTTCGCCGATTTCTCCGTCAATTCTCAACCAATTTTCATGAAATTTCACACACACTATTTTCCATTCATGTCGTGACTACCCTGAAAATTTCGCGAATTTTTGATAAGTATTTTAGAAATTAGACCATTTGACATGTAATGAAATTCTGAGACTAAGCTAATGGCTTTATAGAGGGCAACATTTTTATTTATTTACTACATGTCAAATGGTCTGACTTTTTTAATACTTATCAAAACTCCGCGAAACTTTCAGGGTAGTCACGACATGAATGGAAAATAGTGTGTGTAAAATTTCATAAAAATTGATTGAGAATTGACAGAAAAATCGGCGAAATTCATCCACCACGGTGAATGTGAATCCTGGTATAATCACCGTAATTTCGTATAATCAATCGTAGGTCTAATAACAATGGAATGTACCGACTGTCAAAGGAATGATTAGCCACTAAAATTAGGCTCTACCTACAAAACATTCAATTTGACCCTCAGAATAACCACTGATAACGCTTCTATTCAAGCGCCGTGATCATGTTGATTCTTGAATATGAAAAAGAATGAAAATTGAAGATTCTCGCCAGACTCGGGAATGTCGACGTGACAACTTTCAGTTCACACCGTTATAACTTATGGCAAGATTACACCTATTTAATAATTAACATAGCAAATGAACAAACCATCGTATAAACAAACACTTATGGAGTATAGTACTTACGGTAGAGATGATAGGTTATGATGAATTAGTAACATTTGCAGAGGTTAAAATTACAAAACAAAAAGAGCTGCCCAAGCTTGCCCAAACAAGCAAAATGGCGTCGCGCTGAGCCCCATGGGAAAACAAAATCAACAACAATTATTTTATTTTATTATACAAGTTGCAGCGCAAAATCTAACAATAAATCACTAAGAACTATTTTGTTATTATAGCAATAAAAATGAAAAGAAAGAAATAAAAAAAAACAGTCGAAAACATACAAAAAAATTGTTGTCATGACAGCTCAGTTGTCAACAAAGCCAGCTGGGACCCAAATTTATTTCTTCTGCCCGTCTCAGTGCTGAAAAAACGCGTTTACCCTAGTTAAAATGGCTGTTCCTGTAAAAGATCCTATCAATGCTGTACACCAAAATGCCATACTATGTGAAACAATAATGAAAGAGCAGCGACACCAGAAAATATATACCAGCTATGGCGTAAATCCTTTCAAAAAGAGTGAGTACCACTTATTATCGCCCACCTGAGCCACCACTTTTTGGGATATTCTGGGAATAAATAAGTTCAATAACACAGTGACAGTCAGTCACTCAGTGGCAGTGAGTGACTAAGTGAGACTGTGGAGGCCTAAGTGAGTAGCGGTTGTCAGTGTGTTGACGAGTTGTGACTGTGAGGTGGTTAGGCTTGAGTCTGACTCTTGTCAGTCTTGAGTCTGACTGTGACAGTGACAGTCTCTGTCTCTTGAGTCTGAGCCTGAGCTGAGGCTGGAGCTGGAGTTGAATTGATTTGAGGATTTGTCAATTTGACACTTTGAGTTTGGGTCTTTGTAAAAAAGTTTGTTTGAGGTAGGCTAGAGTAGAGCTTAGAAGTACATGTAGAATTTATTTATTTAATAATTAATTAATCTAATGATTAATTA
This sequence comes from Flabesymbios commensalis, assembly GCA_964017125.1. NCBI lineage: Eukaryota > Metazoa > Annelida > Polychaeta > Terebellida > Flabelligeridae > Flabesymbios > Flabesymbios commensalis. The sequence goes on from OZ024902.1 coordinate 96,675,459, forward strand.
ATTTTAGTCTAGAAGAAGAAGAACGTTTTTGAAAATTGACGGTGACATGGTCAAAAAGGACAAAATATAATAAAGAATACGTCTTTATTCGGTTATTCATTAACAATAAAATTTCATAAATAAAACAACAATAGTCAAGACAATAGAAAATGAAGAGTCTGAACTGAAATTAACTCTTTTGAAACTGCCCTGGATAGGAAATCGATCACTGACACTGGTGAATGATCATGATGATCATTGAAGACTTAAATATTATTTAAAAAAAAACTTATTGATAGTCTTACAAGAGAAGAGTTACACTGCGTTGAGGGATGCGTTACGAAGCTTAGTCAAAGTTCGCTAACGTTAAAAAGCGTTATGAAGGGGAAGGGTGGGCTTAAAAATCGTCCAAAAAATTGTTACGTAATTGTAGTTGCAGCTTAACGTTAACTACAAGGCCTTAAGTTAAGGCCTTAACTTAAGCCAAGTTACACTTACCGGTCTTAAGGTAGATATTTAAGAGTCATCATCCGAACCGAAAGGCAGAGCTAAAATAAAGTAAAGTAGGAAGTTAGTTGGCCCCTAACTAGAGTTGAAGGCAATTATGTACAATAATTAACTTTTATACGTCAGGATCTGATGTACATGTATGTAGACGTCAGATTCACAGATTTACAGCACCATTGAGTCTCAATATTCTTGAGAGATAGTGGCGCTATAGAAGTAATATATATCTACATTATAGATTCTGACGTCTAAAGTCCATCTCCACACTAAGAGAATTAAAAAAAATTGAATGGCCGTAGAACCATAACAAGGAGACATCTTCGAAAAAATCCACATAATGTTATTTTATTGATGTGATATACTATGTACCGTACACATCATGGTACATGTTTATATATATTTTATATTGTTAATTTTAATGACACAAAAGTCTGCATAGACTTCCCGTCTTCAATAAATATCTATCTAAATGTATTATATTCATGTTCATGAATGTATATATGTAAACATGGGTGATTCGTTTTACAGTTCATACTATTACTGGGAAGCCAAACTCATTACATGATACAGAAGAGGGTGAAGAAGATAGTAAGTATCAAATTAAATTTAGGAAAAATAGCAAATTTATATCTAAAATTTATGTATTGAAATATACGTTAGACTAAATTTATAATTTGATATAGGCCTACATAACAACAAAAAAGCTCACTCCATGATCACTATAAATCACTATGTAAAAATAGTAAAAGAAATATTGCCATCTGTCAATAATAGTTGTCTTTATGTCATGACTTGATGGGTTATTTAGCTATGGATTAACCATTTCAAGCCTGAATTTATTGTTGTCATCTTCATCCACTACAAGCCGCGAATTGCTGTCGCAATTCTCGACTTGTAGTGGATGAAGATGATTTGATGTGGTTTAAAAATTGAAGAAATTTGCTATGTAATTGGTAGGTCAGTTTCATGGAAATTTTCGTTCTAAAACCCCTAATTGTAGGGAAATTGAGACTGTTTTCAGGGATGTAATATATGATGCTTTAATGCATCGTGAGGGCTTAAAGGGTTAATAGCTGATGCCAGCATGACTACAATGTAAGTGATGCATTGTTATTATGGTCTGGCTGAGTTGCTGCTTGACTCATTGACGGAGTTTGGTCAGGGAGCTGGTATGGCTGTCTGGTTGGATCACTTTGTTGTGATGTGTTTGCATTATGACATATTGTTGAAATCCTTGCTATTTTTTTGTAACTAATATATGAATAGAATGATCTCCTGGATTATATAATGGCTATTTCCCGCTAATAGATGAGGCACTAAGATTCCATACCTTTTTTAGAGGTTGCCGTTGTGCAGCACTAGCTAGAAAGTGCAAGGCAATATGGCCAGCATAGTGACCAGTATTATGCAAGGACACATCACTGTGTAATCCTGTACAACATAAGAATATATGTAGCCAACATGACAAAGTGCGACGTAGCACAATGTACTTAAGTAACTGGTATCGCACAGGCGGCACTGAGTAAGGTAAATCATCTGGATTATGCAATGAAAACTGTACAGCACCTTGATGCGCAGTCAACATGTTTACAGCAGGTTTGAGTGCTATACAGACAACAATTTGGCTTCATATTTTGTAAACATTTACTGTTTTGGTCTTCCTCATGGGCCAGAATCCTAAATGTCCAGGATATAAATTATAATTAAGGGAAGAACCAAGGAGACAAGTTAAAATATATCTCTAACGTTTATTCCTTCCACCATCTTCAACATACTTGAGCAGATAACCCAACAGCATGATCAGTTAAACAACAGCATAAACCCCCAAAGCAACGGTATCACTCACCAGGTGGGGCTAGACGCAGCATTAACAAACATTATGAGTGTAAGGCATTCACCAGGTGGCGCATTAGTGCCAAATGGTTCTTCCTCTTTCTGCAAAACATTAGCGCCGTCTGCATGCGACGCCTGCCCAACATTAAAACGACATTGGACCATCATCATTGTATCAACGTATCGTCTTTGCTGTTATCTGCTACTTTAGCAAATACCAGATATGACTTTTTTATTTGTTTCTAGTGCAGGATTCGGCTATACAAGAGAAACGTTTGATTTATTCATTCATAACCACTGATAACAGCCAATGCTAGACCCAAGCCAAAGTGCAGCTGTTTGCGTGCCGCTCACACCTTGATATGCTGACGATGAGAACGTTGGGCACTCTGTTTGTCACACGCTACTACACGCTAAATATTCCTTAATACGAACACGTTCAAGGAATAAGTTGCAATAACGCTACCCGCCGTATACGCAATGTGTACGTTCTTTAAGCGTTGGCAGTCTCTCTATTTTTTTCACGTATAGGCCCTAGATGCCATTATATATATGCCGACGTTAGACAAATGTAATTGACACGTCGGCATACAATACGCTGACTAGCTAGTCCCAGCAAATATGAGACGTTGGCCCAACATTGGTTAACTGTTGGCCCATCGTCTACGACCTAGGCCCGACAGTAAACCAACGTTGAGCCAACGTCTCATGTTTGCTGGGGTGTTACAGTGCCATAGCTAAACGTAAAAAGTCGTAAATGGAGCGACCTAAGTCGCTCCATTTACGACTTTGTCCTCCAGGTTTATGTTATAAAGAATTATGTTGTAGCAGCGTCACAGAGTACTTTGTGCCGCAGCTCTATGACTCCCCACCAATCAATGATAATCTGATCAAAAAACGTTAGTACAACAAAGTTAATTTCAAGTCACAGTCGCTCTCACAGGGTTTTTTTTAACATAATATAGAAGTGATTAGTAAAAACTACACAGCTCTATAGCAGGCACACGGCATGTTTGTTTTATTTTTTGATAATATATGCCCAAATAGACATAATTATTTAATAAATATGGACAGAAGTTTCAATGATAAATAGCCATGACGATAGAAATTATCTATTCTTCAAAATGTGGCAAAATATAGTCTTTTTTGTCAACGGGACAAATTATAAAAAACGAATTATTTAGTGGAGATGTTTATTGTAAAAAATATTTTGAAGCATTCTTTTCGATTTGTTTATGGGAATTTAATGTGCAGTGCAGTAAGTTAGGCTGGTGCACATCTTCCCAAGGCAAATCTGAGCTCCCTCAAGTCGGGATGGTCCATCTTCCCAAAGCAAGTACTCGTGAGCTAGTCGGACGAGGACTTATCTTGGTGTAGAGGAGCGCGTAGCCCAGGCCTGCGCTAAATTAACGTCGCGCTAAATTAACGTCGATACACCTGTTTCAACCTTACCTCGACGAGACCGCCATTAACGTGATCGCCCAGTCACCTTGAGGATGGAGTTCAAAAACAAGGATATTTCTGTGAAAAATCCACGCAGGATCAGCAGCGTTCAAATGCATGACTGGCAAGGCAGTCAGACGCTCTACCAAAACGCCACGTCCCCTTATCTTGTGAAGTCGGGTGTTGTAAAAGTGCAAGGTTAGGCGTAGGGCACATGGGTCGATAAAGGGGAAGTGCACCGATTTATTATGAACCATAGCCTATTTCTCTTAATTTGGCACAAGATGAAACTGCTTAACATGTGAAACAGTAAAATGTTTTGTGTTTTTCAAGGTCATTTTAAAGAAGTTATAAAAAGAGCAAATCAGGAGCCAGTTAAGAAATATACTTATCCACAGACAGAAGCTCAGGAAATTGGTTGGATAACTGCTCCCCTGGTAAGTTAAGTAATTAGATTACTGTAGATTAATTTGTGATATTTAATCATCAGCGATAAAATCAACACAGTGGGTACACGTAATATACTCCCATCACACAAGGATACTAGAACTTTTTTTAATATTCTTGCTCTCAGTAATCGTAATCTCAGGGAATCTGTGTACCCGGTACACCATGTGTGCACGTATATTTATGGCTACACATAACAGTATTGAAGTTGGTTAAAGTTTTATCTAGTATATAGGCCTAATTATGCGTGAGTAATCCACTGGCTATGCGAGTGTTCGATTCTAGATAATGATTTTACAATAAAAAAATATTTTGTAGTGTATAATACCTTCTAGCACTGGATACATTTAATATTTGAAGTACCCTGGCACATGTATCTAATGTTACTCAATGTAGGCCTACATGCCTATATTAGCTATTTTACCTAATATACTTAGGATATCTAACCCTTGGAGCACCATAGTAGATATTTGAAAATCCCACCCACTGAGTGGGTAAAATTTACCTATTTTTGTTATATTGCAGTTCAACTTGTTATAAATATTGTAGGCTGAAGAGCATAAATCACCTTGAAAAAACGTTATTAAAAACAACGAAAATATGAACTACCACTGAGGTGTTAATAATATGTTGTATTCTGCAGATTGAGAGTGATAGAAGTGACAGGCGGCTAAACCACCCCAGAGAAAACACAGCCATCACAAAGTACATGGACGCGGCATGGCGAGTAAAAGAACAAACTGAAAATCTACAGTGACACACACACAACCACTGACTGTATCAGACCTGATCGATCCCAGCAAACGCAACACATTGAAATAATGTTTGTTTATTGTTGGGCCAGCGTCGCAGACGCTGGCCCAACAATAAACCAACATTGTGTTAATGTGTCGTGTTTGCTGAGTCACCATTGTTTCACATCGCATCATTCCGCATAGTTGTATTTTTACAACAGATTTTATTCATCTGTCTGGTTTGCACGATAATCTGCATACATTTTATGTTGATTTATCCAATTTATCCAATTGCAATTATCACAAATCCAGCAAATCCTTCTGTGTACACTATAGTTGTATTCTGTTTTAAAGATGGATATTCCGTATAAAACAATTAAACTCTTTGTTATTGTAACAACTACACTTATACAATTGTATTTTTTTAAAAGATTCTTTCTGGTCTAAAGCTATCAATCATTTTAATATGCCGTATTTTTAAGCATTAATCTAGTTTGTGTATATATGTACAAATATTTTTAGGCAAATAATAATTTTTATTATAATAAATTTATAGGTCCAATGGATGGTTTTCTATGTAAGTTTACTTCAACTTGATAGCTTACTATGATCACAGTTTCATACATATTTTGTTTCAATATTGAACTTTAATTATCAGCAACCATGTGAACAGATGTAATCTTGTAAATGATCAAATAATGTGGCAAAGTCTTTTAATCGCACAAAATAAAATCATTTTACAATGATTTATTTTAACATTACTTGCAATATGTGCAATCTCTCTGCAAAATAACGCATTTGCCAATAGCTCATGATTAAGTTTGTCTGAAGAATAAAAATGTTATTGGTCGAAAATAGCCTTATTCAATTATTTTGTGGATGAACTACACGGCGGCCATTTTGTTATGGATATTCTATTGACACCCAACAGACATAACCCGTTGAACCCAACGCTGTTTGGATGATGGTCTAACATTAAAACAATATTGGGTCAAAGTCTTGTGCTGCTGGGTAGGTCGTCTCCCAGGATTGATTTCCAGCAAACTCGAGACGTTCACCCAGCGTCGGTACAACGTTGGCCACCGTCTGCGGCGCTGGCCCAACCTTGGGTGAACGTCTCGTGGTTTGCTGTGATAAGAATATATATACCAGGCGGTATATCCCTATCCACACTACGTTGATTCAACGTCGCAACAACGTCGTATGCACAGTGGGTATGTAAAAACTAAAAGCAGAAAATTACACTGCCTAACAGTTACACGAATGCATGACTACTAACGCTATAAGAGTAGATTGACAAAAAAACAACCATATAATGTAGCCTGCTCCCAGAGAACAATACCATTCTTAACCCTTGTGCTGCTAAGACCGTATATATATGCGTTTTCAAGCTAATTTCAGACTAAATAAAATACCACTACAGTTTGTAGCATGTCTTAAGGTAGATGCTCAGTTAATCAAATAATTCAATTTGGGAGACGTCAATTCCAGTTTCAAATGAATGAAAATTACTCACAAATAATTCTACAGTACAAGGGTTAACTGCACCACCTTACAGAGACTTAAACATAATTTAAAACTATTGACTGTAATTACACTAATGATGTAGCATCAGGTTTGTTTTATTTATATAATATCCGGTTTTATTTTCTCTTAATCAATTCTATTATATGTAATGCAAAAAATGTTTTCTTCACACACAAGGTGTGCTTAGGACACGCCGCTCTTAAACAAAATTAAGAGCACCTCACGTGCTCATGGAACAGGACCCTTTACGACAAAGACGAGAAATTACCCCAATGTTGTATGAATGTTGGGCCAGCGTCGGAGGACTAACATTGACACAATATTTGGGGTAATGTATCGTGTTTGCCGGGTTAATAACTACACCATGTTATTGTGTGTGCTTACCAAAGCCTACCGTAAAAATTATATAGCCAAGATTTGCATTTTAGCTAGGCCCAATAACTTAAGGGGAGGGGGAGGTGTACATGTTTCATAAAGAAAATACGATTTATTTTAAGAACACAATAACCATGATAACTGAGCGCTTTGGGCACTTTTAAAATTTTTATCCCCAAAGATCACTTTCTACTGGGCAATTCCACCACTTATGAAGCCTTTTGCAAAATATCAAATTAAGTTCAACTTTTCTGATCTTTGATTTTTTAGTTTTTTATGTCTGTAACGTTATGGCTCGTTGAACTGACCTCAAATTGAATAAATAAAAAAATTGTTGAAAAAATAGTAAAAAAAGAAAACCCTGAATTTTGTGCCATTAAATCATTAAATTATATTAGCTAACTTTGTGATACACGTGCAGCTAAGTAGCTAGATTTTCTTATATCACTTAAACAAATTTGAAAAACAAAAGTTATATGATTGAAAAATAGTTTGTAGTGATACCATAGTTTTTACATTAAGAATTGAATTCTGACGTTCAGGTCCGAAACCAAAAATTGTACGTCCGAAATCAAACTTTATATCATTTGTCAACATGTATATAAGCAGAAAATATTTTGATTCTCCACCACAGATCACAGATATTTTATGATAAATTAGGCATGCAAAATGGCCATTCTCTGCATACGTCTGAAACCGACCTATTTTACTTATTTTTCTTCGCAACTACAGAAGACAATGGTGGTACTTGTAAAAAAGACAGGAGTGTCCTAAAACTTTGATTAATCAATATATTGAGAAATTTATGTCAATATATCACAGAAGGGATGATGTCTACGTCCGAAACCGTGGAATTGCCCTACTTTTTTTGCGAAATTTAAAAAGTGGCCGTTCATTTCAAAGCAGATGTGTCGTTTTGCTTCACTGAACCATAATATTTCCATTGCGGCGAGCCCCACTCCTGTGGACGTTGGCCAATATGCGCATGCGTGTGGGCTCACAATGTTTACTCAGCGAATCACGACGCCTCACTTTACTTTTAAAGTGTTTGAAATGTGGGCGCTATCTTTCATAAAATACGAATAACTACACAATCCGTAATCTCAATTTATTATTATTATTTGTATTATTATTGTGCCACTAAGTCTGAACTCACCCCATTTCACTCGTGTCACCAAAGTCTGTAGTTATGTAGCCTATCCGTGACAATCACTGATAAAACGGGCATCTGGTTTACCAGTGGTCTAGCATCCGTTTAGATATATATATATGGGCCATGTAGAAGTAAATTTACATTCTATGGTTAAACATAGGCTTTGATATCATAATTTTTGGTATAGCGGTACCTCTCTTCAGTAGACATAACAATAGGCCTTATCCGCATTGCTACCGGCTTCGCGTCTCTTATTTCAGTGCACTGGATTGTTCCGTATAATTTATAGCTTCTATTTCACATTTATTATCCTCCAGACGTCTATACGATCCGCAATAGAAAACACTATACCACAGTGATCAGGCACATGCAAACAATTATATCACTCAGTGACCTCATGCAGTGATACTATATGGCTATCCAGCAAGCACGAGATGTTTAACCAATGCTGGCCTAATGCTGGCCCCCGTCTACGACGCTGGCCTAACATTAAACTAGCATTGGGTTGATATTTCGTATTATGTCAACAAACACGACACGTTCAACCAATGCTGGGTAAATGTTGGGCCACCGTCTGCGACGCTGGCCCAACATTTAACCAGCATTGGTTGAACGTGTCGTGTTTGCTGGGATGTAATACAACCGCCAGTCCACAGACGGCATTGATCTCCAGACACAATTATAATTACTGTTATATCTGTATATATTAGGTGATCTTAGTAGATTGAACCTACCTCTTCAAATTAATAACATGGCTCGATGTGTTCCTTAAACATTATGATGCTGTGGGCTAATCTTAAGTGATGTAGTCCGAACTGTGGAATGATATTATATCCATGAGAAACAGTTAGGTGTTCGAGGATCTGTAGGCATCTACAAGGATAACACATGGACCATTGTGCAGAGATCAGTGATGAGACACATCAATAATTCAAGGAATGGCACATGTACTCACGCCAAGTTGATATAGCAACAACTAATCGATTTTGGTTGCTTTTGACAACACAGGGTATATATGTGCATCATTGCTGTCATTGCTTCTTTCTTATTCAAGGTGTAACTTCAAGGCTCACTTCCACGAAGGCTCGAATGTTATTCACATATCTGGACACGGTTTGAGTGAGTATATATTTATAATGCAAGTACATAATATCAATTGAACGCTGTAGGTCTAATGTTATTTACTAAGCTAAACTAACTTCCATCAGTTCACTCACAAACTGGAAGTAGGCTAGATTGAGACCCTATATTTTGTAAATATCCACCTAAACTATTGACTTAGGCTATATACTTCATAACTACTTAATATATGCTTGGCTATGCTCACTAAGCCTACAGCTACGGGATCCTATTCTCACTTTTAAATATTCCATACTGGAAAAAACGTTCGGGATACTTTGGGGATAAATTTGAACAAAAACTGTACGTCCATTTAAGAGTCTTTATAACAACCTGCGAGACAGTTTAATTATTTGATGGTTTTTGGAATAGGTCTAGCGCTGTACAAAACAGGCATAATTATAAAGTTCTATGACTGTATACGGGATATAACATGGTCTGATAGTTTTTATCAACCTAAGACAAATAACGCTCGTAAATTACAATTGCTCGCCTTTATTGCGTCAGACCCAAACCCCCCCACCCCCCCCCCCCCCACACACACACACACTTATATTGATATTAATTATTGTTCACTGTCTTAGTATGGGCATACAGGTCTAATCCCAGCAACACGATGCACTGAAATAATGTTGTTTTAATGTTGGGCCAGCGTCGAAGACGCTGAGCCAGCGTTAAAACAACATTGTTTCAGTGTATCGTGTTTGCAAGGGTACTCAGCTCTTTGTAGTGGAGAGAAATAGCTAGACTTGGTAACATTGTGATAGTGGAATCCCGACAACCAACTAGAAAGTGTATCTATCGTATCCCAGCAAGCGCGTGAAGTGGAGCCGATGTTGGTTTAATGTTGGACTAGAGTCGCAGACTATGGTCCAACGTTAAATCGACATTGAGCCAACATTTTGTGATTGCTGGGATGGCAACTGTTCGCACCAGACCCATTCCGTCACTTTGGTAGCCTATTAACCCTTGTGCTGCTAAGACCGTATATATACATTTTCAAACAAATTTCAGACTAAATAAAATACCAGTAGAATTTGTAACATATCTTGTGGTAGATGCTCAACTAATCAAATAATTCAATTCGGGAGATGACAATTTTTCATAAATGATAGTATTTTTCATTCATTTGAAGCTGGAAATTGCGTTAGCAATTCAAGCTTCAAATGAATGAAACATTCACCAGTACAAGGGTTAAATGGTCGTATGATTCTTTATAGGCTGGCCAATAGACACTTGGTCAATTATTAGGCCTACATACTGCGTGGGCCTAACTTGGGATCTAAGTTAATTACAGCTGAAATTATCGTCGAACGGTCAAAGTGAATGTCAAGCAAGAAAAGTCACTTGTTCACGTGATATGCTTGAAATTAAAACATGTAGTGTACACTGATATAGGAGCCTATGTTTCGCTTCCAGTTTTGAATATCGATCTAATGTTTATTAATACTCCTATTATGCCTCGCTAGTTTACAAAGACAAAGACTACTATACTATAAAGATTAAACATGGCGTTTTATATTGGTTTCAATCATTTGAGTGTGCATCTATCAAATCTGAGCACCATGGCGACATGATAGCTTATTCTATCTACAGTTATTCTATATAACCTTTCAAACGATAAGTACGACTATAGTTGTTTTCTATGCGTTTCTTTAGGCAATAAATCATTGTTGCTGAGAACGAAATGTGTTCTCAAACATCAAGATTTGCATAATGCTTGGTCGCAAATTAGGTAAATTATAAATGAGTAATTTTTACCGACTTGAAGTTGTTGATCGTGGTAGCGAGACAACAACTTCAAGTGGGTGAAAATTACATTTTACAATGTAGCGCTTCTAGAGCTAAGTAAACTACTCAAAATTCAAGGGACGACCTATAACGGTAGGGGCTTAAACTAACGACCCTTATGTCATATAGGTTAAATCTTCTGTGATGGCACAGAATCAGCACAAAAGTCAGAGAGATCAAGATGCATTGATGTCAGTACACCAACAGACCATCTGGAAACAACGTGTGAAAAAAGAGCTGGACCATCTGGTTCTTAACACCACATTCCATATCAACCCATACAAGCTGCGTAAGTCTTTTTGAATATTAGATTGTCAAGTGAATCAATCATTGGTGTCTTAAGCTATTTAATTTGCGCTGTGGCCGACAAGCAAAAGGGCTATAAGACACTTCCTCACTTCTATTTCAGAATTTTAATGTGGTATAATTACAGACATAAACCCTTTGAACTTCACTAAATTTCAATGTATAGGCATTATATAAATGTATGTGATATATATGCAGCATCACACTAAATTTCAAAGTATTATTAATTTGAGCATTATATAAAATACTGTATGTAATATGCAACATTACACTACGATTTTCCAGCATCTGTTGTCGCAACAAAACCGAACAGTCTTCAGCCATACGACATAGATCACGAGGGAGATGGTAAGTCGATTAAGCGCACTATATCTCTAAAAAACTCAATTCAATGTCTAAGATTAAAACCTATCATTTTATCCAACAGTCAAGCAACGTGTTTAGTGTGGGGCCTACTTGATTAAATCAGGTACTAAATATTCATGACGTGACACACAGTCACAGGGCCTAATTATTGCTAGCGGCCTCCATATAGTGGTGCTTTTCACGATTCCCACCTAATTATTATCCGATGCAATTATTTTCAAATGACCCTTATTTGTACAAAGAACAATTAAATTACATATAGGAATAATAATTTGACGCATTTAATTTATGTGTTCAGCAAAGAATGATGTCATTTACTCAAAATACATTGGAAGATATTAACCCTTAAAGCGCTAAGTTATCTTATTTAAATTTACACCCACAACTTCTGAAAATTACTCATGTTTGTTTAATTTGAGACCAAACATTTGCAAATCTAGATGTTTAAAAACAAATTTTGTTCCCAGAAACAGTCATTTTATCGGCTGATAAAACAAGATTATGAACGATTATAGATTAGTCGTGCTTAGCGCTTAAAGGGTTAATAAAGCTTTACAGAACCAAATATTAGTGTTTTATTTGCAGATTATCTGCATAGAATTGTTGAGGAGTCTCGTAAGCCTCCCACAGAGAGATTTACCTATCCACAGACATCATCACAGGAATATGGCTGGATCTCAACACCACTAGTGAGTGATAGTAGGCCAATGTGCACACGTACGCCTATCATAATCAAGGGTATCCACACCAAATTATAGGGGAATTTCAAATTGAATAATTTAAACTGATTAAAGCCATTATCCAGTAAACAAAAAACATTTGTATAACATTTGTACGCTGTACAAATGTTATACAAATGTTTTGTGTTTGCTGGGAAGTTGAAAAAAAAATAAGCTGGGTATAAACGTTCTGCATTGCTCTTCAATAATTCTCTTGATTTGGAACATAGTGATAGTTCTAAATTTTCGACGTTCATTCTCGCTATTTTGCAGAGACAATTTACTTTTAAACAAAGCTATTTTTTGCAAGGGTTCAGATATCATAGGTTGAAATTGATACAGGTACTTAATTTGTTTCAGCTCAAACAAGACAAACAGGACAGACGACTTTATCATGGAAGACAGTGCACAGAGGTGACAAAGTTAAAAGAATTAGAATTACGACAGCAGGCAACAAGCGAACACATGAGTCTCGAGAAGAAATGATCAAAACATTTTCAATTAAATTTTCAGTCTGAAATATTTCCAGAAGGACCTTGCTACGAGATAGCAGTAAATTGTTCTAACCTTGGAACATTGTTTTTGAAACTTATGACATTTCGACTTGCTTCGGCACGCTTTGATCACATACTGATGTCCTGACGGTGATATTGCTCAGACATTGATCTGGTTTGACAAATGTACACCTTATTATTGATCCAGTATTATATATAGTGCTCATATTATATGCGCTATTCATACTTATAATTTTAACACATACATGTATAGTTTTTGTTTTCAAACCAGCAATTCATCATGTACAAGATTAACAAGAGGACTGAAGTCCTATATCATCCCCCGCCATAATTAGGTTAGACTTTTTGCGGTCACAAATATTTAAAAAGTTGATTTGTGGTGGCCATTTTAAATTTCAGTAAAATGACATGCACATTTCCAGATGGTGGGTAATGTGATTGTACAATGTGAATTATTACTGATTTCAATTTTTCAGTTTTTGCGCCCACAAGAAAATATGAAGTTTATCCATGGCGGCCATTTTGAATTTCAGTAAAATCTTTAAAAAGTCACCTGCACATCTCCATATCGTGGGGAATGCGATAGTAATATTTGAATATTTTCTGACTTTAAGTTTTAGAGTTTTTGCGCCCACAAAAAAATTTGGAGTTGACCTCTGGCAGTCATTTTAAAATTTGGTAGCATCTTTAAAAAATCACTTGCACATCCCCCTGTTGCTAGGAGTGTGATGTTAAAATTTGAAAAAAAATTGACCAAACAATTTTTTTGAGATTTTACGCCCCCCAAAAATATGATCTGTGGCGGCCATTTTGAATTTCAGTAAAACCTTGAAAAAGTCACCTGCACATCTCCATATCATGGGGAATGTGACAGTAAAATTTTTATAATTTCTGACTTTAAGTTTTAGAGTTTTTGCACCCACAAAAAAATTTAGAGTTGACCTTTGGTGGCCATTTTGAATTTTGGTAGCATCTCTTAAAAATCACTTGCACATCCCCATGTTGCTAGGAATGTCATGTTAAAATTTCAAAAAGATTTGACCAGTAGTTTTTGAGTTTTTGCGCCCACAAGAAACGTGACGCCGGACGCCGCACAGAATCCTGGCGCGACGAAAATCCCCCTTCCCCTACGGGCGGGGGATAATAGAGTAATGTAATGGTGTTTTATGAGACTAGTATAAGAAACGATATATTACATAATCTTACATATTTAGTAACAAATAATATATTATTATTAATATATTGCATTCTGGTATGACTTTAAAAGTAGCATAACATTAAAGTATATTAACATTGTCATCGTTATCAAGACACACCATGAAATTAAAGGTAGATACATGTGAAATCTAGTTCATTAAATAGAAGTAGGCTATCAACCCTCTTGTGAGCTTAATTGTTTTGGCCTCAGGACAAACTTTAAGTTATCTGATTACTACGAGAAGAAAAGCCAGGTGGTATAGTATTAATCAACATGACAGACCAAACCACGTTACTCAACACTGCGGCAGTGTCAGGCAGTGTCAGGCTTATTCGAAATTGCAATAACGATACCACACCTCTGTTTAACTACTTATCTCTGCATCCTGTTTAGGAATACAAGTAGGTCTATATTATATCAATAACATTTAAAAAGTGGGGAATAAGTACGATGTACCAACTAGGGGGTAATTCTACTAATTATAATAAGGAACTTAGGCGCAGCTGTCTATAAGGCCATGCCCAGTTCCACCGGATGGCCACAGTCACACTGGATTTAAGTCAAGTCTTAAGCTCACTGATTGGTTGAGACTTGATGACGTACTGATATTTAAGACAACATTTTGACTTGATTCGGTTAGCGAAACCGGGCCCAGATCTACACAATCAGTAATGATCTGAGATCGCGTGGACGTTGTTAAGCACAAAGGGACCAACCCACGACCCTCAAAAATGAGATTTATGGATTATGACGTAGTTGCATGGTGGACACATCTTCATGAGAAAAAATAGTACTCGCCAATTACACTAACATATTAGTGATTTAGGACCGACACACAAACATTGAATTAGACATTCTGAATTATACACAACGGAACAAACCCACGCATATACATACTGAAAACAGAATTTGAGTGTTGAGGGTGAGCATAATAAGATATGTCTTCTTTAGGATGAGTAAGCCACAACTGGCCGCTACAATAAAACACAATGAAGATTGAAGACCAAATTAGGTCTTTCTAAAAACAATTACATCGGGAGTTGTCATAGCAAACACTGTGTAACCCAGGACCCACTGAAACTAAATGTATATGGTTTTACAAGTTTTTTGACAAGAAAGACATAGCTATTTCTCTCTGAATCCAAAAACTCTGCCTGACATTTTACAGATATAGCTGGCTAAATCTTGGACATAGCTAGTAGTCAGGGGGTCAAATGCATATTTTTGGGCGAGCCTGGAAAGTGGGTCCAAAGTTTTTTTCTAAGTGTTTTCATGTTATATAGGTATTGTAGTCCATGAAACTGCATGATGGCATTCTCACAACATTGAGCATTTTTATATAAAACGTTTTATAAAATCACGTCAATCGGGATGCAAAATAATGGTTTCCCACGGTTCGAAAAATATAAATATTTATATAAAGCACTAACCTAATCTATATTTGCCATTATTTGAACTAGTATGTATTCAATATTAGCAAAAGTGATTTCATAATTGTATAAATTGATTGAACCTGAAGTTTTGAGTTATGTGAACTCTTTGACCCCAAGGTCTTGCATAAACCCAATTACCAGTTATCAAATTTCATATCAAAATGAAGGGAATTTCATTACGAACCTCAATGTGATATCGCAAAGCAACTATAAAACATTTGTAACGCAATAATTATTATTCATATATATATCGACGAGATAATATAATGTGTAATTGTGGCCATACGTTCTAAAATTGTATATATATTACGTCATCCAATGATGTTAACACTTAACATCGAAATATTTGTTTATAGATTTATACATTTTCTTGAAAGAAATCATTGTGTGGTTTATTACCTCCGCCATAAGAGGTTATGTTTTTAGTCGGGATGGTTTGTCTGTTTGTTTATCCGTCAGCTGGATTATTAGACGATACGTGGCTGGGGGTAAGGTGTCACCCGGAATGGGAATTTAGGCCACTATTATTTTCAGATAGTTGGACTATTCAGGGGCCATAATCAACCTGTTGATCAGGTAACTGTAGCTGCTTTACTGAAATATTTTGGAAAAAACTAGCGTATTAAACATTTTCGCCCACTGAGTAGTGAAGCTATATCAATATATTTGATACCAACAGAAAGCTACTGGAACAGGCTTTCATGTGGATGTAACATATTTTCTGTCCAATTTTTGAAAAATGGACAAGCTTTAAGTTGGTATTTTAACCCTTAATTTTACCTATTTTTATTACTTTTTCAGTAAATAGTCAAAATACTTTTCTCTTAGCCTATTTTTGTATGGTATATATGTTTAGTTTTGATTCAAACATGTTCTAGAACTATTGTTGACTTAAAATAAACCCATTTGGAAGTAAAAAATAATTAGCTATTTCAACATATTACACACTTTTTTTGTTGGACGTTAAATTTGAGCACTTTTCTTTCGGCTCAGGAAAATAGACTGTGTCTCATATTTTTGCCCAATGAGTTCCAAAATTTAAAAAATGTACCAGCATCTTTGATATCAGTGGAAAGTTACTATAAAGGGCTTTAACGTGGATGCATAATATTGTATTTCTATTAAATACGAAAATGTACAACAGAGCGTTAAGTCTGTATTTTATCCCTCCATTTGAACAATTTACAACGTTTTTTAGTGAATACCAGCAGGACTTCTCTCTCATGTTATCTTTATAAGGTACAGATTTTTGTTATTATTTTTACATTCTATGGAGCCATTTTTCAAAAATGATCTTGACCACTGAAGAAGTGATTACAGAAACTTTAAATGTTATCTCAGCGTCCACAAAAGTGATCTTGGCCACTGAAGAAGTGATCTCAACCACTTTAAAATCTCAGCCGCTACAAAAGTGACCTTGGCCACTGAAGAAGATTTAGTGATCACAGCGACTTCAAAAGTTATCTCAGCCTCCACAAAAGTGATCTTGGCCACTGAAGAAGTGGTCACAGCCAATTTGAAAATTATCTAAGCCACTAGAAATGTGATCTTGACCACTGAAGGAGTGATCACAGCCGCAATAAATGTTATCGCAGCCACTACAACAGTGATCTTGGCCAAAGAAGAAGTGATCACAGCCTCTTTAAAGGTTATCTCAGCCATTACAAAGAAGATCTTGGCCGCAAACAAACTGGTGTCAGCCACCGAAAAAAATATCTAAGCCACTACAAAGTGATCTTGGCTCTGAAGATTTCGAATTATGGACAACCATGTCAAAAATAAGAAATACGGAAATTTCGTCTCTATATCTAGCCTAACTGGTGAATGCGCAGCAGAAAAGTTTAAAAACTTTTGCAGTTCTAGTCTATGGACATGTTTACATCATATGGTCATATTAAGAAGCCAAAGTAAAATCACCGATTTTTAATGATTTTAGCCTGGGCCAATCCCTTTAAATACGCCATCACAGTCACTTTAAAAATCATCTCAGACACCACAAAGGTGATCTTGGCCACAAACAAACTGGTCTTGGTCACTGCCGAATATTCTGACCTCATTCCAAACCTGCTGCCAGGACCCTTCTTATCTCGATGTGATGCTATGGCTGGATGCATTGGTGATGGAATCATAATTCATAATTATGTTGATTGCCATCAACTGAGAAAGCCTTCAAGGAACATTTAAAAATATAACATTTACAAACTTTCAGGTGAATAATGCCCCGAGCCAGTTAGATCCATTAGTATATGGATGAAACATGGAAGCAACTAAGCAGGAATACATCGTCTTGTATCAGAATATGATGTATACTAGTACCACATTAAAAAAGATGATTAAACAAACAATAAACAGGAAGGTAGTAGCAATTTTAATATTATATATAGCAAATGATGGCAAAGGCGGTGGTGTCATTGCTGATTATTTAACTTGTTTAAGATAAAGAACTTTTTTTTTTAAATAACGATTACGTACAATTTTGATAGTTTACAGCAATCTCTGAATTAATACACCACATACTGATAATTGATGTATCCATATAGTCAGATATAGATATGCTGTGATATTGGAACTATAAAAAAAGAAAAAATATCATGAATTATTTACTCATCTGTTAAACTTTCAGACCACAAGACTGGAACATAGTTACGTCATAGTTAAAGCAAACCGCATTGTCATTGATGAACAAAATTTATATATTTTTTTATTTTTTTAAATTAAAATTTATAATTTAATTTAGGCATATGCCTGACACAGAGGCTAGCCAATTGGCATTTAAATTTACCTTATTAAGGCTCACAAATTTTGTCTGTGTGTCTCAATAACGGCCGGGCATCTAAACATTGGGAGAGCGTTGAGTCAATGCAGCGCATTAATGGCGATTTCATGGTGTGACAGCGTCGCAGATGATGCCCCAACATTGGGTTAGTGAATCATGTTGACCGGCCCATACAATAGAATGGCAACGTATAATCCTTTGCTACACAATTCAAGCCATATAATGATACCATTATATTTCATCCCAGCAAATATATACGGTAAAATAGGCCACATTAGGAGTGGGGCCTAGAGGAACGAGAATAGGTGAGCAACAGGTTATCTAGTTTATCAAGATGCATGGAACTTCATAACAAAAACCTAAATTATAAGACAATGAATGCAGGTTCAGCTATATAAACATATAAAAATGTGGAAGGTGTAATGTACAAACGATACTGAATTAGGCATGATGGACCTGAATTATTGACCTTTGACCTTGAATTATAGCCTTCATCTTTGACCCAATGATATTTATTATTAATATACATCAATATACAAACAATCAAACTAATAGCTATCAGTTATGTGAATATATACAGGGATTTTCTGTTTTCTCCGACCACCTAAAACCACTATTTTGTACCGCGATAGGCGAAAAAATGTAAAACGCGTTATTTAAAAATGCTCAATGCTGTGAGAATGCCATCACGCGGTTTCATAGTGTACAACACCTATATAATATGAAAACATTGAGAAAAAAACTTTGGACCCACTTTCCAGGTTCAGCTCCTGGCCCCCTGACTATAGGGTTAATGTAGAACCAATTTGACTGAGAACAGAATTTGAGTGAAAATCACCCTCAAGTCATGTTGTGGGTGAGCATAATAGGATATTGTCTTCTTTAGGATGAGTTAACTGTCAATATGTGCCTTCTAATTACAAAATTAATTGTTGAACCATCAAAAGTGTGGGCTTTCAGTACAAAAACTTATTTATACTCTTGTGTAATGCACCTTATGACACTATCATAGATTCATTGGATAGTCCATCAAAAACATTCAACTATCGAATTATCCCTAGCTGGCTAGATTACTACTAATTTGGAACAAATTAAAAAAAAGTACAAACAATTGTTTTGTATTTTTTATTACATTTATATACATAAAAATTACATCATCACAGCAATACACAAAGTGTTCATACAATGCCATATTAGTGCTCGCCCACCGTCTCAGACGTTGTCTCAACATTATTCCAGCATTGGGTGAACATTTTGTGCAAGCTGGGAGTTTATATGTCAATAGGCCTATACCTAATTCATCTGTCATTATTTCTTTTTTGTTTTCATTTTCTGTCTTCTCATCTTTCCCGGTCTGTTTTTGTTACCACCAGCCGCTGCCTATAATATAACAACAAGATAATTTTATGTGTTAACCTTTAGCCTGCTAAGTTAATTTTTTTAAATTTTCACCCACTTGAAGTTGTGTCTCGCTACCGCGACCCACAACTTCAAGTGGCTGAAAATTACTCATATTTGTTTTATTTGAGCACAAATATTTGCAAATCTTGATATTTAGACACACATTTCATTCCCAATAACAGTGATTTGGTCGACTAATAAAACAGATTAAAAACGACAATAGTCTTGATCAGCAGGATAAGGGTTAAAAGCTAACTCATAACAGAGGAGATAACCAGCTGCTTCTCATTTCTAATTTGATGTTGATTGATATGTTATATTAACCCTGTCACTACTGGCAGTCACAGTACTGGTCTACTACTGGCACAGACATTATACAGCCGGTATACATACTGGGATAGAGTGTCTGTACCAGTAGTAAAAGTAAATGTAGAGTAAGCGCCAGTACCAGTAATGAAAGAATTAATATTAATTCACAGTTACCTTTGTATTTTTTCCTCTTGCTGAAGGTTTTCCTGAATGTTTCTTCCTAGAAAATTCTGACATATCGGCTGAACTTTCTTTAGTGTTATACTTAGACCTCTTTTTTTGACCACCAAATCCAAACTTTTTATTTTTGTCCATGCGTTTTCTGTTTTGTCTGTAAATATTAAAAATATTTTTGATTATTTAAAACTGGAAATTGTGTAACAATTCGAACTTCAGATGAGTGAAAAATAAGAGCAAATATCAGCACAAAGGTTAAACCTTAGAGTGCTGAATTATTTTGTATAAACTATGGAGATCAAAGGGTTATTTGAAATCATCATAAATGTCTTAATTAGCTGTTTCCGATTCATTTTCACTCTCACAGTGCGGTGATCGACTTTACTGACGTCTACAAACGTCAGATTCTGACAAATAAAGTTGATCCCCGCGCTGTGAGGGGTAACCCTTAGAACGCTGAAACATGTTTGTATAAACCATGGAGATGGAGAGTTTCTTTCAATTTGATATCATCATAAATTTCTCATTTAGCTCTTTTTTTGCTTCATTTGAATACGTTATACCTATGTTATGGGTCTTCGCCCATTTTAATTTTTTATTTCTTTCAGTGCGGGGATTTATATTAGATGTCAGAATCTGATGTCAATAGATGTCTAAAGTTGGTCCCCACTGAAAGGTTTAAGCTTTGACTGAAGTTTGGCAAAAGCAGGAAGAAAGGAGCCTATAACTCAGTGTCAGTAATTACTGCAAAAACCAAAAAAAAAGTGAAAATATATGTAAATTATATCACCTCACTGTCTACTGGCTTTATCAAACTTTCTAACTTGGATAAAATTAAAACTCACTGAAATGGTTTCTTGCCATCTTTTCCTTTGTCTTTGTCCTTCCCCTTTTTACCAGGTTTGTCGTCCAGAAAATCTAACTTGTCTTTCTCACCTAAAATAAGCACTTAAGCACTAAAGACACCATTTTAAAATACACACAAAGAAACACTAATCATTCTTACAATTTTTATTTCTTTAGAAAGATAACTACGGTCTGAATATACATATAAGTGTAAAAGAAAACCTTTTCTAAATTTTTTGACTGCTTCCATCATCTCTTTTTTCTCTTTCCTTCTTTTTTCTTGTACTTCTTTTTGAACCTGAGGAGATAACATAAAAATAAACAAATGGATAAATCCAAAAATATAGTCTTACCATGATAATACAATAATACAAATTTAGCCTTAAAATTATAATGTGCTATTTTTGAGGTTCAGAAATCATTACGCTAATGAGGATGCTGGAGATTATGATATCAGCTTAAATAAGCTTCGGGTGTTTGGTAACTCAATCACCCACTGGGTCTAAAGTATCCAGATGACATTAGCTCTTGTCCTAATAAAGTGTTAGTCATTACTTTTCATTCGTTTGAAGTTGGAATTGCCAACACAATTTCCAGCTTCAAAGGATGACAATTATTTCTATTTATCAAAAATTGAAATATCTCAAATAAGAGTATTTAATTAATTCATTATTGAACAACTACAACAAAATATTTTACAACTTTCAGTGGCATTTTCATTGTTCAGAACTTAGTTGAAACGGTTTATTTACGGGCCTAGCAGGACAAGGCTTAGATATGTAACGTTAAAGCAATACAAGACTAGATGATGCTGCATGATACACTGCATGGTACACTGATTAAAACCAGGAGTAAAAGTGGGTGTTACAAAACAACGAGACGTCTGGGTGTCCTCCATAAAACAATTTAGATTCAAATATATGGCATCTAGTGCTATCAAATAACTTTTTTAAATCAAATCACTTTTAAAGAATGAAGAATATTTCATCTGAAACTTATCTGTATTACATTAAATAATTTGAGAACCATGATAATGGTACATATACGAGAATCAAATCATACATAAACAAATCATATTTAATATGAGAAATGATATACAAACAAAAAAATCTTTAAAAGTATATTTCTTTAAGAGATATAGTTTGTTGCCAAGAAGCTGAAAAATACTGTGCAAGCACTCAAATACCCCTCGACTGATGCAGTGACTCTATATATGCCAGGTTTCAAGGCAATTAATTGAAAATAAAAACCATTTATTAAAATTGATAAACCAAAATGGCCATTGCAGCCTCGTTTTCAGTCTCACATGAAAACGGACAATACTAATAGACTCGCAGACTCCGAAAACCTATATGATGCAACACGTGGTACACCGTGGTACCGTTGTACCCCGGGGTACAGCGTGATTTGCAGCGCCACCTGGTGAATGTGGCGGCAATTTGCGTTGCAATTAGTTTTGACATTGGAAGATGTTTTACCATTAGTCCTTAGTGACGTGAATGCCCCCAAAACAATAATATTTTGCAAAATATAAACGTTTCTTTTTTGCCCTCTTTTAAAATTATTTTACACTTTTTGGTACCCAGGTTACAGCCTTGAAAAATAAATTAAATAATTAAACAAAATGGCGGATTTCTACCCAGGGTACCGCGTGGTGCATCATGTATATATACCAGGTTTCACAGGAATTAAAAAAAAAAAGTTGAAAAAAAAAATTAGTCGCCAGGTGGCGGCCATTTCGATAATGGGTGAAAAGATGAAAATCTAACCAGGTCATCTCCATACTCATCGGTAACTTCACGTGAAAAATTGGAGAGATTTAATAATTATTTTTCAAATTATCGCGTTAACAAGAAATTATTAAATTAAAAAACCAAGATGGCCGCCATAGCCTCGTTTTCAATCGCACACGGAAACAGACAATGCCAATAGACAATAGACTCGCAGACCCTGAAAACCTATATATACCAGGTTTCAAGGGAATTATGAAAAAAAAATTAAGTTGGAAAAAAAAAATTGATTATCGGTGGAAAGCTGAAAATCTAATCAGGTGATCTCCATACTCATGAGTAACTTCACGTGAAAAAATGGAGAGATCCAATAATCATTTTTCAAGTTATCACGTTAACAAGAATTTTTTTAAATCTTTGACCTTGACCTTTGACCTATGACCTTGAGTAAAAAAAGTGAATTCAATCTGTTGCACCATGTTGGTGTAGTAGCCGAAAGAGTGCGTGCGGCGGCGGAGACGGCGGCGGTGCACAAAGAAGACGACAATACCCCTTCGAGGGGTGAAAAATATTGCTTGCAACATCTTGCACACTTATAACTTGTACCTTCACCGTAAGAGTGCTGTATGTGCGACAAAAATGAGTGGTTACATACAATGCTTTGGTTGCTGAGTTAACCCTTACAATGCTGAATTACTTTGTACAAACCATGGAAACCAAAGGGTTTTTTTTAATTTAAACTCATCATAAATGTATTGGTTAACTCTTTCTGATTCATTTGAATACCTATGTTACGGGTCTACAGCCATTATAAATATTTGATTTTTTTCAGTGTGGAGACCATCTTTATACGTCAGAATCTGACGTCTACAGACGTCAAATTCTGCCGTATATAGACGGTACCCTCGCTGAAAGGGGTAAAGTGATGTCATCCGGTGTATTTAGAGGTGAGAATCAGAGGTTTTTTTCTATATCAAATATCTCACTCACCTCTTTGCCATACTTCCTGAGTTCTCTTAGTTTCTTAGCTTTCTCTGATCTCTCAATGTTGAGCTGATTTGAAATTAACTTCTCTCTGACCTGACAAAACACACAACGTGCACATTACTTTTTAATAAAATATATTCTCAGCAGCTACACCCATACACGATACCAATATTAGAATTGACAAACAATCCGTACATTTTCTTACTTGACTATCACTATATATTCAACAGTGTAGAAATACTAATTCAATAACATTCAATATCCATATGTATATAATTTATCCATTAGAAAATAAGTTTGACAGCCTTGTGAATAAAAACATCATTTATAACAAATTACTGATCCTGCTGGTAATTCAACTGTGAAAACTGTTCTATTTTTTCAGTTCAAATCCGGCTGTTATTAATTAAAATGGTCAAATGTATCGATGATTTCATGTACTTTGAAACAAACATATTCCAGTACAATAAATTATAAATACAACATACCTTCTTCATGTGTGCATCTGACTTTACCATCTCTGCAAAATAATCATCTGGTCTTTTTGTTGGAATGTCAAGTCGATGTAATTTGGCGAGCCCTTGTAGTGCTGCAGCCTGTGCTTGACGGTAACTATAAAAAGGGTTAGCAAAAACCCAAAGTATAAATTAATTACACAGTAGCCTATATTATCAAATTACAGTATATTTATCAAAATAGACAATTTGATAGATAAAACAAAGTGATGTACATGTACTATTCATTAAAATAATGTATCATTGTTGACATAATGTGATTGTCTTAATCTCACAATTTCATTTCTCTTTTAAAGTCATCATGAATAGCATCTCCTGTCAGGTCATCAGGATCTCCACCTAGCTGGACCTCCATGGGCTTAGGGGCTTCCAGGGGATCAACTGTGACGTCCATTCTTTCTATCCACGGCAGATCTTTCTTCAGTTCTTGTAAAGCTTGCTTTAACCCTTTCTGTACAAAAAAAATTAACAAGATAAAAAAAATTGTAAATCATCAACCTTACAATAGTTTATAACCCTTTTGTTTCTGTTTTTCATTCATTCAAGCTGGAGCTCTCCATTATATCTCCCAAAATTAATTATTTGAATAACTGAGCCAGGGTTCCCACAGACATTTGGAAATAAAATTCCATGACTTTTCCAAGACTTTCCATGACCATTTTTTAAGAATTCCATGACTTCCTAACCCACAGCGATCTGATCTATACCCACTTTATATATAGCAGAACCGTATCCAGCGGGTGTCACAGTATTTTACAGCTATAGGTGGACTGTCAGTGTCATTGTGAGTCAAAAGTGCACAAACATTTTTCTCAAAAGAAATGTGAGAGATATGTGAAAATTCAAAATTCCATGACTTTTCCATGACTTTTTGACAAATTTTTCTTTTTCCATGACTTTTCCAGGCCTGGATTTTATTTTTTCATTTTCCATGGTTTTCCATGATTTTCCATGACCGTGGGAACCCTGTGACATCTCAAAAATTATTTTATCAATTTGAGTGCCATTTATTTTGTCTGAAAATTTAGATGGTATAAATACGGCCCAGCAGCACAAGGGTTAAATTTAAAAAATACCTGGCATATCTTACAGACAGCATCAGATCAATGCACACCTTGTGAAATGTCACAGCCCATCACATGATATAAACTGTTTAAGCGCTGAGCACTACTACATGTATAGTCGTTTTTTCTGTTTTCTTAGCAGGTTAATTTACAGTTGAATTGAATTTTTACAAACATCAAGATTTGCAAATGTTTTTCTCAAAGTAGACAAATATGATGAATTTTCACCCACTTGAAGTTGTGGGTCACAATGTAATCAGATAAAAATATTATTATCACAGTGTTATTTCATTATTAATTACACAATCTATGTGGAAGATGGGAGGATAAGTCAAAATTATAATTTATAAGAGTTTTCAGTGTTGAAGAAGGGCCTGGGAGCTCATACAGGCCATGGGCCTGAACAAAGGTGTTTAAACTACTTTTTTCAAGATGGCTATTGAAATGGATGGCAAGATGGGTAATACATGTACATATGATATGCTGAAAATTGATTATTATTGCACATAGCTTAAATAAAAAAATAGCAATTTTTAATAATTTATCTGTTTTATAATTTGCACTAAAAATATCCCAATCATGGAACACTATACTTACCACATCATTAATGCATTGCTTTTCTTCCTTGCGTTCATCTGCCACAAATAGACCAGGCTTTATTAGACCACTGGCAAAAGCAATTTGTAACTGAAAAAGTTTGAATAAAAGAATATGTTGAGTTATTACGAAAATACTTGTGACCAACAAAATAGGATGCATCTAATGTACGAATAAAGTGTATGACAAGTAGAACATATTCATCATTCAAAATCAAAATCAACATACATGTATAACTTAATTTCTTTTTAGTGCTTTGTCTTACCATTTCTAATATAGCGCCACTTCATTCTGCCCTCCGTGAGCACCATGTTAGCCTTCGTGAGCGCCATGTTGCCCTTTGAATACTTAGAAGTCGCCATGCTCCTTTCAACTATTGTCACATCACATTCAACCCCAGCCAGATTAACCATTACAGCACTAAATTATTTTTGTATAAACCATGAGAACTAAAGGGTTTTCTTAATTTGAAATCAACATAAATGCCTAGAGGGGCGTTCACACCTGTTACGACATTTCCCTAGCGGTCCGACTTTTTTGCTTACGACGCGTCCGCAGAAGTTGAGCCATCTATAATATTATGAGGTGTTCACACCAGGACGCGTGGACGCTACCCCCTCGCGGCGCGTCCGCAGAAAGTTGAAAAATATTCAACTTTTGTTGCGGACGCGAGGGGGGTGCTTACGACTTTTTTCTTGCCAGCCAATCACACACTGGTTCTCGTCACGTGGCAAAACATGGTAAATAGTGTTGTTTACTTGGCTGCGTACAGGTTTTCCTGGTAGCGATGTATGACCAAGAAGCCACCTTTCTAGATTTACAGGTCTAATTTACATGGAGATGACTGGGATGTATTCCAACCAGCTTTGAGTAGTTCTAATACCCTGAGATGCTACTGTATTTACTGTGTACACTTGATACACTTGTGGAGAAAAATCCGGGTTAATAGGTTGAAAGGAGGTCATGCTTACACATGTACATGTACATGTATAAATACATATAAACCGGGATACCTGTCCCGATTATTTGATGTAAGTTGCAGAACAATTTGAAGAAAATTGAGTGGTTTACCTTACTCATCACATCCGTACAAAACCACCGTGAATTGTGGGACAAATCGTCATCCAACTACAAGGATGACGTCATGCAGAAGAATGCTTGGCAGTCCATAGCCAGAGAAAAAAAACTGATAAGAAAAACATATTGTAGTAATTTATATGTAGCGATATATTCTTCAAATATATAAGTTGTTTATATATATGTGGTAGCCCAGCAAACACAAGACGTCGGACAAGAACTCAAATTCGGTTGGTGACACGCGAAAATAATTTTGGACCCTTGTTCCATGCAGTCTCAGCTCCTAGGCTAGCCGGTGATATTCCTCATCTCTCTCATTTTTTCAAGATTTGGTGCACCCATTTTGTTCTGGTTTGTGGGCGTTTTTTTGGTGTAATACAGTAGCAATAAGTAACAGATCTTCTTCTTCCAGCGGGTTAAAAATACCTGTATCCACCATGGATTTAGAATTTCTTCTGACGTTAAGCTACAACGTAGCAAATGGTCAGCCACGTGTGTTGCAGCTCTCACAACAAATATTGTTTTATGGTAGCGTCTGTGTCAGCGTTTTGTCGTAACATATGTGAACAGTCCCGCGCGTTAAGTCGTAAGCATCAGAACAACATCAGAATCTGACATCTACAGACGTCAGATTACCATCTTTATGTATACATCAGAATCTGACGTCTACAGACATCAGATTCTGACTGTGAAGACGGTCCCGAAAAGGGTTAAACCTGTGTAAAGCACCTTGATAACGCTCATTCACCAGTTGTTGTGCATTCGCAAATAATGCCTAGGTAGAGCTTCCCACTGGTCGCTAGTCCGATCACTAGTAAAAATCTTCACAGACCAGTAAACATTAATGCCTGCATCATGTCCAGTAAACATTTCCCCCCCAGTTATCTGATTGCTCACTGTCAGAGTATCTGTATGACTTTGCCATGGACCGGCACCCTAATAATTATTGAACCAGTTATGTCGTTCACTTCCGAGAGTTTGTTTCAGTTGCTCTCTGGCTTAAATGAGTGAATTCATCCAGTCATATTGGAATAGTGCAAAGTTAACACATGTTATTTGCTAAAAAATAAACATTGTGAATCTCGTAATTGCTGTCTTGCATTATTTTTAAATGGATATATATATATTATACAGCAGCTGCAGGGTCCTGCCCAGACATTGGGCAGTAGTGGGCTGGTTTTGGCATAAAAAATGTCATTTTTTATACCACAGCCATCTTTATATACTCAAAATACTCAGTTTTCTATGTTTTTTCTAACTGTTGTGCTGGGTGCGGCCGCCCATCGTGGGCAAAACCCTGATACAGGACTAATGGTGAGTAAAACTCTTTGCGGAGTAGTATAGTTTGTCATTACTAGTCTTGTGGTTCTAGAATAGTTAAAAAATTCATGAAGTTCTCTCCTTGATGCCTGAGGATGGAGTGTAGGCTACATAGTTGTCATCATGGAAAGAGATTCTTTTGTACCCCCCCCCCCCCTGTACCATTCACTGACTCAGTATGGTAGGTACATCACAAAAAGTTTCTATGGGGTTTTCCAGTATTTATGTGAAATTGTTAAACAATAAAAGGCATATTTTTCTCTGTTTGTTCTTCTTGCTCACTATCACTGGTGGAAATGATGCCATCGTTGTACAATTAAAAGCATTATTTGTTTGTTTTGAATGGCAGTTTTATCAGCTTTTCTGGGGGTTCCATCATTGGATTTCTCGCAAAATTTTACGAAAAATGATGCCAGCTTTCGTCTTTAATTTCATAATAGTTGCAACAAATGCTTGAAGAGGTAAGTGGAACAGGCATGTTGTGGCCCTATCTGATATTTTTTTTACACAGGTGTCATTTTTTTTTAATTTTGTAAAAAAAATGCAAAAAAATGAGGATAGACTATATGTCCACTGCACTATGAGGAAATTATTGAAGCCATCATTAAGGCCGCTGGGACAGCACAGTGTGGGAATCTCTAAGAATTAAAATACCTGGGGAAGGTTGCTCTAGTTTGCCCAGGTGAAAACCTGGGTCTGTGGGTGAAGTTTTGATTGCCTGCCCTACATTTCCTCATAGCCATAAGGATGAAAATCCATCAAAATTGTTCTTCTGCCATGACCAGAGGCTATGCTTTTTTCTGATTGTTATGTGGTATATTTGCTCTGTTACAGTATTGCGGGGCACTCATTGGGCGTCCTGATGTATCTTAAAATTTACTATTTACAGATAGGACATCTCAGTAGTTTTATTCAGCTGCTTTAAAAAGTTCAAGTGTCTGGGTGATGTTTTGGTTTCTGTATCCCTCCCGGAACTTGCAACATTGAAGTCACAATTTTTGGACGTTTTTATAATTTAGCTCAGATTTTGATCTAGCACAGCATTTTTCTTGCTCAGTGAAAACTGTGGGATGTGGTCAAATATTAGGTTTAGTGTGTCTGCAGTTACGAAACAAGAGGCCTGAAGTCATATACCATCCCCGCCATAAGTTAGGTTACAGTTTTTGCGGTTGAAAAAAAAGTCATTTGTGGTCATGTGGTGGTCATTTTTAATTTCAGTAAAATCACTTGCACATTTACAGATGGTGGCTAATGTGATTGTAAAATGCGAATTATTTCTGACTTCAATTTTTAAGTTTTTGCCACCACAAAAAATTATAAATACATATTACTAAGCAAAATAAAATGACCGATTTTTTTATGCTTTTAGCCTGATTGAGTCGATTAAAATTTTTGAGTTTTTGCGCCGAGAAAAAAATCCAAATTGATCCGTGGCGGCTATTTTGAATTTCAGTAAAACCTTGGAAAAGTCACCTGTACATCTACTACATATTGTGAGGAATGTGATAATAAAATTTAAATAATTTGAGAGTTTTTGCGCTCCGGCTCATTTACTGTGTGAGTATGCGTCATTATACTGGAACCTATCCAACGCGTACTTTAGTCTCAGTAGGTACAAGCGGGAATAATTGTCTAAAATCAAAGTAACTAAAAATAGTTAAGCTCTGCATTACGTCATTTCAATGGATTTCCAAAACGAGAAAATGCCACGATCACATGTATACACACGGCATATACCGCTATCAGCACTGTCAAAGTCGCATATTTGCCGCGAAATATGCAATTCCGTTTCACAGGGTATATTCCGCGAATTCCGTCCTTTTCCGCAATCGCGGAAAATCATTGGCTGTAAACATATCTATTTTTATTTCAACCTCATAGAACCATCTGCAAAAAAATTATTAAAAAAATGTAATTTTACTGATTTTAAGTTTTAGAAGCCAAAAAAATCGGATTTTCTGGGACTTAAAATAAAAAGGAACTATATTCATGGCGGATGAAAAAAAAAGTTTGATGCAATTTTTATATAGATCTACGCGGCATTAAAACACCTGTCAACGGCCGAAAATCAAAACAAGATAAAAATTTACAAAACTCTTCAAGAACTAGGGCAAAAAACAAACGAGGTGCGCGAAAATACCCCCTGCACTTAAATACCCTCCACCACCCTGGCCCTGGCAGGGGACACGGCACAGCATTTTTCTTCAATTCTTGCTCAACTGTGAAATGTGGTCAAGTAACGTTATTTCTTTTAGAATGTCGGCAGTTATGAAAAAAGGCGCAGCAGAATTTTATTGGATAGTTTGAACAATTATGGAATGTACCTAGGCCTTCTCATATTAGAAGAGGAGTCAGACTCGTGTCACTCG
This sequence comes from Flabesymbios commensalis, assembly GCA_964017125.1. Lineage (NCBI taxonomy): Eukaryota > Metazoa > Annelida > Polychaeta > Terebellida > Flabelligeridae > Flabesymbios > Flabesymbios commensalis. The sequence goes on from OZ024902.1 coordinate 96,706,072, forward strand.
CCGACTCACTCGGCACACGTTTTTATTGAGGGCGATAATAAGTGATTTACGTTTGTCAATTGTATCATTTGTTTTTAAAACATGATTACCACACATATACCTCTTTATCAGAGTCTGCACTACCAGCATCACTATCATATTCATCTGAGCTTGATTTATTTCCCGGATCAGAAATCATTTTAAAATAGTTTTCAGCTAAAGAGTTGAAATAAATTTATTTCATTTTTAAGCAATCCAATCAATCTAAATCTGCCAATGCTACAGCTGGATAAGCGTTTCTGCACACTCCACACCAGGTGTCGCGTGATACAAGGAATAACATTTTTTTTCAATAAAGACTACCACTCGTTGTTGATATCATAATATCAAGCAATAATAATACCCAAATTACTCAATTGATAACGTTAGGCCTACATGTAGTAGCTAAAGCAGAAGAATGGAATTTGTCGACCCGAATTTGTTTCACGACGATGTTTGGTGTATTGCAGGAAATCTGAGCGATGCGAGAACAACCATAGCATTATAGATAGCCATTGACCTACGTGGCATGCATTGTAGCTGCATGCAGTGTCCCAACAAAAAACGAGACATTGAATCAATGCTAATTTAATGTTAGGCCAGCGTCGCATACAGTGGAACCACATTAAATTAGCATTGGTTTGATGTATCGTGTTTGCTGGGATAGGCTATGCCTTAAAGCACAGGGTAGGCCTATGGCTATAGTTATCTGTTTTCTTCCTCTACTTTGCGAAGCAGACTAGGCCTATAACTTCCAGTTATAAGGCTGGTGATTACTCTGGGTGTAAGTGTGCGCTTGGAAATTTTGCATGAAAGTTTGGTACCCATAGAATTGGTTGTAAATAGTTTGTTTACTTATCATAGCTTGTGTGAGTAGGCCCCTACTGGTGCATAAACGGTTGATGGGTAGGGGAGACTGGGGCACCTTGAGACGGAAAAATTCAAACCCCCCAAAAATATATTTAATTTTTTAAATAAAATATTTTGACGACACATATGGTTACAACATTCAGTAGGGGTATATTTGAGCAAGAGATGAAAATTTTCAGAAATGTGTTACCTTTAATTTTTTAACAAAACATATTTTCTAAAAAATGTCTCAATGTACCCCGTACTCCGACACCTTGAGAAACCACCTGGGGTACCTTGAGACACCATATTAGGTACCTACCTAAAATCAGGATTTGAATATCACATAATATGCCGTAGCAAAAGCCTGCAGCTGGCTAATGCTAGATGTTACAGTTCCTGAAAAAAATTGTGTTCACCTTGAGACACTTTCGGGACACCTTGTGACAGACTTGGGGCACCTTGAGACAGTTTTGGGGCACACTGAGACAGCGTCTCAAGGTGCCCCACCCTGACTGACCTCACATCTGATACTATAGTTTGTGTGTGGGGTGTATTTGAAGCAAACCATTATACATTGTGCAGTTATAAAGTGATGGCACAAGTGTTAGATACCACCAAAATCTTAGGAAAAAAAAGTATTACGTGATCTATAGAACCAAATATTGATCATCCCAAATAAATCCTTTCATGTAAAAATTGACCCAAGCTTATATACATGCCCAGGATTTCCAGCAGCCATTAGCAATAGGGTGAAAAATGGAAATTGGTCCGTTCTGGTAGCCTACCATTGACCATATGGCGCACAAATCGCAAAATTATTTCTGTGTCAAACAGGGCTGTCTCATGGTGCCCCATGTCTCAAGGTGCCCCAGTCTCCCCTGCGTAGATCGAGCTACTAGCAAAAATAAAGATAGATAGATATATATTTATTTACGACGGTGAGTCTATGCAGACTTATGCGTCATTAAAATGAACATATGTACAAGACCATATACAACAGGATTAGTTCGGTAAAATATGCATGCTAAGTTAACTTAAACATGTTAAAATCAAACGAAATTATATACTAAAACAAGCACAGGTTAAATAAAATATGCATGAGAACTATTTAAAATAACCTACAGTTAAACAGCATTGGCATGATATTTTTAAGTTTCCCGCACCAAAACCAGAGATAAAATAGCTACTACATATAGCAAAACAACCCTCTGGAAAGCGTAGAAACCGAGTAATTACATAATGAGTGAGAGTATGTATAAAGAAGAAAATAATAATATTAGTTACATTGAACATGGTAAAAAAACAATCTAAAAAATGCATTGACTGACGTCAGCTCGAAACACAAAGATGATTAGAGGAATCACCAGCCGCACCCCCCGACAGCATGGATGATTTCATGACTGGATGATTAGAGGAATCACCAGCCGCACCAGTCGCTGATACCACAGTGGTGATCCCCCGACAGCATGGATGATTTCCACGCCCCAATCGTTTTATAATGTGGAGGTACACGACACGCTTAAGGTTTGAAAACAGCTATAAGTGTATTTTGCTAAGCATATTACTAATGGTCAATGTGTAGATGACATAATATATATAAATTTGTCGTCGTTTGAGAGTGAGTCAAATTCACTATTGAGTGGTTTGCTTTCGGCAAGTAAACTAGTTTGCTGCGTAGCGAAGTAAGAGCAAGTAATTAAAAAATGAATTTCGTCATCAACAGAGATTGATGTACATCTTTGACATATGCGCTGTTCTAGTGGTAGTTTTTGCGGCTTGACATGCCTTCCTCGTTCAATTTCTAGCATATGTGAGCTCATTCTTAATCTTGATAGTGCTTTCATCCACCTTGTGTCTGGGATGTAAAACAGATATTCTTCTAGCAAGTGTTCGAATTTGAACTTTATGTACGTTCGTAATTTTATGGAGTTTTGGGCTTTAATGGAGTAATCAACTTTATATGTATTAATCAAACATGATTTAATTTGTTTGATAAGACGATTGGCCTTTTCTACCCTATGATTTTCCCAAACGTCGCAGTGGTTTGATCGGAATAATAATGACCTGATGTGAGAGCACCAATTTGTTTCACCAATAAAGTCAAGAGACGCCAGTGAGTTGTACACGATTCTCAAATAACAGCTTCTAGGCAAGGAGATCAAGCGAATCCAGTATTTCAAAGCTAGAATTTGTTGTTTTAAAAAGAGAGGATACCTTCCTGTATCCCCGTAAATAGTAACTGATGTGGTTTGTTGTTTGACTCCGAGCATATTTTTCAAGAATGATAAATAGACTGTCTCAAAGTCCAACATTTCTTTACCAATAAATAGTACCTCGCTACCATACATCAGTATTGGCTCTATTTGGGCTTGGAATACTTTTAAAGACAATTTTGGCGATGTCCTAAGTTGTGACTATAATTTCTAATTGTGAATATAGCTTTGTGAGCTTGTTCAGCCAGATACGAATGTTTTTTTACAAATATATTTTTATTATTACTACACCAAAGACCTAGATATTTATATTTGTCCACGATTTCATACGTATTTTCGGCCAGTGTGAAAGGAAATGAATGTTTAGCATATATTTGGTTGTGAATCACTATTTTTGTTTTGAGCAATGCTTATTATCAGATTCCATTTTCACAGTACTTGTAAAATAAGTCAATTTGTGCCTGTAGGTGCTCTGCAAATTCTGAAAAGAGGACTATGTCGTCGACAAATAGGAGGTACGCAAGGTATATGTCTCCTATCTTAAGACCGTATTTAGGATTTAAATATTTTCCGAGATCCTGCAGGAATTCACCGGTATGTGGTTCACTTTGTTTTAGAAAACAATTGTAAAATTGGTATAGTTCAATTGTGCTTTCGCTGAGGTTCTGTCGTTGCAGGCGTTTCCAGAAACCCCAATAATCTTTTGGATTGTCACTACACATCTCTTCAAGATTTACTTTCAAGTTTGTATTATAATTTCGCTTTTTTTTGGCTCATGCGTTTGTAATTGTTGCATAAGTTATGGTAGTAATATAAAGTCTGGGGCTCAAGACACCCCCCTGCATGACACCATAACGGTTTTTAATAGGCTTGCTAATCTTGCCATTCCTTTTAACTCGACTGCTAGATTTAAGAAACATAGATTTGATTGTATTCAGAAATTTTCCGTCGACATTGCGCTGCTGCAGTTTCAGGATAATCGCATCTCTGTTTAAATAATCGAAAGCTTTGGTCAAATCTTTATAGAAGAAGAAGAAGAAGGAAGTTTATTTAACCGTAAATACATGGTTTGGGAGACCTCCATTAAGACCACATATGGTCGCTGGCATAGAGGCCACCCATTTGACAGTTCAGTTATTATGTAAATCAGGTATACAGTATGTGTTTGAAATGATTAAATATATACAAAATAAAACGAGAAAATTATGCAGTATGTGCATTAAGTGAGAAATACTATAACCATTGATAAGAAAATACTATTACAGGAGAATTTTTTTTTAAATATCACAAATATACACAATGAAACGAGTAAAATTATGCAGTATATGTATCAAGAGAGGAATACTAATACTATTTATGAGGAATACCATTACAAAAGTAACAATTTCAAATATCACAAATATGCTAAGGAAAACGAGAAAAATTATGCAGTATGTGTATCAGGTGAGGAATACTATTGCTATTGATGAGAAATACTATCACAGAGTAACAATTTAAAATGTCACAAGTATTCCAAGTGAAACGAGAAAATTATGCAGTATATGTATCAAGTGAGGAATATCATTACTATTGATTAGGAATACTATTACAAGAGTAACAATTTAAAATATCACAAGTCGTTGAGTAGTTGTCTATAAAATATTTTTTTTGTGTAAGTGCAAAACCCCTTAAAGCTGTGAGTGTTTACTTTTTCTATGATAGATGGTGATGTTTTGTTAACAAGAATAGGCAGTTCATAATGGCTGCATGTCTTGGCAAAATCATGTCTTACATACGGCTCGTGTATTTTATTTATATTTCGTGTGTTATGTTGATGAACTCTATAGTTAGGTGTCAGATCAAATGAATCAAAGTAAACAGGAAGAAGGTTTTGTTTACATTTAAAGTACAGTTTTAGCAATTGAGGGCGGTACATATCATTAATTTTCAAAAGATTTAGATTCTTAAATATTGGATCTGTATGAGAGAGGCGACGTTCTTTATATATGATTCGCACTGCTTTTTTCTGTAATTTAAAAATCTGTTTATTTGTATGACCCCATAAAAGAATGCAGTAATTTATGTGTGGCATTATCAAAGAGTTATATATATAAAAGAATGCAGTAATTTATGTGTGGCATTATTAAAAAGTTATATATATAGGAAAGGATATTTTGTGGGAGGATGAATTTCAGCTTATTCCTAATACCTATAATTCTTACTATTTTATTGGATACTTTACTTAAGTGAGATTTCCAACTAATATTTGTGTCTAAATTTACACCGAGAAAATTAAAGGTTTCAACGTATTCTAATTCCTTTTGGTTAATTTTGATGACTGGTATTTTAATTTTTTTTTGAGGTTTTCTGAAGACCATAAATTTTTATTTGGTTGTGTTTAGTGAAAGTTTGTTTAGTTGAAACCACATATTTATTTTTGACAGTTCAGCATTTAACATTTCATCTCTATTTTCTTTTTTAAATTCGCCAAGGTTAGATAACAAAGTAGTGTCGTCCACGTAGATTATAAATTTAAATATTTTACTGCAGAGGGGAATGTCGTTTAGGTAAATTATGAAGAGTAATGGTCCCACGATTGAGCCTTGCGGAACTCCTGTGGAGATTGGGCTGTAATCTGATTTAATACCGTTGTGTTCTACATATTGTGATCGATTAGCAAGATACATTTTTATAAGCTGCAATGAACATTTTTTAATTCCATAATAATTTAATTTATCTAAAAGTGATTCAACGTGTCGAAAGCTTTCGAAAGGTCCAAAAAAATGCCAAAGGGAATTTCGCCTCCATCCATCTCTTGTGTTGCTCTATCAACTAATTCCATAGCAGCCAATTCGGTCGAGTGTTGCTTTCTGAAGCCGTATTGACTGCTATGGAATAACTTGTTCACATCAAAGTAATCGTTCAGTTGGTTACATATAACTTTTTCAAAAAATTTAGAAAGTGAAGGTAAGATAGAAATAGGGCGATAATTTTCTATGAGTAAATGATCATCTTTTTTAAAGATTGGGATTACTTTGGCAACTTTTATTTTTTCTGGAAATATGCCTGTACTTAAGGATTGGTTGATAGTAATAGTTAAGGATTCTTTAAGTGGTTCTTTAATGTGTTGTAGTAATTTGGTGGATAATCCATCTGGGCCGGTGCTGTGTCTAGGATTAAGCTCGTTTATTATTTTTGTGATTGCAGTACAGTCTACTGGCTTAAAACGGAGCCTACTATTGGTGAGATGTTTCAGTTGATGTTGGTAGGATTTGTTTGGGTTCGATTTAATCGAAACGCTAATTTAGGACCTATATTGCAAAAGTATTCATTAAAGCTGTTTTCAATATTCTTTGTGTTGTTTGTTAATAGTCCATTTAAATAAAAATTCTCAGGTAATTTGCGTTTTTTATCATTTCTATTTAAAATGGTATTAATTGTTGACCACGTTTGCTTCATATCATTCTTATATTTGTCAAAACATGATTGGTAATATTGTTTTTTGGCAATGTAGATACTTCTCTTTAAAATGACGTTATAAGTTCTAAAATTAGTTTTTCGGGTGTGGCAATGTTCAGAATCTGAATTAGTTGTTCTTAATTTCCGGTACATAACATTTCTAAAGTTTATTGATCGAATTATTCCCTTTGTTATCCAGTTAGACATTTTATGTTTGCGTTTATTAAATTTGGCTGGTTTTTGATTTTGAAAACATATTTATTGTTCTGGTTATTGATTCATCTATAATATTATAATTTATATTTGGGTCAGCTGTGGGATCATTTGTCAATAGTTCAAAAAGTTTATCTTCACTAAGTTTTTTCTTTATGTTATTGATGTCTAAGGGCGATAGCTTGGGAATTGCCACGTAATCGTTTTCTTTTATTATGTGTTTTTTCTTTCCTACATTTAGAGACATAAAGTAGGGGAAATGGTCTGATATTTCGCTTACGAGAATGCTTGTTGTCATATCTGCTGTGGCAGTGGAAAGTTTGCAGTAAAAATTGTCGAGTAATGTGCCTATTCGTGTGGTTAATCTTGTAGGTAATGTAATCTTGGGGTAGAAACTGTGCGATATTACAGTGTCAAGAAATTCATTAAATATAGGTTTGTCATTTATTTTAAGTAGATTTATGTTCAGATCTCCGGTGAGAATCGATTCGGTATTGCTTTTCTCTAGCTCTTTTAGTATTGGCTCAATTTCTTGTATAAACATCTGATAGTTTTTATCAACATCACGTGGTGGTCTATACATATTACCTATAAAGACGGGTTTGTTAATGTCAGAACCAGAAATTTCGATAAATTGTGTATCAAAAATATCCGAATTTTCATAGAGATTTAAATGTTTATAGTTTAATTTGTTGTTCAAGTATATGGCTAGACCACCATGTGCACTACATATTTTACTTTGCGAGATAAAATTATAACCATCAATTTTAAATAATGATAAATCTGACTTGTCTGTTAGCCACGTTTCCTGTATGCAGATTGCGCTGAATTTACAATTGTTAGACTGTGGAGCAGAATGACCAATTCATCAAATTTTGCATTTAAAGATTGGCTTAAAATACAGAATTCGTCTTGCTTCTCTTTTAATTATTTTGAAAATTCTAAATGATCTACATATGGAGAGTGTTTTATTGTGGTAACTTCATAATCAAGGTTTTCATTATTTTCGAAAGTATTGGCATGAAGAATATGATTTAAGGAGTTATTTCGAAGACCTCCTATGCTTCCTAATATGTCAGTTTCAATAGACATTGCGATTTTTTAAATACACACATTATATATATACATTAAGTGAAAAACAATTTATACAGTTTCGGGTAATTGATAATAAGCGAGTCCTAGTTCCTTATACGGTAGTTCTTCATAGTCTAGGCGGCACAGATCATCTGGTGAGTCCAATAGAATATTGCAGTATATTCGTCCATTCTTTGTACTTGCGCGAGTCACTTTCCCACTCTTTCTGACCATATGGAATAATCGAGCACGAAGACGAGTTAGGTCCTCATTAAGAAATATTTTGTTATGAAATCCTTCCGCTCCTCTCAGATTTTTTTTGTTGTTCATGACTCTCGATTGTGTCTGACGGGAAATGAACCTGCATATAATAGCTCGATGTGTTGTCCCTTTCGCTCCTATCCTATGGCAGGCCGATATATCTTCTTTTCGTATAGGAGCTTTGGCAACAGCACAAACTTGCTCCACCAGTTCCTCCACCACCCCTTGTTCTTTTTCTTCAACACCATTTATTCTTATGTTCAATCTTCTGTCGTACTGTTCAAGTTTATCTCTTTCGTATAAAGCGTTCATTGATTGCTGCTGGATATACTGCTGGACTGATTGTTCGTCTTCAATTTTGGTTATTTGTTTGGTAAGAGTGCTTGTCATACATGATGCTATAGCCGTTGTTATGGCTTTGATAAGTACAGGGGTTAGTTGGCTGACTACCTCAGCGACTATCTTCGCCATTGCATCTGCATCTAGTCGCATGTCCTTGGATTCTGCATGTGTCTCTGGAGATTTTTGTCCGCCTTTTTTCCCCTTTTCAATTTTCGGAGGCATATTAGTGTTCAATTGTGTCTGAAGCTCGGTTTTTATTAGATCCTCAATATTTATTTCTTCGTCTGGATTTACAGTGGATGTATTTTCAGTGTTTCGTGTTGAGTCTGAGTTTAATCGTGAATGTTTTTTAGTGTTTTTGAGCTCTGGGGATTCAGATAGAAGTCGTTTCACAGGTATGAATGGCATTTCACAATGTACATGTAGTTGTCAGCCAGTATGGAATGAGCAAATTTACTGGCCAACGAAACTCGTCGTGTATGTAGAAAACTACGTGTACAAATGTAGTACGCGACACGGCATCACGGTGTTCAATAGGTGAGATGATCAAAACTTCAGTTCACCACAAGTCAAGTGTGGTCAAGCGTGACGACTCAGTTGTGTGCGCTTCACTGCCAATCAGTATATCGATGAGCGATATTATAGTTCATTTACATAACGTGTAGTTTATAGTCTCAAAAAGATATCTTATGAACCAACCATGCTCTTCTGTTCTGAAATACCCTATTCATCTATCAATCTTGGTTACTCGGTAGCTTCAAATATTCTTGTAACAGTATTATTTAGACATAATTTTTACACTTCAAGCAAGCGACGTTCCACACACCTGACCCAATATAACAAACGTAGAGCGGTTTTTTACGTGTGTTTTTTTGCGTTTCAACCAGATTGTACAACACCAATAAATTATCAGATGTCCTACAATCTTTTTTAAAGCCTCTTTGTAGAGGATCATCGTCACGGCACACTAAGTTTTTGAATGACAATCTATTTTCGAGTACAGATTCAAAAACTTTTGCAAGAGAAGGAATCCGATAGTTCTGTGGATCACCCTTTTTGTGAACTGGGTATATCAACCCTTGTGCCCAGTCATCTGGATAATCTGCCGAATCGAAAATGGTATTGAATAATGTTGTCAGTAAAGGTGTGAAATATTTAATGTCCGAAGAATATAACTCAATCGGAATTCCGTCAATTCCCGACGCTTTACCTTTTCTTATTCTACCTAGCGCTTTCCCTGCTTCGTCCAATTGAATTTTACCATTGCGAATGTCATTCGATATGTCGTAATTATATCTATCAATAGATATTTTTTGTTGTATAGTTTCGAATTTTGTATTTGCGTTTTGACCGGTAGATGGTTCACTTTGTTTTAGAAAACAATTGTAAAATTGGTATAGTTCAATTGTGCTTTCGCTAAGGTTCTGTCGTTGCAGGCGTTTCCAGAAACCCCAATAATCTTTTGGATTGTTACTACACATCTCTTCAAGATTTACTTTCAAGTTTGTATTATAATTTCGCTTTTTTCTTTGGATCATGCGTTTGTAATTTTTGTATAAGTTATGCTAGTAATTGTTGTTCTCAGTGTGAGTTAAATTCGACCGCTTTGCATGAGTATTTATAGTTTTTCTAAGCTCATTGCATTCAGAATCAAACCAGGCCTTAGTTGGCATCTGTTTCATGGAGCTGTTATTTTTGTTAATGTTGACTTTTTTTAAAATACCAGAAGATGCAGTGGTGATAAGCTTATGTATGACGCTACATATATGATCGCTTAACCGATCAGTGTTGGTATTTAATATCAGTTGATCTATTATATTATTACACTCATCTCTTTGTAGAGATATTTTATATTGGTCAGTTCGCGATACATTCCAGATATATTTATACAGCTTTATACACAGTAACATGGTCATAATCTTTCACGGATTATAGTGTATTGCAAAGTGGTTCAATTCCCAAGCCAAACTCGATAGGACACTGGTCGGATTCGACTAATTTAGGTGCTACTGCAAAGTCTGTTATCATATTATAACAGTTTGGGTCAAATAGCATATAATCTATTACACTTTTACCATTTCTATTATAGTATGTAAAAGAGCCTCTGTGTTTATCCTGGTAAATTCTACCATTTGCAATAATAAGACCTGTATTTTTTCAAAGTTCTAATAACAGTTTACCATAGGGGTTTGCCTTAGTGTCCATATTATAACGCTGTGAATCGGCTAAGATATTAGAGCAAAGTTTGGCTGACCACCGTTAAAAGCAGTAAATTCATCTGTTATAATATCCGGTAAGGTGCTTGTGCGGGCAATGAAATCCCCACAAAGAAAAATATCATAATTGTTTGCACATTTACTATTTCCGAGTTCAATAATGTCAAAAATATCTTTCTTTATGCCATTATAGCTCGAATCTATTGGTGGTACATAAACGAAACCAATCATTATTCATTTTTTAGTATGTGTATTAACACTGCTCTTAAATGTGATCCACACCAAGCACTCATTTATTTTTTTTATTTTGATATGTTTGGTCAGCTGATTAACAACTAAATAGCTATACCACCAGAACAGCGCTTCGCTTTTTTATGTCTCACTTGCCGTGCAAAATTATGCACAGTATAACTTGAGAAGTGGATAGTCTTCTGAGAGTCTAGCATACTTTCAACTAAACAAACGATATCAAGACAGTATGTTCACACGATGACACTCAGGCGGATTTTTAGGCACGTGATTGTCCGGAAAATTGTTCACTAACTCTGGGGAAAGTTCTTCGGTGTGCGAAAATTTACCATCATTTCAATATTACGTGCCATCAAATCTTTCCCTTGGTTGTTTAAATGTAGTTTATCTACGCTGTAGTGAGTCTTGCGACATCGAGTGAAGATGTTGTTGTTAATATAATTTATTCTACCCAATTTCTTTGACTTATGCTCAAGGTAAGCATTCAGATTTAATATGCTATCATTTATCTCAGGTTTGTCCCAGCGTAGTGGTAAACCTGTAACATAGATCTGGGCTTTTCGATTTAGAGCCAGCGAATTTGTAGATGCTCACAGGCACATCATGGGCCAGCAAGAGGGGGGGGGGGTTGCAACCGCTATCCCCCCTCCCCCACCCCCCGTAGATCCGCCTGAGACAGTGACTGTGAGACTGAGACAGTGAGAGTGAGAGTCATTCCCACTCACTGACAGTGACAGTCTCCTAGTCCTAGGCCTACCCAGATTCTGATTCTCTTTCAGTCAGTCAGTGTCAGTGATTAGATTCGGCCGACCTGCTACTCAGTGCTAATACTGCTGTCCTGCTGGTCAAGTGCTAGCTTATTCTATAGTCTGTCCGACGGTGGAGGATGGTCCAAAATGAAAGTTAGCTTTTCAGTATCCAGTCATTCAATATTTAAATTCTCAAGCGAATTTCATGAAATTTTGTAAACCCTAGCCTGGTCTAGGCCTATTATTTTCTAGTCATTTGGCATCGATCCTGAAAATTTTGTAACAAAATATTATATTTCAAAAGTTTGACCATTTGACACTAACTGCCCGAAGGCAAGAACATTTTTGGGATACTTGCCCCCCAAGTTTATCACTTGCCCGACTTGCCATTGACATGCTAATGTCTGTTGTGACAGCCGCTCGAATTTAAAATGGTGAAAATTGAAGCTATTGCCCAGGGGACAACTGTCTGAATTTTTTTACTTGCCCACCTCAAGTCGGTTGCCCCGGGGAATCGGGCAACCGTTAAGTGTCGAGCCCTGCTGTCTACAGTCTGTGGGAGTAGATAAAGGCGCTATTCGAAATTTGAGAGTGAAATTTTCTGGGGTCATTTTTTCATCTTCCCTCAACAATGACAACATCGCTGGAAGTTTTGTAGAATTTTGTTGTAGGCCTACACACAGACTGTTTGGAAGTTGGACCATTTGGCAACATCCCTGAAAATTTTGCGAACTTCCCATAGACAGAGTATTTCAAAAGTCAGACCATTTGACATACAGGTACATAACAGTAATACAATTTGGAGAATAAACCGGAATGAAGTTTTAAATTTTTTTTTTACCTTTATAGAGGGGCCTCATAATTAATAGATTTGCTAACTAGTCTACAAAGTCTACATGTCAAATGGTCTGTCTTTTAAAATATTTTTTACAAAATTTTCAGGATAGATGCCTACATGGCCCAAATTTCATGAGTATTGACTGAGTAAATACCGAAAAGCTCGGTTGGACCGTCACTGTCAGGATAGAATTGAATTCAATGACTGCAAGGACTCTCGTCTAGATAGCCTACTGAATGTGATCCAAAATTTATGGTCTTGTAATTCGTGAATAATTTAGGCTTCAAGGTCGGGTCTGCATAATTTACCAGGCATTAGAACAGGTGTGGCCAAGTTATATACTTCTCCAGCCAGACCACTATTTAATGTAATTAAATTTAAATGTGTAAAATAGCCTAGCTAGGTCTAATATTAGGCCTACAGATTATATGATATGGCATATTGCATCTACATGATATAGTTAGAGGTCTACATATCCCTGACTATAAATTGTACTTGAACTACTTGATAAATCAGCTTTGATTATGTTTTTCAATTGTGACAGAAATTGCTGGCATATTTATTTGACAATCTGAAAAGAGTGGAAAATACACCTAGGCCTACATAAATTTAAAAGTTGACCTGCTAAACTGTTTTTTCATGGATCCTTATATATGTGTACATTTGGGCAATCAATGCACCTAACAGAATAAGTTTAAAGGGACTGGCTCAGGCTAAAATCATTAAAAAATCAGTGATTTTAGATTGACTTTATATTAACATGATAGCCATATGATGTAAACATGTCAGTTCATAGACTAGAAAGGCAATTTAAAAAAAAAAATTGTGCTGCGAATTTACCAGTTAGGCTAGATATAGAGACGAAATTCCTGATTATATGATATGGCATATTGCATCTACATGATATAGTTAGAGGTCTACATATCCCTGACTATAAATTGTACTTGAACTACTTGATAAATCAGCTTTGATTATGTTTTTCAATTGTGACAGAAATTGCTGGCATATTTATTTGACAATCTGAAAAGAGTGGAAAATACACCTACATAAATTTAAAAGTTGACCTGCTAAACTGTTTTTTCATGGATCCTTATATGAGGGATTCTATAATTTTAAGCACCAGCACTGTCCGCACCTTGTAATATTTATTATTGAATATTTTAATTTTATTTTATGACATAAATGCAATGAATGACCTTTATTTTACAATATAGCAATATTACAACTCAAAAAATTCTAACATAAATGTGTTTTTTGAAAGAAATATTATGTAAATTTAGACAATTTTAGCCAAAAAGCCTTGTCCCACATTCTAAATTATACATAAACAGGCGATTTATTCTAGACTTCCTGTATTATATATCATATTTGTTTCTGATATAATGTTGTATATAAGATTATATACAAGTTTTTTTAAATAATTTTATTATTTTATCACTTTTTACACAATTTATATCTGTCCCACGTTGCAGCGACTCTCCGTAACGCTTATAGTTTTCAGGTAATTTCTATACTTTTTCTGACCAAAATATCGCTGATATGGGGCAAAACAGTAGCGCGAGACCTTCATGTAGTGAATCGTGACAAAAAAGTATAATAAATGTGTTTTTGTTTAGAAATAATGTAAGGTTTGTGCAAGAATTAGGGTGAGTATTTTAATTCAACGTCTCTCCATAACGCGATTTTTTACACACAAATACTGCAATTAAACTTTTAAGCACCCTACAACATCCAAGCCTACTACAACCTCATGTGAAAAAAACAAAAATAATCATAATATAGCATAATACATAGATGCTATGCACGATTTAGTAAAAAAAAACGTCTCTCCATAACGCGTATTTTCTGTCTCTCCATAACAAAAATAAAAACGTTATGGAGAGAAAAAGTAGTCACAAATTACCATTTTACTCATTTAAAAATAGCTATAAACCTTTATGAATTTGATATTTTAGCCAACAAGTGACACTTGTTGAAATAGTAACTTTTCTTTTTGTCTTTTAAATTGTGTTAGCATCGATATTTAGTATTTGTTTATTGTCACTCCATAACAGAAATAATTGTCGTTATGGAGAGACAAAGTTCGTTATTATTACTCTCCGTAACGACAATAATCGTAACGGAGAGTAATTCTTATTTCATAATTTAAGGGTTATTGTCAAAAAGTGATTCTTTCTAAATTAAGTGATCAACATTATGATAGCCATGTTCAACTACTTGTTAAATATAGTAAACTTTAATGAGAAATTTCAATGAGAAATTTAGGTTTGAAGATTACACCGTAACATAAATTGGTCTCTCCATAACGGCAAATTATTCTCTCCATAACGGTAAGAAAAATTTTAATTGATAAAAATAAGCATTTAGAATTGAAATTAAGCTCTGCTGACAACGCCATGTCAATAAAGAAAGCTAAATTGACATGTGTTTAAATTTTTGACAATATTCAGATAATCTCATATTTCAAGGAAAATATCATCACTGGTGCCTGAAATTATAGAATCCCTCATATATGTGTACATTTGGGCAATCAATGCACCTAACAGAATAAGTTTAAAGGGACTGGCTCAGGCTAAAATCATTAAAAAATCAGTGATTTTAGATTGACTGTATATTAACATGATAGCCATATGATGTAAACATGTCAGTTCATAGACTAGAAAGGCAATTTAAAAAAAAAAATTGTGCTGCGAATTTACCAGTTAGGCTAGATATAGAGACGAAATTCCTGATTTCTTATTTTGGACAACCATGTCAAAAATGAGAAATACGGGAATTACGTCTCCATATATCTAGTCTAACTGGTAAATGCGCAGCACAAAAAATAAAAAACTTTTGCAGTTCTAGTCTATGGACATGTTTACATTATATGGTCATATTAATAAGCCAAAATAAAATCACCGATTTTTTAATGATTTTAGTCTGAGCCAGTTCCTTAAACTGCTTTATTTCATCAGCTAAACTTTATAATTGCAATACTTTTGTCCTTTAACAGTTTAATACTACCTATTTGAACTGTGTCACTACCACCTCCACCCACCAACCGCTTATTAGGCTTATTAAGATCTGTGGCGGTGATAGCCTGCCTGTGTCTGCCTGCCGCCTGTTAAGCTAGCTGTGTCACTAAATGGGATTGAGAATATTGCCTCCTTGATAGGAGCCTTGTATTACATTTTTTTTATTGTTCCAATAAAAAAATAGAGATGTTTAAACCAACAGAATAAGAATAGCCCCATCCCAGTTTATAATACTGTAGATCTGGTAATTTTTGCAAGGTTTTAATTTTCGCGAATTTCAAAAGGAGGACAAATTCGCGAATATAGGAATCCCGCGAAATTATTAAATATTATAATAGCTCTACCTATCATCGAAATAAATAATTTGCGAATTCTAGACTTCGTGTAAAATCACAAATTTGCGAAAATCTGAACACGCAAAAATTACGAGATCTACAGTAATGTTAAGTTAACCATTTCACCACCGATTTTTTTTTCTGCCTTCATGCAATAGCATTTACCTCAAATAAATGTCAAACAAATGTGTTAAAATATTTCATGGATTATATTTTAATTTTAATAATGGAGGAATCATTACTTCATTACAAAACTTTACACACATTTTGTGATAATCAATATTTGCATGTGTCATAAATTATGTAATGCAAGTAAAATCTATTATTATGCTGATACCACTGTGTTAGCCAGCGAGCAATCTTTTGGATGGGTATCAAGACAGGAAAATTGTCCAAACTACACTGTAAAGAAAGAAAATGCACCTGTAGCCAGTTAGGTGCATTTTCTTCCTTTACATAATATGCAATATGTAATTGGAAAAAAGGGCAGTTGTCAAATCCTAGCTAAGACAGTGGCTCATGCTACCCATATATGATTATCAGTAGTAGATCCATATTTTAGGTGGTAAAGGGGTACTGAACCTCATTTTCAAAAGGAATTTTCTGAAAATCTCTCGGAAATCATTTATTGACAACCAAAATTTCCTTGAGAGGAGTCCCAAACTCAGTATATCAGACACAAAAGGAACAAGGCCAACTAAATTCACATTGTGCCCCATTAAAAAAAATCCAGGTTAACATCCCTACTTAATATTAATATTTTTGGTTAACTTTTTTTTTTTTTTTTGCCTAAGTTCTAATTAAAAAAGTGCACAGGTGTATAAATCTGTATTCTGTATAACTAATTTCCTCTCATTTGATACTGAGAATTGTATATTACAAAGTAAATGATAACTATTAACTAGATTGGATCTGAAGTAATTCACCACTTGCACTAGCTCAGAAATTGTGCAAATTATGTACATTGTAATAATCTCAAATAATTCAACCCTTGCACTGACCTATAAATTGTCAATTTTCTAAATGTATTCAAAATTGTGCTTCCAACATTATAAGGTTCAGAACTGTTATTTTTCACAGTAATTATAATTATAGAAAATTTAATGTTAATGAAAAATGAGTAACATTTGGGGTGTTTTACTGCATTTATTTTTAGACAAATTCAATTCAATGATGGTTTTTGTTTCTATTTCAGGTGTAAACTAGGCAGTGAGATAAAGGCAGAAAATCTGGTCTGTGCTACATTGTTGTATGAGGTTTCACAGTTATATTAACATGCTTAACATTATGGTAAGTAAAATCGATTAACAGTTCCACTGCTAATCAGCACTTCAGTTGATTTTAATCTTTTTTATTTAATAGCAGGTTAAAGCAGTTATTGGAAATGAAATAAGTGTGCATCAAATTAGCTATATATGATTAATTTCCTTCAAAGTGGATGAAAAGTTGAATAACAGTTGGTAAATTATCTTTTTATTTCTATGTTTTCATCTTTTAGGCATAGCATTGAATAATAACTCCCAAAAATTTCAGTGTGGGAAAGACAGGTACAACATATTGACTAAAATTTGTTGCTACCATTTCAAATGAAAGAAAAAATACTTCTATATATTTAAACAATGAAATATATATATTTGCAGACATGATGTTTCTTCATGCAACAAGTTCAATGGAAAGAAGTGACCATGGTGAACTGCTCATTGGAAAAAAACATGTGCATCACAAGATTGCTACAACAGTCATATTCAACCTGTTATCTCTCTCACCTTACACTTCACCACAATGAAATTTTTAATTGGCATATCAACCAGTGTTTTGTAGTAGAATCTGTCGCATTGCACATTTTCAAATGAGATAATAAATAGCACATATTTTTCGCATTTCACATGTTTGACCCACATCTTGTATATTTTGAATACCGGTAATATTCTTTTAATCAATTGTAGTAGTATATTACATCACAATCATAATAAGGATGTACATGTATGTATTAAAATTGAAACTACAAGTAGAAGCTTAGGTTAATGTTCATGAATTATTTTGCTTGGTATGATCATATACAAATGTGGTAGTAGGCCTCCAGGCAATGAATGTACATGTAATGATCAATTTAATAATGAATTGTCAAACAATGATTTTTTAATCTTTTCAGCCAATTAACTTGGTTTTGAGGGACCCCATGGTAATTTGGAGTGTCAAATAATGTTTAGACAATTTTCAGTGATATAATTAGGCAATTCTGACTCAAAATGTGATATCTTACACTAAATTGAAGGGCATGTGAAAGTTAGGAATATTTGAATTGCGATTATTTATGAGAATTATGGTAGAAGTAAAAATGTAATGCTTCTTCAAACTGTCTACATTGTGTCATGCATTCCTATATAGTGATGTTATTTCATCTGTCATTTTCTAATGGAACAGTTGTAAATGACAATGTTGAGTAGTAATTGGATATCATGTATTGATCTGTAAACATGTTAAATCTATGCCACATTTAACATCTTTGCTAAGGGGTACCAATTAAAAATTAGCCCTTTAATGGGTTAATACACATCATACATGAAAAAGTACATCATATTCAGATATTAGGTATTAAAATTTCTATTGAAAATATGTATGCATGTATTCAGCTGGTAAGAAAAGGTATGTTCAGATAATGACAAAAGGTAGTTGATTGATACAACCTATATAAATTAATGGCATAAAGTGATAAACAAAGTGAGTGAGAATGAACACACATGTAATCATGTTATGACAAAATAAAAAATTACAACTCCTTAGTTACCGGTATATATAAAGGTTAAAAATGTGATTTAACCATTGTCCTATGCATTTATGTAAATTCCAGCTTCAAATCATATATACATAATATTTATTAAATATTGATCAAAAATAGATATTTAACTAATTTAGCTTGATTCATAGAATGATTATTAATGCAAGTTTTTTTATCCCCTGCCCGTAGGGGAAGGGGGATTTTAGTTGCGCCAGGATTCTGTCCGGCTTCAGGTTTTCTTGTTGGCGCAAAAACTCAAAACCTAGCAATTATTTTTTTTTTTAATTTTAACATGACATTCTTAGCAACATGGGGATGTGCAAGTGATTTTTTAAGATGCTACCAGAATTCAAAATCGCCACCAGAAGTCAACTCTAAAATTTTTTGTGAGCGCAAAAACCTATAGAACTTAACGTCTGAAATTATTCAAATTTTACTATCACATCCCCCACCATATGGAGATGTGCAGGTGACTTTTTAAGGTTTCACTGAAATTCAAAATGGCCGCCACGGATTTTTTGGTGGTCGCTAAAACTTAAAAAAATATTTTGGCCAATTTTTTTTAATTTAAAACACATTCCCAGCAACATGTGGATGTGCAAGTGATTTTTGAAAGATGCTACCCAAATTCAACATGGCCGCCAAAAGTCAACTCCAAAATTTTTTGTGGGCGCAGAAACTTTAAAACTG
This sequence comes from Flabesymbios commensalis, assembly GCA_964017125.1. Lineage (NCBI taxonomy): Eukaryota > Metazoa > Annelida > Polychaeta > Terebellida > Flabelligeridae > Flabesymbios > Flabesymbios commensalis. The sequence goes on from OZ024902.1 coordinate 96,725,356, forward strand.
AACGTCTGAAATTATTCAAATTTTACAATCACATTCCCCACAATATGGAGATGTGCAGGTGATTTTTTCAAGGTTTTACCGAAATTCAAAATAGCCGCCACGGATCAATTTCAATTTTTTTGAGATCGCAAAAAATCATAAACTTAGGTCGTAAATTACTTAATTTTTACTATCACATTCCCCACGATATGGAGATGTGCATGTGATTTTTCAAGGGTTTACCGAAATTTAAAATGGCCGCCATGTATGATGACCTCTACAAATGAGTTATAATTCATCTGGTGTAGTGTATTTATTAATGGTGAATGCTCTGATTGCATATAAAAACAACAATTACAATACACATTGTACATGTTGTGCGCCTGCTTAATATTATCATTATATATTGGTATTTAAGTTTTTTGTGAAGTTCAGTGTGTGTTTTCCATTCCTTAATTGTGTATAGGGCATACACTACATGCAATATGTTCCAACAAATGTAATAATATAATGAGAGGAGTATCAGAACTGAAAAATAGGGTAACAAATGTGGATGAAAACTAATGTTAAGAATTATAGAAATGTAAGTTAAGTCTGAAGTTTTCTACTCTCACATTCTAGAAATAATATGCTTGATAATTAGCAAGGGATATTACTGTCTATCTTTTTTTTAAATTAGCAATAAATTGCAATAATTTGTTGCTAACCAACTTTATTTGTCACAGAAAAAAATATTGCTGGGACAGATGAGAAATTATTCCAGATAGGCCTCCTTGAAAAACGTATAATATATTTGTATTGATAATGAGTGTGAAATAAAATTGAAACCTTTTGTTTAGTCCTGTTCAATCAATCTAATTTCAAAATACTTATAGTCGATAGCAAGGTTGACCTCCTGCTTAAAAATCAGTGAATGTTTTCTAGGTTGGAGTCACATCCATGTTTTGCCAGACTTATAAGCCTCCCTTAAAAAATGCAGGGCAAACCCCTGTGGCGCCCCCTTCTCTTCAGATCACGGATCACCGCAATTCAGGCCTAGATCATAAATTCGTTGGCCACTTTTTTCATTATATTTTTTACAATTTTTTTTTCAATACGCCAACGTGGGGATGGGGTGGTGTGAGACCTTATATTTTCTGTACCAGTGTAGTGTAGGCCTAGACTACACTTTAATCAGCAAATTCCACCCTCCACAAAGGTTCACAAAGTGTTAGGCCTATGCGTAGTGGAGGGCGATATTCTTGTAACGGTAGCAAGTATAGCCTCCAAACACAGCCACTAATAACATCTATATAATTGAGGGTGCACATGGGTTAAAAAACGAACGGCGAATCGCCTGTTCTTAGGGTCCGAACATCGAGGATTTCAGCTTATAAATAGTGTAAAAAATGAACCTAAAAATTGATATCTATTTTTATCTATATTTATATCATTTTTCCCTTATAAAAAGCGAATAGCGAGGCCAAAAAATGGGTAAAAAGTAAGCCGGGAATAATCCATAATTTGTTCAGAGAGTAGCTAGGCCTGACTGACTAGGCCTAACGTTACAGGCTGGCCTAGATGTGGGCTCCGAAAATATGCATAGAATGGCAATTGACTGTTCTGTAAACTGTCTGCATCCTGGGTGTGTGTGTGTGAGGGGGGGGGGGGGTGGGTCTGCAAGACCTCTTGCACTTGTATAGGCCTACCCAAAAATGTATTGAAGCCTACCGGCGTATGTATAGGTCTAGCTTATAGGCCTAGTCATACACACTAAATTGGCATATTATAGGACCTAGACTATAGGATAGGTCTAGCTAGTAGCGGTAGCCGAAGTCAGTGGGGCGAATCAACTGGGCCACGGCCTGCAGCTGCGTCTCAGCTTATTGTGTGGAAAATTCATTGACAATTTACATGTAAATCAGCGAAATTCATTCACCCCTGCTAATGTGAAAGTGGGAAAAGTGCACTGGATGTAGCCCCAGTGGCTGAAACAGGTTTCACGGCTGCACTAGATGCATTTCGAGCGATTCCAAAATTCCCCCGTGGGCCAAACAAATTTGAATACAGAGCACCCTCTTAGTTCACTTATTTGTGTATTCTGCAATGTCAAATCGCCTACATAATTTGTTATAAGTGGTCGTAAACGAGGATACAAATGGCTACTGTAAATTGTGACAGCATGTGCTGACAAGGATCAGCAAAAATTGTATAATTTTTTTGTCTGAAACCAGTGATCGTAGCCAATCCAAAGGGGTTGAACCCAATATTCTAAGCCACATAAAAATGTAATTGGTTCAGTGAAACATTTGTGTCCAAAAAAATGAGCCAACACCGAAAACATGCAATTTTAAATTTGGTGAGGCATCCGACCTGCGTGTTAGTGACAATGCCTACTTTTATTCATTTTGAAAATCGAGCTTTATATGCGATATAGTTCATAGTATTTGGGCAGAACAATTTAAAAATGCCTATCTTCATACCCAAACTAGCAGAATCGATCAGCACTAGTTTAAAATAAATGAAAACAATAACTGAAAAGTAACGAAAACAACAATAATGACGGGATTTCCGGCCATATTTTTACCACTCCTGGGAGTGCCAGACAGTCGACCTACAAAACAAACCTCGAAAATGATCACAGACAGCGCACTGACAGTTTAGGGTGGTGATACCACAATATCAGGGGCGTTTTTGACCTATTCACACCAATAGTGAAGTTCAGCTCTCTCTGGCTTCCTCCTCGGAAATTAACATGGGGGCCGAGGTCGGGGTATGCCTACTCTAACCCCAGCCTGACAGTACACTGGCAAGCCTCGTGCGGACCGAGGGGTGAATTCTTAGCTAGGCCTACTCACAGTGTGGTTGTCTAGCTTGTTACTTAGTGATCTGATTGTTTTTAGCTCTTGGTCTCGTGGCTAGGTTTCAAAGCAATTGACACTTGTCGGAAGGCCCGGGCAGACCGGTTATAGGGCTCGCTAACTCAACAAACAAACAAACATAACTTGACCAATGAGAGGTGACTTGATCGCGTGTGCGGAGCATGCATGTTCAAGTGTGTCATCTGAGAACGGCTATGATGTCTCAGTGGAGTGGGGAATAAAGTCATTATTCTTCGAAAAAAACGAGACTATGAGGATGGTTTAGGTTAGGTTTTGGTCATATTTTTGTGTATTATGTATTTTGACTGCAAAAACGGGGCATTAAACGATTTAAATTCACAGTTCTGAGAATCTATCGCGGCTGCGTTTCACAAGCTTATTACTTTCATGACAGCATGCAACTTCTGGCTGAACTCCCAGCATGCTCGGTCGCTATAAACACAAACACCATCTCAATTGCATGCGAGCGTGATGAATCAGTAGGCCCCATTCGTCTATTATTCAGTTGTAGATTAGGGTGAATATCAATGTTGGCATTTGACAGCTCGGACAAGTATTGTCTACATGCGTCATTAAACACGATCTGTCTAGCTTCGAGAATCATATTGTCTTCAATTTCAATCCCTAATTCGTTCACTATTTCACTGTATGAGAGAAGTTCTATCTGAGCGAGAAAATGACTCGTGCGTTTATCAAGACTATAAAAGGGAAAGGGAAAGAGTAGCTTTCCCTTTTAGCCTTTTAACCTTTTTGTAGCCAACAGGGTGCATGTTAAAAACAGTTCAAATTTAAAAGATTGTGAGAGTGAATTCGTTATGGTTGTGGTGCGTATTGGCTTCAGATATGGAGTAGGATCTGTTGCGACAATACGATATGTTTTTGATTTTAATTAAATAACATAGGCCTAGTGAGGCGGAGGCAACACCGTTGCTGGGCTTTCAGCATTGGCACAGGGTGTCTTTTTGAGCTTCCAGAATTGGCACAGGGTGCCTTTTTGAGCCTCCAGCTTTAGCACCCGCCTTGGCATGTCTTTTGCTGATTTATTTTTTTAGTTAATTGGTAGTAGGCTTAATTACACCATAAACCAATCAATCAAATTGAGTGTTTATTTTAAAATTGGGACAGCTAGGGTGTCTTTTGAGCCCGAAGGCACACCCCTACCCATTTCCAAGGCGAGTACTCCCACCCCCCCCCCCCCCTCCCCCGGGAATGTATGCTACTGAAGCTGTTCTAGCATGTCAGACACACTACTGATGTTGTGATACCGTCTCAGGGTATATCTGGCCGCCCGCCTCTGCACCATCTCTACTTTTTGTACTGCACTGTGAGTACTGGTAGGCCTATGTGGATCCTACACCCTAGCACAGTAGGGCCTACTCTAGATAGGCGGGGACGAACAAGTGCTTTATATGCTTTTGTCTTGATGTTATGTCACCTTGTCTTAATGTTTCTCTTTACAAAGCCCATCATCTGGTTTGCCTTGCCCGCTGTCTAATCAATATGCTTGTTCCAGTTCAGGTCCGAAGTTATTGTTACACCAAGCTATTGTGTACTTTATACTCTGTTTAAAATTTGATCGTGAATTCTGTAGGCCTAATTAAATAAGGTGGGTTGCTTCTTGTGGGTGAATGTCAGTACTTCACATTTGCTTGAGTTAAAACTCATCAGCCACTTTCCTTCTCGTTCTGTCAACTTTTTCAAAGCATCTGACTGTCATCCGCAGAAACCACCCTACTCCATCATTGTAGCCTATATTTAAACAGGCTTATCTAGTCTGCTCCACCTTACTTTTGACTGACTGCCCCTAGGTTCTTCCCAACAGGGGCCCTGACTGGATCAGCAAGTCTACACAGTAGGAAGGAGCTCAACCCTTGCTATCAATATAGGCCATAGGCCTAGTGTTTGTTATCCTCATAAAACACATCAAATTTAAACCAGTCGGAGCTGTCACCCACACAGGGATGTGATAATTTCTTTCTGCTGAAAATAATTATGTCTAGGCATATATATGATCGAGTTATCTATTATCCTGTCGCAATTTATTGGACTACTATAAATGATGTGTTAATTTAATTTAACGTTATTTCATCTTCGGACATATGCCTACACTGACTGTGTGTGTTCCGCTGCATGTGCACAGTTTATAAAAAAACATTTTGTGATCAAGGGATATTAATCGCTCACACTTAGCTGTGACAATAATGACTACTACTGTATAATCTATGCATGAGCCCCAAACACCTACAATATATTAAGCGATCATTATTACTAAGTAAAATTAAAACTTAAACTAAATAGCTAGATCATTTGCATCTTGGTCCCAGAGTCAGACTACCGGTATACTTATTGTTGTATTCACATGATATATACGTTTCAATATTTCAGATTACAGTTCATGCAATACACAATAATACCAGACAGTGATGGATTCAGGATCTCAAGAAAGGGCTCACATGGGGTGTCCTGGAGAATAGGGTCTACCTCCACAGTGGAGTGTGGAGGTAGGCCATATTCCCCATATTTGCATTGTAGGCCTATATTTAGGGGGCCTTTGGAAAACATTTGACGACATTGTGCAAATAATTGCATATAATTATGTGTATTTTATAAACAGAGTTAGATGGTATTATAATATCAGGTATACAATATATACAGTATATAGAAGGCCTACACATAGCCTATAATCATTTCACACAAATTATATGTAAATGCTATTTCGGGTAGGACCTAAGATAGGGCCTGTAATAAAAATGATGGGCTGTCTTTTTTCTTACACGTACCATGTATGCCCCTGTTCACGTAGGGGGTGTTAATAAAATTGATTCCTATCAAAGAGATTATTGTTGCAGCACTACATTCCATTCTCATTCCGATCAAGATGCATTTTAGCAATGTTAGTCCAGAATACAGATGTGCCTATGTTTAATTTTGTGTTGATGTTCAAAATACATTTGTGTGCGTTTTTATGATGTAGGGTATTTTTTAGATTTGTCTAGGTTGCTACAACTTTGTGTGATGTTTATAAAATATATTATGAAAACAATTCATGCGAGTATTCAATTCAGCTCGTGTTAGATTTATTTTGTAGGTATCTCTCATGATTTTCTTCTGCAAATGTTTGATAATCATATTTAGTTACGTGTTGGATAATATACTAGAATATGTCTAGTTCCTTAAAGTTATCTTCTCATTTGATCAAAAGACTTTCCTAGTGGACTTCAGTATGTATTTTATTATATGGTGTGCCACGAACAGCCCCTGAATAATCAGGGCCGTAGGCTGGGGGTGCGTTGGGTGCGTTCGCACACCCCCCCCCCCCCCCTCCCCCGCTGGGACATAGAAGGCCAACCCCAAGGCCAAGGTCCACACAGATTGGTAAAATCAAGGATACTATAACCCCTTTTGGGCCGCACTGTCATAGTCCTAATACACTGAACACATTGAGTCCTCAGAGATTATAGATCCTATGTATGCCTTCTAGAGCATGCATGCACACATATCCAGTGATTATGTGAGAATCACATTGCAGAAAAAGGTTGGGGATATATTCTTGGAGGGAGGAGTAGATTCCGAGAGGCTCGCGTATAGATGTTTAAAAGGGAAGTATATATATTCTGGGAGAGAGGAGTAGTTTATGGGAGGGTCGCATATAGTGGCGAAGAAGGGGGGTATATTCTGGAGGGAGGGGTAGATTCTGGGAGTGTCGCATATCTAGGGGGAGGGGTATATTGGGAGGGCGGGATAGTAGATTCTGGGAGCGTCACATATACAGTTGAAGTTGTAGAAAGGGGGGTATATTCTGTAAAGATGGGGTAGATTCTGGGGTAGACTCTGAGAAGGTCGCATATATATGTTAAAAATGGGAGTATATTTTGTGTTGGAAGGTGGATTCTGTGAGTGTCGCATACTTATGTTTAAAGGGTAAGTAGGCTAAATTCTGGGAGGGAGGGGTAGATTATGAGAGTGCGCATAAAGTGTCTGAGAAGAGGGTATATTCTGGAGGGATGGGTAGATTCTGGGAGAGTCGCATTTTCAAGGAGAGCGGGTAAGCTTCTATTCTGGGAGGGCGGGGTAGATTATTGGAGGGCGGGATAGATTCTGGGAGCATCGCATAGGCCTATATAGTTGTAGAAAAGGGGGATATAGTCTGGAAGGAAGAGGTAGATTTTGGGAGCGTCACTTTATATAAAACTAGGTATAATCTGGGAGGGAGGGGTAGATATTGGGAGTGTCGCATATATAGCTGTCAAAAAAGGGGGGTATCTATTATGGGAGGGATGTGTAGATTCTGGGAGGGTCAGATATATATCTTTAAAGGGGGGAGGGTATATTCAGAGAAGGAGGGGTAGATCCTGGGAGGGTCGATTGATTTTTAAAAGGGGGGTTATATTCTGGGAGGGAGGGGTAGATCATAGGAGTGTTCCACAAAGTTGTAAAAAAATGATACGGTAGATTCTAGGAGTGTCGCTTTATATAAAAGGTGGGTATATTCTGGGAGGGAGGGGTGGATTCTGGGAGGGTCGCAAATAGATCTAAGATGTTAAAAAGGGGGTATATTCTGGGAGGGAGGGGTACATTCTGGGAGGGTCGCATATAGATGTTTGAAAAGGGGGTATATTTTGAGAGGGAGGGTAGATTTTGGGAGGGACTCACATAGATGTTTGAAAGTGGGTATATTCTGGGACGGAAGAGTAGATTCAGGGATCAGAAGACACTTCACATAATCACGAAAGATGGATGGAGGGGTAGATTTAATTATGATACACAATTTGATTTGGACGAACTTGTTGATCTGTATCCAAAGCTCCATGCACGTCATCTTGACCTAGACTCACTTTTATAATGAACATTATAACGATGAGTCATGTTAATACGCTGATACTGTTAGTTTATACATGCAATTATGTATTTTTTTCAGCAAATAATTGTTTCTATTTGTCTTCTGGCCGAAGAGAGAGCATATTACTAAAATTAGGTCCCCGAAATAAATGTACATTATACGATAATCCTGCATGCTCATTATGTAGTGATGGGAGGTATTTTTTTATCAAGTTTAAAGTTTATATTATGGATGAATTTGATTATTTACTTATCAGTACAAATTTTATGTTATCGGTTTTTGCCTCAATTAAAATAATAATAAATACCCTTCCAATGATTGTAATTATATTTCAAAAATAGATATAGGCCTAGGCCCCTAATGATTTTGTATGAATAGCCCTTTGTCGACTCAAAGGCTTTGAACAATGTTTGGTTTACCTGGGAAGATCTACTAATTTTCAAAAGTAGATTTTTTTGTCAGGCCAAAAATATCATGTGCATGAACAAATCCATTATTCTCCAGAATTCATGTCAGGTGCTCTCAGAAGTCACAAACAAACAAAATTGTCTAGGGGGGCTTACAGCGCCCAATCCCCCCCGACCCCCAGCTGCTCCTATGGCTCGCTGCGCTCGCCAATATGTCCACATCAGTAAATTACACAGCCACCAGCAACGAGATCAACCTACGGCCCTGCCTGATACGTTTTTCATGCTCTCGTTTGGATTCTAGCTTTGCATATTATTTGCATTTGAAAATATCCCGTTAGAATATTACAGGACGCTTCTGACGAAAGTGAAATAGATAATTACGAAACTCGTTTTACTCAGCTGCAGCTTAAAGCTGGGGAAATGTTACATTACGTTTTTTAACTTTAACCAAACTTCTTCAAAATGGTCATCACATTTTAAATTTGGTTGTATCGTACACTAATAATAAGATTTTTAAATTCCTAATTCAACATCCTGATATTTTTAGAGGAGTGATATTTCTGTAGTCTACCATACTACTTGCTTTTGCTAGCTTCAGAAATATTGCGATAAATGTAGCAGGTAAGTACGCGGTGCTGCATCTTCCTGGTAACGGATATAATATATACCAACAACGAAGTGCAATAAAATGTAATCTTCGTCTTACTCATTAAGGCAGATAGTAAATTCAGGATGACGTGTGGACAAAATATAATTTTATTATTTGATTCCGGAAATTCTACAACTATTATAGTCACTGTGGTCTTGTGATGAAAGGAGTGTGTACACGTGGAGTAGGCCTACGGACGGTTCATTTGTAAGAAATAAGTTCATCATTTTGTTCAGTGCCGACATTATTAAAGATTCTAGTACTAGTAGACCCTGACGCCTTTTGACAACATAGTCGCCATGCAGTCAGTTTAAAACATCGTGAAGTTGAGAAAGGAAGTATTGTTCAAACGGAACCAAATAGAAGCAAGCAAAGGAGTCGCTCAAAATTGTTAATTTAGCAAAAAGATTTTATTTTTAAATCTGGATAAATAACATATCACACGGGCAGTTTACCAAAACTTGAAGTGTTCAGAATTAACATCACCTTAACAAAATACAATACTGAAAACATACTATAACTATTTCAAGTTTATGATAGACTATTCGTAAATCGTTTTGCCACATAATTACGATAGGCTACAATAAAACACACCGAAAAAACATTTTCATGATACTATTTCTGCTTCAAGATCTGTCTATTTATTATTTCCATGATGATCCGGAAAAAGATGTGGAGTAATTATTTTCTGTATTGTTTTCACATCTTTGTTCTCGCCACCGTAGTTTGCCGAGCTAGCTGCATTATTGTAAAAGCTAACAGTGCTGTCACCAGGTTCATAACCCACAGGAGCACGAAACACCTTAATATTTGTCCTTGTCTTGGGAATGCAGCATCGCTCAGTGCCACTAATATCACAAGCGAACCAGCTCCAGAAATTACCACTTTCAAAACAGGCTGTACTGTCTGCTGTACACGTACCTTGTACGGTTGTACATACGTTTTCCCTGGGTATACAGCAAACTCTAGTGGCTGTGGTACGTGGACATAGGTAATCCTTGTAGATGTTAGTGGCAGTGTCACAGGCCGTAATGTTTTCACACACACCAGCCTTCTCTTCACAGCTCACTGGTCGAGTGGAGCCATAGACAAATTGTGCATCAATGTTCATGTCATTCACATAACTGTCGTCAGCACCTGCAAAAACAAAAAGACTTTAATGATTTATTCGCACATATCGTTATGTATCACCCACCAGATTCACATTTGCCTTGACATTGGGCCTTCATACATAGTCATACTACATCATGGAGCATCATGAATCAATTTTATAATTGCAAGAGGCTCTTTTGTAGCAATCAAGGCTCATTTTTGCTAAATCATGGAGCATCATGAATCAATTGTATAATTGCAAGAGGCTCTTTAGTAGTCATTAGTATGTCAGCCAAGGCTCATTTTTTTTAAATTATATAAATATCACTTACCTAGATCAGCAAAATAATTTTGAGATACGCAAGGCGAAATGATGAGAGCAAACATGATATAATTAATCATTCTTTTGGATTTGGTTGATCACTGTATGTCGTGTGATGTGGGCTTGTTAGCTGATGTCTGAATGGTATCTGCTCTGCTGAGTCCACACCCTCATTTAAACTGATATCGCAGAGTTGCTCCAGCTAACAGAAGATCTGTGATGGGCCAACGTCTGAGACGTTGGAACAGCCCTGGACAGAATCGCGCTGGTTTATGTGTGTCGCTTGACTTGAGGCTGTTTGGGTTGGCCTATTTTAAATTGTCTGATTGTTTAACAATTGGGCCTGATTTACTGTTTTTGATACCAGAGAGTTTACATCAGCATTAATTAAACAAGTGTAACGTATCATTGCAATATGAATCAAATAAAAAAAATATATAACATATAAGATGATACATTACTTGATTATTACAACTAAATATAAACATTTATTTATATGATAATTATGCAAGGCATAAAGTATAGCCTACCGGGTAATATATCATTGCCACTGGATTTATTATGAATTATTATACGTACAAGGAGCATGTAGGCATACACGAGAGGCTCCATCACGCAACCACCCCATTAGGCGTACCGTGGTCGCTCCAGCTTGTAATTGTGTGTACTGATATGGCCGCTGGAAATTTTTTTTATTATACTTGCTAATAATATATATACGTTAGTATTTTCTACGAGTATGAATAATGCATGATAATTACATCTTTACTCACACGTTAACCTAGCCTTGAATACAAGGCTATTTCGCCCGAGCAACCGGGCGAAATAACCTTGTATTCAGGGCTAACGTTAACCCATTGCTACTCATGTTACTAATCAGCTAATCATGTCAGTTGTCAGTTGAATGACACTATGGATAATTTTGAAGCAGTGAGGTTTTTCATGATCCGCCACAATTTAATTGAACGTATGTGCAAGTCACGGTTTTTTCTATATATATCGGGCCCAGCCTTATGGAACGCCCTGCCTGTGCCCGTACGTAATGCTGAAACAATTTTAACATTGAGGAAATTACTTAACTCTCACCTATTTGATCTGACTTTCCCACCCTAGCTAGCTCCTCGTTGGTCCGGCTCCCTGTTGACGAATTTGCTTTGGCCTCGACTACGACACATAATCACGGATGTGTGCGCCTCTGAGCTCGGTCCGTTGAAGATACAGGCGATGTAGAAGTTTGAATGAATGATTGATTGATTGATTGATTGATTGATTGATTGATTGATTGATTGATTGATTGATTGATTGATTGATTGATATATTGATTGATTGATTGATTGATTGATTGATTGATTGATTGATTGATTGATTGATTGATTGATTGATTTATGGATTGATTGATTAATTGATTGATTGATTGATTGATTGATTGATTGATTGATTGATTGATTGATTGATTGATTGATTGATTGATTGATTGATTGTGGGCAGCACTCGTGACCGAGGGGTAGCGTGCTCGGCATCAGACAGCCAGGGATCAATTTCCGAGCTCTGTGTCTGGAGAGCAGTGTCACCTAATTCATCTGAGAATCCTTATAAGGTCCTCCTGGCTCAGTTTTAGCCTATATGCGCACAAAGGTTGCCTAAAACCCCGTTCGTTCATTCCTCTGGTATTTTTGCTATTAATTTCTATTTTATATAATTTTACATGAAATATGAATCTTATATCTGATTACCGCGGTTTTTTCTGTTTTTGACAAGAAATAACTTTTATTGGCGATATTTAATTTTCTTACCTCTTCAGCCGATCTTTATCATGCAATCTAAAACCCATTTCGTTTTTTAAGTAGAAGTATCTGTTAGCTTATATCTCATATCTCATTATATCTCATTCGCCCCGTTCTTCGGGTATTTTTTTGTTTTCTCTCTTTACATAATTTCACATAATACTAGTATGTTTAATTAATCATTCTGTTTCTGCCGCTTCGTAACATAACTGTTATTGACCATTTTTAATTTACTTGCCCCTTCAGCGGCATATCGTCATGCAATGTTTACCCATTTCATAATAATTGGATAATCTATATTTCATTGTTTTTTTTACATGATAAATGCTTAATTTATCCCTTTAAATGAATTAAAAAAATATAATTTTTTTTTAGTAAAACCATTTTCCAATGAGCTGAATAAGTTATTATTAGCTTGCCCCTTCAGCCGTTTTGTCTCATTCTCATTTTTGCGTTTTTGACATGAAATTGACTGATTAGATTTAAGCTTTCCACCAATAATCAAAATGGCCGCCAGCTGGCGACTATTTTTTTTACTTTTATTTTTTTACAATTGCCTTGAAACCTGGTGTATATAATAGATTTCGGGGTCTGCGAGTCTACTGCTATTGTCCGTTTTCATGCAAGACGGAAAAAGAGGCTACGGCGGCCATCTTTATTTTATCAATTTTAATAACTCCTTCTTATTTTTAGTTAAATGTCTTGAAGCCTGGCATATATAGATTTTCAGGGTCTGCGAGTCTATTGGCATTGTCTGTTTTTATGTGCGATCCAAACTGAGGCTATTGCGACCATCTTGATTTTATCATTAATCTTCGATTATTGGCATAACATATTGGAAGCAGTTGTGTCAGATTTGTGGCCACCTTAAGTCACTGCGTCAGCCGAGGGGTGGTTCAGTGCTTGCACGGTATCTTTATAAATACTAAACTTTTGATTTTCGTAGTGCCGGTACCAAAAAGCTTTATTGCAGATATGTCGAGCAGTTATCAGTTATAATTAAAATACAGCATTATATACTTGTGACTATAAAGAGTAAGATACTAGGGGCTGCCATTAACGGGGTTTTCTGGAGACTATGCATAGTAAGAATAGAAAGGGGAATTGACATAAATGTCAATTGATTGACACTAGGTTTGATCAATGTTGGACCAATATCGAAGAGAGTGGGCCACTAGTCAATCAACAAACCTAAGTTTTATGTTCCTCACTTTCAGTGGCACATACAACACTTTTACTGTCAATATATTACAATGGTATATACATTCTATAAATGCATATTTCGATGTATTTTTCAAAGTGAGAAATGTAACTGTTAATATCACAATTATAAGAACCATAGCCCGGTATATAATTTTAAAATTCATGCATTTAAGTTTAATGGTTAATTTATAAAAAGACAATTATACGATACGCACAGAGTAATACAGTTTCATATTGGTAAATTGGGCGGGTTATTATTGTTCAATCGTTTGTTACCCAGCAAACACAAAACAATATAACATGCATACAACTATGTGAATACATAGTGACGACAGAGTTAGAAGGTAGAAAGGGGCCGCTAAAGTAATCTATTTGAATGAGTTGGTCTTCGCTTAAGCTCTCTTGTAGAAGCCTATACATTTCCTTCATATAAATTGTATATATCAAATACAAATAATTAGGTTGTTTTCATATTATTAGTCAAAAGACGTCAAGTATATGAGTTATGCCGAAATAACAACGCGTGCAACACATTTAAACAAATGAATCTATTTATATTTTCCAAACATCTGGTATAAACTTACAGTGCATGTGATTAGCTACTACTTAGCTGATGAATACAATTAAATAGTGTGTCATCATTGCTAAGTATACTTGTATTTTGTATTTAATAGAACAATTCTCTTATGTACATGTATACAGCGTATTTAATAGATGTTAGTAGAACATCTTGATGACAGCGAACATTACACATGAAAGGAGTCTGGCAATGCTTGCATCAATAACAGCAGCTGTACTTGTATCTGAAACAAAAGAAAACACAAATACGTGAATTATGATCATGTGGGAACATTATGATATTGTTAGATGTTAAATGCGATTGTTTGTTAATTATTACTCTACATTATCATCATTTCTTGTCCAATAGCAGCCAAAGTATTGTATGTTCCTCTCTTTCAGTGGCACATACAACACTTCGACTGCCAAATATATTACATTGGTATATAAATTCTATAAATGCATATTTCGATGTATTTTTCAAAGTGAGAAATGTAACTGTTAATATCACAATTATAAGAACCATAGCCCGGTATATAATTTTAAAATTCATGCATTTAAGTCTAATGGTTAATTTATAAAAAGACTATAATACGATAAGCACAGAGTAATACAGTTTCATATTGGTAAAGTGGGCGAGTTATTATTGTTCAATCGTTTGTCACCCAGCAAACACAAAACATTTGTATAACATGTATACGACGTCGGCCCAACGTCTTCGACGTTGGTCCAACATTGTATACATGTTTTACAAATGTTTTGTGTTTGCTGGTTAGTATTCACCTGGGGTATACGCGACCCTGCAGTAGATCTGGTGAGTACGATTTGCTCCATCGGTTGTGATCCATTGAGCGCCAGAGTCCCTCAATGACTCCGGCAGATCCCGGTCGACAATCACAGGTCGCAGCCACCCCTCCGCCGCGAAGTTCACACCTGTCCAGTCCTGGTCTTCGGTGACAAAAGATGAGCACCTCCACTCCCCAGGTGTATCCAGACTGCCATCACTACTGGTGACGATCAGGGCATCTTCACTGCTGTCTACCGCCACCACATTCACATGTCGTGGTAATAACAGAGTCCACGGTGACGTGTAATCGCCCTGATCCGTGCCGTCATAATGTATCCCTGTATGTCCAGCAATACTAGACCCACTCAATGTCACTCCAGGTTCATCACCTGTAAAACAATGAAATGCCACATTATTTACTCCACCTTAGTATGTAGCCTACCTTAATTACCACCCATCCTGTGTTTCATCATATGATCACTATTTTGTTTAAACCTTATAAATTATGTCATTCTAATCTTTTTATAGAGCTTTTATATCATGCTAGGAGTTCGATTAGACGAATTCCAAGATCTCCTTACACCATCATAACGCACAGATGAGACCAGTGGCCCACTCTCTTCGAAATTGGTCCAACATTGATCAAACATGGGGTCAATGTCTCATGTTTGCTGGGAATACATGAAAACAATCACTGTGCCCAGTGAATGGTATCATTTATTAGATCCCATTCGGACAATTATACAAAATACCATAGGCCTACGTACCATATCTCCCACGACAATATACCCAAGGCCGTTTTTTCTCGTCATCCACGTTGACTTGTTCGGCGGTGATCCATTGTGCAGGCTGATATTCCTGCGGTACATCCCTGTCCTTGATGACTTTGGCATCAGGCCATGTCGAGTCATTGTATGAGGTGGGCCACCAGGTATCCGGAGAAGGCTCCGTAGTGCAGCGCCAATTAGAAGAGTTTGTTACGAATCCGTCAGTGGTCTTTACCAGGAATACAGCGCGTATACCATCCACACCAATGACACTGACTCCATCTCTCAGAGGTAAAGAGTACTTCTCACCGAATCCGTGTACGGTGATCCCATCATACACAAGCTCTGTGCGGCTGTCATTGTTATAGTTCGCGATTGTGAGGTTCACATCTGAAACAAGTGACATATCACATGGTGATAAATAATTAAAATTGAAATATAGAGACATTTGCCAAGTGTTGTAGCATTTCTAAGTTGGAGGAGCATCAGCTAAGTAAACACGGTAAAAAAAACGTCACATTGTATAGTGACGACGTCGGCCCAACATTGGTCCATCATTGGGTCGTATGTCGACTGAAAACTAGATCTCGACCAATCCGAAGCCTACGATATATCGTAACTTGTACGAGAATATGGGTCCTGACGGTTACCCGGTTGCGGTTGCAACCCGAGCCGCAACCGCAACCGGGTAACCGTCAGGACCCGTATTCTCGTACAAGTTACGATATATCGTAGGCTTCGGATTGGTCGAGATGGCCATCTCGACCAATTCGTAACTTGTACGAGAATATAGGCCCAGAGCTGGAGAGCATAACAAAAGCTGTTTTGTATGCTAGCCAGTATACGACAAGATCAACAATTTCATGAAAAATTTGAGGGTAACCCTATTTAAATGATAAAGTCACCTATAAAGACTGACGTTTTAATCCCCACGTTAAGGCATTATTCCAATAAGATGTAAATCTGTCATTATAAAATAAAATAAAAATCATTGGTCAAAGAAGGACGCCTTATTTCATTGCACAATCGATCTTCCACACACTGGATTTTTGGGGCACAACTTACGTATGTCAATGATTACAGACTAAATTACAGACTAAGATTACAGATTAAATCTCACGAGTCTGTTATTACGGACTAATTAAAAACATGAAACCTACGTCACACCGTGGACCCAACAAACAGGCGGTGCTGAGCTAACGTTGGCTCAGAGTTGAGCCACCAGCATTGGTTCATTGTCTCGTGATGAGCGAATCCGATCCGCGATAACAAAGTTTGTTGTTCACTCATTTGCATGTCATTTCGTGAAATCCAGGTGAGTAATTTTCAGCCAGTTGTGGGTCGCGGTAGAAACTCACAATTTTAAGCGGATAGAAATTTAAATAAATTAACTTAGCGGGATAAGAGTTAATTTACTTAACCCCCCATTGAGTTTCGAGCCACAATTACCGTACTAAATGAGCCTTCGGGGTCGGCCATATTGTGAATGAAAAAGCGTATTTGATCTAATACATTACGTGGTATGTAAAGATCAAACACCAGAACAGGAGACGTCAATAACAAGCAAGCCAGCTCAAATCTGCGTCTTTATAACTATGAAAATAGGAAGAGGCTATACAACGGCCAGCCGCTGTACTGTTGTAGAAAAATAAATACTTATTTGACACCGCCCTTATAATGTGTACTCTGACAGCAGAGGTAGGTTCCATGTGCACACTACTAGTTAGTGTAGTCATTCTGGCACTCAATCTACGGAAATCTGGACAAATTGCTAACAAAGGTTTTATGATTTATTATGGTACATATAGGTAGATATATATGGTAGATATAGGTCCCATCTAGCAAGGAAATTCCTGTTCAAATTTGTTAAATTGACGAATAGTCAGCCAGCCAGGGGTACTTTATGTGATGAAAAAATGGAGTGATGGCATGTCTTTGTTACAAGCAAACTAACTTCAGAAATGTGTTCAGTAATTGTCAAAGAACAATACCTGGGTGGCTGACATTGTTTTACATGTCTCCTTTTTTGCGGAATAGCGAAATTCAAGATGGCCGCAACATGCACTAGCTATTATGCTAAAAATCACATATCTTCACCAATAACTATGCAAATTGTTAATGTAATATATGGATTCACATGTTTAGATGGTCAAGGAATCTGAATATTACAAAATAAGAAACATTTGAAACTTTTTTTTGCAACTTTAATTGTAAAAGACGATTTCAAACCAGCAATTGTGATGTACAGTGGAGACCCGGAAATTGGACCACCTATGGGACTATCTGAAAGTGGTCCGTCCCATTATAGAATCGGTCCGATTTGTGAAACCAGCCAATTTTGAATGGAGAGGATATTGGTCAGTCTGCTTATAGATTTCCCTTGTTGCGTGTTGATATCAAGGTCGATTATTAAACTAATGTATTGAATATGACGTCATGATATAATAAAAAAAACACACAAAAAAGTTGTATTAAATGCATATAAAAATATATATGAAAAAATATTATACATATATTTATTTCTGTAAAAAATCTGTAAACTGAAAGTCGATCAGCCGTGAATAACCCCATGACATGACTGTCAATATTGTTTGCTGTATATTGCTTTATTATAAAATACTGCGAAATTCGCTGGCTTCAATTTTTTTGGATTGATTTCGAAGTGACATTTATCCATTTATCATATTTGTCAATACAGCAGTATTGACCTATATGATAGTTATATTAGCGGTGTTCAAATTAGATGTCACGCTTCTTATTTTATAAAAACTCGGGAGTGATACACGGAGTCTTTACGATCCATTGGAGTAAAAAATTATTTCTTTTATTACGTTCCTAATGTGATAGTATCGTTTGTTTAGGGTAATGGCAGCTGTGAACTTCCTCGTGTAAAAATACATCTGATAATTATTCCGTTAAATATGCGAAACTAATACAGAAATAAGAAATAAGAATATCTTAAATTATTTTGAACTGTATTAACAAAAAAACGGTCGTAGGAGCTAAAATACTACACCGTTGAGAACGCAACCAACCGAAGAGGCGCGACTCAAGGAAGGGACATGATATAAAAAGGCAAGTGATTGCAATTTGCACTAATGACAATGTTAATGCTGAATTAAAATTTTATTATTTATCTCATCGGCGCTAATCCTTTACGTCATCCAGTCTCAGCTTAGTGGATCCAGCCAATAATATCCACAATTGCATTGTGTATATGCTATTTTATCATCATATTAATTCTAACCCTTTGAGTCTCAAGTTTTAACAATGAAAACCAATGTACATTTCAACGTACCTAATCATATATGATGTATATACTCAATACAAAATAGTGTCTATTTCATCACCACTGCTATACAATGTACAAAAACGTCAACCTATGTTTAAACCAACGTTTACATGTTTTTCTTTATGTTTATTTATGTTTATTATTATTTATGTTTATTCATATTTTTTTATTTATGTTTTTTTTCTATGTTTTTATTGTTGTGTACTTGGTTATTCAGTGTCAAGTTATGCAAAATTTATGCTCTTGTTGAGAATCTTGTTTTCTTAATAACGATCTAGGGGTACTGAAATTCCATGTAACCTGGTTGTGATTGATAACGAAGCTAACTATTAAATTCTAGTTGTTGGCAAATGCCTGAATTTTGACCTAATTAATTATTAAACTGCAGCGGTTTCGTAAAATAGTATTTTAGAGGCCATTAGAGACATGTTCTTCATGAAATATCAGTTCTCAAAATGTAAAATACTTGGATATCGTGTTGTAGCCAATGGCATAGATCATTAAGAGAGCTCAATCCCAGAGCCAAACCCTCTCCTTAACCTCGCTATTATAATTTGTTGACTAATGAAGTTGATATTATCAGTCGATAAATGGTGATTATTCAATAACAATTTTGAACTGTAATGAAAAACGGGATCAATTGATGATATTTAATTTGAAAAATAATTAGCTTAACTTTACGCTTAGCGATCATTTAGTGATCGCTTTCAATTTTTGAATGTCTTTGATTTAAAATATACACTTAATAGACTCATGGGATCAATACTAATACTTGACAGACAAACCAAATACCAATATTGTAAGTGGTCACTCTGCCCCATAAGCCACACAACCCATTAAGTACGAGATCATTATCTAGGCTAACAAGCTACAATTTAAACAAAACTACATCATATACTATTGTTGTGAAAAAGGACTGATACCGTTGCAAAGTTTATGATTTCTCAAGATAGTGTTGCTGCTGTGAAAGGCAGCATGCAAACTGCGGAAAATTTAATGAATGATTTCTTTGATGTAAAATACATTTGTTTGTTTTATTTTTTATACACATATTTAATAGTACACATACTGTACTTAGAGCATGCAAATGTTCATATATTATAAGGTATAATGTACAATTTCACTTAGGGGACCACCTCGCTAATGGGACCACTTTTGCTAAGTCCTATAGGTGGTCCGTTTAGCGAGGTTCTACTGTATACTTAAAAACAATTAAAATCACTTACAAAATCATTATTTTTCTGAATTATCGGTAAATCAACTTTAAATCAACCATTCTTTGTATTTAAAGTCAAACAGATAGGTGCAATTCAATTCCTGGTGTCCAAAAACATGAGTAACCTGGTAACGGTACCTAACATTTGCAAAATGGAAAAAAACTTGAAAAATTCGATTTTTGCAAGCGATCGTGTATTAAAAAATAGTTTTAGTCAATTTTTCGCATTTGAACAGGAGTTTTGCTTGAGATTTTTAGGAAATGTTAGTCGGGACCTATATCTACCAAAAGACATCATAAAACCTTTGTTAGCAATTTGTCCAGATTTTTTTGCCAGAATGACACTATAGTATGAAACCTCTGGTGTCAGGGTAGCAATGTGTGACCTACGAATAAAAATACATGGAAGTGATTTGTATCGAAAGCGACAGCCCAGCAAACACAAATCATTTGTATAACTTTTTACAATGATGAACCAACGTCGAAGACATTGGGCCGACGTTGTACAAATGTTATACAAATGTTTTCTGTTTGCTGAGAGAACAAAGTTTTAAATATGTTATGACAGATATGAATATAAGCGACAAACGAATACGATAGGACACGTAGGTCCGCGACTTATAATGCAATCATAGATCGTATTACAACTTACCAGCCATTGAGAACAGGCAGGTCTGGAGAAGCAGGTAGATCCGTAGGTATGTTCTGGTCGTCATGTTTAGTTTTTAAATCTTCTCTTGTGAATTGATTATGTTCGGTCCTGATCTCTGGGCCTTGATTGTGTGTTGTCTTATTTTATAGACGAGCATGTCAACACCCGGCGATGTCTCCCACTTATAACAACCGGACCTAATCTTTGGATACCTCACAAACACGACCATATCTTCAAACGTTGATTCAATATTGTGCTAGCTTCTGAGACGTTGGCAAAATGTTAAATCGACGTTACAGTGATGTTAGATTTGCTGGAAACCACATCCGTCACGCAGCTAAATTAACGCCCAACATAATTATAGTATTAGTATTGTTTGCAGTCATTTCGTACGACATACCGCCGATTATTTGCTATTTTTCTGATATTTTGTTTTCGGGAAGACACTATAAAGACCCTACTATACTGTCGCTGTTTGTGTATTTAGTAATTTTTAAACGTTTCTGGTCTGATAATTATTTAAATAACCCCAAAATACTAGCGACACGCATCTGTGAGTCACTTTATAGTGCTTGTCACGAAAGTCACGCCAGGATTTAATTAAAAGACCATACACCCCAGCAAACACGAGATGTTCACCCAATGTTGGTACAACGTTGGGCCAGCGTCGCAGACGGTGGTCCAACGTTTTACCAACATTGGGTTAATTGTTCGTTTTTGCTGAGACAGCACTCTGTTGTGAACAAACACATTTTAAAGTATAAGCATATATGCGACACATAATTATTATCTGCGAGATATTGCTATAAAAAAACCTTATTTTGTTAGTTATCATAACTACTATCTACTTATAGCGCATAAGGATGACGTTATTACAGAGTAAACAAGCTAAATTATGTCGGCTCATCTCAACAAAGAGTTCGCCCTGTGTTGACATTATTGTTTGATAATGATAATGTCGGTAATACCAACTGATCAAGTTCCTTTGTTTTATACAAAATATAAGCAGCTGTTTCTAGTAGGCTGGTTGTCGCTGTGATTGCCACCGAAGCGAAAAATGCCCAATTAAATATTAAAACTGCAATGTTGCAATTAATAAGGGATTAGGCCACTATTTTTATTTCTCTGTTTTAGATGAGTGCGCGCATTAGATTTAGGCAGCGCATTACTAAAAAAATACATTATTTTTTCTGCCCAGCGCGCGCATTGGATTGTTGCCGATTTCCAAAAAAATTTGGGGAGAGAAAAAAAGTTTTTTTCATATTTTTTTATTGATTTAAAAGTTGTTTTATTTGGTCGCCCCTTATTATTTTTTCCAAAAATAGATTCAATGTTTTTTTTTCTTCAATATAGTTTTTTTCGACCCTACCTCATTAGATATT
Source organism: Flabesymbios commensalis (assembly GCA_964017125.1). NCBI lineage: Eukaryota > Metazoa > Annelida > Polychaeta > Terebellida > Flabelligeridae > Flabesymbios > Flabesymbios commensalis. The sequence goes on from OZ024902.1 coordinate 96,747,150, forward strand.
GGATTTTTATCTGATCTAAAACAGAGAAATAAAACATAGTGGCCTTATGCCTGCTGCTGTTATATCGTCATCTGGATTTTTGTCAAGAGATTATGTAGTTTTTATAACCTATTTATGACGATGTAAATGATGTATTTTACTGAATTTATAGGTGGTGAATAAACTATATGTGAACATGCTCCAATTTTCTAATTCACATGGCACCCCACCTGTCCTTATGACATACATGGAACCCAGCAGACACAAGACGTTGAATCAATGTTGGTTTAGCGCTGGACTAGCGTCGTAGATGGTGGACCAACGTTAAACCAACATTGATTCATAGTTTTGTGTCTGCTGGGAAGTTGCTCAAATTTAAATGTACGGACACGCAAGGAGGTCATAATTATAAACTCCTTGCTCACCCTAACTTAAATCTTCATTTAAACTGTACCATATGACTTAACTATGTAGGATGATTATAAAAAAAGATCAAATTAAGCGCAGCCTAGATCCTACTAGGATCTAGGCTGCGCTTACCTTGATCTTTTTTTATAAACATGATGTTGAAGGCTCTTAGCTTTAGACCCCTTCCCAGCAAACAAAAAAGATTTGTATAACATTTGCACAACGTCGGCCCAAAGTCTTCACCGTTGGTCCAACATTGTACAAATGTTATACAAGTGTTTTGTGTTTACTGGGATATGATATAATAGGAAAAGTGCCCACATCTGTGCAATTCATTCAAGTGGGTAATTCAGTCTGCATGAGAGGTATTTATTTATATAAATATGATTATATTCAGACATTATTAGACGGCGTTCTTTCTGAATGCTTATGCTACCTAAAAGAATACCACTCACAGCTGTCAACCACAACAAAAACACAGCGGGAGTCTCTTTGTGACGTTACTCGCTATCAAATTATATCAACACGATAATATGTGCGAGTAAGTTTTTTATAATAAGGTGTGTCTGCAATTATGATCGTTGACCATCACGTAAAAATTTAATAGCTGCAATTTTTGTCTTTTCATAATGTATATATATTAATTATGTATTTACTGCATATCGTGTCGATCAGTTAGTATAAAATCACGCGCAATATGTTTATACGATGGAATAAGAAAGCTGTTTTTCAGATTACAGTGAAGTTCTTCACATTTTTGTAAAATAAATATTAATGGGCGTTTTAATTATGGAATCATCAACTTCCGTTCCTAAAAGTTCTTGTTACTTATGCCACAGGAAGCCTTGTAGTTTTGCTTTGATGTTCACTCTACCGTTGTAGAGCGGTCACTGACGAGTACTAATTAGACTATTGCCCCGAGATCTCAGCTTATGCATTATTCACAAGGTTAGCATTGGCGTGTGTATTCAGAAGACGAAGCTATCATTAGAAAAAAATCGTGACATCTGCGCAGTGTCATGCCCCGCGGCATCCAGAATATTATCATGATGACATAATTATGCAACAAAAACGACAGAATGTAGAAAAATACTGACTAAGAGCCTGACCCTCTTTATACCACTTTATAAAACAACAAAGTTAGAATGACTAAACTGCTTGTAATTGTATCCAGCGCTATGCTGTTCTTAGTGATAACAGGATCAAAGGCTCTCTCATCACGTGAGTAACTGATATATACCTACACTCTAAACAATATAGGTTATTTAAAAAGAACCCTTCAGTACAATCACCATGCAACCCCAGGAGAACCCTGGAAGGGTTCTCCTGTGGTTGCATGGTGATTGTACTCAGGGTTCTTTTTGAAAAAACATATATTGTTTAGAGTGTAGGCCTAACGTTACAGAACAATTTGACACGGTTGAATTTATCATAAGGACGGCATCTTTATTATCATGGCTGCAACGTTTAGCACACTTAGAAGGCCGTTTATCGCATTATGTCATAATACTGCACCATATATCATGAAAATACTATCACATATTACTAGTAAACGAGAAGTTAAATATTTCTACAATGTTGTTATTCTATCTAGAACGTAACATAGTAGGCCCTATATGTAGGATCCATGTTACGTGGCCCTTGTTATGTTATGAATGTGTGACAGTTACTCTTTGCCTTTCATGAACATTTCGTTTTATTATGTTTTATATAGAAACCAAAGTGTTGCATCTGCCACTCAAATGAGTGGCAGTTACAACACTTTGGCTTCTAGGGGACGACATAGGCCTACCAGTAGCCTTAAAAGTACCGATACACATTAAAAAACTGACCCCATAGCTCTATGGCGTCACAGGGCGGATCAGGTCAGTTTTCTAATCCAATTAAAAAACAATTATCCTTTCATAACTACTAGTAAAGAAATTATGTTTCCAGAAAACGGGTTAGAGTCCGCTTATCTCTAATGCGCAACATGAATGTGTTTTTTAGGTTACACATAATATTTATTGGTATGTATGAATCCTGTTTCTTCAAAAGCATGACCAACTACCTCCCCCACCCAGCCCCCTCTCACCTACAAGCAATCGTCACCTCCACTTATGAGCAGATAGAATACTGTCGTGCAATATGTGCTTAATTTACAAGTGAGCAGATACTGTCTTTTAGCTTTATAGAGCTGAATAGGATATACTAGTATACGGTTGATCAAATGAGTCGTCAAATCACAGCAACACAATAATTATGTTGTGTCGCGAATAGGCAACAAACATGACAAACAAAAGAGATACCCTTGGTTTACTACGCGACAAGATGGTGGTGATACTGTTTGTGATGTATGCAATGGGTCCAACTATATTTACATGCCACTCGAAAAGTCCCTTTAACGAAATTCCGATAACCTGATAACAGCTAGGCGATCCAAAGAAACATACAAAGTATGGTACCGTATATCAAAAGTGCATGCATTTCTGACTATATGCGATAAAAATAGAAACGTTACATTTCACATGTATGGCTAACGTTGTACCTATATGCTTTTTGTTTATTTCTTATCTGTCAAGATCAAGCTGCTTGTATTTATTTGTAGGTTTATATTTTTTGCAGATGATCATGGTCGGGGCTACCAGCAAACTTGTGAACAGATGGGTGGTACATGCTTACAGGTCCCTGATGTCCAGACTGGTGGGGATGATACAATATGTGATCTTAATACCAACATATATAAAGATTATCTGTGTCCACCAACTACCACTACACAAGTGTGCTGTATACCCCGTAACACAGCGTGTACCAACACGGGTGGTATCTGTACTACTGATGCCGACACCTGCTTCTCTGTCGGTAACTTCTTCAGCTGGTTCAACTGTGACCTTGGTGATGACACAGTGGGTAGATGTTGTATTCCCAGAAAAAAGAAAACTATTAAGGTGTTTGTGAAGGGTCATGCATCTGGACATGCATCTCTCGCTGATTCCATTCTAGACAAGTTTGAAGGGCATAGTAAGGGTTATAATAAACATGACCTCAACCACCATGGTACAGGACATAGTGCTCAATACCACCATGGTTATGACACCAACCCAAGTTACCATGGTGCAGACTACAGCACGTCTTCTGGAAACCACGGTAGAGGTTATGGTGGTTCAACGAAACACCGTGGTATCAAAGGTCACATTAGCTCATCTAGAAAACATGGCTCATCAGGTCATCACGGTAGTGGTTACGGGAGTGCACATACAAACCCTGATGTCGGTTACGGTAGTGCACCTGCAAATCACGATATTGGTTACGGTATTGCATCTACAAAACATGGTGATAGCTACGGAAGTCCATTCCTTGGCCATGACACAGCCACCTCGGGTAGTTCTAAACATAAATATGACAGTGACTATAATCAGCAAGGCGTTGACTACAATGGTCGCCATGACGGATATGGTGATGGTGGATACAGTCAGGGGAAACATACAGGTCATGGCGGATATCCTGATAGATTCTCCCGTGATTTATCAAGTTATATTTACAGAACCTTACAGCACTGATATTGTGTCGTGAACATGTTCTGTCGTGCAAGGGCAAACAGCACTAGGTGTTTACATCTGCACTACAGAGACAGTATACTACTGTACTATATAGTTGTCAATAATGTTACCTTATATTTTTATTTCAATTAAAATTCATAATGACTTTTATCATATGAGTTAATATTAACGATATTGTTCGACATTAATAAACACAAGATATAAGCTATATGCAGCCATTGGTATTCTGCTTGTATATTACCTCTCTTAATCAAGTATTGTGTGTTTTTATAATACGTATAGTAATATAAGGTACACTGTAAGCTTGATATGTATGCTAAGTAATAAGAGGTATTATTTCAATGATGTTGAAGACAATTAAGATCGAAATATCATTAAACTAGATGTTTGTCATCATTATTAGGCAATTTCTCTGCCCAGGTTTTTAGACGTATAAGTTGTCGGAAGTCTCGACGTAATTATATTCCACCCTTTTTCATCCATACACAATGATCAGCAATATTCCTTTTAATAGAGGGTTTCATGACCTGTGGCATAATAAGCGTGGTGGCGACATTTCGTTATTACAAAAAAAAAGTTTGTTTCTGCACAAAGGTAATCCATTGCCACTCCATTTAGGCAATTGAAATGTTTACCATCCACCCCGGCATTAATAAACATCAAAGCGAACAATTATAATATATAAACAATAAACGTATCACACTATGTGGGAGCTGGAACAATTTTTTAAATAGTTAATTAAAAATAACCACAAACCCCCTCTCTCCAGAGAAAATATCATTAAAAAGGCCTATGGCCTACTGGATACTTGGCTCTTCTGACAAAACGAATGTATACGAAAAAATGATTTTTTTTTGAAATTTGGTCAAAAATCCCATTATATATATGAAAACAATAACAGCCAACACAGGACACTTTCGTGCAAAAACAGGCTTATGTGGGAACCTCCGGAGGATGTTTAGATGAAGCAGATGACGGGGACGGGGAAGACACATTTTGTTTCTTTTAAAACTAAATACCAGAGTGGGGGACGAACGACTGCAAGTAGAACCGAAGGCCTCGTGGCAATTGATCAGAGAAGAGTATACGTGTTTATTCTATGTGAAGGGTAGAGTACTAATAAAATAAATGAAGATATGTACAAATTGAGTTATATCTAGATTAAATGGAATAAAAATGAATACCATAATGTCATAACCAATGCAAATATAGGTTTCGTATGCAGAAAAAAGACTTTTTGTTATTCTACCCAAATTATATATATCACAATTCCTGATAGATAAATAAATAATGCTGCAGACAGTTAAAACTACTAATATGCATATTCTAAAGTAACTAATAAGTCAGTGAATGTATATTGCTTTACGTCGTTATCAGTATATATCATAGCAATATTGCGTTAGAAAGAACCCTGAAGAGGAGCTATTCCCTTTTTTTATCGAATGACTTGAATGTTTTTTTCTAGCGCACAGTACCAGAGACAGCGCAGCACACTCCAGTAGTCCAGGCCTTTGAACAGTTTGGAATACTGTATTAGCACTATCTCGTCAAGTACTTAAGTAAATAGTACCTAAATCAGCTGAGTCGTTTTGCTTCACTGAACCATAATATTACATTGAGGCGGACCCCACTCCTGTGAACGTAGCCCATGCTGCGCATGCTGGTGACCCCAAAATATATAGTCATGACAACCCACCTACTTTAAAGCCGGTCAGTCGTTTCGCTGCACTGATTCACTGTGAAATTATTTAATTTCTACGTACCCCACTCCTTATGGAACGTTGACCATGCTGCGCATGGGGGTGGGCCTATACAGCCTGTGCTCAGCGAATCGCGACGACCCACCTACTTCAATGTCACCTTTCGACGATGATTTTTCGCCGATGATTTATAATCTGTTAAAGCACTGCAATCTGTGGATGAGAAATGAATGTTGTACATATTACCCCGGTATAGCTTGAGGTTAAGGTGATCGGGCATAGCTGGCTATTGAGAGTGTTTCCTTCATTCTCCCAAAAATTAGAGGTTCTGGGCATGCCTATTAAATTCCCCCGCCTCCCAGATATGACCAGACAGCGGAGGTTTGGGTTTTGCTTTGTAATTTAATACTGAAAAAACGACGTGTCCTCTCTTTCAGCTCTGCCATCCAATAGTATTCGAAGCCATGCATGCTGCTGAGACCCCGTACATGCTGCTGAGACCCCGAGCCACCTCCCCGTGCTGCTGAAACCCCGTAAGTGCTGCTGGGACCCCATGCCACCTCCCCGTGCTGCTGAGAACCCGTACATGCTGCTGAGACCTCCATCTCCCCGTGCTGCTGAGAACCCGTATGTGCTGCTGAGACCCCATGCCACCTCCCCGTGCTGCTGAAACCCCGTACATGCTGCTGAGACCCCCACCTCCCCGTGCTGCTGAGAGCCCGTATGTGCTGCTGAGACCCCATGCCACCTCCCCGTGCTGCTGAAACCCCGTATGTGCTGCTGGGACCCCATGCCACCTCCCCGTGCTGCTGAGAACCCGTACATGCTGCTGAGACCTCCACCTCCCCGTGCTGCTGAGAACCCTTATGTGCTGAGAGACCCCCACCTCCACATGCTGCTGAGACCCCCACCTCCACATGCTGCTGAGACCCCCACCTCCACATGCTGCTGAGACCCCCACCTCCACATGCTGCTGAGATCCCACCTCCTCACAGTTCAATAGCACCCGAAGCCATGCATACCTTATTTCTACGGTCAAATATTTAGAACCGCGTAAGAGAAACTCAGACATCATGGAAATTGTGGGAAACCGTCAGAAACCAGACAGCCAAGAAAATGGCGAGAAATCGCTGGTTGATTGTGGTGAATGGCCCCAGCAATATGAATCGTTGCAACGGGGGTCTCAGCAGCATGTGGAGGTGGTGTCTCAGCAGCACGTAAATTGTCTCAGCAGCAGTGGGAGGTGGGGGTCTCAGCAGCACGTATAGGCTAAGGGGGTCTCAGCAGGACCTATGTGGTTTCAGCAGCAGCATGCATGGCTTCGAGTGTTGTTGATTGTTGAACTGTGAGTAGTTGGGGGTCTCAGCATCAGGTAAGGCGTCTCAGCAGCATGTGGACTTGGGGGACTTAGTAGCACCTATAAAGCTACGACTCCACCTATGCGTGATGTGTGAAGCGTGATGCGTGAGGCATGACACGTGCTCACCGAAATCATTGGGAATAGAAAGAGCGACTCCACATGCGCGTCATGCGTGATGCGTATTCGTTTTGGGCTCGCGTATTCACCGCTCTGGGAGCGATCAAAACGCATACCGCGAGCCTACCATGACGTCATTTTATTATTCTCCCGGGTACATGTGATCGCGGGACAACGAGCATGATGACCCATTCGTAGATTACATACTCTTCTTTTCTTATTTGTGCTCCTTTTTGGTGACACTTACATTATTATGCCACGCAACGTGATTGATGATGCGTATATGGGGAAGCTGGTCAATCTGGTTGAGGAACACTCAGCACTATATGACATTTCAAAAAAAGAATATAAAGTCAGCATCAGAGATTGAAACATTTAGGACAGTATAGCAGAAGCTATGAATGTGGGAACGTTTATATTTAGATAAGTAAGGTGTCATGTGACCCATGTCCCTGTGTTCAAAAAAGCCACAGGAGATCCGCACTGGGTGACTTCTTCAGCAAAAAGATCTTTGACGCATCACGAATCACATTTTGACGTACATGTGGAGTTGTACAATACGCATCACGCTTCATGCATCATGCGTATGTGGAGTCGTAGCTTTAGCGGTCTCAACAGCAAGCAGGGCTTCGAACCTTCCTCCTGCTATTCGCAGGTAGAATAGTTCCCATGCAAGGGGTAACTTCATTCATCCCAAGGTTTGACCTACTATAATGTCAAACACTATTGTCGGACTAGTTTCCATATCGCAACCTCCAAAACGGTCAATCACTGATTACCATTACAGGAAGCGTTTTCCACGGTCTCCCTTAAAACAAATCCATTTGGGTATTATTTAAGACTGGATTATTTAATTGGATAAATTTACAAGCTGAATGCCATCTAGCAAGTCGAGGGTGCAAGTGTAGTGATATTATTCGACACATAACCGTGTTCTTATTAGCAATACGCATGCATTATACACCATAGGCAATGCGCTCACAGAATATACTCTAATAAGACATGTTTAATGCTCCTACGCTTGATAAATGGCAATGATGGGTACGTATTACACATCACTTCGGTGAAATAATACAAAGTGGACACATCGAACGTTCTATTATTGCTAGAAAAACACGCGGTGAAACTGTGACAGTGCATGAAGATGTGTTGTTGGACATTGATTATTATGTGCTTCATTCATGTAGCTGCCGGATTGTATGGACACTGTGAGTTTTTGTTTATTAAGTATTTCATTGCACTTATGAGAAATTCATTATAATTAAACAAGGGTATTATAATACTAATATACCTATTGTCTGTGGTTTTATGTGTTCGCAGTTACTGCTGTGGATTAAATAAATACATGTTCATGTTCATGAGGTATTAAATTACCAATCAACAGCAGTCATTCAGCTTATGGATACATTATTTGCGTTCCTTTGGTTTTTTTATTAATAAGTCTGTTTTCAGCCCACACGTGTAGGTCTACTCCCTCCTACTTGTATATGGTATATGTGGCCGATTTCAAACATACCAATTAATGTACATTGCGCCTGATTTGAATACTGTTCCAGTGAGCTACCCATCATCTGATGCCAAATGTGAGGCAGAAGGAGGAGCTTGTACCACAGTCGGGGCTTGTAATGTGACAACTAGTATCTACAAGGAAGGGTTGTGTTCAGTGTCCACTGTGGTACGAGTGTGCTGTGTACCTTTCAGTCTGACATGTACAGCCACGGGAGGAAAATGTGGCCTCACTGTAGACAATTGTTTCCTTGCAGGATATTTTCCAAGTTGGTTTACCTGTAACGATGGTACCAAATGCTGTTTCCCATCAAAGAATCATGGCAATGTTGAGAGTCATGTTGGAAGCTACAACACCAAGCATACAAGTCACGGCTACAACCAGATCAGCTCTACAGCCTGTACAAAGAAGAGCGGTACATGTATGGCCATCAATGATTGCCTTGCTGATACCACCATGATCTACAAGGATGGATTGTGTGCACGTACCACATACACGCGTGTATGTTGTATACCTAGAGTAGCTGTTTGTAGTTCTCATCTGGGTACATGTACAGCAGGGATAGATAACTGTTTTAGTACCGGTCACTTTTTCAGTTGGTTCCAATGTGACCCTGCAGACATCGGTTTGAGGTGTTGTCTGCCTTCCACCAAGAAACACTACAGCTCCAAGGTACATCATCAAGGTTTGAAAAGCAACCATCATGGGGGTTCGCATGCCTTCAGCCTGATACAAGGACATCATTCCAATGACTTTGGTGACCTAGACACTCATCATGATGGCTTAAGATCACATAAAGGTAGGATCCCTAAAAGTAGATATATGCGATTCTGACGCAATCCCTAAAAGTAGATATATGCGACTCTGACGCACGGAAACATATTGTTTTCAGTGCTTTTGAGTCTATTTAGCAATATAGTCTTCAAAATTAACACTGTACCGGTATTATATGTTAAAATTATTAACATGATATATCTAGATATAACATCTACGTAACACTATGATTTAAAAATGCCACATATTTTCTGTGAAATTATGAACAATAATGTGCATCGCGTTTGTTATGTTTGTACATTTTGGTAGATGAACATGGAGCAAGTTATCATAAGCGGACATGTGAACATGTGGGTGGTACTTGCTTACACGTACCAGGTGTACTAACTAATGTGACTGCTGCCATTTGTGATCTCAATACCAACATATACAAAGATTATCTGTGTCCACCAACTACCACTACACAAGTGTGCTGTATACCACGTCACACAGCGTGTACCAACACGGGTGGTACTTGTACCACTGATGCCGACACCTGCTTCTCCGTCGGTAACTTCTTCAGCTGGTTCAACTGTGACCTTGGTGATGCCACAGTGGGTAGATGTTGTAGACCTATCCACAAAAAGAAGATAATCAATGTGGTTGTTAAGAGTCATACTTCTGGCCATGATCACCAAGGTTATAACACCCACCAGAGTTCCCATGGTGGAGTCGACAGTACCTCTGGTGGGTACCATGGGAAGGGGCATGGGAGTACCGTGATAGGCCATGGTACAAATGGTTACAGCAGTTCATCAGGAAAACGTACCGGGTTGCACGGTACCGCATTGGGAAATGACGGCAGTAGCTACAGTAGCTCAACGAACCATGGTAGCGGATACATTAGTGCATCTACACATCATGGTAATGGTCACAGTGGTGTTTCTTATTCTGCACACCATGGTGATGGGTACGGTGGTGCATCTACATACCGTGGTGACGGGTACGGGCTGGCATTTTTTGGTCAAGAACAGGACATTTCGAGTAGAATGAGACATCTTGATGATAAATACGACCGTCATTACAATCAGCATGGTCATGGTGCCAGTGGACATCATGACGGATATGGTGATGTTGGGTATAGCCATGGAGGGCAACACGGGTAGTGGCGCAAATCTTGCGATTTCTCATGGCTCACCACGTTATACTTACAGAACAATTCAGCCCTGATATGTGCACTTATTCAATAAATAAGCATGTAGGCCTACTCCTCAATAAATAAGCATTTTTGAAATCATGTAAGTGTCATGTAGATTTATATTTGTATAGTGTCATTAAAGCCATAATGTTCATTAGGAAAGGCCAGACATGGGTCAATTCCGATTTGCTTTTTCTATGTTCCTATATCATGATCGTGATCATTGCACTACACCAGATTAAACCAAAAAGACGGTGATCTTCAGTAAAGTATCTAAATATTATGCCTATGGCGTTCGTGAACCCGGTACGACTTAATAGGCTGGTGGTAGTGGGAATTTTGTGGGAAAAAAAAGTGAAGGATACTTTATGTTTAGTTCTCATGAATCAGTACACCCTATAGTATCTCAGAAAAAAAATCCCCATAAATTCAACTTGGGCAATTTTTTTATAGCAGTTCACATTTGGGCTCGAAATTGGGAGATCGAAAATGTATGATTATAAAATAAGTCATAAACCAGTTTTGTTGAATATATAAAAATAAAAAGGATTTAGTAGTGTTATAAAAACATTGTTTAATACTCTGATCAATGTTTAAAGTATGTGATTTAGGACAAATCCAAGAATGCGGCTAAATCGGGAGCAAATTAAAAAAGTACGAATTAAAATTTAATTGAAGCATTTCTGCTCCATTTTCCGTTAGAGTCGAGATACTGACTATCACATCAGGACTTTAAATAAATGTTATACCAGTTTCAATAAAATGTTAAATTGACACTTCAATCGCCATACCCTACAAAAATATTTAAAATTTATATTCCAATATTGAACTGAAAATGTTACAACAAACACTTTTCGAATACTTATCTAGAATAAGCGTACGAGGTGTATACTTGAGGAAAAAACATTTGAAGGATTATTTGAAATAATTACTTTCTATCATTTCAAAAAATAATATATTTTTTAAAATATAAACTAATTACAACTCTTTTGTATACATTTTCTGATTTACTGTCGTTATTTTGACACTTTAATTACCGTACACTTTGGACACCTTTAAAAATACTATAGCAGTATATATGCACACATCTTACCTACGACCTGTGTAAATTTAGAAATACGTATTTGGAGTACGTGCATTAGGTAGGCCTACATGTATCATATTTATGAGACAAAATTAAACCATGGACCAATCGCCATTTGTAATAATTTAGATATGGTCTAGTTAGCCTATACTATAAACTATGACTTGCTATTAGTTTTGAATGTCATTAGGCTATTTAAGTCGGGAGACGAGCGAGGATATTCAGATGAAGTTATTGCATGCTTAAATGCTTTCATTGCTTTTAGGAAACAATGGCGTGCTTGGTTCTACGCCGAAGGCTTACAAATACACCATTTGGCATTATTGTCATTTGATCAATTAAGCAAAGTTGAAAGACTATCATGCTATCAAACCCATTTTAGATAAAATCATAAGTAGGCCTACTATGGAAAGTGGAATGAATTAAATTTCTGCTTAATTCAAGATCTAATATATATTTAGTTAGTACAGGGTTGTGTTAAAGTCAAGTATGAAGAATGTCAGTAATCTGAAGGTTTAAAACTAAAATCGAACTGTGCCAAAAATGTAAGAGTGTACAATAAACTTACCTCTTAGAAGCTAACATTATATTATTCATAACGCCCTAATATATCAGACGCAGTATCAGATTTAGTGTTTGAAAAAATATTTTGGGATGATGTTCTTGGTGGCTAGACATATAAGACTATATTTTTTAGGTATAGGTAGACTCTCGTGATGCTTCTCCCTACTACTCGGACATTGGGGGTGGGGGTAGTTCTAACGCTTCTACATCCAGTTTCTACAGCATCCTGATCTCTCATACTGCCCTCTTAGATTCTAGTGACAATTTCTTCATTGAAAGGTCATCTGAAGTGTCTTCCTATGCTTCTATATACATATTGTGTATCATTGCTCATCTCTCATGGCTTAATAACAACAAAACATTTATTATAATTGATGGCTGTCTCTGCAATGATCATGGCACGTCCCTAGATTTAAATTAATTAACACCTGAGGCATTTATGGGTACATCTTACGCCATCATATTAATCTGTGAGGTCGTATAGAAGGCTTTAGGAAGCTAAACATATTTAGCAACGGCATCCACAATGGTGTACCAGCCTTTTGTACTGATATATCAACAATTCACATCCACTAACACATGCCTCGTGACAACATGTAATTTAACAATATCAACTCTTCAATTCACTCTCGCAACGTCTCGGTCCAATATCTTATGTCTTTTAAATAATTTTTCTCAGAATAATAACATGGTCATGTTGAGATTTTATTATATTTATAATTCTATGCACTTATATATCATGTTAATGTTTCTAAAAAATATCTTAATGTGTACCTACAATAAAAAATGTATTTTGATCACAATTAGCGAGTATTAGAGCACAAAAAGTCCACGTGCAAAATTAGTTAAGATTTATCTGTTTTGAGGGGTTAAGTGTCGCTAAAAGTAATTTGTTTTCACATTTGTTATATATATTTGAAAAGTTTATATTTTTCGTGATTACTGAGGATTTTATTAATATTCTAGCACAATATGGTATTATTTTTTCAAGAGTGAGTTATATTCTGATAGATGTTTATCTCGCTGCTTGATATCAATAATTTAAAGATTCTGGAGACGAAAGTGTTAAAAAAACATATAAGCATAACATTTATGTTCGAGGGGTGGGGGGATTGCAGCGACTTTATATTTTTTATGCCACCCACAGGCCTAGAAGTAGAAGTAATGTCAAGAAAGAAGTATGCAGTCAAGAAGTATGCAAACTGATACATGATTTATGTTGCAGAAATGGGCGCCATTTTGAATTTTTTTAAGTTTCTATAATAAATTCGATTTGAAATATAACTCTCGCTTCGGATTAATTGTATATTATGTATTTTTTGGCAATACAGTAGCGTGTGTTTGTGTGATTTATTGTATTTTGTATTTTTAACCAAGTTGTAGCCAATACGGGGATTTTTTTCTGAGGTACTGTGGGGTATACTGATTTAGGAAAACAATAAATAATTTATCATTCACTTTTTTCCCACAAATGGTCAAATAACTAGTTCTACCACCAGACTATAACAAAATAACCAGCCCACGAGATTTATTAAAGCTGACAGTTATACATGTAACACCCATGAGGCAGAGCCACAGAGGTAATAACATACTTAGGCCTAGTCTATATAATCATGACTATATGAATTGTTCAATTAAGAGAACCAAATACTGAAACAATTGTGCATTTGAAATTCGTTTTTGAACCAAACGTACTATATTTAGATAATACCGGCATGACGCCAGGGGCCCAGCCAGTTCTGTCATATGGCTGTGTAATAAGGTCTGGAATTGGCGAATTGACTTCTACGTATGAGCCCGGCTTTCACACTTTCGAGAAAACTATATTATCATAATCATAATAAGTATAGGCCTACTTTCCTTTTCATTTTGCATATAGTATTAAACACGTACCGGATATACATGTAGGCCTGCATGTATGTAGACTACTTATCTATGTGATTCCCAATTAAATGTGGCGTGTCACCAGTTAATTCAACGACTTTATTCAGTCCAGTGGAGAGATTTTTCTCGGAGACTCAAATATTTCCGCATATGTAATTAGCCGAAATTCACAACGTATCTTCCAATATATAATCTTACTTTAAATGCGGCAGTGTAAAATCGTTCAAGCTGGTGAGTGGGCTATATCTCGTATATGTTGATTACTGGGAATAATCGACTAGCACTACGCGCTTCTAGATTATTTCCCAGTAATGAAGAGATACTGGTGTATTCTCCATGTCCTAAATCACAATTTTAATCTTGTGGCCAAATGACAAAATTTCACAGTGGGGGGGGGGGGGTATTTTTGTTACCGCACTGAAACCATTTTTTAAAGAACTATCAATACTCATGGACTCAGAAAAGTGTTATTTCCATTGCCGGAAGTTGCTGTTTCATTGACTATTATGCAAATTAGACGGGCATTGCCAAAAAAAAAAAGATTTCTTAAATAACTTTTCAAATAATGGTTATAGACACATTTCTATGGTGTTTTACCACATTTTCATGATCAAGGATTAATATAGGATATAAAGGAAAGCATAAAATGTGAAAAACTAATTAATTATAATACAAATTAGGCAACCATTGCCGGAAATTGATCTTCACGCGATAACCATTTTGTATTCGAACGTCAAATATAGGTCATTTTGATCGTAACAAATAAGACCATACATTCCTCAACTGTAAATCACGCACAAAACAGAAATTGTGTATTTATGTGCAACAAAAAATTAGAAAAGATGTAATTTTGGAGGTCATTTTTTGCTTTGTATTTCAACATCTGACTATTTACTCCACGGCAATGTGCAGCACATCATTAGAACAGAAATTTAATTATCTGTTATCAGGCATATTACGTGTGTTGGTTGTATATTATAACAGCAATGACAGACGCTCTTGTAACCCAACCCCCTGAAAAAGAATGGTTTGGGGGTACCCCCATATAAGCATATTTATAATATGAAAAACGCATGATGCGGCAACGGAAACCACAATTTTCTTACGCCTGACGCCCTAATAGACAATACAAAATGGTTTCCACGTGGTAACAAAGTGTTACCCCTAAACCTATTCCCAGAGCACAGGTCGATATACTTTCCAATACACTGTTGAAGTTGTGAAAAATGGCGTAGGGGCGTCAAAATGTTTAAATAAACACATTAACTTGGTACAATAACAATACTTTTTGTGATGTTTTATATTATATTTTGGAATTTAATGAAAAGTGCACAAAATAAAAATACAGCCTGTTTTTTTCCAACGACACCATTGATTAACCGTGATATCAATGCGTATCGTTTGCATGCTCTACATATAAGAGCAGCATAAGATAGTGACTAAATGTATTCCAGTTCTGTATACATACTAAGCAAATAATTATTTACAATATTTAAATAATTAGTTTACAGTCACCACATCACTCCGAGTCTACCGATGATTGATAAATGAAGTCTTATTAGCAATGCATGTGCACCATAGGCGATGCGCTCGGCTAAATGCTCGTCGGTAAGTTATGCTGTTGCGTTTGACAATTCCCAGCAAACACAAAACATTTGTATAACATTTGTAGAATGTTGGACCAACGTCGAAGACGTTGGGCCGACGTTGTACAAATGTTATGCAAATGTTTTGTGTTTGCTGGGTTGACTACGGCGGATGTGGCATACAGTCTGAATAGGAAACAAGTATTATTAGCTGCTGAGTAGTTGATAAAAGTGACTTTACCGTTGTATTTCAGCGATAAATGCCAGGTGAAAAACGGTGACAATATGTTGTTTTGTTGGACATTCATTATTGTTTTGCTTATATATCCCTGTGCCGGATTGTATTATGGACACTGTGAGTTATTTCAATGAAATTAAAAATAATAGTATGAAATGCATTTGGGTGAGACGAGAGAGATATCAAATGGGATTTATTTTTATTTATTTTACTGTAAAAATAGTATAATTAAAAAAGTCAAAATTTAAATTTACTTCATGTGAAATAAATGTACTGCGCTGTTATTTTGCATTTGCTGTACTTTGAAGTAAATAAATTAAAATATCATTCTAGAATAAGACACAATAATTATTATGATAAAAAGGCTTTCATCTTTTTAAATGTAGGTAATATCAGAAATCCATAATACATGCATTTCTGGTGTTATACATGTCAGTATCTATGTGGATATGAAAATAGCTCTTTACGAACGTTTAAAAATAGTGAATTTTATGTATACTACAAATATGTTTGCAGTGAGCATCCCCTCTTCCGATGCGAAGTGTGAAGCAGAGGGTGGAACTTGTATCACAGTCGATGCTTGTGATGTTACAACTAGTATCTACAAGGATGGGCTGTGTGCGGCGTCCACTGTGACAAGGGTGTGCTGTGTACCTTTTAGACTGGCATGTACAGCATCAGGAGGCAGATGTGGTCTCACTGTGGACAACTGTTTCCTCGCAGGACGTTTTCCAAGTTGGTTCACCTGCGACGATGGTACCAACTGCTGTTTCCAATCAACAAATCATAACAAGGTTGCGACTCATGGTCATGGTGGAAGCTACAACACCAAGCATTCAAGTCACGGCTATAAACAGATCAGTTCTACAGCCTGTACAGAGAAGAGCGGCACATGTATGGCCATTAATGATTGTCTTGCTGATACCACCATGATCTACAAAGATGGATTGTGTACACGCACCACAGATACCCGTGTATGTTGTATACCTAGGGAGACTGTTTGTAATTCTCTTCTGGGTACATGTACAGCAGAGATAGATAACTGTTTCAACACAGGTCAGTTTTTCAGTTGGTTCCAATGTGATCCAACAAACAGTACTGTGAGGTGTTGTCTGCCTTCCACCAAGAAGCACTACAGCTCCAAGGTACATCATCACGGTTTGAAAAGTGATCACCACGGAGGCTCGCCTGCCTTCAGCTTAATACAAGGACATCATTCCAGTGACCATAGTGACATAGACAGTCATCATGAACATGACGGATACATAAACTCTCAAGTTAGATATAGACCGAACAAGGGACGAAATCATGATTATGGTAATGATGATGGTTACCATGGTTATCATCATCATAAAGACAGTTACACTGACCACAACCATGATGTGTACACCGGAAGTGAACAGATTGGTTACAATAATCATAATGGACGGTATGCAGGCCATTATGATTCTGCGTATACGCCACACAAAGGTAGTTACTATATCTATACTAATCGTAACAATAGGAGATCATATGAACACAATGCATTGCCACGCCGCTACAAAGTTCCACGTGGTGATGTACATTATAGACAATACATAGGAGATAGAAGGGAGAATCATGGTGGTTATAATAGGCAAAAAGGTGGGCATCACGACGACTATAGGCCTAAAGGTTACGCTAGAAATAGCCAATACAGGGACCAATCAAATGTTAATAAAGATCACTTGAACAGCGCCCATAAGAACAGTTTCGCCAGTCAGGGCTACATTGGTGACGACCGATACCGGGATCATTCGAGTGATCTTAGTGATCACATCACAGCTTCCCATCAGAACGGTTACGCTGGTGAAGGCTACAATGGAAAGGGTCAATACAGGGACTACTCAAGTGATCGTATCGCCAGCTCCCATAGTGATGGTCACGCTGAATATAGCCGTGACCACAACAAAAATCTTGCTAATAAACACAGTCTTCACCAAAGTGGAGACCAGTATGGAACAAGTTATAACCCACCTAACTATCATGTACCTGGCCATGATTCATATGGTCCAAAGACTAGGCTTAGCTATAATTATAACCCCTCTGCTCATTCCAACAAGGACATATCCAGACTACTTATTGGAGATGTCAATACCAGACGCCGTGACAGAGTACATCGTGACAAGAACACACTTGGTGGTATAATCCTGGTGAATGGAAAGAATGACGAGGGTAAAACACGTCTAATTGATGTCTTCAAACAAATCTTAGCTATTAAATATGTATTTGAAGATTGAGTGGTATTATTATAGACATTGCATTTATAGGGGCCTACATTTATTCCAATACACTTCATCAAGGATCAATTATATTTGTAATGTATATTTGAAATGTATGTACTTATCTTTGCAAATAAAGACATTAAGATCATATTTTCTAGTGTGAGATGGCATTTATGTTCCTTGAATTATTTAAAAGGATTTTTTATTTATTCTTAAATTTCTTTTTATTGGTCATACTCTTTCTATCAATGCCGAAAGCTACGTTACATTCTAAAAAAGGAATAATATAGAACGTTCTTGGTTGTACAACCCATAAAAATATAAATTAAAAATAGAAAATTAACGATGAATCCGTGTATCGTAATTTTAACATTTGAAATAGTCTTATCTATTATTAATCTGTCTTGGAACCAGTGTTCCACAAATAGTTATACCTATACAGTTTATTTTGAAATAACATTGTTAATAAAGCCTCGGGCTTGATGTGGTGACTTGTGCTGAGATGAGCCCATCTCGCCTTCCCAACTATGCCGTATGAATATATTATCATTACACAGTTTAAAACAACCAGAGCCATCGAAAAGATGAAATAAATTTACCGAAGGCTACGGCTCTTCTTGTAATTATTAGCCAATCAATCTATGCTCGCCGCTGGTCAAAACTGTGTATGCATTATATTTAGAATAAACCAGGTCAGAACGACCTGAGGCCTTCAATTACAAAAATATGAATGCGCGATTGACTTCTAAATCATGTGTTAATGGAGGAATATTATCTTCACCTACAGCATTGGGACAGGCGGAAAACATAATAAAAAATATTGTAAAAAGTTATATACGTTGTGCTAATGACCGTTGCTCACTTTGTGAATATAGCAAGTGCATGAGCTGAATGTTATACTCAAGCCCAAAGCTGTAATATTAATATAGGAAGTGAGCTGAATTTTATACAAAAGCCGAAAGCCATATTTTATTTTGTTTTGCCCTGATTCGGATTTTACTCTGATATTATTTCTATCGCCTCCAGCAAGTGACGTGACACACGTGTCGCTGCAGGCGATGCTCATGGTTCATGTGATGATTTTAATATGGTAACGGCATCATTTCTCAGTAGACATTCAATGAAGATGACGCACATTCATGAGGGGTTACCAATAATCGTATTGTTCATCTTACTTCAAGCGACTTTGTCGGCTGGTAAGTTAAATAAGACAATTATTACAGCATATACCCTAATATAGTACATAATAGGTTCCTATATAATTATATAATACCATCGCATACTAGGCATACTATTCTAGGTAATAAAGTATTCTTCTCCAAATTAGTTACAGGTTTTAATTTTTCCAACCACTTAAACTTTTCAAGGGTGAGAGTTACTCTGATTAGATCTGTTAAATTTATATCCAGAAATAGGCTACAACAGTTCGACTGATTAGAGTCGCTTTTCAGATCAAATGGCGATCTAGAGGCTGAATGTCTAGAGGCTCGTACTTAACATGAACAAGTTTATGCATTTATGGTTTACAATGTGTGATTCAATCCGTCCTCGCCCGGTACATAGTAATCACTGACAGGTGGTATACATGTTGTGATTCAGGAAGGTACGCACATTATGGCAGCCACCAGAGATGTGAAGATAAAGGTGGTACCTGTGCCAACATTAATGACGGCAGCTGTAACACAGACTTCACTGCAGATAACGATCCCAGTTATAACATTTACAAGGACGGTCTATGCTACTCCACCACTGTGATACGTGTCTGCTGCATACCTACCAGCAATGTGTGCCTGCATGCCAAAGGCATATGTGTCAGTGACGCAGATGATTGTCTAGTCAGAGGACGGTTCTTCAGTTGGTTTCCATGTAACTCTACCCACCGCTGTTGTACCAAACGCAAGAAACAGATGGGATACAATAACCACCATGGTGGTCAAGGTGGCGGAAGCTCATCAGCACATCATAAAGGCCATGGTGGCAGCTTCATACAGCCACATGGTCAATCGTATTATCACAAGACAAATCAGCATTCTGACAGAGGCTATGGAGGTTCTTCACATTCATCTTCTGGTCATGGCCTCATCAGTTATCTCAAGCAGTTCTACATTCCTCATACCCTTCAATCACACTATGGTGGAAAATAAGAAACTTGCAAAACATAAAATGTTAGCAAATGGGTTATTTCGAGAGATAGCTCACGAATCTTTGTATGATTATTGATTAAATGATCCAAATATGAATGTACATAATTTTAGAACTTTAGAAAAATAAGCGAATGACAAATGTTATCAGCCGACATAATAAGCATATGTAACGGAAAATATCTGTAATTTGATTCACTGATTTTCAAACGTGTCGCCGAAAATTTATATCCTTGGATATTAATTAATACCCAAACTGGATGAATGAAATCAGTGTCTTGTCTTGAACTGCTCCCTGATGCTATCATACTATTTATATTACAGTATACAGTAGATATTATGGTATTGAACTTAAAGTTCTTAATAAATAAATACACGTTATTTCCAGGCAGTGCATACCACTTTGACAAGTGTGAAGCGAAAGGAGGAAACTGTACCACCGTAGATAACTGTGCAACAGACTTCACAAACGGCGAGTTCAACATCTACAAAGACGGTCTATGTACGCCCACCACAGAAATCAGGGTCTGCTGTATTCCTAATGACCTAGTTTGTGATCAGAAAAATGGCCAATGTACTGACAATGCAGATAGTTGTTTGGAGTACAACCTTTTTTTCAGTTGGTTTCCTTGCAATGCTACTCACAACTGCTGTAAACACAGAAAAGTGTACGGTGGTACACATGGCTCTTCAGGTCATGCTTCATCTCATGGTGGAGATCACTTTTCAGGGAGCGGACACGACAGCTCCCACCATGACATTCTGGGTAGTCACTTGAGAGATTATCACATTCCAAACTTTCTGAAAAACAATTTCAAATAGAAATAGAAAACAAAAGATTCAGGATAGAATAAGATTTATTACCTATGTCACTTCTAAATCATCGTGCACACAACACATATGATAAAATGCTTTAAATCACACTGTCGCGGATTATAAGAAATAAGAAATGTTCTATTTTTATTTGTTGTGAGTAAAATTACTTTAAAGTTGTTGTTGTGTTTTTCTTCATTGTTTGACAAATTATGTCTATTTTAATAGACAGCATAGGGATCTTATAACACAGGCATTATAATACATATATGAATGTCCTCATAAATAGCAATATAAATAAAATGCATTCCAAATATAACAAGAAAGATTGCTAAAATATTTCTAAAATAAAATTCTTCTTTTTTGCCGCGTGTTCAACCAAATACTTTTTCCACCAGACAATACCACTTGTATTTCCAAAATAATCAACTGCTCTAGGTGCAAATTGTGGATAAGTCATAGCCATAACTAAAAACAATATCCATGATTTATAATTAAATGCAAGTTATGCATAGCAAAAAATCAACAATACCTCTAATGGTTCACTATGTCACTGTTTCGTGCCTATCCAATAACCAAGATATATTGACAGACTAATTGGTGGTCTAATGTTGGGGCACCGTCTCCAACACTGGCCCAACATTGAGCCTCCACAGTGTCAATGATGCGTGCTCACTGAATGAGGTAGCTACGACATCAGGTAACTGGAACACATGGAGTTTATGATTAACGTGGATTAAAAAGCTTTAACGTCAAGTATAAACAAAGTAGGCCTACTCACTTGAATTTGTGTTTCGTTGACGCGTTTCACAGCTTCAAGTGAGTGAAAATTATTCAGATTTGACAAAATGGAGGTCAATTATTTTCAAATCTTGCTGATTGATGTCACGTTTCGCCTTTAAAATGTTTAAAATCTGACATTTAACATGTTTAAATTAATAACAAAAAATGAAAAAAACTAATATAATCGTGGTTAATGGGTTAATGAGGATTGGTGTTTTCTCGTTGTCATATAGGTTGGTTTAGTATTGGAAAAAACGTGAGACAAGCATATCCTCATTTTCTAATAAATATCCCGATCTGTGTACGTCGAAATATTATGGTCAGAATAACATAAATCCTGTTTTAACTTAATCAGATAGATCACAGTCAGTTTGGTTTGTGTGTTATTCTTTCAGCTGCTTATCATGACATAGTCACGTGTGAAGACAGGGGTGGTAGCTGTACGAGTATGTCTGACTGCCCAGATGCCAGAACTGACTTCTTCATCTGGAAAGATGGACTCTGCTATTCCTCCACGGATCAACTCGTCTGTTGTATCCCTAATGATGTGGTATGCTTTAAGAAGAAGGGCAGATGCCATGCCATCACTGAGGTGGACAGCTGCTTTGAAAGTGGACGTTTCTTCAGTTGGTTCCCATGTAACTCTACACATAGATGTTGCTTGAAGAAACCGATACACTATGATACGTTTGCTCTGAATCACGATCATGGATCACCTCATGGCTCGTTCCATGGTTCACCTCATAGCTCATCTCATAGCTCACCTCATCCATCCCGCCATAGCTCATCCCACAGCTCACCGCATTTCTCAGTATTTGCTTCTTCTCACACATCGCCCGATGACAAAGGTTATCTCTTCTTTCCCGATGATCTTGATGTCTATGACGATGACTCTTCTCATGTGATAAGCCCTGGTTATCATCATGAACCTGACCACCAAGCTTCTGACTATGGTCTTCCCCATGGATCCTCACACGGCCCTGCTCATGGCTCCGCTCCTGGCTCTGTACATGGCTCTAATCACGGCTCTCCTCACAGCTCATTTCACAGTGATGTCTTTGGCTCCAGTGCAGTTGGTCATCATGAACACTCGGGTTATGGCGATGCTTTCGGCGCATATCTCACCAAGAAACATATACCTAAATTTCCAAAAACACACTTTGGGTAGAAGATGCGACGGTGGATATTACCCATTGATCTTTCATCTGTAAATTCTACTCCGAGGTGAATTTATACTATGAATTTTTTTATAGTTATTTAGTACGCAAACGAAAACAATTTTAGTAACGTTAGTTGGTCAGGTAATGAAATGAATGGAAATATAGAAATAGTTTGGGCAACATTGAAAAACAACACACTGACAACATGCATCTAGAATATTTGTATTCACCAGAGGGCGCATTAAGTAAGAAGCTTACAGCTGTTCAAAATATAATATTCAGAAATTAGTTTTGCACCGATTTGTTCCGTATTTTGACATGCATCATTTAAATACCGAAATAAGAAACATAATAATATAGTTTTGACCTCATATTCAAAGTAGTTTTAATTATAGAGTTGAAATGACTTCATCGGTTTTAATGGGCGTTTCCCATTATTCTTTCTTCCTTCAATAATTACCAACAAGACCCATTAGCAATAATAATTATTGTTATCAATTTCAATTCGTTCATAATATATTAATGCATATTATGAGATATGTACTAAAAATTCAACAAATGTAACAAAATACGAAGAAATGACTTAACTTGAGAGGGAAACAGATTCAACACAACGTCTCTCCTCCAATCCTATTGTAATCGTCCACCGGCTAAAACATACGTTCATTTCTGTCTGATTTGTTTTATCATTTGCAAAAGTAATATCACCTCCCTTCCCCTGAAAATGTTAGATATATTTAATAAAGTCGCCAAAGTGTTTTAGGGATTGATCACTTTTAACTAATAAATTTTGCTGTTGGTAATCTATAATGGTAATCTGGATCGGTCTAATTTTTTAAACCAGACGCCAAAAAATATATAAAATGGAATAGAATTCCATTATCCCGTGCTCAGTCGGACTGATAATTACCCAGACCTGCCAACCACTCGCCTCAGTATACACTGGGCCCTACTTTTGGTCATCGGTATTAATTATTCTTGTTGTGGCCCGAGTAGCCAATCCTTTTTCATTGAATATTATCAGCTAATCATTCTGCTAATTATTCCATTATTGAAATATATGGCCGGAGCAGAACCAATCAAACACTTGCGTGATGCAAGGGGGGAGCATTGAGCTTTTGTACCTACCCTAAAGCTCATGTATTACAGAATTCCCTACGTTACTGTTTAATAAACATGCATATGGGCTGATTTTTCTGATAGCGACCATATAGTGTAGTTTTTGTTCATGGCAGTCTTTCAAGCCATATAATAAACAAAATGATCGATAGGTTTGGCCCTTTAATACTGTAGATCTGGTAATATTCGCGAGATTTTAGGTTTCGCGAAATTCGCAAGGACAAATTCGCAAAATTAAGAATCTCGCGAAAATTATTATTATGAGCGCTACCTATCATCGAAATCCATAATTCGCGAATTATATGATTCGTAAAAAGTCCCAATACCACAAATTCGCGGAATTCTAAACACGCGAAAATAACCAGATCTACAGTATTCATGGTTGACAAGTTGTCTGGCTTATATGACGCCCACAATGTTGGGAATAAGAGCATCATCCAAAAAGCGATTAATATTATTTTCTGTAACGTCAAGCTATGGACACTTAATCACTTAATATTTTGATTTCTGTTATTTATAAATTGCAAATAATGATTTGCATGTTCTGTTTATAATGGAAAAATAATAATTATACGCCAGATTTGAATAGCCAATCAATTTAATTTTCGTTATAGCATC
The DNA here is from genome assembly GCA_964017125.1 of Flabesymbios commensalis. Lineage (NCBI taxonomy): Eukaryota > Metazoa > Annelida > Polychaeta > Terebellida > Flabelligeridae > Flabesymbios > Flabesymbios commensalis. Next base: position 96,771,944 of record OZ024902.1, read on the forward strand.
GCCCATCATTTGTAATCTCACAAATAAACACGAGTGTTTGGTTTTCCGAAGGTTACGATATGGATTGCAATTATTTTTTTATTTGCCTGAGCAATGCTTCTATAATTAGAAAAAAAAAAGTTGGTCTAAATACTACTTTTTCATAATAAAGAGAGGCGAGTTTGGGTATATTTAATTAAGTTGGCATACAACTTTAATTGACTAATACACGAATGATTTGTGATTTCGAATAATTATTGTTTGTCGGGTACGATAAGTCATGGTCCAACAAACCCATCATGCATGTGGTTTGTGACGTCATTGGATTCCCTGTCGGTGTTACCGATTTAATTGATGTAATGGATGTGTGGAAAATTAGTTATAGACTACTGGATCCATTATATATCATATCAGATCCCATATCAGGTCCCATCTACAAAATACATCCATGCTCCCAGTGATGCTTATCTCTCCCACTGGGCACAAGACGTTGTTGTGACGTTGAATCATCGTCGCAACAACGTCGTGTGCCCAGTGGGGATATATGACCAATATAGCAGTGAAAATCTCTAAAGATCTTCACTTGCACTGCATTGAGCAGCAAAATCTTATTACTGCTGGACAACCGTCTGAAATACTAGCCTAATATTTAAACACCAAAGGATCAATGCACTACGTTTTCGGGAAATAGTCTTTTCTTCGTGAATATGTTATATATAACAGTAACAGTAGCAGATCTATACCTTTAACAGGAGGGATGACTGATATGTTAACTACTTTGAATTTAGTTTTGCCTGTTGCATGTGATATAACGATAATTTACTTGCACATGCTATATATTATAGCCACATATCCACTGCATACATAGTATGTGGTTACTTTGGCTTTACACCTGTTAAAATGACCATTTTCTAACACACATCTCTGTAGCTGTATGCTGGCCTCAGTCACTGAGTTTGACTCCAATGTTCAATATAAAATATTGGGTGTAATAATAATCAAATATTACTCCATTAAAAGTGTCATTAAAATATTCTAGGATATACCATGTATACAGTGTAATGCTACTGAAGCAGTAATATTGATGGGAAGAACAGCACAATAAAAAACTATTATTGAAAAACATTTATTCGCATAATCAACATTAATAAATTACTGCAGATATACATGATTGTAAAAAAAAACAATTGAACATTAATGTGGGAATCTAAATTCAGGTCACGGCAGCCTGACGTGAATTTATTTCATTATTCAATATCAATAGATATTGTGATAAAGATAATACCTATTGACTTTAACCGAATTTAAATTTAAAGAAACTTTCATGACAATTGCCTTAATCATAATTTTCAAATTTTAGTGTCATTTTAATTTATTCCCTAACAAATACAAGTTGTTTTCACTCTAATTGTATTGTTTTGCAAATTCATCACTTCAGTCTTTGTATCGAAATCCATCGACTACCTCTAGATATTATTATGTCCACCCTATACATTTATTGGAACGTGTGCATTGTGGCAAAAACAAGCCGCTGCCATGGCAAGGAAACATCCGGTCAGTAAACTGGTATTAGTTGATGTCACAGTAGATTGTCTCTGTTTGTGTTCCACTCAGGTGCAATGCGTAATTGTTACTCGCCACAATTCACTTTCGTGTTGCTATGCATTAGGCCTATGCAATTCACTTCCGTACTTCTATTTAGTTAAATTATGTAACATTGCAATTATGATTTCTATATAAAAGTCATATAATGAAATACGTGTTCACTATTAAATATATATTTTTATACTGAAAACAGAACTTTTAACAGAACATATAACTGTCTTAATAATTTTAAATGAAATTATGGGTTTTTATTTGTATATAAAATACACAAATAAAGGGAATAAACAGCTTGGCCTTTTATCAAATACACGTATAACATTACTTGAACAGATAGAACAATGACGTTGTCAGTGCATTTATTCAATGCAGGCGTGATGAGGGTGACCTTGTCAGTTCACAATATTACCACAGAGGTACCAAAATGAACGTAATCCACGTGGCGGTACCGTCAAAATATCTCTGTGTTGCAGTGGAGGTCATTATATAGCTAATCCAGATGATTGTCAGTGATTGTGTAGCTTATCTATTCATTGACATACTATTTGGTGAAATGTTATGATGCTGTGTCCGGACTCTGTATTGAAATGAGGCGGCACGCTTTTAATTTTCTGTCACTTGAAGTTGTGTCTCGCTAGCGCGATACACAACTTCAAGTAACTGAAAAAGCAATTTGTGATTAGAGCATACATTAATCCATTGTTGCCTGAATGTTTGTCAACCGTCTACGAGGCTGGTCCAACATGAAGCTAACATTGTATCAATGTCTCACGTTTGCTGGGGAAGCAGTGATGAGCAGTGATGAAGCATTCCATTGCGTTTATCCGAGTATATACATGTATAAAATTAAATAGCAATACAAATGTACGAATTTGCCCTCTCTCGTGAACATTTCGTAACACGCGCACATGAAAACGTGACCTTGGTTTAGGCTTTCACATCAGAATCCACTGTGGAGAACATCAATGCATGCTGCACGGATGTTGCGTCATGCCTACGTCACTGATAACGGGCATGCTGGGAGTTTCGTAAACATGGTCTCTCTGATGGCGCCCAAATAAATCCGCGTCCTTCTCGCTGCAGACTGTGGATGAATCCTGCGAGGGGTGAGGACGCAGAAAATCCACACAAGGTGGCGGTAGTGGATGGTTACCAGCGCGCAGTGTACTGGTATAATCATGGTCCATGTAGTCAGTACTGACTCGACTGATGACGTCACTATCCAGGTTAGCTAAAGGGGAAGCCTCCATCAGAGAGGGATCTCTTTTTCCTGGACGGTTCTGGCCGTGACCACCAGGTGGCAGCAGGACGGACCTTTGCTTGATAAGTAGTTTGGAATTCTGTGTTCTGTTTCGTCTGAAATAGAAGGGAACATTTTATTATGCTATTTATTTTACTCCCCCCCGTAGTTATTTTACATGGAACATTTGCTACTTGAAATTGTGACATGGATTTTTTAAATACCGTTCGTATGTCTATAGGGGCCTATATATCGCAAATACCCTATTTCATTTTAGTATCCGAATGAATCAGTGTTTTGGGGAACGAAATGTGCTTTAAACATCAATATTTTCCAATGGTTGGTCTCAAATTAAACAAATATGAGCAATTTCCCACAATTGAAGTTGTTGGTCGCGGTAGCGAGACACGACTTCAAGTGGGTGAAATTTAAGATAAGATAACTCAGCGGGAAAAAAAGTCAAAAAAGAAAATGTGGAGAAGCAGGCAGTTTATTTGTCCATGAACACTTGCACTCACCTGCGCATATATAACAATGTGATACTAAGCATGAGTACACCAATGACGACACCCAGCACCACACCCAGGCCTACTACAACCACCACTCCTGAAAACACAGAAGATTAACATGTCAGACAAGTCATAATAGTCAAACAGTAAATAAACGTGTTACAAAGAAACTAAATATGTTACAAGCAAGTCATAATAATACAACATTAGTTAAAAGTGATCCATACTGTGTATCCGGCGTTGTAATATGCGGTGCTGTGATATGCGGTGTCTCTCTATAATGCTATTATGAGGACCGCATAATTACATAAACCTGTGGTTCTCATAGTATTATCATGATTATAGGTGAATCAGAACCGCATTATCACAACCCGGATATAGACAGTGTGTTACATATTATGTTAACATATTATGTTAACCCCGGGGTTACAACAACTGTACTGTACTGTACTGTACTGTACTGTACTGTACTGTACTGTACTGTACTGTACTGTACTGTACTGTACTGCACTGTACTGCACTGCACTGCACTGCACTGCACTGCACTGCACTGCACTGCACTGCACTGCACTGCACTGCACTGCACTGCACTGCACTGCACTGCACTGCACTGCACTGCACTGCACTGCACTGCACTGCACTGCACTGCACTGCACTGCACTGCACTGCACTGCACTGCACTGCACTGCACTGCACTGCACTGCACTGCACTGCACTGCACTGCACTGCACTGCACTGCACTGTACTGCACTGCACTGCACTGCACTGCACTGCACTGCACTGCACTGCACTGCACTGCACTGCACTGCACTGCACTGTACTGTACTGTACTGTACTCGATAAGCAAAATCTCAAAGGCCTTGACCACTCCATAGTTTATATATCTATATATTCACCAGGTGGCGTTATCCTCAATATCTCTGGAGCAAGCGCGATGCTTTCTGTGTATAATACACTTATCCCGTTATTGGTTCACAGTGAACCATTCATACAGGGTTTTCCTGCGTCCAGTAGACACGGTCAAATGTTTGAGAGCCTTATTTTAAAGACTGACATTGGACTGAATTCAAAAATTAATGTGGACATTCCTTTTAAGGTAAAATATAACATGGGAACATGTGAGACGCATTTGAATCAAATAAAATGGCAATCTTTGAGAGCATCCTCTCAAAGATTGACATTTGCAGGGTTCAAATTATCTATCTATATACATTGTCTATGTAGAATTTTCCAACTCTTTTGTGTGAAGGGATAGGCCTACTATAGCAGTGAATATGATTTCATATCGTCCGAAGCAAATACCAGATATCGGAATGTCGTTAATAAAAAGGAGGTGGTGGTCTCTAATCACCTACAGCGTGGTATGGGGATCTCCGCACTGTAAGAGTAAAATATTTTTTTATGGCCGTAAACCCATAACATATAGGTATTCAAATGAAGCGGAAAGAGCCAACTAAGACATTTATGATCATTTCAAATTGAAAAAAACCCTTTGGTTGCCAATGTTTATGCGAAAATAATTCAGCGTTGTAAGGGGTAACTCTTTAACCGCCAAATTATTCGATCTGAATTTTCACCCACTTGAAGTTGTGTCTCGCTGACGCGATCCACAACCTCAAGTGAGTGAAAATTATTCAGATTTGACAACTTGGAGGTCAACTGTTTTCAAATATTGATTGATGCCACATTTTATCTTTGTCACATGTTTAAAATGTGGTACTTAATGGGCTGATAAAAAATGAAAACTCGAATATATGCGGCACCGGCGGTTAAAGGGTTAATACACTTACCAAAAGTGGACGAGCGACTGGAGCTGAACATATCGCCGAAGGACACCGCCCTTGTCTCAGGCCCTGTGAACAGAAAATAGCAACACCGTCCTCATTATCACTTTCATCGCTATGGCATCTTGAGAGGTTACACTTCAGGGGGAACATCTATAATATTTAGGCCCCGAATATGACCGAGTCTATATTTCTACACCAACAAATACATGGGTCTGTGAATCTGTAATATTGTTAAAGCTCAAAGGCGCAGCTGATGTTATTAGCTTGAATAAAGCCAATAAACAATATCCCGACCAACCCTTTGTTTTGTGGTGTAGGATAAAACATGTGATCCAGTAGCTTCCATGGAGCACAACAGCGAATCATGATAATGTCTGCATGGAAATTATGAGATTTAACAAAATTATATAGTGTTTTCTCTTGAAACGGGTGAAAATTGTGATTATCGTCGTAATAATAAATTCACCAAAATGTATTCATATAGAATTAAACAGAGAATCGTGAAAAGAGAGCACTTGTTTTCTAAATGTTAATCCCCTCCTTCCATCATTCTCTCTCTCTCTTTCTCGTCCTCACTCTGTCACTCCGCCTCTGTAGTCTGGATGATAATATTAATTATCGTTAGCGAAGCATCTCGTTTATGACTGTCCGCCTAATCCTATCACAGATGAAGTTTTGGCAGGGGCGGCAAGCCCACTGCGTGTGTCATTTCCCAGCGCAGCATCCAACCCCCCCCCCCCCCCCCCGTCCCCACATGTGTCGTCACGAAGCTATATCCAGTGACGTAACCCTTGTGCAGCTAAGGAATATTTATCCCAGTGAACACAAAACATTTGTATAACATTTGTACAATGTTGAAGCAACGTCAACATTGCTGGTTCAACATTGTACAAATGTTATACAAGTGTTTTGTGTTTGCTGGGATATGTTACCCGAATATTAGAGGGATCCACCTCTCGCACAACTTGTCGGTCTAATACTTTGGAGCCAGCACGGGCATTAATAAACGTAAGCTATGTTTTTATTTTGGTCCGCAATTGCCAGTGGTGCATACAATAATTCACAGCAATTTATCATCTCGTATAAAATAGATGCATTATTTGGAAACTCCACACACAGAGAATTGTTCCTAAAGCTTTGCAAAAGTTCAATATTGTTCACAAATTATATTCTAAGGAACGATTTAGTACCTGTTCAGTATAAAAGTGTGGTAATTTTCTCCCGCTCGAAGTTGTGTCTTGCTACCGCGATCCACAACTTCAAGCGGGTGAAAATTTAAGCATGCAGAATGTAACAAAGGTTGTGTATTTACGCTCAATGATACTAAATAATTTTTTGAGGAAGAACTTGTTGTACAATAAAATAATCCTGAAACGTTTTTGAGGAAGAACCTTATTAATTTCTAAAAGTCTCACTCCAGCAGTTGTAGGGTGTAATCATGGTTTACAATCGGAACGTGTACTTTTCCAGCATGTTTACTGCGTCAGTCAGAATTTGAAAGAGAACCCATTTGCCTTGCGAGCGCATTATACAACAGTTAAAGTTTATTTACATATTTGCCGGAACTAAACTGCGTAGTCAATTCCCCGCGCTCGAATTATTTTTCAAGCCCAAAAGTGAGGTACGATGCGTCCCCCTGCGCAGTGCGTGTGACAGGCAGCGTGTGGCCCCTCTGGTGACGGTCCGGGGGTATTTTTACGAAGGGCTCCGGGGAGATTTGAGGGGAAGGAAAGGCAGGGAGGAAACGAATGTGGCGGCGCGGGGAGGGGTGGGGAGGATGTAGCGGTTCTTGGTCGCCTGATGGATTCTGCCCACAAGCAGGTACAGCGAGAAAACGAGGCGAAAAAAGCCCCACCGCGGCCAGCCAAAAACACGGTGGAAACGGGAAAAGAGACGCGAAAAAGAGGGAACAGCCGGGGGAATATCCAGGGGAAAACCTCCCCAGTCGAACACGTCTGGTGACGCCTTGTAGCCGGGAGGCGGGAAGATGCGGTGATGTCCACGCCAACGGCTGGGGCACCCCTGGGGTGCCCCACCCGTTGGCGGACACGTCACATACAAACTCCGTATATGACAATAAATTACCGAAGCTAATAAATCAATTCTGTACTATACATTATCTATATTATCTATGCGTGCAAGCAACAGGATGCACAATGCCGCACAAAAAACCAGTTGAATTCTCGCCGTTGATTCATCGCCCAGATTCTCACGACACAGCGTAATTTACGGCCAGTCTGTCATCTCGGGCGTGTTTTAATAATGCACGGTGACGGCCGTACATTTTGTTCCGGCAAGGAGCGGCGCGGACTCGGAGAGTCCCGGCTTCATATACAGGTAGACAGCGCGGGAGGGATCTACATCAGCTGCCGCAAGTCCGGAATCCCTCTCGTGATGGGCGCGGCGAAAAAAACACCGCCGGTATCGAGTGGCATGTAAATGGATTAGACGGAATTACAACTTTGATGTTTTTTCAGGGCGAACATATTGTTTTGTAAAAACAGCGGCACTTTTTCCCCATTTCACGCCACGACACACGTACAGCCAGATCCAGAATACATGGATCACGTCATGTAAGAAAACAAAGAAAACACAGCGCTTATATGGATCTGATACAAACCGCCATTTTTTCGAAAACATCAATCAACTTTGTTTGTTTTTCACCTGACGCTTTTTTTCGAATAAAAGAAATCTAATTGATCACTGCATAGAATCGACATATTCAATCCTATAGAATTACACTGCAATTTCTACTGCAACATACAACACATGGAATCTCTTAGCTGGGTGGCAGAAACATGATAAATAGCTACATAAATGTATGATAATTTAATTTAGTGATAAGTCAATGGAGAACACCGTCTACGACGTTGGACCAACGTTAAGCCAACATTGAGTCAACGTCTTGTGTCTGCTAGGGAGTGTGTAATATTGAAAATGTAACCGGATAAATTGTAAGAGCAGAAATACAAGCGTACTTTCAGTTTTATATAAATTATTAAAGTATGAGTGTATGAATGGTTGGTCAATAGTTAAAGGGACTGGCCCAGGCTGAAATCGGTGATTTTATTTTGGGTTCTTAATATGACCATATGATGTAAACATGTCCAAAGAGTAGAACCGCAATTTTTTTTATTTTTCGTGCTGCGCATTCACCAGTTAGGCTAGATATAGAGACGAAATTCCTGATTTCTATTTATTGACAACCATGCCAAAAATAGGAGATGCGGGAATTTCGTCTCTATATCTAGCCTAACTAGTGATTGCGCAGCACAAAAATTAAAAAAAATTGCAGTTCTAGTCTATGTACATGTTTACATCATATGGTCATATTAAGAGCTCCGAAATAAAATCATCGATTTTTTGATGATTTTAGCCTGGGCCAGTCCCTTTAATAAGTCCCTACTCTTATAACACCCTGATGAAGATGCCATTATTAACATTCGATCGTTTGCACGCGTGACTTATTGTTTTTTACCAAGCAACGTTATCTTTTAAAAATATTTCAATTAGCCGATGCATTTTAAACAGCTAATCATTTTTGTGCACCGAAGAAACAGTGTAAGCCCAGTAAAAATAAAGGCTAACCCAGTGGTGTTTTAGTGTTGGGCCACCGCCTGCGATGCTCGCCCAACATTAAAACAGCATTGTATCAATGCATCTTTTTTGCTGGGTAAGTGTTAGGGAATTTCACGATCCACTATGTGCCACCAATTTAGCTACACTCATGTACCATGAGCCAACGTCTTGTCACTTAAGACCTCATCTAAAGCCATAGACTGAAAGAAACGAGTTTGTTCTATGTCTACCACTTAGCCACCTCTCCCTAACTTATGATTAGCTAACAGTTAGCTACTACCTAGTGAGCTACCCAGCAAACACGAGATGTTGATCCATCGTGTGTTTGATGTTGGCCCACCGACTGCGACGCTGGCCCAACACACAATCGTGTTTGCTGGGTACCTTGTGACAAACACTGAGTGAGATACGTGAACGAAACATTGAGGTCGGCCTGCGTGTGCACTGTTGTGGTTGAGACCAGCAGTGGATATTGACAATGGGTCAGGCCCGGTTTCACTTACCCACTTAAGATTACATTGTGTCTTAAATATTGATATGTGATAAAGTGTCCTTATCAGTCAATTTAAAACTGATTTAGATTGAAGACTTAAGTCCTTTGGTAAAACCGGGACATGGTCAATCAGCGCCCAGATATATCAGGAGTTAATTTCATGAGTTTAAATATCCCAAAAAAGATTGTTTTAATGATTGTGGTTGGAAATACGAAAAGAGTAACTGATGGAATCCTTATTTTCCAATATCCATCAATGCTTGAACCACACCAGTGCTTGCGCGGCTCATACAGCAACACTTTAATATGTTCTAAGAACATGGTTGGCACTTTCCTATTTCTATTGGCTTTTGCTCTTCTGGCATATAAAATCTTGCCACCATCGTAGTTTTTGACGCTGTAATCAGGTAATGTGTCTTGTGAAACAAACACCGTTACGAGACGGGTCCAGGACATCGCCACAAACGTTGGCCCAGCGTTGGTACCACGCTGTATCGGTATTTCACCTGGATCACAGGATCCCAGCAGACACAAGACGTTGAATCAATGTTGGCCTCACGTTGGTTCACCGTCTACGAGGCTGGACCAGCCCTGAGCCAACATTGATTCAACGTCTTGTGTCTTGCTGGGATGATTGGTAAGTGAGTGGATCCCATGCGGACATCAATGACGTGTTATGTTATCAGCCGGTGTGATCCTGAACATCCACGCCGAGCAATGCCTGTAATCCTGCTTTCTCAGTCTCCACCCTGTCCTAATGACAAGACAGTGTGTAACATGGTGGTGGTGTCCCTCTTCACTGAGAGCTCCAGACGTTAATCTTATGCTGGTTTAACGCTGGGTCAGCGTCTGCGACGTTGACCCAGCGTTAAACCACCATAAGATTAGCGTCTGGTGCTTGCAGGATCCTGCATAGTGATGGACCACTGGAGCAGCCAGTGTAGGCCACACTATATAAGTAAAGACCTTATTAAAATCTTTATTTCTACAGAGCCTTATTTCTATAGGCCACACGGTTCTTTCACCAAGCGGGGTGTCTCCACATACACTAAAGTGAAATTAGATAGTTAAATTTAATCACAGAACTGGCACCGACCAGGTGCAGATGAGCGATCTCAATTACAATATTGTACTGCTTTGATTTGCTGATTAGGTAGTGTTTTCAAAAGTCGTGATAGTAAAAGTATATAATTGTGTTATTAGACATCAATAATGACAGAAATGCATTTCTTGTAGTATGCTTTTCTCATATTAGTTGTGTGCTGGTAGATTTGTAAAAGACTCAGTCAATCTCATTATATCAATAAATCTACATATTGAAACTATGGGCGTTATTAACTTCATGCAACGTTATCATAGACTGATAGAATTAACTTGACTATGCAATTATTACAGAAGCAGTCACCAATAAGCAGTCACCAATAATTGTAAAAACAAATGTGAATGTGACAGTGCGGGTTTCATATCGGCGGCGTGGGCGATTTATGTCGTCATCATGAGTGATTTATGTCGTCATGAGTATCGACAAATTACATGTTCCAAGCTACTGAAAAGTATATGATTACAATATGGCCTACATGCCCGATAATAATGAGATGTGTATCCAATATTGCGCCAACATCGCAGATATTGGTCCAATACTGAACTAACATAAGCTCAACGTTCACTGTATTAGTTGCTGTGATTCAAGCTCATGTAAATATTTAAAAGAGTAGGACATTCTTGTCTCTGCTTCTAGATCCTTTCTTCACAATATAGCTTAGCGTGTGCGGAAAATGCAGACATAAACGTGAAAAAACATGTATTCTGGGAGATATCACTTACAAATCAAATTATTTTTTGTAAGTTATTCAAATCTCATTCAATTAATTCTACATTTTTAACAGTTGCGTGCAAGTGTAACTTCAATTAATAATAAAAAAAAAGCACAGATGGTGCAATTTGAATATAACATTAAACGCAAGAAAATATCGGCCAGCCAGCCGGCCAAAAATATCCAGAAACAATGCTGATGGAATTATAATGGATATTAAACTTTTAAATACAATTGTTTACTAAAACTGAACAGTTTATTGCGGATGAATTTAACGATTGCATATTACATTAAAAAAATTACAAAAGATTATTTCACTGTGTCTTGTTTAATATACCCATGGCAGAGAAAGGGTTAATATGCTATCAAATAAACGCCAACTGACTAATAAAAACAGATGTGGTGACGCTATCAGCTGGCGATGGGGATTTGCGCCGAGCATGTCGTGGAGCGCTGTGTCAGCACTGGTACAAGGTTGGGACAACGTCTTAGACGTTGGCTCGACTTTGCAGCAATGTTTAGCCAAGGTGTTTCCATTTTTTGTGTCTTTGCAGTGAAAGTAAGGAGAACTGTATACTCCGCCCATCCACTCTCATTATCGCACGTAATACCATCAGCTTACAAGGTTGAAAAAATCCACGCTTAATTTCATTTCCCCACTCTGCACTGCTGGTTTAATGCTGGGCCACAGTCTGCGATGCTGGCCCAACATTAAACCAAGTGTGGCTCAACGTCTTGTGTTTGCTAGACAGAGCTAGCTGTATATTGCGTTGCCTTTGTGATATCAGTTTGTATTTTCTCAGCCATTTTTTTATCTATTTATGTTGGTAAAATAAGCATATGGACGAGTGTGTGACCGAGCCAAAGAAAGAAAAGGGTACAAATACGATCTGAACTTGAACATGTTCAGAAGAAAACAATAATTCATTTTTTAGCTGTCGTGTTAAAATGGCCCTGATTCGCAATGATACAATACTTTCAATTAAATGCATATATATATATATATCGTATGCATATAAGCATCATATGGATCGAGTGAATTCAAAACCTTTTTTATCAAATATTTGTATCAAATATGTCAATTACCTGAAAACCAAAAACATATATCATATAAAACATACAATGATAATCATCGTACACCTTTAAAAAATATGTAAATGATTGCAAACTGTATAGTGTGACGCATTATCGTTATCATTGTACTTTTTTGCTATGTTGCTTTTTACTTCGAATAGTAATTATATAAGTATCAAATACGTTTTAATATAATGTTTGCAGCTTATATAACGTAGAAACAAAATGACAGACCCTGATCTTGTGGCATTTATCCGAAACTACGATATAATATTTTTTATAGAAACAATGAAAGGGAACGATTTTACATTGGCAATACCTGGTTATAAATTCCATCATGTGAATAGAAAACATAAACATAAAAATGCCTGTAGAGCTTCTGGTGGTATTGGCATACTTATTTCAAATAAATATGCAAATTTAACTAGGATAGATCATACCTACGACTATTTGGTATGGTTGACATTAGCCACAGACTGTTGTCAGAAAAACATTAAAATTATCTGTGCCTATATACCACCAGAAAACTCATCATATGTCGCTGTAAGAAATGATTATTTTACTATGCTAGAAGAGGAAGTGGCTAGATATATTGAAATGCATCACATCCTATTATGTGGTGACTTTAATAGTCGTACTGGTCAGGCTCCAGACTATGAATCGGGGGTAACAGATATCAATGCAAATGTTCCAAGTGAACGTTCTAATGAAGATATAGTCAGTAACAAATATGGTCAACTTTTACTAAATTTTTGTATAAACACAGGTTTCAAAATAGCCAATGGGTGCATGTTTAATGATAATGGTATAGGCCGCTATACATACTACTCTCCAAATGGTTCAAGCACAATAGACTATCTGATCTTTAATGAAAATAACATAATCAGCAAATTTGACGTTCTACCGAAATTGGTAGAATCAGATCATTGTCCCATACAATTCAATATTTCCAACACTAAACTCGATTGCAACCCCTTAAAAATAGACACCTGTGTAAATGACACATCATCTCGGTCTAATGTTTTTATATGGCAAGACGAGAAAAGGGAAGAATATCAAATAGCTCTACGGAATGAGCAGGCATGTCATGCATTTGAGGAAATGCTGTGTGCCGCCACCGAGGGGTGTAATACTGACACTCTATGTGACATGTTCAATGGTATGCTAGAAATTGTAATTTCGCCATTATTCCCAGCAAGGAAACATATTTCGAAGGAAAGGAAGTGCACGCAAAATAATTTCCCCTCTAACCCTTGGTATGATAAAGAATGTAAATCCTTGAAGTATGTTGTTAATAATATTGCTAAGCATAGAGACTTTAACGCACAGCAAGACGAATATAATATACTGTTACGACAATATAAGCAATTAATCCAAAGAAAGAAAAGACAATACCAGCAAGCCAAACTTAGTGAGCTGGAAAATATGAGAACAGAAGATCCTAATTCTTACTGGAAATTCTGGAAATCCTTAAATCCTAGAAATGTCACTACAGGGCCTACCTTGGAAGACTTTGTGAACTAATTTGAACAGCAAGTCTACCCACTCCATGTGGATTATTTTGACTATGAACACATGAATAATATTATAAAGCAAGTTACGTCATTCCAACATAATGTAGAGCACGATAAATCTAATATGACACAGTTCCTAAACAGTCCCATAACTGCGGAAGAAATTAAAAAGGCGATTCAAAAGTTAAAATGCAAGAAAGCAGCGGGTGTAGATGGTATTTCTGCCGAATTTTACAAATATGGATGCAATGAGCTCTTGCCAGCATTAGAATTGTTGTTCAATACCATTCTTACCAATGGAGAATATCCATCTAGATGGGCTACCGGTATAATCCACCCGGTCCACAAAAAGGGGGACCATGGCGTTCCAGATAATTACAGAAAAATCACAGTCATGCCGTGTATTGGGAAACTATTTGAATCTATACTTAATAACAGACTCTCATTTAAAAACGAAGTATGTAATGATAATGATCCCTATCAAGCTGGTTTTAAAACCAATTCGCGAACTACGGACATTATATTCATACTATGTGCCATCATAGATAAACAAAGGTGTTTTTCTAAGCCCCTGTATACATGCTTTGTCGATTTCACAAAAGCATTTGACTATATTGATAGAACAGCATTATACTACAAATTATTGAACAGGGGAATAGACGGCAATTTGCTAAACATAATAAAAAGCATGTTTTCTAAAGCAGAGTGCCGTGTAAAATGGGACTCGCGTATCAGTGACATATTAAAAAGCGAATTTGGGGTTCTACAAGGCGGTATGCTCAGTCCCAAACTATTCACGGAATTTTTACAAGACATATCCGCATCATTTGACCAAGATAAAGGTATCGCTGTGGACACCTTACTAATGGTATATCTGTTATTTGCAGATGACCTTGTCCTTTTTTCAGAATCTGCCGAGGGATTACAAAAACAGCTAACTGCCCTGTATTCATATGCTTCCCTATGGCATATCATAGTTAGCATTCCTAAAACAAAAGTTCTTATCTTTAATGAACGTTACACAACAGTATGCGGAAGCTTCCACTATGGTGATAACATTATAGAAAAGGCTGAACAATATAAATACCTTGGTGTAGTGTATAGCACCAAGTCCGCTAATAACGTGTTAAAAGAAACTTTTTCTCATCTTGCTTCCCAAGCTGGGAAAGCAATCTTTGCTCTACGTAAACAGTCCCGTCCTGTGGTCGGTAAATTGTCACCCACTATTGCGTTCAAGGTATTTGATTGCCAAATATTGCCCATACTAGAATATGGAAGTGATATATGGTATACAGGCGATGATGTTAACGATCTGGAAAAAATCCATCTAAAATTTATTAAATCCACACTTGGCGTTAGAAAGCAAACACCTACTCCTGCAATATATGGGGACACGGGTCGATTTCCACTGATCATCCGGCAACACATAAAAGCTGTAAAATATTGGTGTAGGATTCTAAAATTATCTCGGAGCCATCCAGTCAGAAATGCCTACAATATGCTACTTGAGCTAGATGCCATCGGCTTCACGAACTGGTGTTCCCGTATTCGCTCTGTCCTCGAACGAACCGGGCTTGATCAAACTTGGGAATCACAGAATATTGGGGATACAAATAGATTCATGCTTTCATTTAAAGAATCAATAGTTAGAATATTTACACAGCAGTGGAGAAAAGATATTGAGAGCTCGAGTAAGCTGCGCACATATGCATTAGTAAAAAAATATTTCTGTGTTGAACCATATATCTTGCACATAAGGGGGAACCACCTCATAACAGCAATGGCGAGATATCGAATGAGCTCACATGATCTAAATATAGAAAGAGGACGATTCAATAATCCAATCACTCCAAAAAATCAGCGAATATGCACAAGGTGTCAATTAAACGAAATTGACGATGAAATACATCTTCTTCTCCACTGTTGCGCTATGAAGAATGAACGCGAAATCTTGTATGATTCTGTAGCCGCAATTATCAATATACAACCGACAAATGAAATGTTTCTAGGAAATATGACATCTAGAGACATAACAGTGGTGAAGTCACTAGCGCAATTTATTTATGGTTGCTTTAAACAAATTAAGGGCTAAAACTACTGAGTATAATAAATCTGTCACCTGTCGCTATATTATTCATATTATCATGCCCTCATGATCTGACTTGGGTATTACCACATATCAAGACGGTTGTTGCTCTCGGATCTTATTATTTGGCTTTTTGGGGCCGGTTAGGGACGTTTCCGTCGCCTTTGTTATCAGACGAGGTGGGGCCTTATGGAGGATTTCAGAGTTGCTAAGTCAACTGATTTTCTCCATGAGGTCGGGAATGTTTTTCTTCGATTGTAACTCCGAGTATGTGGTTCTAACTAGGTCGTGATTGAAACAGTATGAATTAAACAATATAGTGAATTATAAAAAGGCTTAATGTTTTTGTGCGAGGGCCATGTCCTGTGTGAATTGCACAAATAATTTTTAACCGCCATTACTACTGTTATTACGTCGTTAAGTTTGCACCACTAGTCAATCTCAGGGAATCTCCGCGCTCATAGCGACTGTGCTTGCATGGTCATATGACACGGAGCTACCTGTTTATGCCATATTTATTGTACTTGCATGATATTATATTTAATTTTAAAAAATACCATATGATTTTTACCATTGGCTTATTGCATACTCCAGTTACTGTAGCATAATCATGCACTTGTATATATTTTAGGTTTCTACGCTTTCCAGAGTGGCTTTTTTGCTACTATATATAATTAGTATGTCATACGTAGTAGCTATTTTATCTCTGGTTTTGGTGCGGGAAACAAAATGATAGACCTCTATGTTATCTTGGCAATGCCTTTTATTTCATTTTTAGTAGTAGTCATTTATATTATCGAAATACCCAGTTTTTATTTTGGCAATGCCACTTAACATGATTTTAGCTGTGTATGTCATACCATGTATATTATCATATGATTTTAACAAGCTAACAATCTTGTATATACATGTACATATATCTCTTTCATTTCTATGACAAATAAGTCTGTAATGACTTTTCTTTTCTGTCAATAAAATATCTGTCTGTCTGTCTGTCGTAGTGTTAGCTATCTCGTCGCCAAAATAAAAACTCGCTTTTTGTAGTTTTTATACACTTTTGGCGCTTTTTAATACCGGCTTTAAAATATGTCACATGTCTTCTATCATCGGACATAACTTTAATATGCCTAATATCTGGAAAACCGTGCCGAATAGCTAGAATATTACTATGAAACAAAATATGCGGTTTCAGGTAGGGAAAAATTGATCAAATTCTAAATGACCAACCATCGGACATTACCTTAATATGCCTGATATCTGAAAAAACGTGCCACATATCTAGACCATTACTATGAAACAAAATGTGCGGTTTTAATAGGGAAACGTCCCTAACCGGCCAATTTCAACTCGATCAAATGCAAAATGGCCGACTATCGGCCGTAATTACCTTTAATATCTGACAAACCGTGACAAACCGTGATATCTGACAAACCGTGCCAGATAGCTTGACCATTACTTTTAAACAAAATGTGCAGTTTCAGGTAGTGATATGCCCTGAAAAATTGCAGCTCGATCATATTTCAAATGGCCAGCTTGAGGCCATTATTGACGGTAGTATGAGTAATATCGGAAAAACTGTGCGAGATTGCTAGATGATTACTGCAAAACGAAATGTGTGGTTTAAGTGAGTAATCTAGGCTACTCTTAAAAATGTGAAATTTAAAAAATGGCCGACTTGCGGCCATCATTGACTTCAATTTTTGTAATATACATGGCAAACTGTGCAGGATAGGTGGGTCATTGCTGTAGAACAGAAATGTGAAACTTCATGGAAGGATGCACCCTGTAAACTTTCAATCACGCGGGCGGGGCGGGGGATAAAGGTGGACGGCTAGCCTGTTGTTAGAATATTTTTGTACAAAGTGGATTTCTGGATTAGTGGGTGAACAATTGCTTTTTGAATTATGCTGAAAAAATCACGTTTTTAATGATAGATTGACAATGTCACAAATAATCGGGGCCACTGACTCAAGAATCTCTTTTAAAAGATGTGTTGGTATATGGAATCAAGCTGGTATGACTTAGTGGCAGATTGCTTTATCTGCTTGACAACCTCGTCGACTGTAGCTTGAGTAAACGATGACAAATATTCAGGCGGCGGTGTGATGCTTTCATCATAAACAATCATCGCATCCTGGTTACTTAGGTCCAGCTCCAGCCTGATGGCTGCATTTTTTTTCTACAAAATAGTTGCGAAGCTTCTCAAGTATTTGTGTGAGACTTGCATAGTAGGGTAGCAGAAAAATACAGCACACTTGCTTAAAAAGCTCAATCATTTCATCAGTTAAACGTTTAAAGGATCGATATCGTTAATTCACATTACCACGATTACTGGTATTTTAATAAATTCTGATCGCGTTCATAAACGCTTCTATCACAGCGTAATTATTATATAACGAGTTTTATATAAGATAACACAGCTCGTTTAAAACTGGATTCTTCGGGGCCATAGTTCTCTAGATTCTGGATTATTTTAACCTAATATATTCAAAATGATATTGATATGTTGAGTAGGCCCTATGATCACGATCATGGGAAATAAATACATGGCGATGTCCACAAAAGGATCAATAGTCACTTGTATAAATGTTATGGCTCACACATATTTCTAGATTTTATCACGATGCTAACTCGCTAAATTAAATATGATTATAATAATTTTCACACTATTTAAAAAATAATAGCCTTAGTTAGGCTTCTTTATAAGAATCTGATTCTTTTAATTAGATAAATTAACGTATAACACGTCCGCAAGGCACGTGGTAAATAGATTGCTTTTGAATAATGAACACAATAATCAGCTAATTTTAGCAGACATTACTCGGGATGACTGCCTAATGGTCGGTTCACAAACTCGTTTATTCTAATCCACTTGCGAAACAGTGCGAAATTTAACGCTGAAATTGAATGAGCTGGCAGGAATGGGCGGTCATTACTTAATTAGGCAAATTGACTGGCAGAATTGCCGGTTAAATTATAGATCAGTATATGGGCGAACGGGCGTGGCAGACATCATGTGTCACTGATTGATTGATCATCTATTAATCCTCACTCATTTCACATGTGAAGCGCCAACTTGAACATTCAGCGTTTTCGTAAAAAAACATAATTTTCGCCCATTTGAGTTTGTGTGTCGCTGCCGCGACACACAAACTCAAATGGTTGAAAAGGACTTGTTTGTGTTTATTTTGAATCCGAACAACAGCTGATTGAACAACATTTTTCTAATTCAAAAGCATGTATCCGAGTTGGTTACAATAATTTATTATAAAAACCATAATAGTCGTAACTAGCACTCAAACGGTTAATATAATAGCCCTTTCACAATAAATATGCCAACCCGCTTATTGCAAAAAGCTATATATCATATAGTCGCCGAGTGTAGTTCAATTAATCTTCTGTCTAGCTTACATTTACATTTTTAATTTTCCCGCCATTGTAGCACCCACTAGGGAATCCGTGGTGATGAAAATCTATATAGATCTCTGTATTTAGATGTCCTTAATATCGGATACCGGATAATTTTCATTCTCCACACATAGATGTCGCTCAGGTCAACCCCGCTCTATAATCTCTGAGGTCAGAATGGATAATTTTATCACGGAAAATGAAAATGATCAGACGCGTCCTGCTAGATCGGCACAATACATTCAATACTGACTGATTGATTCTAGATGTACCTCATTCAAAAAGTCACGACTCAATTGCATTTTAATAAATTAATCTGAAACTAAATTTGTTGTTTATATCGCAGCCTGAACTGGGCCTACATAGTCAGTTTTATAATATGGTTTTGTACTCAGGCAAATACCTGATGTCCATTGCCATTTGAATGCTTCCATTTGTATTACCGATTGACCCAGGGGATACATCCACATCAATCTGCACCATATACGGGGTTAACCCTTTAACCGCCGGTGCTGCATATATTCGGGTTTTCGTTTTTTATTAGCACATTAAGTACCACCTTTTAAACATGTTAAAGATGAAATGTGACATCAGTCAGCAATATTTGAGAACAGTTGACCTCCCTTTTGTCAAATCTGTATAATTTTCACTCACTTGAAGTTGTGGATCGCGTCAGCGAGACACAACTTCAAGTGGGTGAAAATTCAGATTGAATAATTTGGCGGTGAAGGGGTTAATAGGGAAATAACTGTATGTTTGTTATAATTATAACACAGTGTTATCAGTAACAGCTACTGGGAAATCTGTTCCAAATTTAGACATATTCTTGCTCTGATCATTTGATTGTATTTCGTAACAATAGTGGTGTTCAGGTTACTATATAAAGTTCATAGTCACAGAATTTTAACTCACGCGGTGTGGGTAGATAACTCAAATGTAGACTCAATACAAATACTTGTCTCCATTTAGACAAGTTATACATTTTATTTTGATGATTGTGTGTTCGTCCCCAAACAGTGACAATTTATACAAAACATAATAAGCTCCAATTTTTCTGGCATCATAAATACTTTGATAAGTCGTGGTGCAGGGGATAACTTGTCCCAGACAAGTTTGTGGTAGTTTAGCAGCCGTATACAGGTATATGTGCCAAGGTATTATTTCCCAAAAACTACCACACCAACATAATAATTGTATTGTAGCATTTGCCTCCAATTGTGTAACAAACTGCGCTACACCAGACAAATTATTCCCCGTGGTGGTAATCATATTTGAGCCATAGCACCCCCTAGCTGCCAAAGTGTTATAAGTGTCACTCGTTAGAGTGGCAGTTATAACCCTTTGGCAGCTAGGGGACCACGTGATGCACGTCCTGATACTCACCCTGGCAGTATCCCATCTCTCCGAGCCATGAGTTGCCCTTGCACGTGAGGTTCCATGGAGCTCGGTGGCCGTTCTGCTTTTCGTCCACACACCGTATGGTGACCACGTCCCCGTCACGCTCTACTATACTGTGTGCCGGAACCTCCAGCTCAGGGCAGCCAATCACTAGAAGAAAAACAAGCAAAATTATAAAAATTACAAACAAATATTGATCTAATAAAATGTTATATCAACTCTGGCATAGTTCTTCGGAAACCGAAGACAAGAACTATCATCAGATCAGGATTTTTTTTTTGTATTGATTATGTTTCTTTGTGGTTTTTTTTACAGTGTACGCAGTATTAAATCAGCCATTACTTATATTATTTATAATCACCCAACCAGGTATTAACTCTTGAGGCACGGTTGGTACTCGCATGTCATACAAACGCGTAGGATTATAATGCATAATTATTACAACGAAATGTTCTTTAACACAGAGCGTTCCCGTCAGTACAGTGAATTCTGTACCCCAATTCTCTCGACTTTGACTTTATCGTACAATACCGGTATCATTCAATAACTATCACTTGGAAATATGATTCGGTGGAAATGCTCAATTAATTATAATATAAATCACGTGCTGGTTATCCCATGCCATTCGGATGGGTGTCACATTATACAAGTGATGTTACACAAATTGATTGGTTGTAGCCTTTAGTGACGATATGGAAGATAGTAGATAAAGACTTATCTGTCACGTTGCTATGGTAGCTGTTATTTTCTAGGCATGACAGATAAGTTGAAGATATACTTTAATTATAAGAAAATTGCAGTACCGATTCATTATTTATTGCAATTGTTCATGAATAGCCTTCTAATAAAAAAACGTAGAAGTGACAATTCTACATTTTTGTGTCCGACCGTAGGCCTATCTGTCTGGCGGGAAGCTTAACATTAAGAAAAAACACGTTGGCTTTTTTCGCACATAATGTGGAATGATGAATGGAGGCTATTGGTTTATTCCGTCCTGCCCGGCTATACGTTGTCAAACGCATGAATACCGGGGCAGTTGATGTAGCTTTATAGCTGAGCTACCACGTGATATCCTTATGTATTAGGGCGAGCTGACGTGGCGGCGGACACTTGTGCATTGTAATGCATGTATGTATGTTAATATCCACAATCTGCGTCCATCTATCTCGCCCACACAGGCCTATTAACTCACTCTAACCACCAGAGACGTCTGGAGCATTATTACAGGTTGAGAATGACTGATGCCCCACATAATTGGCTGTAAAACACGTCGCTGATAAAATCGTGTGCATGCTTCAAATTATTTTCCCCACAAAATGAATTTAAGTGTGGGGGGATTGAAACTCAGTGTGATGTGTATTATGTGTAAATTGGCTGTATTTTTGTTAACTTAGACACCAGTGAATATGATTTCAGCATAATAACATTAGTGAGTGCTCGTGTATTTGACCAATTGAAATCGACAGCCCAGAAATTTCATTCGTGTTATTTGTTAATTGAGTCACTGTAATGAGCAAGATATAACATGCAGTTTTACTTAATTAGGTAAAATTTGAAAAATCATGTATATGAATCATTATACCATACAGACGAAGGATCACAAACTTGGGGTGTTATATTAATATATCAGTATGTTTTTTTGCTCGCATGTACAGGATAGACCTATATGGGCCTTTGGTATTAAACGGTCTATCTGTCCATTAGGTCCTGCATGGTATCACAATAATCACAATTACCGCTCATATGCCCTATCTTCCATTCCAATTGTTTATCTTGTTAATACCTCAATCCAAAAGTGTCTCTGCAAAAAAAAATATTCTTATGAATCCGCACAGATGCTTTCAAGATGAAGTTATCTTCAGGCTTCGATACGTAATTATATACATTTATTATTTCCGGGATAACGCGTCAATTGTAGACGTCAATCTAATTAAATCCGACAGTGCTAGTTTTTATGTGCACACGTCATTTTCTCTAACAAACCTAATAAACAGGATAAGGCGTATAAGGGCTTGTCATATCGCACTCCCAGCACACACAAGACTCTGAACCAATGTTGTTTTGATGTTGGCCCAACGTCGCAGACGGTGGGCCAACATCAAAACAACATTGGTTCAGAGTCTTGTGTGTGTTGGGAAGGGAATTGAGACAGGGGCGTGATATAAAAAACAATACCTTCTGCTAGTAAAAAAACGACTGCACACCCCACAAACCGCAAGTACTAATTAAAATAATGGGAAAACTAATGAATAAAATAGTAGCAACCTTGACCTTCTAAGGGCTGATTTAATCTACTTTAAATAATAATCTACAAATGAGATGTAAAACCATATCATAGCCATACAAGATGGGTTTTCGAGGAGTTGGGGATGTTAAAGATCTTAGTGTATATAGATTTTTTTGGGGGGTAAGTATTCTGTTTCTCGTATTTAATTTCATTTACACCACTTTTTTCTTTTGTGATAAACCCTCTCAGAAAATATGGCTTGTTTGAAGAAGAATAAATTTGAAACAAGTGGCCGTTTCTTACATTCAGTGAAAACAATCACTATAGGACTAACTTTTATTCAGCATACAAATAAGAATGTATCATTATAATTATTATGTCCATAACAATAAACTATTATTTTAACTGAACTCATACAACTTCACCTTCAGTAATATATGAATGAGGCTTAGCATATACTAACAAGACAAATGTTTTGTTACATTATCAGCACATTTTTATTCATTTAATAAAATATATATTATCCCATGCTTCCCTATGATCTGTGATTTTTATTCATACAAAGTGGATCTATTAATATGTTATTATTTCACATTTTAAGCCAGAGAGATTTGGTACCGTGTACGAGAAACCACAAACAGCTCACTATAACACTGCACTACCCATGGAAACCACGAGGATCAGTGGTTACAGGGAGATGCAGTAAATATTGCTCTTTAGAAAAACTTTGACAGAATGTTGGGCCAGCGCCCGAGATGCCGTACCACCATCGGAATCCATCTGCTCGTGGCTGATGGAGATTGTTTTGTGGCGGCTCGGTCATCCAGCGCTCATGGCTATCTGGGGTGTTGTAGGTGACGATGGCGAGGCATTATCATTGTCGAAAAGCTCTCATTTAATTTAATGTCGCAGCTTCCGCCGAGCTGCATTGTGGGAAATTAATTCGCCAGAATGACACAGCACGGCGCTGGGGTGTCGGCGCGCGCACAACCAGGAGAAACCCGAGCCCGGTTTTGAAAGCCCACGGCAAATCACATTAGAGGAGAGATACAAGTGTTGTAGGCCCATTTTGCACAAGCGACACCGACAGTGTCCCATAAATATCTTCGGGTTGAGTCCACATTTCCCGCTCAGCTTAACCCTCCCATCCCCGAGTCTACATTTGCATTCCCACGCTTGTTTATTTATAAAATATATTTATCTTGCAGACAATTCAGTCTATTTCTCTGGGAGATTTATCTAATTTACTAACCCGTTTCAGAACTGTCCATTTAAAACCAGTACATGAGAGTTTCAGTTTAGATACAGAATAGAAGCCGCGAGATTGTTAATACTTTGAGACCCAGCAGACACATAATATTGCCCCGGTGTTGATTTAACATTGGATCAGCGTCGTTGACGCTGACCCAACGTTAAACCAACACCGGGTCAACGTCTCGCGTTTGCTGGGGAGTTTCGGAATGTCATCGGGATCGGTTTCTTCGCGTGCCTAGTTTGTCCGGAAGAGGCGCCACGCACAGTATATAGAAAATTGCGGCATTATGAGGAGAGGATTTCACTGGCGGAATATCCGTCGTCATCTTCCAGGGCTCGAACCTCCGCCATGTGAGTACAATTGCAAGGTTCTGGTTTCCACACCTGCGGCTTTCAAGGGGTAAATCCGCGTATAAAGCACGGGGGCTTACGCATCGCGCTCAGCCGCGAATCATTCACTCAACTCCGCTGCGAGGAAAGACCGGAGCGGTGCCTTATAAAAAGGAATTAATGTCACGTGGTCGCTGATGTGCACAAAAAGGGAGGCTCGCTAAGGCTTGGAACACGGGGGCGGGGGATCGCGGGCAGGGGGGGAAACAAAAAGCTCCGGCGTCTTCGGCCCGCCGAGCCGCCGGGGTGTGTGGGGAGGGAGAGGGAAAGTGGAATTTTGAAGAGATGTGACTACATAGAGGGACTTGAGATGGTTGTGGATGAGGCTTCAGTGGCAGAGTGAAAGAATAAGAGGGAGGTCCCCCGAGGACCTGCGCCATCTATCACGTCCTCAGCAGCAGAACACTCTGTGGCCGAGGAGTGTAGAAGGATGAAGACGACCACTCTACGTCAGAACAACGTCGCAAGACGTTGTTCTGACGTGGAGCGGTCGTCTTCTGCTTGCAGTGTGTACCGGACTTTAAAATACAGATTAGAAGCAAACTTGACTTTTCACTCTGTCGTTTCCAATGAGTTAATGCACTGAACACCTCAAGATTTAAAACGTGGAAACTCTCATGTCTGGAACGCAACAAGGCCAGACCTGTGAAAACCCCGGAGACTGCAAGCCGATGTTTACCGCCAAAAATGGATGATGAAAAATGTAAATGTCTTAAGAAGTGAATTCCCCTCCGGCTACATTTGTCAATAAGATTATTCCTGTTCTTTCCGTGTTGTCGCCGTAAGATGGTTGTCGCTTCCAGGTAGACTGGGACGCCAACGAGCATTGTTAAAGCCGCGTCATTGTCTTGAGACTCTCATTTTTGCGTCCGGGAAATTTGGTTCACCACTGAATGCAACAGTTGAGTTTTTATACCCCGTGGCGTGCAAAAACGCGAGAGCAGTCAGAAACAGAGCCGCGGAAATGTCACGCTTAATCCTTTTTTGCAATCCGATAATTAGGCAGCGTTTCAAAAGGAGCGGCAGTGCCGTAAGCGCTGGTCATGATTAGGCTTTTGTGGCTCTGAATTGAACCTATAAACCTATTGAAATGTGTTTTTTGAGATCTGTACACAAATGTATGCATATATATCTTGCTGTAATTTGTGCAGGCTTTGGTTCAGCGTTTGACGTTGAAACATCGTCAAATCAACGTCATGTATCTGCTTGTTTGTCACTAAGAGCAGTCCTGCCCCTGTGTTGCCATCCTCAACCTGTGTTTGTTTAATGTTGGGCCATCGTCTGCGACGCTGGCCTGGCATTAAATCAACACAGAATGAACATGCATCTGTGAGCTGGAAAGTTGTTACAACTTGAGTCGGGTAAAGTCAATTTAGTTTCGTTGAGTGATTGATTGAATTGCTGTGATGTCTCTCAGGCCCATCAGGGATAGAAAGCATATTTTACATTTCATGAACTCATTTCGTCACCCATTACTTCGAGGAACAGAACGATGTATATTCTGGTTTATTTTCCTGCATAGGCTCAGAACAGCAACTGTTGTTTACTTTTGAAGTAAGCAGTTACTGTTGTTTACATTTGCTGGACTGTATGTGCCGCATGGGGACAATCACCGACAGCAAAGTGACAGAGCGTTACAAAGCTAAAGAATCAAGTAAAAAGGCAATCCTAGTGCCGTATTTTTGTATATCCGTCGTGAGTGTTTTTAGGACATAGAAAAACCTTCACACAGACAGTTCTAAATACCCGAAGGGGAACACAGTCAACTAGTGTTTTACAAATCAAGTGTTTTAGATACCTACGGTGAGTACAATATTATAAAACGTGCTCAAAATAAGAAGAATACCAATTATATATATATATACGAGGGGAAATGTTAGCGTCGAAATAAAGTTCGCACAAACCAGCGATAAGAGCATTATCGTTCGTATTCGTTGGATCAATGTGAAGGAGCGCGCTGCGCGTGGACCTGCGCGAAATTAACGTCGATACACTACCGGTTTCACATTTATAGGGGGGGGGGAACCAGGATATTTCTCTGAAAAACCCACGCATGATCAGCGGGATTCGAACCCTGGCGTATATACATGACCGGCTTGACAGCCATGCAGGCGCTCTGCCAATGCGCCACGTCCACCTCTCTGATTTTGATCGATGACAAATTAAAGAGGTTATATATAACCTCCTTTGGTAACCCACAAGCCCCTCATATATGACCCGTAGATCGTAGTCCGTGGAAATCTCGTAGCAAATCCATACGATAAAATGTATTGTTTACATGTTGCTTTGTCTTCAACGATATCGTTACTGCTCTTATTTTCAAGCAGTCACTGCCTGCCGCGAATGATGAAATATAAACCGAAATAACACACCCACCTTCTCGACAATTGCGCATTCCATCTAGAGAAAAACATTAGACCAATATGGACTCAATGCTGGACCAGAGTCTGTGACGCTGGGCCAGCATTGAGTCCACATTGGGCCAGCGCTCCGTGTTCGTGGGGTAATCCGTTAAGGGAGCAGGTAATATGAGCCGGTCCAGCTGGTGCCCGGAGCCAGCATGACCGGGATCAGCCGGGACTCAGCTGGAGCGGGGACATGGGACGGGTAGGGATGAGGGTCTGGAGGGACTCCTTCTCACCCTCTTAACGGACACAATGAATATAATCGTCTTTTCACCTTGTCTATAGCAATAATGCACATACCGACGGCATCAAATGAAACTCTTATATCCTTAATTTGAATAATATACACTGATTGATATTAATATGGGGGGATTATCAACCATACCTTTTCCAGGTTAATTAAAATAAATAATTGTATTCATTTTTTTCTTTTACTTATGTGATATGATTCCATACTACGGATCCCTGGAATATGAAATTTTGTTCCGGGCATCTGTGTGTTATAGTTTCACCAGATTCGCCATTTTGTTATGACAGACTCGTCAAATTTGTTTAGGTATTACATAATATGGAAACAAACCCTACATGAGCTGTTATAATATCCCAATATGTTATTGAGCCAATATTTTATAACATAATCATGATATGTAATTCTAATAAGTGTGCAATCTGCTATGACAGATTACTGGCTTATGGAAACAGTCCTTCTGGTCTTTCCGAGGGTTCCTTACCATATTTATACGGAATAATTATACACTGTAATATATTCCATGATAATGAAGTTGTTCTCACTATATCGCCCATAGTTAACCGCCACAGGCTGAGTGTGTTACTTCATCACTTAGTGAACAGCGGATAGGTTCTTGTAATGCTCAGAGACAACGAGCTAGACAAGGAACTCATGAAACAAGAAACATCGAACCAATGTCGGATTAAAGTTGGTCCAGCGTCTCCGACGCTGGCCCGACTTTAACCCGACATTGGGTCAATATTGTCCTGGAAAGGGCATCTCACAAGGAGGGTAGGATCTCCGGCATCAGCCTGCCACCAGTGGAACCGAGTCCCTCCGGATTGACTTGACGACCCGTCTCAAAAGTGTCTGTTCGGTAAAGAGCTTTAGCCAGACGACAGCGAGGGGCTTAGCAGCCTGTCCAATGCCTTTAGCATTATGTAGAGCAAGGCATTACTGTCCAGACATAGATTTAACCCTCTAGGAGCTGCGGCTGTGTTCGTCAGTTAATTTGGATGAATAAACTGTGAAATACTGCAATGCACGATATTCATTGAGTGATTTTGTGAATGCCATATAATATATACAATTTTCCCCTAGACGACATTCCCTTTGTAAATAATTAATTATTTAGTCAGAAACACAACACAATGTATAGTATACAGGGTTAGAAACAACTCATTCAGGCATACATTCAATTAAATATTCAGAAGCCACTATTGTCATCATTGCACTGGCAGTAATTTGTCAATATAGGTAACATTGTTCCTCTGTTCTATGTAGCATATAAATCGCTACATTATTATTATGCATGTGGGAGAACAGTTGTTATTTTAAATTTAAATTTAAATTTCCTTTGTTTACAGAACCACAATAGACCACTAGTTGCTCTCCAGAGCATTTAGACATTTGTCATTGCTTCCTGACCATATCTATGTTTTCTTCAGTATTTGCAGAAACAGTTCTTAAATCTAAATAATTTAGAAATCAACGTTGTTAGCATAAATGTATGAACCACATTGTGCACATACAATTCAATACTGTATAACTCCGCACAATATGTTTTTTTTTAATTTCACAAAATATCTTTGTGACAACCCACAAAGAACTAGTTGAACAGTATATATGTGGAAATCAAATACAAATTCGAATTTAATCGAATCTGCGATATAATTAACATTTTTCATTTGTTTTAGGCAGAAAATACAATCTTCTTTGTAACCTTGTTATGTATCATTATAATTATATAGCCTCCTCGTGACATGCAGATGAACATACCTTCATATTTTAGGAAGAATTCCGCCTCGTCAGGGACAGTGTGAAGCTGTACCTCTAGCAGACGACTCTCACTGGTGTACACCAGGGTACCCCTGGCTCGGGGCTCGGCACAATCCGTCAGGTCTCGGCTCCTTCCGGACTCTGTGATGGTGGCCAGTTTTCGGCAGATGGAGCTGGGTCTGCGTCTCTCTGTCTGACGACCCCCCGTGAAGCTCCAGAGCGTGAGGTTGACGGTCTGGCCAGGCTTGGCCTCTATCTGCCAGGGACAGATGGACGAGCCACATCCGTTTGAGGCGGTCACGGTACTGGACAAGTAGCCCTCAGTGGAGGTCAGCCTGAGAAAGTCTGAGTTCTGGCAGATGATCTTCTCACATTGATTCACTGTTCAAACACAATACATGACTTATTTAACGATCAGGGCATCAAAACACAATATGAACAACTTCGATCCTTTCCTATCCAAAAGATATGTCCAAGAAATCGGTCAGAGATGTACCATTCTAGTAGGGGGACTATGCCATACCCGCTATAATGATACGGCCCTGGTAAATTAATTGAGCAAAAGCCAAGGTATTTTTATCTACTCAGTAGTAAAATAAGGATGTAAAATGTTTTTATAAATTGCTTTTGCCATCATTAATATTATTATGTAAATAATTATGTCTTAATCGACTTAGGAGAACATACGTTAAACTTTGCCATTATTGCAATAAGATGGCTGACAGGAACAAGATGGCTAACAGGAACACGATGGCTAACAGGAACAAGATGGCTGACAGGAACATGTGAAATAGCGAAGTATAAAACACTGGCTACTGTTTAATTACTGAGAGCCCGAAATTGTAATTTGTGTACAGAATCCCAAGGGTGTTATCATATCATATATTATTGACAACTTCGATTAGTGAAAACAACCCCTCTGTGTGTGCTGTGTTTCAATGTAATGTAGCTCTAGTTTTCATCCTCATGCTATATTAATTTTAATCAAGGTCAGATCAGTAACAGTGTAAACTACTGTAGGGCCTACAGAATGGACTGAATCCTTCTGGATCGGTATTCTAAAGCGGTTGACCCTGATCTTACACAATCATGTCATTAGCTACCTTGACCAATCACATGTCTAAGATTTAGATCAGTTCCTTATCGGACCTGACCGCGAAAATCAATCAATATAAATAGTTGTCCGGCGGAACAAAACACATTTTTACAATCATGTTTATTTTGACTGTTGATCGAAAAAGAGAACCAACAATAGTCAGAATCCCTTGTCATTTTTGAAAACCACATGTTTATGAAAATGAAAACCAAGGACATTTGCTGTTATCAGGTTCTGACTAGTTTAGGTGAGTCAATACCATGCCCTTCAGGATCGGTATGATCATGAAGGGCATGGTAACCCCCAAGCTATTCCATAGCACCTCGTAACACTGTGAGTTTTTGTTTTTTTTGAAAAATAAAATGTTTTCAAATGATCAGCGAACATGTTAGTAAAGAAGCTCGTGTTCTGATATTAAATGACAGGCTGTAAAGGATTTTGAAATATTTTCCTTTGATAGGCTGTCAAGGATTTCCTTTGATAAAATTGTCTTCCTAACTAGGCCTACCGTTCTTATTTTATTGCATATAATATGTTGGTTAGAATACATCAGCTATTAGTGTATTACCTCTAACACAGCTGTAGCTGATGGAGAGATATGCCGTGAGATCATTGGGACAATTATGTCCACCGTGAAGTGTCGTGACAGAGAATTCGCAATCATGGCGGCCAGAGCATTTCCGGTCCATGACTGGCAGCACGTCCAACCCGCATCCAATGTAACCGAATGATTTCTCCACACATCTCCCCATCTCCATCCGGCCGTACGTTGCTTCACGTATCAACATGACGTCATTTCTGCCACAAGATTCTTCAAAAGACTCCCACTGGCAAAATTCCCGTGACTCTGTTAACAAATTCAAATAGCAAGAATAAATTTCGGATTGATAAACTTCGGATTAATAAGGGCACACAAATTATATTTTCTGTCCTCCTTTTTCCCACTTGACAATCAACATAGCACAATCTTGTTCTTCGATGTGGAACCGGGCCTGTAAGCAACCACTTATCAAAGCTTTCAGACTGGTTTACCCTTTAACCGCCGGTGTCGCATATATTCGGGTTTTGATTTTTTATTAGCACATTAAGTACCACCTTTCAAGCATGTTAAAAAAATAAAATATGACATCAATCAGCAATATTTGCAAACAGTTGACCTCCATTTTGTCAAATCTGATTAATTTTCACTCACTTGAAGTTGTGGATCGCGTCAGCGAGACACAATTTCAAGTGGGTGAAAATTCAGATTGAATAATTTGGCGGTGAAAGGGTTAACGATGGACAGACGCAAACGATGAGCCGACAAAGAGGCAGTTTGTTCGGGATTCCACAGATTTACGGCCTTTTGTTTGATTCATCGATTATCTGTAGCCTTTTTAGTGTGAAGACTTTTGTTTGGGACAAGAGTGGTTGTCGGACATGAGTGGCAGATTCTCGGCGGTGTCTGGCGTGACAATGGTCCACAAATAATTAACGCTCCTCACGCCCCGCTGACCTGTCGATCGGGTCCCGAGGTTGTGTGCGTCGGGAAAACCACAGCGACGGACGCGGTCAAACACCGAAGGCAAAGTTGCCCATTGAAAAGACCAAGTCGATTCCAGCGTGAAAGCGGGTCTGGTGGGCAAAGAACGGAATTCGGTTTTTCTGTAGCTGGCAATCAATGATCGGCAAGCTATCCAGTTGACACGAAGCCCCGATCAAGTGCTGGATCAATGCTGGTCCAGCGTCTTCGACGCTGGGCCAGCATTGATCCAGCACTTGAGCGCCACCCATTCTTTCTCTGTATGGACCGCGGTTAGCCGGATGATTGCTGACTGACAGAATGACCCTCCCATGACAGAAATCGGCCAGAAATTAGACGTGGCCACGTGTGGGCGCACGTAACAGATAAAGCCGAGCCCTGAAGCCACGTGAGCGGCAGGAGGTGGAAGGCAACCACCGGTCAGGCAACAGCCTGAGGCATGACGCTGATGGCTCGGCCTTCAGTCTCCAGATTCGGCACGAGTCCCTTTCTGTGACGGCGGAAGAGGCGCACAAACGCATGCGCCGTCAGCGGTCTTCCTGGAGGAAACGAACACGTGACATCCATCAGTGACAATTCATTTGGTCTGCACGCGGGAGTCATAGGTCACCGATTGGCAATCCTGCCGGGGAAATTAGGGAGCGGGGAAGGGGTGAGCCACAGGGTAATCACTGGCCAATTAGAGGGCAACCCCCAAAGTCATCGGCCAGTCCTGATGTCTGCTGCTAAAACGGCATGTAACTTTCCATAACACTCATAGCTGATTGGACAGAAACTGAAACAGTAACAGATTAGCATGCACTACTGTGATATAGCTTATTTAAGTGTTAACAGGTACTTCTTCCATTTGACATCGAGCCTGGCCTGTGATCCGTATTCAGTTCCTAGGTTCCTATGTTTCCACGCAGAAAGTATTACGAACTTTTCAACCAGGTGGGGTGTGTAGTTTGCTGTGTCTATAGTCCATGTAGGATATTGACTATATATACTGCATACTGATAGGTTTGAATGAACGAACAGTGGTGCACACCATGGCAATATCGCGACAGAAAGAAGTCTAAAATCGGGACTATGCCCTACTCTTATCGAATGATATCAGGGATTCCTTATAGTGTACAGCATTGCACACTCCATGCATTTGAACAGTTTGAAGCATTTTGTTGTATATGCATTTCCTCGATGAAAAACATACGACCCGGCTGGGATGTCGGGACATCGGGCCCGGCTTTTTTACTAAGGAGGCTGTATATATAGAACTATCTTCTTGATTTTATTTCAAACTCATCACTAGTTAATATTAAATGTATGTCCAAAGCTAGTCACTTCATTTTTTCATGTCTATTCGATACAGATGTGTTAATTTGGATTAGACGTGTTTATTCCATTCGACGAGCAACCGCAGAATTATTTCCTGATAGTCAGATGGAAATAAAATTTCCAAATACAGTAAAATGACACAAAATTTTATTAATGGTTTCTGAGATTCTGAAATAATCGTTGTGATTCAATGAATTACCGCCGTCGAGGCTATTTGGGTTTATGGTCGCTTATAGGTGTACAGACAGATACCAATAATTTGATCGTCTATGGCAATCGAATATGACATAAAAGGGACATTATAAAGGCCTACATACATTTCGAATGCATGATACCTTAAGGGAATTGCTAATAGCTATTTTCTTGCACCTGTTACGATGAATATAAGCCTGTGGTGTGAGCATAGTAACCAGTGGTAACACCATCTTCCCTACAGCAAGGCTAGGTTTCTCGAGGTCGAGTCTGCGACCTCGAAAAACCTAGCCTTGCTGTAGGGAAGTTGGGTAACACCAACTTGTCTGTAATAATGCCACAAACAGCTTTTGCTATTCTTAAAATCCACGATATCAAGTGTTACATGATTTCAAATTAAAACGAGAGCAGACAAAGCAAGTTATTTGTTTAAATATTGTGTTCATTTTTACTGCTATTTAATCAAATTATCGTCATTGTCATTATTTTCAGGTTGAACAAAAGCAAGTGCATGGAATATTTTTCATCGAATGAAATTAGGTTCTAAATAGAGCAATATTAACGTTCTATTATGATGAATTTTATAATAATATAATTATTATCCCATGTACATTCAAATTTCTTTTTGTCCGAAAAAACCCTGCTTTAGCATATGACATCTTTGCTACCACGGTGTGCAGATACAGATTAACTTTCAGAATTGGGGGATGATTGCGGCCGCTCATTCATAATAAGGTAGAGCCATAAATGACACTCGCTTGTCCGACGTTATTCCCCTGGCTTCTAAAAAAACATCCATCCCAATTCCAATCTACATTCCATATGGTCAGCAGGTCGCCTGGGACTCGTGTTTTAACCCACGCGTGAATCAAAACTATAGGGGAAACATGTTTTGTCGAAGTATTCATAAATAATGTAGTACAACATGGCAAGCCATCATGTGGAAAACATATATATTGCGAAAATCTCTGGATTCAGCTATATAGGCCTATATCTGCGGCTCACACGCTGCGGGCGGGGGGTCTATTTGTACCAGAAGTCATCGGTGCCGCTGTAATTTTGTCTGGCCTTTTCGTGACCCCGGCTTGATGAGGTGCATCACGTCACGGCACCGTGTCACCACCCGAATGGATACCCAAATTTGACCGGGTCCCGTGATTGTGATCCCGGTCGCGGCGCTCTCGGCGGGCCACCCGCGAGCCACCGCCTGCCCTCCCGTCTCGTGTTTGCCAACCCGGGGGTGGGGACTCGGGGCATGTCATCAGGCCCGCGCCGATTATTGGGGGTGGTTTGACCATATAATGAGCGCACTCGGGAGCGGTCAATCTGTCAGTGGTCAGTGCATGTCCCGTGAAAAGAGGTGAAGGGGGCCGCGCCACCGCTCGATTTATTCATCTCGTGCTTCGGCTACATGCGTGACAAATAGGGCGAATGAAAGACTGGATTTGGACCTCTTTTGTCCCGGCATGGTCCCTGCCACGAGAAGAGCGATCAGAACCCGTGTCGTACTGGATCACGGAAAGATGGAATTTTCATCCACATCGAGCCGTGAATCGCTGCAGCGATTCACGGTTCGATGTGGATAAAAATTCAAAATTTAAAGATCCCTTCTTTTTAGATCTGATTGATTAATTTACTCGAATACCGTCACGAATAATCAATTAATTTATAAGCACCGGCGATGGCATTAGAAAACCTACAGGGTCAACCAGGTTCATTCCGTATGGGAAGGACGCACTCGCCATTCAGGCGGACCCCATTTCCAGCACAAGGATGAGTGATGTCCTTACGGGCGATACGAGGGATCACATTGATTTCTATTATAGGGACTTCATAGTGGATATCTGAGATCCTGATGGCCATTCAGGGATAGTAACAATTTGCATGAGAATTAGACATACCGCTCACCGTGTGATTCCACCGTGTACGGAAACAATTAATACGTTTGCCGGATCACGCACTATAGATTTCTCACTAGAATAGTGCTGTGGAACAAGCGGTCAAATAATAAATTATTGCGTGTATGTTTGCGTGTATAAATAAGGCCTCATTGTTTCAAAATGCCTACTACTTTTGATTCAATTCAATTGGCCTACTATATTTTTCATTCAATTGAAGCAGGCGTCGATGAATTACTTGGGCCTCAGTGTTTCAAAAAGCCTGCTACCAGAAAGAGATGAAGATAGATTTATCTATGTCTGCTACTACTTTTACTTCAATTCAATGCCTACTATATTTTTTATTCACTTGAAGCAGACATCGATGACGCAATTGCCATATTTAACCCTTTAAGCGCTGAAATATTTTTTATATAAACCAAGAGACAAAATGTTTTTTCCAAATTAAAATCATCATAAATGTCTTAGTTAGCCCTTTCCGTTTCATTGGAATACATATGTTATAGGCCATGTTAAATGTTTAACTCTTTTAGTGCGAGGATCGACTTTAGACATCAGAATCTTACGCCGATGGATGTCAGGTTCTGACGTCTATAGTTGGTTAGAATCTGACGTCTATAGACGTCAGATTCTGAGGTCTAATGTCGATCCCCGCACTGAAAGGGTTAATTCAACGCTACATTGAAAAAGAGTTCACTTTTCATAATTTACGATTGGTGTGTTATTTGAGATCTAGGCATACACGTGGAAACTCTGACAGTTTTAGTCAATTTGTTATGTTAAAAGAATCGCATGCGCTTGTTTTACCAAATTAGTACCCACAAGCCGTTCACCACACGATAATGTTATTTGGCACAAGAAAAATCATGTCCACAAACGTTCATGGTGTACCGTAAACTGTACATGGCTTGAGCTCATGTGGTCAGATGAGCTTCATAAGATGACATTTCATCCTGGCGCAAGCGATTTCAAATGAGCAATAATTAAAAAATGGGAAGGTCAAATGAATTCATCTCGTCACCTGCTCAAACTGACACCTTCAACTGCAACGTATAGTTTTACGCGAGATTAAGTTTTTGCCATAATACAATTGGAGATATGTTACCGCTGAGAAATGAGATCTGTAATGTCGACCCGCTGTCCATCTCATAGGGTCAGAACCTCCTGTGGCCATTGCTGGCGGTGATTAATTGTTCACCAACGGCAGGGGGAGAATAGTGTATTAATATCGCCACTGATATTGTTTATTCGATACGGATCGTTTACATGCAATAAGTGGGCTCTTGACGACCTATGACCACACACGACCGGATCCAAGTCGATCAACGGCGTAGTCGTTGATCCAACGCCGTGGCAACGACATGCAGACGGATGAGAAAACTCTTCTTCAACGTTTATCCAACGCCGCGGCAACACCATACATACGGATGAAAAAACAGTTACGATTTACGAACACGGGAGAGAAAACCACAGATAAATACGGCATCCCATTTCTCACGAGTTTTAATCATTCATTTTTGCCATTTCTCACCTGGTACGGGGATGACAAGCCGTACAGCAAAACGACCGGATGCTACACGCGGTGCAGACGCATGCGCAGAGGCTCCTCCCGGGGGTATCACGTCACGAATTGACGATAAATGGTTATGGAGTCAAGTGGGCTGAGGTAGTAAATATTTGCGGACTTTCTATAGATATTGCGGCCCGTGCGCTCATACATCAATCCGGGGAGCGCCAAGCCAGGGATTCACACGGACTCTCTATGCCAGACGTTCTCACAATTTATTTCCCCATTTTTCCCTCACCCTTTTAACGCAGAGGCATACTTTATTGACAATAACGTTACAGCTTCGTTTAAAAAATATTTCCCTCATGCATGTGGATTTTGCAGTTTGGAGTACGCACGATATGATGGAAAATATAAAACTAACTAACTAACTAACTAAATAACTAAATAACTAACTAACACATAACTAAAAGTTATGTGTTGTGTTGCGATATATACTAAGATGGGATGCTGTCCTCAACATGTTAATGTAACAGACTAATAAAACAGTAGCCTAGAGC
Organism: Flabesymbios commensalis; assembly: GCA_964017125.1. NCBI lineage: Eukaryota > Metazoa > Annelida > Polychaeta > Terebellida > Flabelligeridae > Flabesymbios > Flabesymbios commensalis. Next base: position 96,808,802 of record OZ024902.1, read on the forward strand.
CGAAAACTGGATCAATGTTGCGCAAGCGTTTGGCAAGCTGGCCAAACAGTGATCGACCATTAAGTCAGGGTTGAGTCACCACTTACTCTGTTTGCTGAACGTCCAGCTCTATAGATTTATCAGCAACTAAATAAATCCCCACTCACTTTTATTTGACTTTGAGTCACTTGGTTTGAAAAACTTTAAAACGTAGGCCTATATATACAGGCCTAGGAGGAGAAGGGTCACTTTGCATTTATGCAAATTAACCTTGTTCCATACGTCTGAATATATAAATATACGTTGCCATGATAGTTTTAGCAGAAGTAAAACTTCTTGTTGATGCTTTTAAATACTTGTTTGTATATTGGGTTCATAAAATAATTCCACTTCTATTTTTCAAAAAAATATAATAATTTTCATTCATTTGAAGCTGGAAGTTGCGTTAGCAATTTCAGCTTCAAATGAATGAAAATAATAACTTACAATTCAGCAGGACACACAAATTGATACCCAGAGAAACACGAGAGATGACTGGCCTCCAGGGAATATCTCATCAGGAAGGCATTATACGGGGGAACGATTAGCTGAATTATTTTGCCTGAAAATTGGCTAGCATAACAAAATTAACACTATTTGCATATAGTATGGACCAACCGTTGAATCTTGTTATGATTATGCAAATGTTCTAAATCTACACGGTCAGAATAAGAGGTATTAACGCTCTCGATAACAGATCGTCAGTATCCGAGTGATGCTATTATTTATAGACAATGATACGACGTAGGCCTACTATTTGATATAGATCTTTTTGGCCACTTCTAGATTTAAAAAAAAATCTTAACGTAGAATCGTATTGATTTCATTTTCTGTTTATATATTTTTCTTAAATCTAAGTTTTCTTAAATACACGTCGATATTTTTTATATTTACGAAAAGCTAAACAAACATTTGAGAATCGCGCGTGGACTATTGTTCAATAGTGAATCAATGAAGTGGTCCAACATAACTTACATGTCTCACTATTTAACCAATTTATTATAAGTTGCAAAACAATGAACCAATGTTATGCCAACTTTAATCCAATGTGTCGCAGAGTTGGGACGCGTGACGTGGATCCTCCGCTTGTTGAGGAGAAGAGGATTGATTGGGACGTATACGTATAGGCCTATTCCGCGGTGTCACGTATCACGCAGCGCACGGTGGAGACAAAATGGCTGATCAGTGATAAACGCCCCGAGGAGAAGGATGCCGTGTCAGACCGCGACCCCCCCGGGACCCGGTGTCAATAGCCGCAGGAGCCTGTCCGCCCACGGGTCCATACGAAACCAGGGGCCATATCCCGCGTAGCGCTGGGTGCCGGAGAGCGTCAGCGTCCCAGCCTGCCCTTCATGGGGACAGAACTCCAGGTCACAAATCCCACGTGAGGGATTTAGGACCTGGAGATCTGGATCTGTGTATGTAATATGTCAGGCAGTGTGTGACATTCCATCAATTTCCTTTGTAAGGCCTTGAAAAGAATTATTTACTTATATTGTCAATTGAGTACCCCGGAGGACTTTATACATGTATTTCTATTCATTTTATGAAAGTTGTCTAGACGATTACTATTATGTGACTGCATAAGTTAACATTTCGGTTAAGATAAACTTTAAATATTTTGGGGTTGCCATACGGATATTATCAATGAGATATTTTCACATGTCAAGGACATTTCAGCAACATGAACGATTCATGTCAGTCTCAAAGCAACGGGAGTCTTTTACTCCGAATAGTTTACTGGTTTTGTTATTTATTACTTATATAGCGCAGATATTAAATATCTCCCTCGGCACAAAGTGTGGGATTAGACAGTGCCACTTAATATTGTCATCCCACCATCCTCAGAAGGATATATAGGCACGTTTGCAATCAACAACTTTATGTAGCATAAAAACAAAAATAAAAATCTCAAAATAACTAGACTCCTACATATACTTGTAAAAACTTTCACCACTTAATGGATACGTTGGTATAGTAAAATACTAGCACTAGAATCGTCTGAAAACGTGTTAAAAGAGAACAGTGTATACCAGCTCTAATATTTAGCAGCCAGTAGCCTTGCACAATCATAAATCACTTGGGCTTTCTATTGATTGTGATGCCCTGGGATACAATAAACTCACCCCCCACCCCCCTCCGGATGACCTATCCCCCACCGGCCGAGAATGGCCTCCCACTATGTCCTGTCGCGCGTATACTCCTGGTTTGGATATTCGCAATGCCTTTCACGATCTTCCTATAGCTGGGATTTAATGCACCATGATCCCAGTGACAGTCATAAGGTAGATTATGACATCAGCCGTGGAAAAACGTGTATAAAAGACCTTTCTTTACCAGAATATAGCCATAGTGCCAGTCCTAAAATTTTGAAACGGCCAGACGGATCTTTCTATGTTTTTTTTATTAGCGATGTATTGCTCAAAGCGTCGACTGTTTTTACACTCGCTGAAACCAGACGAATTTCAGCCTCTAAGGGCAGACTGAGCCTGCTCTTCGATGCTGAAATTCGTCTGGTTTCCAAGAGAGGACCCGTTCTATTTGATTTAGACAGCAAATCTATCAAGTGGGACTGATTACCTTGGATATGACAGATACGTGCTTCTCTACATTTGTCTGTCTGTAGTTCGGTGTACATTTCATACAACTTCACTGAAAGTAATGTTCCAAACACAAAACAGGCACGTTCTTGTTGAATTCCACGTAGACATGGTAAAGTGTGCATTACAGCGCATGATATATAGCCTGCATAAACAATATTTATTGCATATAATCGAGAAAAGTGTATCCGGTCCCGAATTTCTCGGATGTCTCGTATTTCTATCTGCCTTGTAAAATGAATGGTGTTTATAGGCCACCTTTGTGCACATGTAGGCTAAGCTGGGCCAGGAGAACCTCCAGAGGATGGTGAGATGAATGAGATGGCACTGCCCTCCAGACACAGAATTCGGACCATGGTGGTCTGAGGCCGAGCACGCTACCTCTCGGTCACGAAGGCTCCCCACAATATTGAATCTTTACGAGTTAGCGGGAAGAAACATTTTGTTTCTTTGAAACTTGAATGCCAGAGCGCGGTTCGAACCAGCGATCTCCGACTTTCCAAGCAGGCAGCTTTAACCACTGTACCTATCTGCATCGTACCGGTATAGCCGCGAATTGCAGAGAGCGACATAAAGTAGAATTTCTCTCACTCACTCACTCACTCACTCACTCACTCACTCACTCACTCACTCACTCACTCACTCACTCACTCACTCACTCACTCACTCACTCACTCACTCACTCACTCACTCACTCACTCACTCACTCACTCACTCACTCACTCACTCACTCACTCACCGACCGTCTGCTACGCTGGCCCAACAATAAACCAGCACTGGGTGCTGAGGCCTACGTCCCGTGTTTGCTGGGATGACGTTGGAATCGCATTGCATTGTGCCAAAACTAATGGAATGTCTCATTTTTCTGGGATAATGACTAAGACTCATGAATGGTCCTTGGAAAGGGTCGGAGAAATAGCTAGGACATAACAGTTAACCATAATTTAGCTGATCCGTGTGTATGACCTCTGGTATCCGCGGATCCGTGTCCTGGCCGCCCTGTCCTATCCCAGATCCCGTTTCCCGCCTCTCGGTGCGTCCCCTCTGAGCCCCAGTATCACCCTTCGCTCCGTGACAAGACAGGGTGACACGGGACAATGTCAGGGGACTGACAGGGCGACACGGGACAATGTCAGATCCCTGACATTGTCCCGTGTCGCCCTGTCAGTCCCCTGACATTATCCTGTGGTGCCCTGCCTTAGCGTCCGACAATCCCACCTCCCGGTTTTATTGGCCAGGATCAGTGAATCTGAATGAACAGACCACCGGGACGCTTAATCAACCACCAGAAAGATTAAAGTGGAATTAGCGCCTCTGTCACAAATTGCAAGGAATTGGTCGGGGACCAAATCCAGGCTGGGCCGGGTTCAGCTGGTGATCGCGACCCAATGATCCACATGGGGATCCAGTGATAGAGGGAGGGAGTCCTAAAGGTGACGGTCCACACACCGGGACACTGGCCAGGCCCCCTGTCTTGTGTACCTCATTATTAAAATTTTAAGTCCGAGTCTCTCTAAGCTGGAAAATAGCGGTAGCAGTTTTTATCTGGTGGGGCCTATGTGATATCGTACCGAATAAAAAGAGACGCCCAAGCAATAAAATAATCCAAATCTCTGCCAATGTAAAATCTACTTAGCTGCATAACAATCCTAGAGACTCTTTCACGTTTTCTCATGATCGAATCAATGTTGGGAAAGCGTCTGAGACGCTGGGCCAGCATTGATCTAACACTGTGCCGGGATCTCGTGTTTAGTGACGGTTTGCAGCGGCCGTCAGAGTCGACCCGGCAGAGGCCACGGAGGGAGATTGGGGGCAGACCCCGGTGGCGCGGTGTGGTAATAGTGCGGGGCCTGATCTAATGCCGGGACCTGGGGGCGGGGGCGGGGGGCTGCCGGGATGTGACAGGGCCGGGGGGTTGGGGTCGGACCCGGCGTCCCCTGACTCCGCGGTCTTCATTTCCTGCCGTCTCGGTCAGCTATCAGAAGCTGTCGTCTGTAATGGTCGCCTGCTGCATGTGACACCAGCCTCTTCTCCCACCAGATAACGTCTGCCACTCACTAATCACAATGAAGGCTGAATGCTGGGCCAACGTCGTAGATTGTACCGGCGTTACACCAGCCGGGTATTTTTGTTTGCTTTTTCCACCCCATTGCAGGAACATGTCTGATTGCTAAATGCTCTTCCAATAGTCTGTTTGGTATATTCGACGTTACAATGTGTTCCAAGTTCCTTGCCAATCGCACACACACAGAAATAATATTGGTCCGTTACACAAATTATATACTTTCGAGTTATCTCTGATATGGCTATTATGGTTGTACATGGTTGTATTATGGTGTTTCAGACAAAGTCCGATACAATGGAATTGTATTGAGGAACAAGTTTAACAAATGCAGTCATTGTAGATTTGATAAGATTGGAATTTAAAGTCTAAGAAATGTATCGATGTCCCGAAAAATGATCAATTAAAGCTCTGTCACAACACGGCGTTTTGCGTGAAATCGCATCTCCGCGTTTTACACGAAATTGCATCTCTGTGCAGTTGAGCTTTTAAAACATTTTATTGCCAAAATAATCCAATCAACAGTGGGTAAATGTCACTATTAACAAGATATTCTTTCAATGAAAATCCCAAAGTTTTTCTTCAGTATAATCCTGTCAATAATGATCATTCTCTCAATGAGAAGTGAAAATGTGCCAATAGCCATGACATAATTTCATTATATTAAAAATGCAGAATTATAACATCTCGTAACTGCGTCTGAGGGCCGGTATTCTTAGAACGTACGACCCAGATCTTAGGCATGTGATTGGTCGAGATGGCTACCTCGACCAATCACATGCCTATAAGATCTAGTCAGTAGTGTTGGAAATAACGTCTTAGGGGCAAAATATTGTGGTAAATGTCGTAGTGAAAAAATAATTATGGAGTTGTAAAATGTCGCAAAAAGTATATACCATCTTTTAATTAATTGAAAAAAGATAACTTGACTTTGGTGTTTTTTACATTTATAACCTATATAATAACAGCAGGTGTAATTCTCACATGTATAATTAAATCAGTTGAAGCCGAGTAACGTAACGTTAAACCCTTTAATCGCCAGAGTATAGCCATTTGAAGTCGTGCTTGAAGTTGTGTCTCGCTAACGCGATTCACAACTTCAAGTGGGTGAAAAAAAAACGAATATAATCGTGACCGGCTGTTAAAGAGGTAAATAGCCCACCGAGCCATACCGCGCCACAATAACGGTATGCAGCCATACGCATATTCATTTTACATGGTCTTTAATAACTCTATATGGGATCTCTCATATTTTACAACAAAATATAAATTAATCGTTAAAGAAACAGACTATAATAACGATCACTTTCACTGGGGGGAAATCTGCATTTGACATATTATTTGTCTAGGGCACTTGTATGATATATCACATTTTGACATTTTTATCTATTGTAGACTAAGTTCGTACCGAGAATTTTTGTGACTGCCACCATACAAAATGTATCTATGTGCGAAGAAGTGGTTTCAAATATCATCTCTTTGAGAAGCATTATGTTTTAAAACCATAGAAATAATGACAGTCATGTTAAAAAACAGCTATTCGAACGAGTCGTCAGCATTTGAAATGTCAGGTATTAAAGATGATGTTATTCAGAACAAATTAAAAAACAGGTTCCACTTTTTTAAACCGGAGACCTAAGCACTGCAAGGTTCTCTATTCACAATCGTCTTTTCTAGCAATTAATCCGAACTTGTGTGTTTTAATAACACTCAGTCATTGTGCTAATATTCCTGTCCTGGGAATCAATTGTCACTTGTCAATTGTTCTTTGCCAGATCCAGAAACACACAGCGGGCGGTAATTCTAGCCTCTCCGACTCTCACGGGCGACGGGGAGAAGCAATAATGATTCATTCAGAGAAAAAGATATGCCTCTATCATATTGCTGTAAAAAAGTCCAGATTAATTAATTAAAAAGAAGCCACATCGGGGATACAGAAGACACGGCTAGTCAATTGATTTCTACACAGCAAACGCGGGACGTGAACCGACGCTGGTGTAATGTCGGCCCAACGTCGTAAACGCTGGGCCGGCATTACACCAGCATCGGCTCAACGTCTGGTGTTTGCTGGGACTCGATTCTGACAGGTACGTGTTTTGTGAGAGTTTTTTTCGAAAGTGTGCCTCTTGAATAAAAACCTCTGAAGTTTTGTCTGACATGGTGTTAATTCCCTCATGATGATAATTTAATCGTTCTGCTTTTGTCCGCATATGATACAGAAACATATCCCCTGGAAGCAGGTGGTTTGAACATTCATTCCAATGAGGGACATTAATTATTGCATTTTATTTTATTCTAATATTTAATTTGTTAACATCCATTCTTGTGGCTGCATGCATGCCTTGAAGAAAATCCCATTATTACTCTTTCAGGCAGTAAGTCTTCGAGACATGCTCAACAATAACCCTATCAGCGCGGGGACCGACTTTAGAAGACAGAATCTTACGTCCATAGACGTCAGACCTATGGTCAGACTCTGACGTCTAAAGTCGATCCCCGCACTGAAAGAGTAAAATATCTATATTGGCTATTGACCAATAACAGCTCACTACAGGCTTGGGGCGAGTACTGGACAAAAGTACTCGAGTACAAGTACAAGTACTCGAAATAATGACGAGTACAAGTACAAGTACAAGTACTTGAGTACAAGTACAAGTACTTTGAAAAGTACTTGAGTACAAGTACTGAGTACTTTGGTTGTAAACTCTAATTAATTACATGACATTTATTAAATAAATAATTGATTATTATATATGTTACTTCATGTTGATATATGTGACCCGATCTGGCAACATGAGTTTCAAGTCACACTTTGGCAAACGATTATTAAGAAAATGGAGTGGAAATGAATATTTTTTCTATTACAATTTTGTGTTTTTTTCCAAAACTGCACAAATTGCCTTTTTGAACTTCAAGTGTCATTTTCTCAAAAACTCAGACTTCATATTTTTCTGGGTTTGTCGACTCATATTTTCGGAGCTAAACACGCTACAGAGTTGTATGATATACCATTTTAAAGGTAATTTTGTGTAGGTGCGGGATATCTTAATAACTCCAATATTTAAATATGCGACTGGCGACTCACTTTGCTAGGTCAGGTCACATATAGATATATATGAGTGGTAAAAATAATATTTTATTGGACAGGCCTATTATTGAGATTGCATATCTGATACCATGTCCCAGCCAATAGTATAATATCCTATTTTCCTACCAGTGTACAAAGTGTTGTATGTTACAGGTAGGCCTACTATTTGCATAAATCAGTACATACTAGTATAAAAATTGTCTGTGTCTAAAGCTATTTGTTGCAAAACACGCTAGCTTAAAAACTTGCAGTAGCCCTAATGATTGTAAAATTTTGGACCAGTGCCGCCTGTAATACATGTTCAAATGAGCCTGAACACACGTTGTGTCATGGAAAAGATCAAGGCTATTAAAGGTACAAGGATCACAATTCTGCCCCGAAATTCCAAAAGACAGTATCTGCTTACTTGTAAAGTAAACAGAAGTGCCTGTTGGCTTCGCACGGCAGAATTGTTTCGCGATAACAAGCACACTTTAGTTGCTGGTGACTGATATCAAATCAAATGCATTACCATAATACAGGTATAGCCTTACACGAATCAGCCCGGGTATACGCTGATGAATAAGCCCATTATTAGTTTAAAAATATATTTGTATGCAATTTATAGGAGGAGCACATCACTGGTGTATCTATTTTTATACTCGGTCCGTCATCACATTTCGGGGACGGAAAGGGTTATAGAAAGCCGCCGCAGGCCTACAAATGAATCGTTATGTAACCTCACACCTTTAACCCTTACGCCACACTAACGCGTTCAATTATATTTTTCTCTAATTTGCAGCTATAATTGCTGACTCAATTTCTAGCTTCAAATGACAAACTACATAATCACGATATTAAAAAATATGACAAATCAAAAAAACATTTATTTGACTGACCTGCTGCTTACTGGTGACCTGACGCATTGTATATATGTTGTACATTTCAAGCTAGTTTGGCTCGCTAGACACCTAACGTCTTGTAAACTTGTGCATAATTTTGTCTACTTCTATTTTTTTTGTTTTCAGTATGTAAAGCGCTCCGATTTTTTTTGGATGAACCGCTTTATAATTTTAATGATATATGAAAAAGAGTGGTGTCCCGCAGTTAAAGGGTGATGTTTGCCGTCTAATTACTTTCGTCATCTTTGTTTGAACAGTACTGTTACTACAAGTGGTAATCCTACGTACTTGCTGGTTAAATCTTGGCCCAATGTCTTGGACATTGGGCCGACATTATAAGGTCACGGTAGATAAGACGTCGCGTTGTCGCCGTCGTGTTTTTTTGGTAATTGCACAACACTGGTACTGAGTTGTATAAGCTATGGCACTTTTAATATAGCTTAGTCCACACCGAGTCTCAACTACTTTATAAGAGAACAGTTATAAACTATACTTGTTCACTCAAGTGACATTAATTGTACGGTGCTGGGGAAATGTCGGCTAAGTGTCTACGCAATTGGGCCAATATTGTGCAAATATCATGCAAATACCGATCGATCGTCCCAACAAACACGAGAAATTGAACCTATAGTAATATTAGTACAGTGTCATCAACGTTGGCCCAGCATTATACCACCATTGGTTCAATGCCTTGTGTTTTATGGGGCTTAGCTGCGAAGAATGAGGTGTTGTAAGTGTGATTCTTAAATAGCGCTACATTATTGTTGAAATCACGCCTCCCCCTTCAATGATTACTAATCCTACCGTATAGTATAGTCACTTGTAAATGTTATTTATCAACACATATTCCTGTTTTCCAAAGAAACGTCTCTAGTCTTTTTTTTTAAGATTAGCTATTTAATTATATTGTGAACTACACGAGGATACTAGTATATACAAGGCAGAACAAAGAATTAGCAGCATGATATTGTAAAAAAGGCGCACCTTTGTTATAAGTTGATGTAAGTAATTGGGACTAGTTTTGAAATGATTTCAAAGTATATATTAAACCATTTTTCAATATAATACCTAAACGGATGGTAAAAGAATCATTAACTGAATGTTCCATATCCCGCTATAATGATTTATGATTTTTCTGTGAGCTATTTTGCATCAATTTAAGATGATTAGTACTCGTGAAGTACTCGTAAGTACTCGTTAAAAGTACTTTTATTTTTAAAAGTACTTGAGTACAAGTACTTTTTAAAAGTACGAGTACTGAGTACCGACGAGTACTGCAAAATCGGTACTCGAGTACCAAAGTACCGAAGTACCGAGTACTTTGGCCCCAAGCCTGGCTCACTAAGACATTTGTGATGCTTTCAAATTGAAAAACCATTTGGTCTCTTGGTTTATCTGAAATATTTCAGCACCTTAACCCTTTAACCGCCAGATTATTCAATTTGAATTTTCACCCACTTGAAGTTGTGTCTCGCTGACGCGATCCACAACTTCAAGTGAGTGAAAATTATTCATATTTGACAAAATTGAGGTCAACTGTTTTCAAATATTGCTGATTGATGTCACATTTTATCTCTAACATGTTTAAAATGTGGTACTTAATGTGCTAATAAAAAATGAAAACCCGCATATATGCGACACCGGCGGTTAAAGGGGTAAGGGTTTGGTAAACGTCTAGTGCAGAGTCGATCATCAGTTGCAAAGGGAAGTATTGTGAATGATATAAAAGCATCTGCTACCTGTGTGAGTATATATAGACCTAACGCACACCATCCATGTACATGATGGATATGGTACGCATGCATTGTTAAGAAAATAATAAGGACTTTAATGTCAAGTCACTTTGTGAAGTTCAAATAAGCATGATTTGTATCAGTATTTATTCTGCCACGCCTCGTAAACCCATCCAGCCGTGGACTAAGTGGATAAAGCGAAAAATCAGCCGCGTAAGTATGGGCGGTATACGTATGATTAATCCCATTGATTTGGGCGTAATTGTTAATGGCTTGCAATGCGTTTATTATCAGAACTACGCTTCAATGACTTGAAAGTCAGCAATGTGAAAGTCTCAATTAACTGTGCAGTATTCTCGTCATGAATTGCAGTTGTTGTTTACAATTTCTGCATTAACCCTTCAAGCGCTGAAATAGTTTGATCTAATCCTTAGAGACCAAAGGGTTTTTACAATTTGAAATCTTCATATTAAATGGTTTAGTTAGCTCTTTCTGCTTTATTTTAATACCTATTTTATGGGTGTGCGGCCACTGTAAATATCTAGTGATTTCAGATCGGGGATCGACTATAGACGTCAGAATCTGACTAGAATCTAGAAGTCAGACGTCTTTCATGTTGGTCCCCGCGCTGAAAGGGGTAATATGCACATTTTAGTGTCCGATTTTGACATCCTGTTTTGTTTCGTACAAAAATACATTTTATTAATAATTTATACAATAATGTACCAAATATATAGTGAAACGCTATATAATAAATTAGGATAGTAACCTTTTTTTGTCAAAGCAATATGCTATCATTAATGGGATCCCAAGCAAAATCTGGCATTAGGCCTGACCCAGTACGTTCACTATAATACCAAATCCGTTATGACATTTAAAAACGTCGGGTCGTAGCAAATCTTGACAATGATGCCGTGCAATGACAGCTTAACCTTTACCACAGTGCTAGGTTTATATTAAAAATGCAAAGAGTTGTTATGTCTGCTCATTCTCAAAATTGATCCCGCAAAAAAAATCCATCCTATTATCGACCCTGTCCTCTTCACACTGAAACCGGCACTCAGGCCGATTGAAATAAGAGGATCGAACAATGCACGTGCCTGGTGTTATCTTCAGTGATGTCTTGAGAAGGCAAACAACAGTAGCCGTTTACTTTTCATGTAACCAGTTCATGCTGTTTTCCCGAGCACGACTGTATTAATGTGTTTTTTCTCTGATTGTATGCACTGGCTTTATCACTTTGTCGACAAGTCTTCCTAGCTTTCTGCGCCATAGGCTATCGAACAGCAGCTTCGCAATATTTGTTACGTAGTACCAAAAAAAACATATCCACGCAGTATTTGTACGTTTTCATAGCGCCACCCAAAGTGTTTACTATAACACATTATATTTGTCATCAGATCTACATTACGTGGAATATAAACTAGAAAAACATACTCAGGCCGAATAATGACAGAACAATGACTTGTCCAGTGCAGCACTTCTCCAGCTGTATATGACACTAGTATACTGTACTATCGTGAGCGTGGTTGAGGTCAAAAACATAAACCCTTTGCGACACAGCGAGCACAAGACATTGAACCAATGTTAATTGGGTCAATAGTGTGCTGAGAGTTAGAAAGAGTTAAATCCCACGTCTAACAGCTGGTTATGATCTCTGGTAAGAATAGATGGCAGATCATTCACCTTTTATAGAAGTGCATGTCGATGCTCTAACGCAAAACCTTGTACATTCATACTTCCAGTGACACATCAGCATTATTGTACACTTGATGATTGTACAGTTGATGATTGTCGGTCAGGATTCGAACCCTGCATACTCCGAATCAGCCACATAGCTCACCAACGGCCAATGTTTAGCAGTAAATTTTGCTCATTCAGCATGATTTAAGTTATGCTTGGGAAAATACACCACCGAAAAAAATATTTAAACTGACATGACTTCTAATTATTAAAGCCAATAACAAAGGCTTAGAAGAGATAATTACAGGTGTGGATAACAGTGAATGATAACAAGTCATAATAGCCTGACATTGATATCAAGCTGGTAGATTGTTGATTATATCCATATAGAACCTTTTGCATTGGGACATAATAATATTATGCTGGCTACATAAACGTACAGGTGGGAAATGTCGCCAATAATTATCACGAAAATATAGGGGTTATTTAAATTGTTTTATTTAACATGCAGTGTTTTGATCACGTAATGATTTCCTATACTTGAACTTTATTACATATAATTATACTTGTCTCCCATGAATATATATCCAGATCACGTTACCCAGCAAACACAAGACGTGTTGGCCCATCGTCTGCGACGCTGGCCCAACAGGGTCACTGTCCCGTGTTTGCTGGGATAAATCCTGGTATAGCACCCACGTGTTTCCCAGTGTTTCCTCTTAGTTTTCTTTACTTTGGGTTGGAATGGCTGCCGCAATCACCATCTCAAGGTGAAGACATGATATAATAAAATCATAAAATATAATTATCACCTAAAATGAAAGCTCAGAATCTCCTCTCTGCGATAGCTCATATCTTCATCTATTTAACCCTTACAACGCTGAAATATTTTTTATATAAACCATGGAGACCAAAGTGGGTTTTATAAATTTAAAATCGTCATAATCATGATAATTGTCGTAGTTAGCTCTTTCCGCTTCATTTGTATACCAATGTTATGGGTCTATTATAAAAATGTTAATTCTTTCACTGCGGGGATCGACTTTAGACGTCAGAATATGACGTCTGTAGACGTCAGATTATGACGTCTAAAGACGGTCCCCGCACTAAAAAGATTAATGAATTTTAGTTCAAAATATACCTTGTGGTGCCTTTATTCGACGAGAGAGCTTAAATGGTAAGTAAATTCATCGCAATATAATACCAGCTTTCGCAACTATTTTTTATCCTTCATCCATTAACATTGTTTCCAATATAATACTGCTCAATTCGTCCCCTTGGATATGAAAGGGTGTATCTGCCACCTCACAGAGTGGCAGATACACCATTTCATATCCAATGGAACGAATTGTCTTCATACAATGCCGATCTAAATTGAACTGTGAAGTATTTGATCAATGGTCCACCATAAGGGAATTTAAAGTGATTCGCCACTGATCATTCAAACGTGATTGGCATTCAGAAGCCGCACCACTCCACCACGTCAGCGATACGACGCAGAAAAAACCCCGATTACTCCCTCCAATCACCGAGACGTGAAACGCAAACCAAACAAAGTCAGCTCCGTGCTCGCATTGCGGGGGATATATCTGCGGATCGCGTGATGCGCGGCCAGAGTACCCCCCGGACTCCGTACATCCATCTGGATCGGCTTCCACGATCCATGCCCGATCCATTTGCCCACTTGTGGTCGCTGAATATTTCACAAGCCGCAACGTCGCAGCAACTCTGCGGCCCCCCGGGGACCAAACGGTGGATCTGCCACCGCGGTGGCAGAATCCACCGTTTGGTCCCCAGGGGGGCGCTCGGCCATTTCGCCATTTGTAAAGCGTTGAATACATTATGAGATGTGTGTTTTATAGATTATAATAAGTAACTGGTTGCTGTTGTTGCCCAGTCACTTCATGCGATGACGGCAATCGCCGGTCCGCAAATGAATGAATGAATGAATGAATGAATGAATGAATGAATGAATGAATGAATGAAGGAATTGAATGAATGAATGAATGAAAGAAAGAAAGAAAGAAAGAATGAATGAATGAATGAATGAATGAATGAATGAATGAATGAATGAATGAATACATGAATGAATGAACGAACGAATGAATGAATGAATGAATGAATGAATGAATGAATGAATGAATGAATGAATGAATTGAATGAATGAATGAATGAAAGAATGAATGAATGAATGAATGAATGAATGAATGAATGAATGAATGAATGAATGAATGAACAAACGAATGAATGAATGAATGAATGAATGAATGAATGAATGAATGAATGAATGAATGAATGAATGAATGAATGAAGGAATTGAATGAATGAATGAATGAAAGAAAGAAAGAAAGAAAGAAAGAATGAATGAATGAATGAATAAATGAATGAATGAATGAATGAATGAATGAATGAATGAATGAATGAATACATGAATGAATACATGAATGAATGAACGAACGAATGAATGAATGAATGAATGAATGAATGAATGAATGAATGAATGAATGAATTGAATGAATGAATGAATGAATGAATGAATGAATGAATGAATGAATGAATGAATGAATGAATGAACGAACGAATGAATGAATGAATGAATGAAAGAATGAATGAATGAATGAATGAATGAATGAATTGAATGAATGAATGAATGAATGAATGAATGAATGAATGAATGAATGAATGAATGAATGAATGAATGAATGAATGAATGAATGAATGAAGGAATGAAGGAATGAAGGAATAATTGAATGAATGAATGAATGAATAAATAAATAAATAAATAAATAAATAAATAAATAAATAAATAAATAAATAAATAAATAGATAAATAAATAAATAAATAAATAAATAAATAAATAAATAAATGAATGAATGAATGAATGAATGAATGAATGAATAAATAAATAAATAAATGAATGAATGAATGAATGAATGAATGAATGAATGAATGAATGAATGAATGAATGAATGAATGAATGAATGAATGAATAAATGAATGAGTGAATGAATGAATGAATGAATGAATAATTGAATGAATGAATGAATGAATGAATGAATGAATGAATAAATGAATGGATGGATGAATGAATGAATGAATGAATGAATGAATGAATGAATGAATGAATGAATGAATGAATGAATGAATGAATGAATGAATGAATGAATGAATGAGTCTTTATGTGACTTTTGTGCACATGTATACAGGCTAAACTAGACCAGGAAAACGTGGTGATTCAAAATTTGAACTGGAAGCCGAGCACGCTACCTCTCGGTCACAGAGGGTACCCAAAATATTGAATCATTACGATTGAACGGGGAAGAAACATTACCAGTCCACTCAAATATTTTCAGGGGATTATTATCGTCAACCCCATAAATGAAAAGTACATGACATTCGCTCTATGGTCAAGGCCCCCTTTTGACAGTTATATAGATCTGCCCCACACCTGTTTTGTCACTATCACGTGCCATTCTCTCATATAGCAGGTACTATTAAACGATTTATCGCTCTAGAACATCATCTGCTGATTTATCTATAACTGTCTCTTTCTACGACAGAAAAATAGACAAATAAAAGATCTCTCTGTGAGAAACGAGAATGAAAGCTCTTTATCGATAGCATCACGCAAACGACGGATCATGTTCACGGGTTTTGTAAAAAAACAAAAATAATAATAGCAAATATGCAATACCTCTCGTAATTGGTGGTCAAAACTGGTCAATAGGCCTGCGTGCGCTATTCAATGACACACGCGTCTCAATCAATAATAGATGCATAAATAATTATATATCTGCTTTTTTTTACAGTGCGGTATATTTTTATATGTTCTCCACTGATTGCGCGTCATCATATCGTCCCCTTGGATATGAAAGGGTGTATCTGCCACATTGGATCAACGCTGGATCAATGTTATGCCAGCGTCGCAGACGTTGGCATAACACTGATTCAGCGTTGTCTACTGCCTTGCAGAGCAAAGTATTATACATTTTATTACAAACAAATGCAAAAGTATATATTTTTTGTGCTATATCATAGACAAATAATTAACAATTCACTTTTTGACTAAAACCTTTTGAATTCGGTTCCAAATAATTATGATAGATATTATATAGATATCGCCATTAATATGATTTTAAATGTGCAGTTACTCTGTATGCTAGGACACAGTGAATTTGAAGGTAAAATGTAAAATAGACAAACATGTATAACCTCTATAATTATATTTCAATATATCAGCTTGAAGCTGTCCGGAACTTGAAGTTGTGCACCAGACCAGCCCATCAAACACGAGACGTTGATTGTTGGCCACTATTAAACCAGCAACGAGACAACGTCGCGTATTTGCTGAGAACTAATCACAAGTTCAAGAGGATGAACTTTACCGTCGTTAGTACCCCAAGGGTTAGATTCCCGAGAAATAAGGTGGCCATTGACCCTTTCAGCGCAGGGACCGTTTGTAGACGTCTTAATCTGACGTCTGTTGACGTCAGATTATGACGTCTAAAGACGGTCCCCGCACTAAAAGAATTAAAAAAAATTATAAGGGCCGTAGACCCATAACATATATCATGTATATAGGAATTCAAATGAAGTGGAAAGAGCTAACCGAGACATTTAGAATGATTTCAAATTAAAAAAAACCTTTGGTCTCAATGGTTTATGAAAAAGTATATCAGCGTTGTTGGGTTAAATGTAACTTCTCGGACATCTAACCCTTGGAGTTCCATGAGGCTGACTTACCCATAGAGCTGACCATGTGATTGCCGACCGTAACCATGAGCAGTAAGAGTTGTTGTAGATGAGTACCGCTGATCCCTCTTCTCTCGTTCTCTCCCATAATGGACGTAGACTGAGATGTTCCAGAAGTCAGAAAGTGTCTCACAAAGCCTCAGGTAGCGGCGAAGGACTGGCCGGCGGTGGCTATAGATCCGTGATGCCGTGTGACAGGCTGCGCCGCGGATGTCCCTGTAGAGGTGCAGTGTGGCTGTGGGCAGAGTGATGTCCCTGTGGTGGAGTTAGCTACTGGCGCGCTCTCTCCTCCCTTCAGGCGAAGTGCTGGCAAATGACAGCCCCGCCACAGTCACACGTGATACACCATCAGGCGGACTGAGGCACGTACGCTGCTCCGCAAAGCCAAAAGGCAGTAGCTGCTCACTTGAAAAGTGAGCAGTTACTGCCTTTTGGCCTTGCACCGCGGTACATACCTACGTCATGTGTGTCACAATGGAATGGTGACAGGAAAACCCGCACGCAGCAACAGCAGATAGATATGGCAGTGCAACAGCAACTGCAACATCATTTATAGGCGAAGTTAAGGCACGTCCTGTCACAGCAACTACAGATTTGAAGATTTCATATAGTCATCTACAACAACAGCTACACTGGTGGCAGGTATCCCTAATCTGTAAGAATGGTTACACATAGGGTGATTTCTTGCCCTGCAACAGCAACGTACAATGACAACACAGCATGCAACAGCAGCTCAGGTGAGATACTAGTCTTGTTAACGTGCAGCAGCAGTTACACATTTCTGCAAAAGACAACACAGATTACACAAAACAACAGCAGTTAACATTATGGGAACAGTGTAGTGAACGAAAATAAAACAACAAATTTGAATGTGGTGACACAATACAACATCCACTGTGATTTGCTTTCCCCATAGACACCTAAGACTGTGATATACAACCTAGTGTTACAATAGTTAAGCCTATGATACAGTTTTCCAAACTGTAAAAACGCATAGGTGTGCATCACTAACTATTCAATATAATGACATAATGAGTTTTCATCACAAATCCTCTATCACTGAAAAAATAATACCCTCCACCAACAATCTCTACAGACATTTTAACTATTGGCATATTCTATTGCCTCCTGATTTCAGTCCATATGTATGCTTCATTATATGGTTTATGTATGTAATTAAAATCATTTCAGCAATGTACCCTAAGTCAACACTATTTATTATAATACTAACTATAGGCCTCAATAAGAAAGGTTTGGAAAACAAGTATAATTATTATTATTAAGGACCTCATTTTTCCAAAGCTTGACTTTTTCGTAAATAGCTATGCTCAGCCAGGACGGATGTAAAGCAGTACAGCTGTAAGAGAAAAATCGTATCACCAATATTAGCAGCAGAACACGTAACGAGACAGATAAATAGACAAATACAAAACACAGAAGTGTTGGTTAGAGCAGCAGAATGGTGCGGACTTGTGAAAGGGTTGGCGTTGCCCGCAGCCAATCAGGGTAACGTGGCCGCGCAGTGAAGGGCTGCAATTAATGTTCAGCAAATACCCGGGGGGTAACACAACCGTTCCAACGCACACCATAACACAAAAGCAGTGGCCACTTTTTTCACATTCAATCAATTGAGTGGCAGGCATTGTGACTGTTCATCCAGAAACACGTGAAGCCGTACATTTTCTCTCCCTGTCAACCGCTGTTTTCTCGTTGTGCGCATTGTTTTTTTTCTGCGCAGAACTTGACTCCGCGGTGCGGATGCTGCTGCTGCGTGCTGTACTTTATTGAAAGTTTTATCAAACCCTTACAACGCCGGACCATTTTTGTATAATTCATGAAAAGTTTGTTTTTTCAATTTGAAAACATCATAAATGACTTAGTTGGCTTTTTCCGCTTCTTTTGAATACTTATATTATGGGTCTACAGCCATTAAATAGGTTTTAGTCTCTCAGTGCGGGGACCGACTTTAGACGTCAGAATCTGACGTCTATAGACGTCAGATTCTGATGTCTAAAGTCGGCCACCCCACTGAGAGTGCTAATGCACACGGTGCTAAGTGATTGGCAGGCATGAATTAAAAATGTCATTATTCGTCAGAACATTCACCATTTTAACCAGACATCATCTAGCCTACATCTCTGACATAGCCAAAGATACGCTTAACTTGTCTACATCGTTTATCATGTCAATAACTACATTTTCATATCTCCTACTCTACTTTTGTCTTCTCTTGTGACGTTTTTGTTTTCACGTTATTGTTCGCTTCACAAAATCAGATTATTTTTGTCTGATCAGACATTAGATTCTGTCCGATCAGACAATCTGGTCGGATTTATCTGATCAGACAAAGCGTTCACACCTTCAGACATTCCAGTTCAGCTTTTTTAACAGATTTTTTTCTTCACGTAAACAGTAGCTGGTTACTGTGTCAATATATTATCAGACAATCTGATCAGAGAAATTTCATCAGATTGGGTTCACACTATGTAATCAGACACAATATGATATCTGATTAGACAAAAATCTGATAGCGTGAACCGAGCTCTAACCCACCAAATTTGGTCAAATGTTTGTGTTTCTGTTGTTTTATCAGCAGGTTAAATCACAGTTATTGGGAATGAAATGACTGTTCAGGCCTAAACATAAAAATTTGCAAATATTTGGACTCAAATTACTCAAATTGAACAAATACGAGTAATTTTCACGCACTTGAAGTTGTGGGTCGCGGTAGCGAGACACAACTTCAAGTGAGTGAACATTCAAATAAGATAACTTAGCGGGTAAAGGATTAATCGCTAATCACGACTATGATTGTTTTAATATGTATTATACCTATTAACATCTTAACCCTTTGAGCGCTGAATTATTTTTGTAAAAACCATGGAGACCAAAGGGTTTTTTTCAATTTTAAATCATCATAAATGTCTTAGTCAGCTCTTTCTGATTCATTGGAATACCTATGTCATTGGGTTACGGCCATTAGAAATATGTTTAGTCTTACAGTGCGGGATCGACTTTAGTTGACCCCCACGCTATAAGGGGTAAATAGTGTTTGTGATTGTTATAAATGACTTCAAGCAACAATATTTAAAAATGAAAAAAACTTAGCCATGAGGATCGCGAGTATAATTATCACATGAACAGGTTAGATATACACAAAATACAAAGACCATTTGTAAGACATGAGTGATAAAACATCAAACACAAAATATTTGTATAACATTTGTACAATGTTGGACCGAAGACGTTGGGACAACGTTGTACAAATGTTATACAAATGTTTTGTGTTGGCTGGGTACTCAGGTGTTGGCGGATGAGGTGCGCCCCGTCCAACTTATACTAGCATAATGAATCTGTCCAGGAATATCGTGTCTCGGCTGCGCGATGGCTTCATGAGCTAACGCCAGCCGATGTATTTTATGCCAATGGCAAGACTTTTATTTAGGGACGTAACGTCGATGTATATGGGCTAAAACACATTTCCACTATGTCGAGGAATATTTTCAATTATTTCTGTACCCATTAGATTATTTTGAAAAGATGTAAAAAGCTCTATTAAATATCATAATGCATAATTTTTTTTCTAATATTTATATTAACTTGCATATAATAAAATCGGTTTTTAGGCTTCCAGAATGTATTTTTTAGAAAAGCCATAGAAAAGCATCACCAATACATGTATCAGAGTCTCTATAGAAAATCATCACCAACACGAATATCAGAGTCTCTATAGAAAATCATCACCAATACAAGTATCAGAGTCACTATAGAAAAACATCACCTATACAAGTATCAGAGTCACTATAGAAAAACATCACCAATACAAGTATCAGAGTCACTATAGAAAATCATCACCTACAAGTATCAGAGTCACTATAGAAAATCATCACCTACAAGTATCAGAGTCACTATAGAAAAACATCATCAATACAAGTATCAGAGTCTATATAGAAAAGCATTACCAATACAAGTATCAGAGTCACTATAGAAAATCATCACCAATACAAGTATCAGAGTCTATATAGAAAAGCATTACCAATACAAGTATCAGAGTCACTATAGAAAATCATCACCAATACAAGTATCAGAGTCTATATAGAAAAGCATTACCAATACAAGTACCAGAGTCTCCATAGAGAAACATTACCAGTACCAGTATCAGAACCGCTACACAAAAGCAACACCAGTACAAGCAACAGAGTCTCTACAAAAAAGCATCATCCAATACAAGTATCAGAGTATAATCGCCACATAAAATCATCACCAATTCAAGGATAAGAACTGCTATATAAAAACATCATCAATACAAGTATCACAGTCTCTATATAAAATCATCACCAGTACAATAAACAGTCTTTATCGAAGGATCACCAATACAAGTATCATAACTGCTATATAAAAAGCATCACCAATACAAGTATCAAAACCACCACTACATAAAAGCATCACCAATACAAGTATCAGAGGCGCTACATAAAATCATCACCGGAACAAATATCAGAACCGCTACATGCAAATATCACCAGAACGAGTATAGGAGGCGCTACATAAAAGCATCACAGTACAAGTATATCACAGTCTCTATAGAAAAGCTAAGGTATCAAAGGTAGCTAAGGTAGCGTAACATATGCATAGTACAAATGTATTATGCAATCCTGATAAAATGTATTACAGGCATTGGTAATCTCTCCCCCTTTAGACAAGCATTACCAACACCGGCACCTATTACTCGTGCTGGTGAAGTTTTCTGCAAATAATCTTAGATTTCAACTATCACAGAAGCTGATCGATCAGCATTCAGATACATTTTTAGCATGAGAGGCAGCAGGCCACATTGCGGTATATCTATATAAGGTATCCTCGTGTACTATAGTACTTCATGGCTGATGCAGGGCCATGTATCCCTAATTATAAATTAGTCCATCCTAACATGGGTAAAAAAAGACTCGCGTATCTGTGGAACTATCCTCTGCCTAATTAGCCAGAACAAGACAGTCAAGGTGATTGATTTTAGAGGAACTGTTGAAACTGTTGACAGTTCGACCGTTTCTGCGCAGGGATCGACTTTATACGTACAACCTCACGTCTGTATACGTCAGATTCTGACTTTCCGTACAATCTCACGTCTGTATACGTCAGATTCTGACTTTATACGTACAATCTCACGTCTGTATACGTCAGATTCTGACTTTCCGTACAATCTCACGTCTGTATACGTCAGATTCTGACTTTCCGTACAATCTCACGTCTGTATACGTCAAATTCTGACTTTATACGTACAATCTCACGTCTGTATACGTCAAATTCTGACTTTATACGTACAATCTCACGTCTGTATACGTCAGATTCTGACTTTATACGTACAATCTCACGTCTGTATACGTCAGATTCTGACTTTCCGTACAATCTCACGTCTGTATACGTCAAATTCTGACTTTATACGTACAATCTCACGTCTGTATACGTCAAATTCTGACTTTATACGTACAATCTCACGTCTGTTTACGTCAAATTCTGACTGTATACGTACAATCTCACGTCTGTATACGTCAGATTCTGACTTTATACGTACAATCTCACGTCTGTATACGTCAAATTCTGACTTTATACGTAGGCTACAATCTCACGTCTGTATACGTCAGATTCTGATGATACCCGCACTGACGATCCCGGCACTAAAAGAATTAAAATATTTCTAATGGCCGTAGACCCATAACATAGGTATTCAAATGAAGCGGAAAGAGATGTCTATAATGATTTCAAATTGGAAATATTCTCTTGCTATCCATGATTTATACAAAAAATAATTCAGCGTCGTAAGGGTTAAATGTATTGAGTGTATGAGAAGGCGAATCAATTATTGCTCACACGTGAGCAAAATCCATCAACCACATACCATAAAGCATACCATCTTTTCTTCACTTGTACATGGCTAAGGAGGGCTGGGGATTCTCTGTCCCAGAAGTATACCAGTAAATATAAAACCAATGAGGTTCAATAGAACTTCCTCCACAAGGCGAAGGTGGCAGACGCCCGTGCCTCTTAAAGTGGCTTAGGCAGTGGCTCTGCGCAGTCGCATTGCCACCCCCGTCATTGTCTTGGTTCATTAAGACGACCATGTGAAAAACGCCCCCGAGGAATACCAAGAATTACTGACGCACCCTCTCCTTGCAAAGAGGATTTTATCACTCCATACATAGGCAGACGTAATTGATTCCTACAATGACTTCCTTTCTAATCCCCCCTTGTGTGTAACATTAGTCCTCTCCAAAAGATGTCATTCAGTAGGCCTATATCACGGCGGTCTCGTTTTGTCATTCCATAACTTGATAGAGATACATGACGATGCATAATTAATACATGTACAGGCTCTCTTGTCTAAGTCTTGTTACCAGGCGACATCAGACACCTCATAATCCAATACACCTCATCGATAAAGTCACGCCTATCCCAACTACAATGGCGACGTCGATAAGTATAATTATAGCAAATAACTTTTTTATTTTTTATAATCAATTGAAAATAGCATATCCACTGTGCCAGCGTAGGGCCTGATGCAGGGTATTTTTCAGCGTATATGTCGGTGATTGGCGGATAATTTTCCAGGCTTATCGCATCTAGCACCAGACGTTGACCCAACATTAGGTTAGCTTTTGGCCAACGTCCGCGACATCGGCCCAGCATTAAGTCAACATTGGGAGAATGTCTCGTATTTGCTGGGATATGTGGATTAGTCGTGGTGGCACGCGCCATGCGGCGATCCCGCCCTGCCTATATCCCAGCAAACACGACGCAGTGACCCATTCAATGTTGGACCAGCGTCGCAGACGCTGGTCCAACATTGAACCAACGTTGGGTCAGTGTATCGTAGTCGCTGGGATGCTACTGCAGCCGCCATTGCTTTTAGGCAATCTTATTGTTCCGGGACGGAATGCGGCCAGGGTGGGAGGACGGACTCATCTCTGGTTTCTGTGGTGGACGTCTGCCTGCACAGCAAACACAAAACATTTGTATAACATTTATACAATGCTGGACCAACGTCGAAGACGTTGGGCCGGCGTTGCATAAATGTTATGCAAATGTTTTGCGTTTGCTGGGTGGACGACGAGCTGGTATTATCCGCGAGCCGCGCACTCAGTGTCCTGTTTCGTATTGTCCGCCAAGGATCGGTATCCAATGAACATTCCGTGCGAAGATGCACGGACGTTATTAAGCATTTGGACACATTCAATTCCACGGGTCCACACACTTAGAGAACCAGTTCTGTTTTTTTTTATTTGTGAAAACAATAATAATAAATTTATTTAATGGGCATATAGGCCTATTACAAAACACCTATGTATAAACTAACTGAATTTAAAACATAATTTCGTATGAAGCAAATAAATAGGCAGTGCTGCAATAGCATTGATGCCCATAATTATTGTGTAATAGTATGTTTGTGCAAAATATGAAGTTGATCCATCAATGGCAAGGTTGTCTGCATAACAATAACATACATGTATGTTGTATAGTAGATATCCGCATGTACATGTAATTGTTTTTATATTATAGTTTTGAATCCGCAGTGAATAAAAATGTAGCTCGGAAAGCGGAACAGGGCCTTCAGATTTCAGATTTCTGACCTGTATACTATAACCGAACAAGAGATGGACTCCAGATTCCGTAGTTCAAGTTTTGGATTTCACACACTTCATACCTAATATTTCATACTTTAGAATTCACTTGATTCCAATGGAGACTGCTGAATGAATGGGATTTTATGGAGACAATGGAGTCAACAGTGAGTCAGAACTGCAAATTATTTACTTATTTCCCTTCAGACCTGTGAGGGTTCTGTACAGACTGTCACTGACGAGTAGTAGTGTTGGGATGATACACTAATTAACTTTCCCTTTATCCGCCAAGTTATTTGAATTTTCACCCACTTGATATCTCGCTAAGCGACCCACAACTTCAATTGTGTGAAAATTACTCACATTTGGATGTAGTTTGACATTTGCAAATCTTAATGTGTAAGCACTCATTTCATTTCCAGTAACCAGCTAATGAAACAGATTTAAAACTTTAATATTCGCGCTTAGCGCTCTTAACCCTTTCAGTGCGGGGACCGTCTTTATACGTCAGAATCTGACGTCTGTAGACATGTAGACGTAAGATTCTGACGTATAAAGACGGTCTCCGCACTAAAAGAAATAAAATATTTATATTGGCCGTAAACCCATAACATAGGTAGGCCTATTCAAATAAATCAGAAAAAGCTAACTAAGACATTTATTATGATTTCAAAACAAAAAAACCCTTTGGTGTCCATGGTTTATACAAAAATATATCAGCATTGTGAGGGTAATGGTTAATAATCACTACTCAGTATACGGTTTTTTATCCTTATATATATACATATATATATTGGTTACGCTAAATTACCAGTATTATATGGTAAGTCAAAGCGAACATATAGGCCTACAACATGTATGTAAATATATTATTGCACCGTACGGTCAATGTACGATGAAAAATAGCCTAGACTTACAGATTGGTGTAGTGGTTATATATTTGAGTAAAGCTAGCAATTTGGGTAATATTAGCCTATCATCAGGCCGTACTAGCGTCACCCAAACTTGGAAGGTTGTCATTGTAAAACGATCATGCCATAATAATAAAATACATTTTCGAATCTTAAATGTTCATTTTGATGACGGTAGTTATAAACATATTCAGATGAATTATCTTCTAAGGTTATAATCAATCTGTTGTTATGCGTGTCCAGTAACGTACATTTTCAGCAAAATTTCCTGAGAGCAATTACGTATCCCTCCATTTTACATGTTTAATGTTCCATTCCGTCGGTTGAGCATGCCCCATCTGATGACTGACCATGAACTAAAATTAGAGCAATTACAAATGGATCATTTATAAGATGTCACCACCAGAAAGGTATACATGTACCAATGCTATGATATCAATTTATTCTTGGTAATGTATATGCGAAGGTGAGTGTCCTTAATTGGTTACTGACAAAAATGTGGTATTTGTGTTTACTATATATAAGATGGAACAAGAAATATAACCGTGACAGTTTAGTGCCTAGGGGCTTTTTTCTGTACCTATTTATAATAGATTCCTTGATATATTCTTAAAAAAAAATAATGGGACCCGGGTGTGATTGCTCCGGCAATTCCCACCTTAACTCGAAGTGAATGGAACATGTCTTGCTCTATCATTCGCAAAGTCCCTGTGTGCCATCCAAAGCCATTGAACGATGCTGTTGTTTCTTTTAAAAGTCTTCTGTAACATATTACGTACATTATTGGTGATACAAATCCGATTTTTAATGTTATATTATAGTGTATGCCTATCTATTTTGAAGTACATGTATACGTTTGACGACTGGTATATAAAATAGCATAGGCCTACCTGTATGATACACTAGCCTGATTAATAGCTTAAGTATTTTTGGTGTATTTTTCTACAGTGGGAAGCCATATCGTTTAAATATTTGTTAATGGCTGGCAACGGTATTTAATTACATCGACAGCGTGGAATCATTTCTCCACCAAGTGATACAAATCTTTCTGCTCATGCTGCACACTCGCCTTAAAATAAATAGGTAATGCTAAAGAGTCAGTGTTTTAATATTTCGCAGGTGTGTCTTTTCAAAGGAAGTATTAACCCTTTAAGCGCATGGACCGTCTTTAGACGTCAGAATATGATGTCTGTCGACGTCAGATTCTGACATCTAAAGACGGTCTGCAGACTGAAGGTATTCAAAATAAGCGAGAAGAGCTCACTGAGGCATTTATGACAAATTTAAAATTGAAAAAAAACCTTTGGTCTTCATGGTTTTTACAAAAATATTTAAGCGTTGCAAGGGTTAAAATTAAGAGTGCATTAAAAAAATTAAGAATGTGTTAAAACATAATATATGCCCTATCCCATTAGTCTCATGTCTGTCACGGTGCGTGCGTCTGGTTATTACTCTGGACAAAAAGGATCGATATGGCAATAATTCTTCTTTATTTTGTAATTGCATATTATCTCCACGTTCCGTGTCATTGACTAAGTAGGTAGGCGCATTAATTTGGCATCACGCCGCGCACGGTACGGCACCCCCACCTGGTATCTTTCCAGCTTCCATCAACCCTATAAGTGCCAAATCCCACTTTTACTAGCTGAATGCTATGGCATTCAGCTAGCAAATGTGGGATTTGGTTGTGTGACAGGTGAAAGGGTTAAGTCAATCCATACACCAGCATCCTGCGAATAACCATGAGACCAACGATCAAACTTTTTCTTTAGAATATTTACCACGGTTAGCACTCAGTATGCATTCAATTGTAATTTGCAGAGTGAAAATTCTATATTAAATTCTCAATTATTCGCCTAGGTGAAAACAGATAAATCGCGACAGAAATGGTAATTATAACACTAGTAAATGTCGTTGCATGCAGTCACCTCATACCCTGATCGCTGCTCCGCACATGTGTCTGTACCGAGGCGGGTGTCTCCCCCTCGCAGATCCGTGTGACTGTAATGGATGCCCGGGATCAGTCCACAAAGCCGGATTAGCACTTATCATCTCATCTGCCAGGTATAGGCCTATCAGAGGTAAATCATACAGAACAAGGGCTGCAGTTTTTACAGCGAGCCAGAGTTCCATTTCCCCGCGCGCTCATCACCCCTCCCCCTTTCAATATATCCATTTGTGTGGATATACCAGCAAAATGCAAGATATTTACCCTATGCCAATTTAATGTTGGGCCAGCGTCGCAAACGCTGACCCAACATTAAACCGGCATAGGGTCAACAACACTCATCATCAAGGTGTGTCATCACGTCATATTATAGTGAGATGTATTTTATCTGAATAGAATAACAGATCCAGAGAAGTCTGCCTTTTGCCGTGCTGCTAAGATCCCGGTGGGGACACCCAACCAATGCCGGATCCCTGTCGGGCCAACGTCTCACACATTGGTACCGCATAGATCCAGCGGCGGGCGATATTTTCGTGCTTTACCGTGTACTATGTTTTTCTGAAGCATTATTACGCTGGAACGAGATGTAATTAGGCTTCTGTCTTTGTAGTTTGTGAGAACGGAAAGGCTTATCATATGGATCAATCCCACGTGGTAATCAGCACGCGGCGCACAATTATTACGACAGCGGTACTAGCTGTGTGTGTCTGGAATGCCGGCCCTACATTAACACAACGCTGGGGAAACATTACATTTTGTTTAGGCGTACTTCAGATTGTGCTGACACACACACACACCCCACCAAGATGACCACGAAAACACCTACATGAATAAAACTGGAAATTAGGTGATATTTTTTTGCATAAAATTTCGAGAAACAGCTAGGTAGACACATATCTATATAAAATAATTTGAGAAAAAATATTATTTAAATCAGTTGATGATCCCATCCTCTTTCAGGAACTAAATAATTATTGTCTAAACATCGCTCTAAATTCCACAAACATAGTCCTACTATTATAGTATTTAACACTCACAATGTACTTGAATGATGCTCAAACCTCTGTTTATTAGATGAGGAGATTAAAAAACATTATTTGACACATTTTTTTTCATATTTGGCCAAAATCCAACCTAATTTTTATGAGATCCCACCTTTTTTAATTCTGGATCCGCGCCCTGCACGTGGTTCCTGCGTCAGGTGTTTATGACGCGAAGTGAAGTTTCTATTAGCACACTGATTAATTGGTCCCGCCCAGCAAACACGACACATCAACTCAATGGTGGTCGAATGTTGGGCCAGCGTCGTAGACGGTGGACCACAATTAGACCAACACTGGGTTGATGTATCGTATTTGTTGGGCACATGTCTTCACGGTGCTCACACCTAGTTCGGCAGTAGTCACCAGGTGGACACCTCTGAGTGGACACTGAAGTGTGACATCCCTGATTTAATTCCTGTAATTCATTCATTATTTCACCTGTGCGTACGACTTTACAACGACGCTCATGATCATTTAGCCTACATGCCGGGGCCGCGCTAGACCGACATTACCAACGAATTAACATGTCGCAAACATTAAAAACCGTTCGACAACATAACTTTTCGTGGGTCATTTTATTGAGCGTCCAATTGAGGCCTCACATGGGTGCACCCGGCGCCGCATAACCGTAGGCCTTTTTGCACATAATTAACGAAAGGTTAGCACAACTGTTTTAGAAAAATGACCCCAATCTTGTTCAACATTTTCCACTGAATGTAAGTTATATCAAGAAAGACTATACATAAGGGCGATCATGATGGTTATGAACAAAATGTTGTCTCGTGTTGTGAATGGCATGACTTGATAATGACATTTTGAGGTGGAATTATTTTTCTAAAAATAAACACGTTTCGAAGCATGTCGTGGATGTTGGCGAGGCCCACGTGCAGGGGGTGAAAGCTTCGGCTTAGGGCCTACAACCAACAAAAAAGCAGGTGGCATTAGTGGACTAGCTCTTATTTCGATTCAAAAATAAAAAATTATCACATTGCGGTACGCTAAGATATTGTTTGTGGCTTCATCTGGTGTTTTAGGGAGGGGTTAAGCCGGTCACGATTAGATTTTTATTTTTCTATTGGCACGTTAAATACCAGCTTTTAAACGTGTTGAAGAAAAAACGTGACATCAATCAGCAAGTTTGCAAAATTCAAAAGTTATGAATCGCGTCAGAGAAACAACTTCAAGTGGGTGAAAACTCCAATTTTCTAATTTGGCAGTTAATTTTACTGAAAGAAGACATATATCTGACAAATATCATGACACAGCATCAAGTGGTATTACTACAGTAGCGTGTCGGAATTGTGTATTATGAACAATAATTGAGCATTATCAGGCATACACTACCACGATTTTGTGGATAAGCTATAAATAATGTGAACCACTACATGTGTGTTAAACGTCATCTATCATGGGTTTAAATAAAAGACCTGGTCGAATTCACTCAGGACAAGCGCCACCTGGTGAATAACAGGGAGCAATATCAAATAGGCGTCTGTCTCTGTATGTGATTGGTTGACGTCACCGTTGCAATGATTTCTGGGTATACCCATAACCTGATGGTACTGCAAAGTGCACCCCCACTTTAAATAATTATATCCATGTATGGGCATACATGACTCTTTATTTCCGTGGTGACGTGAGCGCGTGTGACTGGCGAATTTAAAGTTTTCCAATCCAATCAAAAGTCTAACCTGGGCTTTAGAATTCAGGTGAGGGGTGGTTATTCTGATATCAGACAAAAGCCCTTCTTCTTATCCAGCGAGTCGTGAGAATATGTGGTCAGTCGCCCGCGGTACTCGTGACAATGCACCTATAACATGGGTGGGTATACAACAACTCTGATCTGCAAAGACAAAAGGCAGTATCTCCTCACTTTAAAAATAAGCACTTACTGCCTTTTCATATTACACGCCAGAACTCTGGTCCTACGTTATTTAGATTGTAAGTATAGGAGAACACGTAGGCATGTGGTTATTGTTCGTGATGCAGTGTTTGATGTGTCCTAACCCTTAAAACGCTGAATTAAAGGGTTTTCTTCAATTTGAAATCATCATAAATATCTTAGTTAGCTGTTTCCGCTTCATTTGAATACCTATGTTATGGTATATTTTTATGTTTTTATGTTTTTATTTTTATGTGTTATGGTATATTTTTTTAATTCTTTTCAGTGCGAGGACCGGCTTTATACGTCAGAATCTGACGTCTACAGACGTCAGATTCTGATGTATAAAGACGATACCCGCGCTGAAAGGGTTAAACAAATCATGTTGTACTATTTCTACACCAATTCTGGATACAAGAAGAGAGGGGAGCATTTTCATTTCAAATGTCTCGCAAGAACAATTATATTCGGCGCTGCTTTATTGACATGCATCAAAATACATTCGCTATAATATTGATTTATGGTATTACAATATACTTTGACAATATGAAGTTTTATTTTCAAATAAATAGTTATAATAATATGCTGAAATTTAACCTGACATTTTCATTCATTTGAAGCTGGTACTGCTGACCCGGTTGTCAGCTTCAAGGAGATGAAAAATGTCTCAATGCTAAATCACTAGATTTGGTACAATGTAGGCCCTACAGATGGAATTATGTCAGAACAGTTCTAAGGTATTTTTGCGTGCAATACACAATGACGCACTTAAAAAGATGAGCATTTATTATATTGGTACCACCCAGGAATTTGTGTGGTGGTGTATCAAATCCAAGTCTCAATTATCTATCATGGTAGCTGCATGTGTTTTATCAGTTTGAAATATTTCAAAAATGCGCCTTGAATTTGATAACACATTTGCCACCCGTGGGGATACAGTGGTCGTGATCAGGTATAATTTCTGGTAATTGCTTGTAACAGTGGTAGGCGAGCCCATTTACGTGTTAAGGTAACTCACTCAGCTGTGTCATAGCCAGTGTTATTCTGCTCAGGCCGGAAAATAACAACAGACGCGACATATCTGAATCAGGTGAGCTCTTCTCCCACCCCCTTTCTGAGGACAGAAATGACCCGGCGTAGGTTCTCTATTGGTCGCAGACGTTGACCCAATAGCGACCCTACGCCGGGCAGCCCCGCTGTATTCACAGGGTTTTGAGACCCACTGAGTCGCGAAGTGAAAAAAGTCACGCTTGCCTGCACAGAAACAACCGATCTTCAGACTGCGCTCTGTCAACTACACAAGTAAAACATAACTCGCGGGGCATATGTATGTATATTAAAGTCATCCAGAAGTGCACTCACAATGGGTGTGTCGTATAGCGCGTCTGGATGACAATATTTATCATGTTTATGAGCATGAAGACGTAGCTACCACGGTGAACCTGTATCAGCCGAGATTTGATCACGGAGGGGAATATTGACTCTGTTTAAGTCAATCCGTGTTCAGAGTTGTGGACACTGCAGTTCAGAATATAGTTGGTGTTTTATCAGTTTCTACAGGTTGTATAGTCAGTTTGTCTACATTATGCTCACAAACTTTACATTTGCTCTGCAGAGAACACCAGTTTTCATCATAGAAAGAACCAGCACGATAATTGACCACCTGTAGGCCTGACAAGTTGCCAGAGGAGCTACGTATATTGTATTCATCACTCACCCCACAAGCAAGTGATTGTTACAGTAGAGCATGACATGATAGAAATAAGCCGTACATTCTCCTACATATGAGACACGAACAATAAACACAGTCCACTAAATCCCAAGCAGCCACCTGTAAGATGATCTCCAATTATGCAGTCTGGCAGACATAATATATCTAGGTAAGTACCGTAACTGAGAGCTGTCATATATGTACATTTATGTAAATAATGATTGTGAAATACAAGTGAAATATAGCAGTTATTGTGTTGTTATATCCCCTGAGTGGACCGTGTGGTATTATAATCTTCAATTGATTCTGTGATGGCATTTTAATTTGTATTTTAATGTCAGACATTTAACTATATTTTGGGTTTTTTGTCAATTGGGGGGGGGGGGTAATCTCTCTGACTTCTTAATAAACACAATTTTTTGTCACACAACGACTTTTTCGAGTGTGTGTTGAAAACATAATTAAAACAGCTTTTAGTCAGGTGTATGATAAACTGCTATTGTATTGCAACTTCTGAGGCTTCAATTGCATAGTTTATACATGTAGGCCTATGCAGCAACATATAACTATAAAATTTATTTCATCTAAATTTTGTTTTCAGCTTTATTTATAGTCAGGTTCCCATGTTATATATATTGCTCACTACCTGACACAACCAGCACACCCACACACGACTGAGATCATTATTTCGAGAACTATACGTAAATGCCGGTGATTTGATATCATAATAGTCAATTGTCTAAATTATATTAGGATGCAAATATAACGACATTTAAAGCTGCATAACTGTTTTGTTTATTTCGACCGAAATAACCTAAAATGTTCAACACAATCATTCATATATTTTTAAAGGCTTTATAAATGGACAAAATCGATGTAAATGTAGCTGGATTAGATCACGACGCGATACACCATCAAGTTATATGGTGTGGTAAATCGGTCCGTCTGTGTACAATATGTAATACTAACAGTGGTTAATTGTGGGCTAATATAATGTTACATTAGACCAACATCAAACCCCTTAATAACAAACACGAGACGTTGAGCCGCATTGATCTAACGCTGGGCTAGAGCCGTAGACGATGGCCCCGAATTAGTTTGACATCGGACTAATGCCTCGTGCTGGCTGCGATGCCAAGCTCACACAAACCACAGGTTGGTGTCCTAAGACTAGGTAAGCCCGTATGATAACTCAACAAGAACGTGTCACTGACCCATTGATGGCTCAATGTTGGTGCAGCTTCTATGACGCTGGTACAACATTGACCCATCAATGGTTGAATGCCTCTTGTTTGCTAGGAACTCAGCTACTGGTGCCCTAAAGGCTGCTTTTTTTACAATTATTTTATTTCACCGCATTTCGCTATTTATATAACTGTATGTAATGACTAACGATGAAATAAAAAAGTCTGATACTTTCGAATAGCATAGTCACTATAGATCGTGTTTCTCTTGTCATTCAAAATTCACTTTAATTCACTCATAGCATTGCCACTATATTTTGAAATGCCCGTGAGGTATCAAATAAAAGACTGCGCAAAAAAAGATGATTTACATCACTGAATTCGTGTAATTCGGACTGCAATTTCTCACGGTCGGGGGAGAGCGTCTTAATGGCGGGCCAAAGGCTCAGATGCTGGCCCACACTTAAAAGCACCATACTAAAACAGGGTCTTCTTTTTCAATTGAGTGACATTCTCTATACCGGTACCGAAGTTAAACATGACATTATATGCAGATATCACCCATATCACACAAAGTAATTATTTCTAGATATGTCTAACTGACATGAGACAATACACGTTGTACTGTGAAATGTATCTATGCTTACTTAAAAATTAAGAATAATTTTAAAAGTCTTCCACTCTTTTTTTAATGATGACCGTTATTTGCCACTTGGTACTTATAATGTCCTGGTTATACAGACAATGTGTCTTACTTGCTGTGATCAGGTCTTTGTTTTGGTGGGGCAACAATATAAAAAAAAAAATTAAATCCTTAATAACTCAGTAACCGGAGCAGTAAAATAAAAAAATAAAACACCATTCTCCATGGATTGATCTTTTGATTAAAATAAGCAAAACAGTTATAAAGCTTTGAAGTCGTGGTATGTCTGTCCTAATAGTATTCATTACCTTATGCCTGTTAAATAAATTATAATTTGTTATGAACTACATTACCTCGAACCGAGATCATGACAAATTATACCCCCCTGTATGTACTCTACGGGTAATTATTATTTATTAATCAGCCTCCCCTATTTCCATAAATGAGGCATTGATGTAAAGATAATCCTGTCGCCATATGTGCTATAATGGATGATCAGATCACACGCATTCTCTTTCTGTGTCACTCATCCGTGAGACGGCCATGTTAATAGAATTTTCTGTGTGATTGTCTGACTATGTATTATTAGTAATGGCCACACTAGCAAACACGAGTCATTCAACCAATGCTGTCCTAATGTTGGGTCAACATTGACACAGCATTGGATGAACGTCTCGTGTTTTCCGGCCATCCAGTGTGGTGAAGAACAGTTCGTATTTGCACACACGTGTCTTACACATTATACATGTCTACATGAGACTGTATTCAGTTTTATAATGGCGTTCAGACTTGTTCCATTCATGTCATATAATTTCATGTCCCAAAGAATTTCGTAGTATTGTCAGCATTGTGACTTGCTTGCGTTTTGTTGAAAGGTTTTTTATACAAAATTATATAGCGCTAATAAGATTAAAATTTTCACTGTTCGCATTTGTAAAAATAGCTTACAAACAACCATTTAAATATTATATTGTCACGAGGTTATTTAGGCTATTCTACATAATCAGATAATCATGATAATCACAGGCCAGCTCCGGATGTTTTATTTTGCAGTATGATTCTGCTGATATTGTTCAACAATTATATGTTATCATAATAGCATACAGTCCATGTCATAAAAGAGCGCATTATTAGGGGATACCCTTGAACAAGTTCCCAAGTTCCCAAGTTCCGGGAACTTCAAGTTCCCGATTTTCAAGTTCCGGGAACTTCAAGGTACGAAATTCCAAAATAAGTGAAAAAATATATTAAAACATTATTTGCAAAAATCGTTTTTGTCGGAAAAACAGTTTGGTACCCAATATTAATGTGCTGTAGACTAAAGTTAGTTTTTCACATTATTTATATTTTGTTTATAGGCGATCTTGGCAAACATTTCACGATGTGAAATTAACTACAGGTATGAAATGAAATTTACAATAGAACCGCAAATTTATTATACAAAATCTAAAATAAAGAGTATTACAATATGATATTTTCCCAGATATAGTATTTTCAAGTTCGAGTGGTGGTGGCCGACAATAGAACAACGTTATTAAACGATTACTAGTATTGGGTCTTTGTCGTGTTTGGTGGCATATATTATTTAATATCCTGTAGAGCTTATAAGGTCTTTCCTCCACGCGCGACGCTATTTGTTCGACCACCGTCTGTAACGCTGGCCCAACGTAAAACCACCATTGGGTCAGGGCGTGGTGTTTGCTGGGAATTGGCATCTGCGAGGTGTGATTTGTAGGCCCTACATCATTATATATTTTCTATGCATATATAGCGGCATGTTATAATAGTCTTTGAACTTGAAAAACAACTGAGCCTACTCAGATCAAGTCTTCTGTGGATGGCTGCCTAATGCCAGCTGTAAATCTCCTATCAAACAGACATTGGCCCGATCTTGGATTAATGCTGCTGTAAGGTCACAGACGTTGGGCAAACCTTACCTCTTTGGGTCAACGTCAGACCTACACATAGAGACCTAATTCGTCATTTGAACATAACAATGAGTGTGCGCGGTCTAGAAAACCACATTTAATTCCATTCATGCGCACAGCTTGGCAATCTATAATGCGTGGAAAGGCAAAAGGCAGCATCTAAAATGTTTTTTGTTGAAATAGGAGAAAAACATTTTTTTGTTAACTTTTATTTCGGAATTTCGAAACTTGAAGTTCCCGGAACTTGAAAATTGGGAACTTGAAGTTCCCGGAACTTGGGAACTTGGGAACTTGTTTAAGGGTATCCCCATTATTAGTGGTTGGCGCACTGCAAAGTTATGGTGCATGACAAATAACATTCCCACAGAAGTATTTAGATGAGTCCCAATTATGTACGGTAAAGCGACACAATCAGCCCAAAAATCATGCAAAAGCTAAAATTGTATTTTCGCTTCTTGATATGTCCATAATATGTCAACATGTCCATAAACTATAATTGTTTTTTAAATTTTGGGTTGTTGTGGCAACCTAGCAAGTGTACCGAAAGCCCAATTTATCAGTTATCAGGTTATTCCCGTATTTCCTATTTTGGACATGCATGTCCAAAATTAAATCTCGTCCTTATTTCTGGTAAATGCACAACACAAAATTAAAAAATAACTTACGCAATTATAGTCTATGGACATGTTGACATATTATGGACATATCAAGGAGCCAAAGTACACCTGGATGATTTTGGCCTGATTGTTTCGCTTTAAAGTGTTGTGTCCCAATTGTTATGACGCCCAGAACATCTTAACCCTTTAAACGCTCAGAAACACATCAAATTTCCCACCTGAAAGTGAATGGGAATTTTCAAATTTATATAATACATCGTCGCCTCGGAGCTAAAGGATCCTATCTGCCACTCTGACGAGTGTCAGATAGGATCCTTTAGCTCCGAGGCGATATGTCAAATTAAAGCGCTAGACGTCCTCATTTTGGTGTAGAGTAGTATTGTCTCTTGCTTTGATGTTATACACAATATGGCACGTATAGTACTGCCAAGCCTCATAAAATAGTTGATACTAAAGAAAATACTGTGTCACCACCGAATCAATACTGACATATTTTAAACGTTTGGCCAAACATCAAACACAGATAGAATTAACAAGGTTGAACTTGATCAACTTGTGTTCTTTCAAAAATATATCCGTAATTATACGTATCATGCATGGCATGTATTCTGCCGTGCAAAGCCAAAAGGCAGAGTCTGTTCACTACAAGTAACCAGATACTGCCTTTTGGCTTTGCAGACCAGTATGCCCCTATTACATGCACCAGACAGTAATCTCATGTGTCTATTTGTGCATGTATTTTGAAAATAGTGGGTCAATTAACTAAATACGCTCGCATTGCTGTAGGTCGCATTGGTGTAGTTCCTATTCCCAGCAAACACGAGGCATTGGCCAGATGTTGGGTCAATAGTGGCCCGTCGTCTACGACGTCGGCCAAACATTGGCCCAACATCGGGCCAATACCTCATATTTGTTATAATAATAAATTAGTAAAATAAAACATAACAGATAGTCGTAACGATTGTTTACCTATCATGTTTGGCGGAACGATTATGTGCCAGGTGAGGACTTAGGTCAAACATGAATTGTTTTGGACAGGGGCGTAAGTTGAGAGGGGGGTTAATGCAGATTCTACATTGTCTCAGGTGAATTCTGAGCAGTTTGTAGGGTTACCAAGCAAACACAAAAAAAACATTTTTATAACATTTTTACAAAGTTGAACGTTGACCGACGTTGTACAAATGTTATCGAAATGTTTTGCGTTTGCTGGGTAGTTTTTGTTTTTGACATTGTTCAATTTAAAAAAAATAAAATAAACTTAGGTCTGATGGAGGCATGGCCCAATCACACCACCCTTACCCTAAATACGCCTCTGCTTTGACCGATCACGTGAACAACTGATCTCCACCTGTCACTTTGTTGTTATTTACATTTAAATAGATCACATCCGCTATAGGTGGAATACAGTGCAGAATAATGCCAGCAAACGCAATTTAACCTAAACTAATGATGTAGTAATACTAGACCACCGCCTCTGATTCTGGCCCACCATTAAATCACCAATTAGTTCACTTATTTGACCTATCGTGTTTATCGTACATAATATATCCCAGCAGACACAAGATGTTGAATCAATATTGGTTTAACGCTGGTTCACTGTCTACGACGTTGAACCAACGTTAAACCAACATTGATGCAACGTGTCTGCTGGGTAGTGTCAGTGTATAATAATACGAGAGACTTGCAGCTTTCTCTGACTCACATTTTACCTGTCCTTATTCCACCATAGTCATGTCAATTTATGGAACACACTAGACAGCCAGACAACAGCATAGCGGGGGTCCAGCTCTCAATCAGTCGCTGACTTTAAATTATCAAATGTGCATGATGTGTGCGATGTATTATAAACTAGCAATGGGCATTTTACTCAGATCGGTGCATAATAATAATGACCTTTCAGGTAGCTTATGTATTCAATAAAAAAACAACGTTTCACCCTATTAGGCCTACATACACATGTGGTATATCTTGTCCATAGTATATTCGATTCATGTGACATTGGAGCGGCGCTGGGCCAATTAAAGCAGTATACTGAAGCTATTCAGCCTTGGGTATCCGTCAACTCGGACTGAGTTGTTCTGTTATATCCGTTACAATATGCATGGCCAGCTGTTATATATTACGTCCTGTTCTGTCATTGGAACATCCAAACGAGTAGAAAAACATGATGTATTATATACACAGAATTCCATCTCTGTTAGGCTAGAAAAAAATGATATGGTCACATCATGTTTTTTTCTGAATAGCTCATTTGTATTACTTTATGTTGGCACCTATATTATTTCGACATACATCATCTATTATGAATGAACCACATTTCACTTGCATTATTATTATGTTGTTGGTATTTAAAATTGTTATTACAGTGTATGAAAAACAAATATCACACTCAATAATTCAATATAGTATCGGCCTACGAGAATTTAACCCTACATCGCTAAATTATTTTGTGCAATCCATGGAGACCAAAGGGGTTTTTTTCAATTTGAAATGATCATAAAAATCTTATTTCGCTTTTTCTGATTCATTTGAATACCTATGTGATGGGTCTACGACTATTATAAATATTTTTACTCTTACAGTGCGGGGATATACTTTAGGCGTCAGAATCTGACGTCTACAGACGTCAGATTTTGACGACTAAAGTCGATCTCCGCGCTGTAAAGGTTAAAGCGTGATTATCCAAAGGGCCTATATTACTCCATTCCATTGGAGCATGTCATAGTTTACTTCCCCTTATTATCACATTTTGTGCTTCAGGTGATATTCTTCTGTCTTAGGCCTACAAGCATGGCTTGCTGCTTCGGAAGAAGGTGAGACTTGGTATTACTAACTTCTGTAATTCTTCGTTCTCTGATTTATTTTTGCATATGCTTGAAAGTGCGCTTCGCCACTTAGGAATTGATGAATAGTTTTTAGTCCGAGATTTTTAGTCCGACTATATACGTCATAATCTGACGTATGTAGACGTCAGATTCTGACGTCTAAAGTCGATCCCCGTTCTGTAAGAGTTAATTATTTCTAATGGCAATAGATCCATAACATAGGTATTCAAAATACGTTTATGATGATTCCTAATTGAAAAATATTTCAGTGCTTTAAGGGTTAATGCACATTATTATCATATGGGTAGGAGAATGGTATTGCGGAGTGCTCATTAATACAACTAATAACAAATGAAAAAAAATAATAACCCTAATGAATGACTTTACTTGTTTTGTTAAGGGGTGGTAAGAGCCTGGAAGGTATGCAGACCAAGAAGGCGCCAGAACAGCCTGAACTACCAGACTACTCAACAAAATACTTACACAAGGATTTACAGCCAAATGATAAAACTAACGACAAAAAGCGCAAAAAGGATGTGAAGGGACAAAAGACAAAAGTAAAAAGTATCTATGGTTACCAGCCACGAATTCTGAGTAGCTCTGTAGAAATAAACACAAATGGCAAAGTGCATAACTCCACTCAGAATTACAGGCGTTCTGGAGAAAGATTGGACTTGGTGTCAGTGAGCAATGAGCAATCAAATAGTGCTCAAACCAGGATGAGAAATGATGTGAGCGAGCCCTCCTCTAAGACTGTACCACCTAGCGGACATGTAAATAGTCAGACGGCCATCGTGAATGATACTGTTCCGTTTGAGCGATCAGCGTCGGATTCAAGTTTCCCTGACGGCATTGTGGGAAGTGACGCCACCAATGACATTGTGGTAAGTGACGCCACCAATGGGCCAGACAATAATACCCAGAGAAAACAACGTTTTTTGAAAAGGGGAGAAAGTAGATCGAGTGAGCAAGAAGACCTAAGTGATGATAAAGTAGTATTTCGTGAGGACACTAACCCGGATCGACCTCTTTCGTCTGTGCTGAAGGACAACGATGAGGCGCTGTTCTAATTGTTTGCCATAACAAACATAATGTTCAAGTAATCTGGTTATTAGACCTATTAAAAACACTGGTTTAATACACGTTTCAAAGCATTTTTAAATAGACCTATCAGACAATAATAAAAAATACCATTAAACCTAACAAAGCCACAACATATGATCTATGAGGAGTATATTTATAGCAGTGATTTAATTGCTGTATATTCTCTTACAATGGCAATACTAGTCCAGCAACAGTGAGGTGTTCACCCAATTCCTGCAAACACAAGACGTCTAGGCAATGTTGGTTTAATGTCGTAGACGGTGGGTCAACAATAAACCAACACTGGTTAGATGTCTTCTGTTTTCTGGGATGTCGAGTTTTTGTGGAACCAAAGTAGAAATCAATCAATTTTGATGCGTGTGAACAACTAGGCCCACTAACTTGTGCTGAATGTATGAGCGAGATGCAGCTCAACTCGCACTTATTTCAAGAAAATATCACGTTTCCTCACACAACAATTTCGTGAAAAAAGTGACTTTTAAAACAACACACCTACTAGGCCTACTGCTTCAAAATTATCAAAGTCATGTATAACGCACTAAACCGAGCTATTACAAAATAATCAATGCTTGTAATTAATATATATTTCAAACGAATGGTCCACAGCTTATGGCCATACCCATTGAGCAATGCGCGGGTGAAGGCAACAGACACAGAGAAGAAAGTGAAATGAATCAGGCTTTAGGCCGAACTCTAGCGTGAAAGGCAGCGGTGCTAATCACTACCCTATGGCCCCCGCCCTACACAGAGAAGAATGTTTACGTTTATTGTTATTCACCGGGTGGTGTTGATTCTGAGTGAAGTTGACCCAGCTCACATTCTGAGACGATCCAGCTCACATTCTGCGACGATCTCTAAAATTAAGCTTATAATTAAGTGATTTTAACCATACATCCCTGTAAAGAATTGGCATCTTAGCTAATAACTTAACATTTAATATTTACCAGAACACGCCTCATGCAAGGCCTTTAAATATATACCTTTGCTTTATCTATTATTAAAATATGGGTTCTGGGCCCCAGCAAACACGAGACATTGATCCATTGCTGATTCAATGTTGGGCTAGCGTCGTAGACGGTAGACCAACATTGAACCAACAATGGATCAATGTCTCGTGTTTGCCGTGGCATTACATATTATATAAATATGGGTTCTGGGCATTACCTATTATATAAATATATGTTCTGGGGATTGATGCACAGTATCACAGTAATTATTGTATTGTTTTTAATGTATTGTTTTTATCTGACTTTTGTTTATCTGGTTTGTAAAATGCTTCTCGAACCATAAAATCTACTTAGCTTGGTTCTATGTTTTGTATTTCTAGACTCATTTTAGAACAGTGATTTAATTACAATCGTTTTGCTTCTAGGCTGACTAGAATAAACTCACATATCACCCGATTTTAATTGTCTGAATACAATGTTATCCAATAAATACATAATTGTGTCTTATTAATTGTGTGCTTGAAAGGTGATACATACGAACAAGTCAATATGAAGAACGTTATGGTATATTGCAATTGATATATTTATTATCTAGATACCACAGCGGCGAAACAAAACAACAATCTTTACAACATTACAAAATATACCTATTCACTGGACACACGACCCCAGCAAACCGAAGATGGTCCAACAGTAAATCAACATTGGGTCAACGTCTTGTATTTGCTAGGACGCCGTCTCATTGTTGAATCAATGTCATTGACGTTGATTCAGCGCTTGGACAACGCCAGATGTCAAGTAGGTTTTTATTATCACAGTTTAGCAATGCTCTGAATATATAGGGCGCAGAAATTTGGTAAAATTACTTGTATAGAAACGATAAGCTACTAAATAGACATATGACCAGATTAACTATGTTCACGGTGACATCTGCTAAAGCAAGTTAGCATAAATTAGTTTAGTTCACAATTGGCACCAATTAA
This sequence comes from Flabesymbios commensalis, assembly GCA_964017125.1. Taxonomy (NCBI): domain Eukaryota; kingdom Metazoa; phylum Annelida; class Polychaeta; order Terebellida; family Flabelligeridae; genus Flabesymbios; species Flabesymbios commensalis. The sequence continues at coordinate 96,850,962 of OZ024902.1, forward strand.
TGTGGAAATGCAGGGTTGCCACAACATTTTAAAAACAAGAATTCCTGACTAAAATAGAACGTATTCATAACCCAAATGGAGCGCAGAGTTAGCACAAAGCCGTGGCGGATCCAGGATCTGAAGCAAGAGGGGGCGATATTTTCAGGTAAATTTATTTCAATTTAGGGGACTTTTTAAAGCAAAAAATACTGACTTTTAACTGACTTTGCTTACTTTTTTAAAAGTAAGGTGTTTTTCCTGCAATTCAGTTATTTGATGAAAAATCCTGGCTTTTCGGTTACTAAGGTTTTCGTGGCAACCCTGAAAATGATTAGAAACCGGTAATTCAACATCAAAAGAGGATAATGTACTTACTTGCTGGGACATGATATAGTTTAGACGTTTTTTTGTATCGTGGTCCATGTCATTACCGATCATTTCAGGCTGCTCTGTCAGAGCTACGACAGAAACATCTAAGCGATATCGTTGTGTCGGCAGCAGTAACAATATTAGCAGCTACGTACTCTCTAATCGTTTTCTAATCCTTATATTGTGAGATAATAGTTAGAGCTGCGTCTTTCGTTTCTGTAAATGATGCATAAACATAGTTTCCGCTATTGCTGGGCAGAACAGCCGCAGTTTACTGACCGTTAACATTTTGTTCTAGGTTCAATATTTTATAAAAAACACAGAAAAAAAACAGTTGAAATGAAATGAAAAATTTCTAATGCGCCTAAATCCTCGGTGTCCCGAGCTCAGAGGCGCTGCGACAGAGGATTTAGGATGGGAAGGCTTGGCCGAAATATAAAGTCTTCAATTTTTTCCCAAATGACTGTGCAGATTTAGATTTTTTAATCTCAAGAAGGATACAATTCCAGAGCTGGGGGGGCGCAACCGAAAAAGCCCTTTCACCCATCTTTGAACTCACTCTGGGAAAAACCAGTTGATCATCATCTGAGGAGCGGAGATTACGGGATCTGTTTAAAGGCTTGAGCAGATTATGTAGATATACTGGCTGACATGAATGTATTACTTTATATGTGAGGGTGCATATTTTGTGTTTTATTCTGAATTGAACAGGGAGCCAGTGTAGGGATTTTAACAAAGGTGTAACACTGCAGAATCGTGGAGAACGGGTCACAACCCTGGCCAAGCAGTTCTGAACATTCTGCACCTTGTTTATTTCGCGATTTGGGATGTTATAGAGGATAGAATTATAATAGTCTAGCTTGCTCGAAACAAGTGAAGTTGCTAGTCACTGCCGTTGTTTAACATCTGCGCAAGTTGTGGGTAGATAATATAATTATTTATTAATTCAGTTGATAACATTGTCAACCAATAATATGATGAGTTATTAAGTAGTATTCGTATAATGATGATACTACAATGAAAATCGAATCGCAGATTAGTAACGATTTTCTAAGTGAAATAAGATAAATTTAATTTACTACTAATCTGATATTCAGAAACGAGGTCCCGTAAACTGTATGTTTTTACCAATTTGGTTTAGAATCTGAAGAAACGCTGTCCCGACATTAAACCAGCATAAGATGCACGGCTCTTGTTTTCTAGGAGCGTGGTGTGATCTGGCATAATTGTTTTGGGATGTAGCGTTCTCAGGAGCATGTGACATCTGACCTGGGATCCCAGACAGGCGACACTCACTCCTTATCACCCCTCTGCAGATGAGTCTCTCCTGTGTGCGCGCTATGTTTGTCTGCTGGAGGATACGGTCACATGTTGAGTCAAAAGAAACGAAATTCGTAATTTTAAGATTTTTACAATACATGTATACATAGTGATTCCCTCTCCGATCTTAAATGTAGCAGTATTTAATTGTGAGTGCGAAGCATTTGTAAGCATCTAGATTTTGAATTAATCAGGTTTTGACTACTTTTGTGCACAATTGGTTGTGCTGATATAGGATTAATAGGCATATGGGATAATATTACATAACGGATGCCAGGGAATGATCATAATTCTACAATAATTTTATTTAATTTATTTTCAGCCGAAGGGACATATTATCACATAGAGTAAGTTATTATAGCAAATAGAAGTCAAGAATAATAATTATGTAGCACATAAAGGCACATAGAAAATGAGGTCCCAGTAAACACAAAACATTTTTATACCATTTGTACAACGTTTGGCCAACGTTGAAGACGTTGGGTCGACGCTGTACAGATGTTATGAAAATGTTTTGTGTTTACTGGGGTAGGCATATTAAACAAACTCTGAGCAGCACATGTATCACGGCACATGTGTCCCCAGCAAGCACGAGACGTTCAGCCAATGCTGGTTCTATGGTGGCCCACGGTCTACGACGCTGGCCCAACATTGAATCCGCATTGGTTAAGCACTTCGTACGTGTTTGCTGTCCCGATGCGAGTGCTAACCATTGATCAATAAACCTAGCTACGTCAGCTCGGACTTTTGAAGGGACAAACATCAGTTAGGCCTACTGATATTGTACTATGGCATCATAGAGCTTAGTCATGATCATTTCGGAACGTCAATCATGGTAGGTCTACACACTCAATAATACAACAGAATGATAATGACAGCTCTATCAAAGTTCACGTCTGTCTAATCTACAGGTCTAGTGTACAATTTGTATTGGACCACAGTCACTGTTGTGTGAGAATGATATGGTGTTTCTATCAAGTTATCACAAGTCAGCATTAAAAAAGGTAACGTATTCTGAAGGGAAATAATTTGTTATGTTATCATCCCGTTATCTTTATTGCAAATAATCCCGTTACGTAGAGTGTATTATCTACCCGTTATCACTTTTTATCCCTTCGCTTAGTTTCATCTATGTATTCAGAGTTTAAATTAGCCATATTTTAGCATAGGCCTACATTGTGTTTTTTCTTTTTATATTGTATATATATGTGTGATTTATTTTATTGAAATCTCAGTTTCTCCTCAGCTTAGTTTACTATTCATTCAACAGAAGCAAATTACACTCACTCACTCACTCACTCACTCACTCACTCACTCACTCACTCACTCACTCACTCACTCACTCACTCACTCACTCACTCACTCACTCACTCACTCACTCACTCACTCACTCACTCACTCACTCACTCACTCACTCACTCACTCACTCACACTCACTCACTCACTCACTCACTCCAAACTGTTCAAAGATGCAAAGTATACCTTGCTGCTTGTATAGTACATTAAAAAGAACCCTTGAAGTCATTCGAAAATATAGTATACCGACATAGGTTTTTCTCCTGTTGCAAAATCTAAGAGCACATTAATCTCTGTATCGGTATTTTGTCATGTAAAACGTCTACGTATGTCGCGGACCTTGTACGTACAGTACCTACAGTAATCACCAGGTGATGCTTCTGCAATAATGTCCTGTTGTCAAATAAATGTGTATAGAAATAAAGTCTTTGCATTTGTCATAACAATTCAGCGTCCCTACCACAATAGTTTGCAAAATGAAGAATGTGATACAAAAAGGACAATTTTAAAGTACGATACATTTTGATAATCCTTATATTTTAGTGATAGAGCAGATTCAGTGACAAATTATAAAAAAAATAAGAGCTTGTAAGAAAGTGAACAAATTGTGAAATACAGCTGTACATTAAAATATTATTGTCGACATTTTTTTTAGAAAAAAAAAAAAAAATTCTGGAAAAGTAATGAGAACACATGAATATTCCCTACAAATTCATATAGGGCCTACTCTGAATTGCATCCTATATTCATAACTTTAACGGTCAAATTAACAATAATGTGAAATACAATGTTTTTACTAAATGAGCAACAAAATACACGAGGATAAAGAAACAATTTTAGTATAATTCACTTCTGAATAAGTATCAGATGAAAAAACTGTTACCGGAATACTATTTGTAATATCACGAAATGTTGCTCGTGGTGCAATAATAAGCTCTCGTTTGAACCAAACAATGCAACATGGCATACGAACTCCGAGGCCCGGCTTTAGTCTGTTTGAGTGTTTTATACAAAATTGTGGCTTAATATTTAGTATTGGTCTTCCTCATGGGCCAGAATCCTAAATGTCCAAGATATAATTAAGGAAAGAACCAAGGAGACAAGTATATCTTTAACGTGCAGGCCTATTCCTTCCACCACCATCGCCGGTGCTGGCCAAGATCCATGCAATACTTGCCAGTGAATCGTGCTGCCACGTGTCTTTTTCACTTTATGTTGGCCCAGCGTCGCAGCCCATTGCTGGTTCAATGCCGTCAATCGTCTTCGACGCTAGCCCAACACTAATCTAACACTGGGTCTGCTGTGTACAGCAAACACATGACATACACCAAATTTTGTTTCAATATTGACCCGCAGTCTTCGACGCTGGCCCAACATTGAAACACAATTGGGTGATTGTCCCTTGTTTGCTCTGACTGCCATGCGGGTGACGCTTTATTTCCCCGAAAGGCCACTACCCAGATAACACGATACATTGGCCCAATTGTGAAATAATGTTGAGCCACCGTATGCGACGCTGGGACAACATTAATCCAACCAAAACTCTTTGAACTCTTAACCACGAAGAATTGAGAACTTTTGAAACACGAAAGTTCTCAACCTGGGGAGCTCAAACGTTATACTCGACTTGTTCATAAGGACTGGTGTACAGAAATGTCAACCGCTTCCTACACACAGCACCACTCTTTCTCCTAAATAGTGCACAAACTCAGGCAAAATAAACTTCATACGTACCGGCTAATAAAGTAATCAACGTATTGTATTGCCATCCTTATCTATAAGCTATATATAGATTTACAACTTTCTTCATATAATGATACAAAGAATCCTTGAAATTATTCGATAGGGGTAGGGCATCTTCGGGCTTCCTTCTGTCGCGATATTTCCATGACTGTGCAGAAAGCGACGTAAAGCAATATTCACTCATATAATGAAGGATTATCTACTGGGTGACTGCCATGCGGGCGATCATGCGGTCTTAATAGCCCATGAGCTGAAAGTCAAAACCCATATTTTTTTACCTTATTATGTACCACGTTACATTCAGGTGGTCTGCAGATTTTCTATGCATGGACAAGGTCACCAGAGGTCATCGAAGTATGGTACCCTTTACCCTTAGGGTTGTATAAGAATGTGTCATATAACTAGGTCGAAACTCAAGCCAAGTACACATGGTGACATGGGTTGGTCGTGGGTTGCATAGGGGAGTTATCCCAATGTCTTGGTCAGGTCATCTCAAGGTCATAGCAAGGTCAAATCAGCTCAAAACGGTTGGAAATAGCCTATTTTTGTTGTTTTTGCTACATTTTGTTCACTTGAAATGTATATGATGGCATGAAACATACCTAGATCCCAACACAGACATACACCAAATCACCCCCAAGAGGTTACAGGAATAACATATGTAGGCCTAATAAGGGCTGTAGGGTTTTTTCACATCCCCTTCAAATCACCCTTATTAATCCAATGGCTGAGGGGGTTCCTGTGTGCATTTTTAGGTCCCCTAAGGTTCTTTTAAAATTCGTTTAGGGGACCGCCCCAGGAGTAAAAAAAACTTGGGTAGACATGCTGGATCATGGTAGCAACTCAGGAAAACGATTTTCAAAATGGCCGCCAGAAACCATTCTGAAAAACCTATATGTCAATATGTTTTGAACCAGTTGGCCAATTTTCATGATCAAAATGTCAAGTAGGGGGATTTTCAGGGTGCTGAATCGATTGAAAAGGGTTTTAATATGACCTGAAGTAAGGATCATGCGAAATTCAAAATGGCCGCCATTTTTACTTGAGCAAATTATATTTTTATTTGTGCTGATTTATAATTGACACAGGTAGTCCATGGACCAGAATTGGTCACCATGCACCCCCCACCATAGCTTTCTGGGAATGGTGTTAGCAATGTTACGAGGAATAACTTTGAGGCGCGATATGGGTTTAGGCCATTTTTTTAAATGGCCGCCATGAAGATCTAATTTGGGGAATATTTCCACTTCTAAATGACAGAGAATCAGAATTTTGGTGTCAGACACCTATGTTTTCATGGTCAAAAAATCGAATGAAACCACTTAGAACAATATTGTGTCATTACTATATGGTGAATTCGGCAAAATTAAGGATGGCAACTAGTGAAAATCATTTCATGACAAAATCTGAATGTTTATATTGGAAACAAAATTTGTTTACATGTTAAAATTTTAAAGTAAAGAAGACAGGTATGGTTATAATGGATAGCTTTGTGTCTCTCGTGATCTTGTCGGCCTATATTATGCGGTTATCGTCCAGATATACGTAATATTGATATCCTAAGTTGCAATTTAACCAATATATCGAGTTCTAATTGACATAGAAGTACAATTCTAGTGTCTACACCTATGTCTTATGCGGTCAACGAATCGCGTGAAATCACTTAAAACATACTGGAGGAATACCATAAGGCAAATTTGAAATATTGGGGCATTTCTGTATGGCAAACTCGAAAACAGCCCACATAACTATATTTTTTTCACAAAATCACAATGTCTATACATTGTATACTGAAAACCAAGTTATTTTGCTGACATTGTATAAAAAAGTATTTTAGGACTGAGGACATGCATGGTTATTGAATATTGTTCTTTGTTTCTGAACTTGTACATTGCGTACAGTTACCAGCCTAAATTCCAGAAATGAGCATTGATATCCTGGGTCTCGAGTTGCAATTCGAATAGAATCACAATTCTGGTGTCTACACTTATGTTTTCTGGGTTAATAATTCAAATGGAAAAAAACCATACTGGAACATTATTATGGCGGATTTGAATAAAATTCAAGATTGCCACAAACGAAATGTTCTTTGTTATTGTATGTAAGACATCCCCATGGTTAGAAAACACTCCTTTGTGTATTTGAACATGTATATGTTTCTCCTTTACCAACCTGTCATAAAATTTGAGTCGTGATACCGAATGTTCACAATCTAATGTGGGCATTACTCCGAGTTTTAATTGACATATAGAATCCTATTTCAGCTCACCACGTTACACCTTAGTATCCGGGTCACCGGGAAAATGAAACCACTAATTTACATAATGGGATTATACTTTAAGGCTCAACTACAACAAATGTGGAGCAAACTCTCTGATGAACTAGATGTTCTAGATGACCATACGCAAATTGCGAGCCGTGCTGGAGAAGATCGCGAAAAACAACAGGAATCAAGATGAAACACCGTATTTATACGCCGGGGGGGGGGGGGGCATCAATTAGAATAGCTCCTGAAATTACATGATGATGGGCCCTTATAAGAGTAGTGTTTCAAATAGTCATATAGTGCACACGATCGCAGGTTTTATTAAAAAAAGGGATATATGCACACCTCCATATAACTATCTGATATTTAGCACATTATATGTGTAGCAGGGCACATGCGCATAGTGCAACAGTGAACTCAAATCCGCATCTGTGTATGATACACTTCTCTTTAATGATTCTGATGGCCCAACATCCTATTTTCCGCAAGTATTTGATTATCTGCTTTCACAAATTATTGAAAGTAGGGCTATATGCCTGCCTGTGTTGTTGCAGTGTGTAAACACTTGCGATTGCAAAGTGTTTGTGAGTATTGTGCTTTGAATTCCTTCGCCAGCTCACTCGTACTGTTAAATTTACGTTCTGTTGTCTGTTCTTCTGTGCTGAATATTATTTTTGCTTTCATATGGTGTAAATGTGCATTCAACAGACAAAAGAGTTATTATAACTAACTGTTATGAATAATCAGATATCCATACTCTTTTTCTTGAGTAAAGTTACAATAAATGTGGTATTGAGTTTTTTTTTGTTGCAGAGTAAGTAGCTGCAAAATATTTTGCTTCATGTGTAGTAACTCATAAAATATATCTTGTGAATATACAAATATTCTATATAGCCGAAAGACGCTGATCAGCTACATATCTTTTGTAGTTGATGGTAGTCATATTGAACGAAAAACGGGATTGTCAGGGGGAGGGGTGAATTCGTATGAGTGCACTGGACAAAAACTTCACAGCACAATACTCTACATGACTCGCAGATTTCCATATGTTCACATACTGTGACATCATCAGTGCATTGAAATGTCAAAACTGCTTCAGCACATTTATCGTGCTATTTATCAGATAGAATAGTGTGCATATTTCTGTAATCATGCATGCATGTATTCATTCTTGCTGTAGGTAAATTCGACACCCCTTCACCAAAATGCTCCTTGGTTCACAAAGAGCTATGTTTACCACACCCCCATGCTGTAACATAGGATAACTAGAGACATGGATCATTTTGATTTTCAACATGCCTCTATATTTGTAACCCCAATAATTCATTTGTACATTGTTTTGTTTTCACACAAATGGAATGACAATAGGGACATATTATACGATTTCCAATGTTAGTTATACATGACAGTTTAAATACACGAAGTGATGTTTTTCTAACTATGCATGTCTTCAGTACCACAACGAATATTATATATATATTTCCATGACAATGCTAATTTAAAAAATCCACATAGACATTGTGCTTCGAAACTCATTGGTTGAAATCCATCGTGGATTCTGTCAAATGTACCTTTTATATTATTGCTCTAGTAGCCTATGTTTTTAGAGGTTGCAGTCGATTAGTCGACCCAAAAACATGAAACCCAAAAACACCAGAATTGAGATTCTATGTCTATTAGAACTCGAGATAATGTCCACCTAAATTTCCATCATAGGATATTAAAAAGTATTTCTGAACGATAACTGCATAAAATAGAAGTTCAGAGACACAAAGCTATCTTTTATAACCATACCTGTCCTCATTACTATAGCATGTTATTATTTGTATAGAATGTCAGCTAACATATTTTGGTTTACAATATAGAGATCGTGATTTAGTCATAAAATATTTTTTGCTGGCAGCTATCTTGAATTTTTTTCCGAATTCGCAACATAGGAATGACCCAATCTTTCTATAAGTGGTTTCATTCGATTCTTTGACCATGAAAACATATGCGTAGACAGCAAAATTATGATTCTATGTAAATTAGAACTGGAGATATTGTCCAAATTAGATTTTCGTTGCGGCATGCAATTCCGAAAAATTGCCAAAACCCATATCGCGTCCCGAATTTGTTCTGGTATATTGTTAATATCCCTCACAGGAGTCCCCTGATCAAAATGGTACCACTCGTGGAGAGTAGTGGGGTGCGCGAAGACCAATTCTGGCACATGGACTACTACCTGTGTCAATTATAAATCAAGATTAAAATAAAAATAAACTTTGATGAAGCAGAATGGCGGCCATTTTGAATTTTGCATGATCCTTATTTCAGGTCATATCAAAACCCCTTCCAATCGATTCAGCTCCCTAAAAAACCTCATACTGGACATTTTTATCATCAAAATTGGCCAACCGGTGCAAAAGATATAGACATATAGGTTTTTCAGAATGGCTTCTAGCGGCCATTTTGAAAATCGTTTTCCCGAGTTGCTACCACGATCCAACATGTCTACCCAAGTCTACCCAAGTCCTCGGGTCGTCCCCTAAACGAATTTTAATAGAAACTTAGGGGACCTAAAAATGCACACAGGACTCCCCTCAGCAAGAGGACTATATGTCAGCACTGTCCGATATGGCAGAAATAGATCAAATAGCACACAAATGTTATATTTTGACATTGCCATGACCTCGGGATATCCCAAGATCATGGCAAGGCCATCTAAAGGTCCCGGCAAGGTCAAATCAACTGAAAAAAACTGAAAATATCTTGTTTTTGCTGTTTTTCTATAATTACGTTCACTTCAGATGATAAGGTAATCTAAAGGTCACAGCAAGATGAAATTATATATAAAAAACTGGTGATAATAGCTTGTTTTTGCTGATTTTGCTACAATTATGTTCACTTCAGACTTCGCAAAAACCTTTGGCTGACTCCTCTATGAAGCCCAGCCCCAACCCATGCCACCATGTGTTGGTGTCGATGGGGTATAACCCCTCCAGCCCTTTTATTATTATCCTGTAGTCTTTTGAGGTGTTTTGGTATAAAACCGTGTAAGGGTCTAAGTATGTTTCAAGCCACCATAGACATCTAAAGTGAACATAATTGTAGAAAAATCAGCAAAAACAAGATATTTTCAGCTGTTTTGAGCCGATTTGACTTTGCTGTGACCTTCATATGATCCTGCAATGCCTTTGGGGTAACAACCCTGTGAAATACAACCCCATTTCCACATGTTTACTTAGGTTGGGCCTTATCAGATGTAATCAATGTTTAATTATTAGCCATTGGTCAAAATATAACATCAGTGTGTTATTTGGACCATTTCTGCCATATCAGACAGTATTGACACAAGGATGAAAGAAGAGGGGGGGGGGGGTTGAAAAACCCTCCAACCCTTATGTTATCCCTGTAACCTCTCAGGGGTGTTTTGGTGTAGGTCTGTGTTGGGATCTAGGTATGCTTCAAGCCATGATAGACATTACAAGTGAACATAATGTTAGCAAAAACAACAAAAATAAGCTATTTTCAGCTGTTTTGGGCTGAATTCATCTGGCTGTGACCTTGATATGATCTCAACATGACATTGGGGCAACTACAAGTGCTGGTCCAATAATGTAGTCTTAACCGTTTTTAGATGATTTGACCTCGCTATGACCTTGAGATGACTTTACCATGACCTTGGGATAACTCCCCTATGAAACCCAACACCCACCCATGTCACCATGTGTAATTGTCTTGGGTTTCGACCGATTTATTTTTATACCACCCTATAAGGCTGCCTTTCCATTGACCATTGACGCGATTAAATGGCCGCGCGGGCGAACGCGCGCGTTCCGCCGCGCGGCAGAAACCTTTCCATTGGCGCGTCGAAACGCGTCCAAACGCGCAAGAACGCGTGGTGACATTGTGGTGACATTGTTCCAGACTTTCCTTGGTACTTGTAGGCCTATCCATGAAGTCCAATTTTCGCGCAATGCAGTCATACATTTTTTGCGCGCACCCTTTAAATACCGCATGTATTCAAATTAAGTGTGGCTTATAACTAAACTATATAGAGAGGGAGATCAAGACTATAGGCGTGCAGGTTTTGTGATAGAGCCTACATTATTATGAATAATGTAAATATATATATCACTGTACTCTCCTAGTAAACACAATCAAATTGTATAGGCTTAACATGTATGCAACGTCGGCCCAACGTCTTCGACGTTTCTCCAACATTGTATAAATGTTATGGAGGTCTACTGGGCTAGCGTTCAGTGTCACAACAACCTAGGAAATATGGGACGTTGCAGAGCCAATTTTGAATAAAATTCATGCTCGGCCAGCATCGCAGACGATAATCCAGCATTTAATCAGCATTAGTTCAACGTCTCGTGTTTGATGGGCTGCCAAACATGACGGCAAACAACCAGAAAAATATAAAATGACAAATGGGGAGATGAACGCGCGGTGGATGAACGCAGAAATCGCTACATGTGCGATTGCTGGCCCCGGCGAACTGACCGCGCGGCCAATCGCGTCCATGGAAAGGTCACATTGTGATTGTATTAGATCGATTTTTAATTCTGCCGCGCGGCCGTCGCAACGCAACGCGTCGCGCACCCAAACGCGTCAATGGAAAGGCAGCCTTAGGGTCAAGGGTACTCTACTTTGATGACCTCTGGTGACCTTGTCCATGCATAGAAAATCTGCAGACCACCTGAATGTAACGTGGTACATAATAAGGTTAAAAAAAATATGGTCTACAAAAGTACCCAGGGGTACAGGTGGGCCCAAGGTCCATAAAGCATGATTGTGCTGTTATGCGTCACTGAACCATAATATTTATATTGCAGCACACCCCACTCCTCTGGCTTGGCCTTAATGTAAGTTTCCTGACCACTTTGTAATGATTCATGTATCTTGTTCACCTTTTTGTTTTATCTTGTTAAAAAAAACTACATTATATTTTATTTAGCTCACCGAACTCTTGAAGGAATATATCACAGCCGGTACTAATTTCCAGTATATAGCATCATGTCTCTGAACGAAATGGCAGAGGCTGCTGAAGCGTATGACTTTGTACGATTCTGCTGGTCGGATTTGCATGGCATACATAGAAGCAAGATGACGACTAAAGACTGCGTTTCTGGATACATTAAGAATGGTGTCGGTGTTTACGAAGGTATGGTATATTTTGATATTAAGGAATTTTACAGTGTATTAATCAACATACAATTAACCCTTATCCTGCTGATCACAACTATTGTCGTTTTTAATCTGTTTTACTGGTCGACCAAATCACTGTTATTGGGAATGAAATGTTTGTCTAAACGTCAAGATTTGCAAATATTTGTGCTCAAATTAAAGAACTATGAATAATTTTCAGCCACTTGAAGTTGTGGTTCGCGGTAACGAGACACAACTTCAAGTGGGTGAAAATTTAAATAAATCAACTTAGCAGGATAAGGGTTACCCAATGCGGAAATATTGAAATATAAATTAAACTGTAACGTTATATGTTCCAATATTCTTTTTCTATAGGTTCAATGGCACTTGGTCCACTTTGTGAAGTTTACATACCACCTGAAATAAGTGAACGAGGGGGTAACGGGCATATCCAAGCCCAGCCAGGAACACTAGTAACCTTACCAAGGATGGGTGAAGGTAAATACCATGTAGGAGAAGTATTATGTGAGCATCTCTGGAAGAACAGAGCTCCACAAGAAGTATGTCCTCGGTATGCTGCCAGACAACAGATACACTGTCTACAGGAAGAGTTTGGCTGGAAGATCAAATCCGCTTTCGAGGCAGAATTCTGTTTGTTTGAAAACGAAACCAACAATCCGATATTCAGACATGAACAAGTGGACACCACTAGTGCGATGGCACCGGTGGCAACTTTGTTGATGGATGTAGCAACAGAAATGAGGCAGATGGGCATGACGATAGAGAAATTCAACACCGAATATGGCGAATGCCAATTTGAATTTAATTTACCCCCAAACGTTGGTATTTCTTCACCAGACGCAATGTTTAGATTTAAAGAAGTACTAAAAGAACTATGTCGCAGACAAAACATAATAGCTACATTTATGTCCTGGCCTTTTCCTAGCAGTCCTACCAATGGACTCCATTTCAACCATTCTATTTGGGATGCTAATGGCCGCAATGTATTTTTTGATGCCAGTGATGAACACAATATATCTGCCATTGCTAAACATTGGCTAGCAGGCTTGATTGAGCATGCTTCGGCACTTACTGCACTTTCATGTCCGACCACAAACTGTTATCGTCGCTTGCACTCTTTCTTAGCCCCCAAGAACACACAGTGGGAGTTTGACTCGCGGTGGGTATGTTTTCGAGTGCTCAATGAAGATGAGGGGCACACTTACTTAGAGAGTCGTTTACCAAGCGGCGCCGCCAATCCTTACCTTCTGCTTGCAGGACATATAGCTGCAGGACGGGATGGTGTTCGTCGAAAGCTGCCCCTGACACCCCCCATGCAGGAAGACGCCAAAGAATTACCACATTCACTAGAAGAAGCCCTTGAGGCTCTCAAGAAAGACGAGTTGATTTGTCAGGCGGTCGGTCCCAAACTGGTGAATTGGTTCATTGACAGCAAAACAAAACTGGAGATTGAACCTTTCAAAAACCACAATTATAAAGTTATAGATGCGGATGAATTGACCAAGGAAAGAGACATGTATTTAGTTTTGTGAACGTCATTCCGTAAGCTATAATTGAGAAATTTATGCAAGTGTAAACATTCCTTTTTCACAATGAAATAATTATTACATGATTGAGGGGTTTTGGCGCATTCTGCAAGTGAAGCAAACTTGCGACAACTAATATGGCGAGTCCCGGTAAACACGATATAAAAGAAATTTTACAATCCGTAGGCTTAAAATTAATAATAAAATCCATGCAAATGAAAAATCTTCTTTTAACTTTTTCTTAACAACATACTGATTAGGCATCGATCCGTCTCACTTTGTAAATAGATAGATAAATATTTATTTACGACAGGAAGTCTATGCAGATTTATTCGTCATGAAAATGAACAGTGTGTAATGTAATAAATAACGTATGATGTAATAAACATAGATAATGTAAAATAAATGTACAAGTATTAATTTGTAATGGCGACATTATGTTAATCATGGTAATGAGAATTATTAAAATAAATAGGCCTCTACATATACATCCATTTACACTTCTTACTGATCATTAGCTATGATTTTATAGACCATGGTGTATTGAGATTTTGAGCTAATGCTGTGATAGTCATGAAGACCAGAAATTAGTCACGAGAAACTTAACTTTGCTGTTTAGCGGGTGTTTGCCCTGCAGTAATCCAGCACCAGGCCACTGCCCAGTGTCATGTTTGTTTAAAAGGAGGCCATATACAACAAGAGCACAGTCGACAATTGGCCACAACCATTATTGAACTTGTTGGAGAACTGATTACTAGTAATATGCAGTACAAATTTGAGCAGGATACATAGACATTTTTTGAAGTTATCGCGCTCACAAGTTAGGCTACTTTAGCGACGTAAAATGTGAAAAATAGTAATAATGGACTGGCCCGTCCATATATGCTATGGAGGTTTTATTTCAATGGCTGAACTAGTATTGCTTTAAAAATATCTAATGATGCATTATCAGTATTTAATATTGTTGGCTAGTATTTAGATTTTATGTGATTTTATGGGGCTCAAAATGGCCAGAAAATCTGAAGCAAACACGGAATGTCATTACCCTAAAAATGACACATTTTTTATGCGCGGCTGCTTTAAAACTATGTTAATGTGGTTTCGAAAGGCACAGCCCATTCGCCGTAAACGGTACCTGGTTGAGACAATGGCTCACATCTCTAGTGCAAGTTTCAAAAACTTGAATAACAATCAGCACTGCAATATTCAAAATGGCCGATGTTTCGAAAACTGTATCTGGTCAGAGGCTAACAGGTGCTAAATTGTAACCATTATTACTCTGTAACTGCGTGGGTTACAGCAAACAAAATTAATCTTATCGGCTATTTTGTTTTTATGTATTTACATATGTGAACCGCCACGCGAGAAGGTATCTCCCCGCGGCTTCACTCAAATTATTTATTATTCATTTAAAATTTAAATTTAATGATTGCATAACTAATTTTGAAAATGTCATAAAACAAAAAGTTATGAATATTTTTCAAAAATTCTTTCAGTTATCTAAACAGGATGGACACGGCTATCATATTAACAATGAACATCAATTTTGATAATTTTGACCTAATATCCCTTTTCGCGTGGCGGGTCATTTTTATTGTGGACAATTTTCTGAACATTGTATTTTTTTAGCGGCCATTTTGAATTTTTGTCGAAATCAGCGAGTCGCCAATAAACGTCGATTCACTGGTTTCAACCTTAACTCGACGAGGCCGTCATTAACGGGATCACCTAGTCACGCTGAGAAGGGAGAAATAAGGATATTTACCTGAAAACCCCACGCAGGATCAGCGAGGTTCGAACCCGGGATGCATACATGACTGGCGATGCAGTCCCTTTCTCTACTATCTCGATAGTTGGCCCTACGTCTTCTTGTAGAATAATGACTGAAGGGCGGCATGGTACTACGTGTGAGTGTTTGTGGCTGCAAATCTGCTAAGACACCACAGTATCGTCTCATGTTAGATAGTGAAATAATTACACGTGCGGTATTTAACAGATGAAGCACCGATTCATTCCTCTGATCACTGAGCCGAGTGTAATGAACCATGAAAAGTAAATAAGCTTGCCATACAACCAGCTTGCTTACGATGTGTGCTATGACCTGATGACGGTCGGTAGAGTGAAAATTTAATCCAATGTCGAGCCCTGTTCCACGTGACATGTACAATAGTTCAAATTATCCCACTCACATTAGCTTAGTGTGTCGTGCTTACTTGGTTTAGTTGGCCTAGAGAGGCATATCCGAATCTGGTGTGCGGCGAGGGTCAAAACTTTGAGGAGTCGTTAATCATGCAACAGTAGGATGTCTAGCCACTTTTAAATTCGAAATCTAATGCCGTCAATTATTCAGAACAAGCTACTTCTATTGCTGTAACTATGAAAAAATCTATGACAAAAATCTTAAAAATAAGATTTTTTTTAAATGCAAATATTAATAGCGCAAATAAAATTAAATAATTATAAAATATACAGTTGGATATAACGGTAATTTACCCGTTTAGTTAACACGATTGACTAAACTGGAAACATTTCTCGACCAGAAATACACAACTTTAATTTTCTCAGTTTACAGAACGATGTAAATACAGCATATTATATTATGACAGACATTGATACTTCCTAATTAACCGACAGAAATTATAATTTAAACTCATAAATTCATATACAGGACTTAAGAAAAATATAATTGAGCCGTTGATCCGGTATACAGATCAGTCCTGACCTTCGCGTCGGGTTACGTCTTAGCGTTTCACACGATATTATGGAACAATTTTAGTAAAGGTTAAATATTCCACAATAATATGACGATACAATTGCATGCATAATTGGGCTATTTGGGACATGTCCTGATATAAGATAAACACCTCATCACTCGGCACATTGATATCTGATAGGAAAATGTCAAGACATTGGTTGGCACTTTGTCGGGTCATCATCTGTCATTTACATAAGCGGACCACTTGGGACAGAAAGAAAAATCTGTGTCATAAAGTTCTGTATGTACCTGGGATGGTTCGATTGATCTTTACTGTATAGTAAATTGTGATGTCGTTTTATATCTTGATGGACAGTATATCTTGATGGACAGATATATCGTAGGCTTCTGATTGGTCGAGATGGCCATCTCGACCAATCAGAAGCTTACGATATATCGTAACTTGTACGAGAATACGGGCACAGGCTAAAATTTACATCAGTCGCAATGAAGTAAGAGTTGTCCCAGCTAATACAACAAATTGACAAATGTACAGTGTCACATATGGTGAACAACAGTAACCCAACATTAAGTCAACCTCTTGTGTTAACTGGGTAGACATTCTAAGAGACAAATGCCCTTGTCTATAGTGACTGAGAAATGTATTTATTACGCTAATTCACAGTATACCGGTATATTCTTCATGTGAAGTCCATCGTGTTGATAATTAGGTTTTTGATTATGATACAATTAGTTTAAATAGTTGAAGTCTTTCAAGTCATTTACCTCAAAAAACTGTACATGTATCACAACTTGGTTGGTTTATTCATAATATGACTATCATATGTTATATAATTATACAGTGTATCACAAGAAAATTAAACTATATCATTTTCAAGTAAAAAATAAATAGGAGACAATTAAACTTAAAACAGTTTATTTTAATCATTATTGTAAAAATTAATTTAACTAAATTCAAGTGTTTAATTTCACCGAAGTATACCAACAATAAATGAAGCACATGATTGCACTTTTTGAGAATCTTGCACAGATGCAAATTGCGTAAGAAATTCCAGAAGTCCAAGTGACTTTGCAAATTCTTGGCATACAGACGATCCTGATAAAATGTTCCCAAGGCAGACTAGTGAGCGGAATTGCGCCTCTGAATCTGTAACCTCCGACCTTAACTCGGCAATGGCAGACAGACACGCAACCCTACCATCCTCATTGTCATTCTTCCTATAAAGTACAGATAGATTGAGTAACACAGAGGTAAAAGCTATCTGTATGTTAGCATTGGGATTGGTTGTCTTCAGATTCAGTAAGTGAGCCATGAGGGCATCGTGATGGCTTAACACAGCTGATTCCCCTGCTGAATTCTGAAAACAGTTGACAATGGTGCGGAGTGCCAGCATTTTGTTGGGGGCAGATGAGTCTGGAGACAAGCAGCGCAGGAGAAAGTTCAGTGTATCGGGTGATGAAGGTGAGAAGTAGTGACTAGTAGGCGCTGCAAACCGCACACACAATCTCAAAATGTCCAAACCAGGAAACAACTTATCTACAAGAACATCACATGTATTAGAATGGAAAATCATTACAAACTTAACCCTTTCAAGCCTGATCTTACCATTGTCATCTTCATCCATTACAATCCGCGAATTGCTGTCGCAATTCTCAATTTGTGATGGAAGAAGATGATTTAAAGAGGGTGAAAAATTAAAGAAAATTACCATGTATTGGTAAACTAGTTTCATGGAAATTTTCATTCTAAAACCCCTAGTTGTAGGAAAATTAAGTCTGTTTTCAGGGATTTAAAATGATGCTTTAATACATAGTGAGGGCTTAAAGGGTTAATAAGTAGTTCAGTTATCACAGTCACTAAAAAAATTAACAACTTCATAAAAGAGTCAGGTAACTGTTATCAACACTAACAAGACTAAGAAGGGGTTTATCTCAGTTAACACTCAACAAGGCTTCCCAGTACTTTACAAATAAAAAATTTGAAATTATTTTAGTGTATGAAAAAATATTATCATACATGGGAATTTGAATCACTCTATTAAAATCACATAAGAAATTTTAAAGATGGCAGGGTGACAATGTATTAAAGTAATAAAAAATTCAAAATGTCCACCTTGCCCAGGAAATGCTTTTGAAATATCTGAAAAAGTACTCAGTATGTTGAATGCCTGAGTGTTAATCAGAAAAGCAGTATTGAAATTATCAGGGTGAAAGGCAGACACAATCAAAAAGTTTCCATGGTGGACCCTTCAGCCCTGAGAGCCGCTCACAGGGGCTTCTATATTACGTCATAAATAGACTGAGAGCCGCTCACAGCGGCTTCTATATGACGTCACAAATAGACTGAGAGCCGCTTACAGGGGCTTCTATATGACATCATAAATAGACTGAGAGCCGCTCACAGCAGGTTCTATATGATGTCATAAATAAACTGAGAGCCACTCACAGCGGCTTCTATATGACGTCACAAATAGACTGAGAGCCGCTCACAGCAGCTTCTATATGACGTCACAAATAGACTGAGAGCCGCTCACAACGACTTCTATATGACGTCACAAATAGACTGAGAGCCACTCACAGCGGCTTCTATATGACGTCACAAATAGACTGAGAGCCGCTCACAGCAGCTTCTATATGACGTCACAAATAGACTGAGAGCCGCTCACAACGACTTCTATATGACGTCACAAATAGACTGAGAGCCGCTCACAGCAGGTTCTATATGACGTCACAAAAATATTGAGAGCGGCTCAGAGCTGCTCTGTGCATCACAAAACATCCACTAATACTGAGAAATATTCTGTCCACGCAGTCATATTTATACAAAAGTATTTAAGTATTCTGGACTAAAAGAGTTTATAAGTACCTGTTGGCCAGGATAACAGTTTTGATAGTGTTTCTAGAGCCCCAGGTTTTACTTCTCCGGTAGCTGCTAGCTGATCCAACAAAGCTATGTTATTATCATCAACACTAAGCTCATCTCCGATTGTCTTGTTAAATTCTCGTACTTTCCCTGCAAAAATAAATGCACATTTTATCAATTATACAATATAGAGAAATCATGAGTTAGTGTGTGAAACTAAAATGTGAAATGCATACAATCATTTTCTCTGTTCTATGTAGTATTTATAAAATGAAACATATGTGCACAAAATCCGGTAGAAGAAAAAATTGTTGCTAGCATCAAACACATAGGCACAAAATATAGACAAACTTATGTGGTAGAAATACCATTTATTGTAGCGTACCTATAATTCTTGCTATGTTTGCAACATCAAACCTCAGGTAATTGTTCATTGGAAAGTAGGTATTCACTGGATTATTTCCACCTGGGCGATGACTACTAGCACCTATAAAACATATTAAATTATTAGATTGAAAAGTTTTACTTGAACATTATATTTTGGAAGCTACCAAAAAAATAATTGTAATGATAACATTTTAATTAAGTAGCTAACAATAAGTTCTTTCACTTCCAAAGCCCATTCTTTAGTCTGAATGCTCTGGAATTAATCTTAGAAAAAAATAGAAAGGATTAAGCACATTAGTTACCTTTAAAAACCACATGACATCTTTTGAGGATTAAGCACATTAGTTACATTTAAAAACCACATGACATCTTTTGAGGATTAAGCACATTAGTTACATTTAAAAACCACATGACATCTTTTGAGGATTAAGCACATTAGTTACCTTTAAAAGCCACATGACATCTTTTGAGGATTAAGCACATTAGTTACATTTAAAAACCACATGACATCTTTTGAGGATTAAGCACATTAGTTACATTTAAAAACCACATGACATCTTTTGAGGATTAAGCACATTAGTTACCTTTAAAAAACACATGACATCTTTTGAGGATTAAGCACATTAGTTACATTTAAAAACCACATGACATCTTTTGAGGATTAAGCACATTAGTTACCTTTAAAAACACATGACATCTTTTGAGGATTAAGCACATTAGTTACATTTAAAAACCACATCTTTTGAATACATTTTACTATGCTTCCTTAAAAAGGGATATACTTTGTCACAATAAGGACATACTCAGGCTTTCTTTGATATATTTATTATGTTTGGGTATTTTATAATGTAATTTGGACATACATGTACTGCTTTTAGATGTGAGATTTGTAGAGTATACTGACCAGTGAATGGGTCGGCCCCGTGTGTGAATGACGGCACCTGTGGTGTGACGGCAGGCTGAGCGGGCTGACCCGACCCAGGTACATAACGACCAGCTCCTGTGAATGGATCAGCAGCACCAGAACCTGATACTCCCGTAGATGATCCAGGAATATATCTACCACCACCTGTGACAGAATAACCAAATAAACATACATATGTGTGGATCAGGAAATACTGTTGTGTGTGTAAAAATGAGATCAGGGAGCTACAGAATATTTTGTCACATAGGGTCACAAATAGTGTATTCAGGCATTCTGCAACAAATTACATTGAAATCACTTTTATTTAATTGCAGACAATTTTTCAGAACTAACCATGGAACCCTTTAACCTTTAAACCGCTGAATTAGATAATTTTAATTCCCCCACACTTGAAGTTGTGTCTCGCTACTGCAACCCTCAACATCAAGTGGGTGAAAAATACTCATATTTGTTAAATTTGATACTAAACATTTGCAAATCTTGATGTTTCAACAGACAGTTTGTTACCAATACCAGTGATTTAATTGGCTAATAAAATGGATTAAAAACGACTATAGTCGTGAATAGCAGGGTAACTTTAACCCTTTAAACCCTCACGATGCATTAAAGCATCATTTCGCATCTCTGAAAAATAATTTAATTTCCTGAAACCTAGTGATTTTAGAAGGAGCATTTTCATTGAAATATTTAAACAATAACAGTATATTTTTTCATTTGTCACCCACTTCATTTTCATCTACTACAAGTTGAGAATTGCGGCAGCGATTCGCGGCTTGTAGTGGATGAAAATGACAATGGTAAATTCAGGCTTAAAAGGGTTAAAATGTGCTACATTAGCATGAAAACAAATGAGTCACCTGTAAATGGATCAGACACTGACGGAGGAGCCGCATCACCGAGAGTAATATCTTTTGTCTGATCTTGAATAAAGATGGCCACCTGATCTAAAAACAGCTTATCGAGCTCATTTTTTTCCAAAAACCTATTTGCAGCCATCCAGGGATCCTCGGACAGATTGTAAGGAAGCTTCAAAGCAGGATGACCCTCTGTCAGCTCTACATCAAACACGTAGTCATACTCCTGTCAAGTAGAAAATGGCATCAGTTTAACCCTGCACTACTGAGACCATATATATATTGTTTAAGCATGTTTCAGATAAATTAATTGTCACCAGTATTTAGAAAAAGTGTGTGGCATATGCTTAGGTAATTGAATTATTCAATTTGTGATATGTCTATTTTACATAAATATACATATTTCCCATCATTTGAAGCTGGAAATTGCTATGGCAATTCCAGCTATAAATGAATGAAAAATAAAAAACTGAACATTCAGCTGCACAAGGGTTAACAAACATAATGAAACACATGAGATCCTAAGAAAGCAAGCGATCTATCCATACAAAGCATGCGCATAATATTAGCAGCCTCTTCATAATCAGCTTAGTGTGTTCAAATTTTGATGTCTTGACTGTCTGAATAATAATTCGATTTTCAAATATTGTATATAATCTTAGCAGATTGGGTTATTAGAGCCATCTTTTATAGGAATAATTTTAACGGGAACATTCACCAATTTTCGCCAATAAGCAGATGATGCCCAGTTGAATATCTCATAGATTATAGTAAAGGATTGTTAAGTACAGGTGAAACCTGTTTAGGGCTTCCTAGTATCAAATTTATATCAGCAATAGAGGTTGTAAATGTAGGCTCAATTCTCAAACATGCTCAATTCTCTTTCTGAATTTTATGCAACACTGGAAGAATCAGATGAATCAATCATTGAGGAACAAAACACCCCTCCTGAACTTACACTGAGGTTGTGGTTTAAAAGAAAACATCTTCACCCTCACATGATGCTAGTGGGATACGTTTTAAATCAATGTAATTCTGATATCTTACCTTTCCCTCATAAAGCTGTTTACCAGATGTAATTGTGCTGCCACCACTTCCCCCAACCACATCACCAACTTTTATCCATCTGTTTTCAGCTGCATTCCACTGATGCGCTTGAATCTTCCCACCATCCTTGATCATCATAGTCTGTCCATCCCTTTTACCTTAATAAGTTACAGATATATAAATAATATTATTATGGTGCCCTGTGGAAAATACAACTACGGTACTATAACTATAAGCAATGTATATCTCAGATCGTAAGTGCAGGTTATATGGTCCAGAGTTAGTGGCCGTCACAAAAATTCTCACACTTATAAAAAAAACATCTACCACAGAAATTGTCAGGGATTTCAGCAGGAAATTTTTTAATTTGCAAAAGTAATGATGTGCAACCACCACCCACCTATACAGAATGCTTATACATATTTTTGTGAACTTATGCGATGGCCCCCTATGATGCAGTCATTGTCACAAAACACAAATAAAGACTCACATTTTGTAGGTGGTAAGATACAAAAGTCTTGTTAAAAGACAAAAGTCTGCCTTTACAGTATCAACCTCTTCGAACATAATTAGGACACTTTGATGTTAGCTATAACCACGGTACCACCCTGAGCTCAAAATAAATATTTTGTCACTTTATGTGGCTTTTTTAGCTTAGTATGGCCCATTGGGTAGTAAGTGATTTTTAAATTAGGCCTCTTACATTAAATATATTTCACAGTAAAAAAATATTCCCTTCAGTTAAGAAATAGCCTCCATTCAATAAAAATGCATGCTTGTGCAGATGGTGGACAACTTGATAGACAATGACCGTTGATGATTTGAATGACTGATTGATTGATTTTTTCATAGAATTATCAATCAATCTTTTATTAATTTATTGAAGTAAAATTGTAAACTGACCTTCACTGAGTAAGGCTGAAGGGCCCACTAGATCTTCAGTTTTGATGTCACCAATTTGAGCTGGAATACTTGAGGAAGCCACATCCTCCTCAAATGCTTTCTGACAATCTTCATCGGCAGCACGCTCCTCATTAGTTGTAAACACTCTGATGATCCCATCACTAAAATCATTACAACACAACATAAGGATATAAATAATATCATTTTCGCCCCATCGGTGCCTATCTTTTAACATGTCCAAACTATCAGTGGAAGACACGTCAAATGTTGTCAATTTCTGAGAGATACTCTAAAAAATAATGTGAGTGTATAGTGTTAATGACAAAAAATGTAAAAGTAGATATATCCATAATACTAGTGGCAGACATATGGTAGGGTGCTGCCCAGAAATTGGTCAGTGGTGGCCGTTAGAACCTTCCATGAGCAGCCACTCTTATGAGCAGCCAATGTTCTATGGTACGCCATTTGTCCATTCCCCAAAATGGCATTTCCTATACAAATGAACCTCCTATGAGCAGACACCTGTCTTAAAAGGCCACTTTTTTGTGTGTCAAGGGTGGCTGCTCATATAGCAGGTTCAACTGTACTCAAAATTATCAGCTTGCCATGCTTTTTCAACTGTTATAATAGACGGTGTGTAAATGTGCGGGGCAAGACCGCCCAGTGCCACAAGGCATGGTCAGAACCCTGGAACTGACAAGTTTTTTTTTTTAAAGTTGTGAAGAGGCGGCAAAAACATGTACACAAAGAATTACCGTAAAAGCATGACGGAAGCAAATGAAATAAGGTGCACAGCTGCCCTGGAAAACCATATTTTCAGAGGGCAACTACAACTTAACTGTTTATCATGTGAAGCACTTGCAGTTTGCCCAAATTTGGCGTTGGGCAATAACAGAACAAATTTTAAAGCCTTGCAATTTGTTTTCACCCTATAAACAATGATCAATGGACACATTCTATACATTCATATATAAGGGTTTATTAAAAAGTAGAATGAGTTGTTGTACCTACCTACTGCCTGTTACAACATCTCCATTAGGTAATACAGACACAGTCCAGATTGACAAAGCTGGAAGCATCAGAATTTGATCACAAGCACCATCACGCCAAACTCTTAAGGAGCGGTCTTCACCACAGGTTACAAAATCTTTCCCATTAGGAAGCACAGCAATACTGTAAATGTAGTTTGTGTGACCATAAAATGTGTGTGTACATTCTCCTGTTATATTCCAACGTCGAATTGTAGCATCATTTGCACAGCTAAGGAATTCAGATGATGACAGAACAGCTAGGCCACGGACACAGTCATCATGTCCTTTAACAAAAAATCATAACATGTCAAGTAAATTGCTTATTTTTAACTGTATATAACGGCTTTACTTAGATCTCAACTTGTAAACTAGGTTATTACTGGTAATTATTTCATAGCCTTTGACAAAATATCACTTCTGGGTATCCGTGAAATTTATAAAAAATAAAATGATACCTTTGAATATGTGCTGGCATTTTCCCGCTTTCCACATACGAATCGTTTTATCAGCTGATGCAGTCAACATTAAACCCACTTCAGGTAGGAGTGCTACGGACCACACTGCAGCCTCATGTCCTGTTGAATAAAAAGTTCATGACTAGGTATGAATTCAACAAAACAATGCTCAGTGATTGTACAATTTAGCAAAACATTGAGTGTCACTGTGAATATAGAATAAGAACACAATTACTTCAAATTAAAAAAAAAATGTACATACAGTATAGTAATTACTAGAAGGTAATTACCGGATAAAATATAATGTATAATGGATGTATGCCGCTAATAAAAAAAAACATCTGCATATAGTGTATCTCAAAATATTCTGCAGAATATGGACACTACGAAAAAAAATGAAGATGATTATCATGTATGTCACTTTGTCCTAATTATTTTTATAAAATGCTTGGCAACACATTTATATACATGTATCAAAAGATTATAACTGACATAGGACTGAACATGCTAAAGATGAAACTATAAGACTGAAAACATATTGTGTAACAAAGAACTGAAAAGGTTATGTGTATTTAGAAATGTACAGTGATGTATGCTGTCAGTGTATTGAGGTGTGATCTGGCTATCGGTCATCTATTAACTCATAGCAATCTAAGTCCGAGCCCAGCTCGGACCTTGAATTTATGATGCTGCAGTCTAAGTCCGAGCCCAGCTCGGACCTGGCAATATTGCTTAGCCATTCACAGATGACATCACTTGCGCAACTATGGACAGCATGGGGAACCTAGAAAATAAAGGGTTGATTTATCTGCGTCACAACCGTTTTTCAACTAAAAATAGAACTCCAGGCTCAGATGAATACGAGGCTTTCGGTATTTCCCAGATCAGTTGGAAATGTTATCTCAAAATATGAAATTTGGTATGCCCCTCAGGGAATTTAGACAGTTTAATATATACCATGGTAATAACTAATTTACCTTATTATTTTGTGTACATAGACATATTAAATGATTCTTCTAACCGTCTGTGATTTATTTTAATATATTTTATGTGAATTGATATAATATTGTACTCCTGAATCTCCGTGGAACTCTAAAATACCATTTTTAAATAAAATCACCAAAAAAATTTGACCACCTAATTAGCATTTTCAAAATGACTGTCGGTTACTATGGCAACATCACATTTTCCAATTAAATGAAGTGTATTTTGGTTATATGTTGTATGTGTGTTCCTGTGGTGTATAGGAAGTGCATATGCCATCATTCTAAATTTATATTGGGAGTATCAGAATATGTCTCAAAATCACTAAAATGGCCAGACCACACAGACGTCCAATGTCAAAACGGCCAGACTGCTATGAGTTAATAGTCACAGGGGACTTACATAATGATGTGTGGTCGGCGGCTAGAAGTCATCTGTTTATTTTGTTTGGCAAAGTTCACTTCCAACTACTTAACCCTTATCCTTCTAAGTAAATTTATTTAAATTTTCAACGACTTGAGGTCGTGTCTCGCTACTGTGATTCAAAACCTCAAGTGGTTGAAAATTATTCATATTTGTTTAATTTGTGAGCAAACAAGAAGATGAGACATAAAGTCAAGTTGTCTGTGCTCAGTGGAGAGGCAGCCGACGTGAACCCAGAAACAGTTGATCACTGGATAAAGCGTCTACCAACTATATGTGATGGCTACAAAGCCGAGAATATATTTACCGCAGACGAGACTGGTCTGTTCTACCGGTCCCACCCCACCTGTCAATGGTGGCGAAAGGTGATAAATGCAAGGGCGGCAAATCTTCAAAGGAACGAATGACTGTGCTCCTATGCTGCTCTGCTGCCGGTGAAAAGCTGCGTCCCCTTGTCATCAGACGTGGCAGCCCAGATGCTTCCGTGGCTATACTGGCTTCATCCCTGTCACCTATAAAGCTAATAGACGAACCTGGATGACCAAGGATATGTTTTCTGAATGCTGGACGCCCTTAACAACAAAATGAGAGCACAGAAAAGAAACATTCTTAGAGAACTACTACTGGACAACTGTTCAGCGCATCCTGATATTGAGCTGTCAAACATCATACTTGTGTCTCTGCCACCTCGCACTACTTTACACCTCCAGCCGTGTGATGCCGGGATCATTCAGGCCATCAAGCTGGAATACAGAACTAAGTTTGTGCGTCATCTGCTGTTGAAAATGGATGAGCCTAACACAGCTTCAGAGCTGGCGAAATCTGTGACTCTATTGCATGCCATCCTCTGGCTGAAGCATGCTTGGGATTGTCTGCAGTCATCCACGATAATCAAATGCTTCAGAAAGTGTGGTGTGTCAGACGACATGACACCTGTACAGGACGCAGAGCAGAGTGTGGACGAGCACGTGCCAACACCTATTGAGAAAACGTCTAGCGATGTGTTAGGTGACGTCACTTGGGACGAGTTTATGTCTTTTGACAACGAGCTCGCTGTAACTAACAACAATGACGGCGATTGGGAGGATCGTATAATAGCTAAAGCATTGCTGCTAATGGATCCCAAGTGTCTGAGCCTGAGAGTGACGAAGAAGAAAATGAATCAGCTGTCGCCGAACCAGCCCCTGTTGTGTCGGGACGTGAGCTTCATAGTCAGTTAGAGAGGGGTCTTGAATATGCTTTACAGAAAAACAATTCAACACTTTTGGAGCTTATTAATAACACAATGACGGAGATTTAAACCAGTCAGCTGAAGGAGGCAAACAGAAGTAAACAAAAAGACATTCACTGCTATTTTGCCTATAAACCTTAGTGCAATAAATAATTTGAGCTAAGTCAATGAAAAGTCACTTACTAAATAAAAAAAATGTTTTTTTAAACAGCAAATGTGTTTTGTTCATTTTTTTCTGGTGTTCAAAATAATTCATGCCCCTGACAAACGACCACCCCTCTCATTTGACCGTTTTTATGTGGCAGTACCTGGGGTCGCATAACAGGGGTACCACTGTATATGTATATCAATATTTTGTTAACTGCAACAGATGTACATATGTATCAAGTTCTGTGTTTATATTACCTTTCAAAGTCATAACACATTTCTGCTTCAGCCACACTTTAGCTGTTGTATCCCAAGAGCCACTGAGGAGAGAGCCAAACTTTCCAGCAGTCAGAGTGCAAACTGTAACAGGATATTTTGTTTTATATTACAAGTTATTTTGCTTGCTTTGTTATCTGGTTATGTAAAAGGGTAAACTTTATTCAGATATTTTTCTACAAAAATGTGGAAACCTAATCCTGCAGTTAGTCATTGTTAATGGAATGAATCATCCAAACCGCTGTTTATTGAGAAGATAATAAAAGTGTTGCAGAAACACTTGAGGTCACCTTGCTGTCGTGTATAAAATCACAATGTACATACACTACAAACATAATGGATTTCATAATCGAAAAGTTATTCACACCTTGCAACACAATATCATACGGAATGCTTACTGGCAGAAAATTGTAAAAAAAAGGATACATATAATCGAAACTAGCAGCATTAACATTTTGGGCAGTGAGATCAAAGCAATCACCGCTAATTGGTGTCTTATAGTCAGGACATGGGGGATACACCTGCAACACTGATTGTCAGCCCAACGCTGGGCCGACGGCATCAACATGTGGCCCAATGCTGTAGGAACATTTAACCGTCCTTCAGCAAGTGTTTAGGTATGTGTAACATGTTTGTTTGAGTTTTAGGCGGATTCATAGAAATGTTGATAAAAAATATTTTTTTAAATCTAAAAAAATAAAATCATGATCTGGGGGATACACTACTTCATTACAAAACTAAAAATGAAAATTGATACCATCCCAAGGAGCTGCTTTAACAATTATCTTCATTCATTCTTTTATTCAATTTATCACACTACCTGTGTCTGCATGCTCCTCAAGTGAAAAAACTGGTTGTGGAGAATCTAAAGTAAATGCCAGAATCTTCTTGTCGCTGCTACCAGTTACTATTAATCCTTGTGGGTAGGTCTCATCAGGAGGCATCATTGCCACACAGAACACATAATTACTGTGGCCACTCATCACATGTCCTTCACTAAATCCTATGTCAGATCTGTGTGAAAATACATATACTTATTACATATTATAAATTACTGATGACAAAACAGTTCTATAGATCTATTTTGATAATGGTACCTGTATATATTATGTGTCATTACAGATTGTCATGTACCTACTGACTAGGTACATGTAATATATTACTAAAAAACAAGTCAGTAATCTAAATCTGAAATTTGGTGTAAAAAATAAATCTTAACAATTTACAGTAATGGTCTCGCTGTCTGGCACGGCTTGCGGTGTTGCCAGATCACTATCAGGCATATTAAAGTCAATAATGGCTGATAGTCGGTCATTTTAAATTTATTCTAGTTGAAATTTTTCAGGGCATATCCCTACCTGAAACCACATATTTTGTTGGGGATACTCATCTGGTAAGGCTTATCAGAAATCAGCCATATATTAAAGTTGTTTGGAAACGAACACGAAAGCAGCCCTCCGTTATCGCTCGACCACTATTTTAAAATTGTTCGCTCAAATTTTTTTTTTTTTAAATGTAATAATAACAATAAGAAAACATTTTTTTTAATAAAATGGCCGACTGGCAGCCATTTTGGATTTTTTAGTGTGAAATTTGTCATGAGTTATCCTTGTGTGAGACATTACATTTTGTTTTATATTCAATATCCAGTCATTTTTTATTTCTTGAGTTAAGTAAATATTACAAATTCAAAATGGCTGCTAAATTGCCATTTTGAAATTGTTTGATCCCAAAAGTTAATCAGGTCATTGGCTGACATAGCTGAACATATTTGCCAAAATAAAAGAAGATCTGATGGCAACTTTTTCCTGAAATGCGCTAACGAGCATTTCTTCGTTAGTGGCCATAGTAATTATCGGTTTCAGCTGTTTAATAAAAAGTGTGATGTAAACAAAATTATACATATTTGTTAACAAAATTGGATATACTAAAAAAAGTCCAAATAGGGTCATGTGACGTCATAAAAATCCAAGATGGCCGCCCAAATCGCTAATTTCTGCTAAAAATTAGCATTTCTGCTTATTTCTAAGATTAAAATTAAATAAAATCACCATTATCACAAATGATAATAAAAATATTTAAAAATATGTATCTTTCCATACAAATTTGAAATCTCTAGGTGTCATGACCTTCAAGATATGGCAAAATTATGTTGCTAGATTACACACAATTTTGATTTTTTACAACATTCTGACTTGTGAAGTTGTGACAAGTGGTGTGTAGGCCCTACATGGAATATAACGTTGAACAAAAATGATTCAATTTGTGAATGCTAATCATCATTATATGTGACTGTGTCAGACTGTGAAGTCCTGCAAGTACTGCACTGTCGTGTAACTGTAAGTTTAACGTTAGCCTATAACTGAAGTGACAGTGTCACTGTCAGTCTCACTGAGATTCAGCCTTCAGAAGGCATGATTCATGAATGGTCATCAATGTCACCGCGACGGACCATGCACACAGCATGACAATAACACTGTATTTTTATTGATGTATATAAATAAGGCATATAAATATTGTTCATAAGAACTAATTATTCAGAATGTATAGTACTAATTCAATCGACATGTAAATTAACGTTTCATCCCGCTACTGTGGCCAGTGTGGGACTCGCACAGCTGAGCAGTCTCTGTCAAAACTAGGTCACATGACCACGGCATGGTCACTTGATCAAAACAACCTGATAATTTCGTCATTTCACGCAAATTAAACAAACAGATTTAACAATTTCTTAAAAAAATAAAACTAGTATTATATTTAGAATATTACACCCTTGTATTATCAAATATTATAGATTTATGTAAAAGCTACGTTACTCTGAAGCAGACGACAGAACCAGATAAATGAACCAATATATGTCACATGACCACAGACAGAGCCGCATGGTCTCACGTGATCAGACAACGGGGGGGCCATGTCTCTGACAATGTTGTCATTTCACGCAAACTAAACCAACATAACAATTTCTTCAAAATATAATACTATTTATTATAGTATTGGATTAATAAGAAGTCACCTTTGCAATTTGCCGATACTCACTATCGTTCTATGGATGGAAACAAAATTATCGCCTTATTTTTTGGACAAATATTATGAAGTCATGCTTCGCCGTCAAAACACGTGATGCGCGCTCAGCAATATGCAAATGAGGTCAGAATTATGTCACCCCATACGTCGCTCATTGTTTCTTGGTTTGCCTGTACGAGTGCCTAAGGGATTTGCCACTTATATATTATACAAATCAACATACTGAAAGCCCTTTGATGGCGAGCGAATATGGGCGATTCAGGGAAATCGACCGCGGGCGATTCGGGTGGATTAGGTGTTATAGGGTTAAAGGGTTGATGATATGGGGATCAAAATGTCACCAAAACAATTCCCCAGTGGTATGTGATGGCTATGTGAAGTATGAGGAAGCAGAATTTGATAGATTAGTAGCTATCTTGAAAATAAATAACTGCGGCGGCGGCAGACCGTGTGGAATACAGTAAACAGCCCGCCTCGACGAGGGCTGCTAAATTATGGCCGATAGGCAGCCATTTTGAGTTTGATGGGGCTGAAATTTTTCAGGTCATATCCCTCCATGAAACAGCACATTTTGTTTTGGAATAATGGTCTAGCTATCTGGCATGGTTCGCAAAATATAAGGCACTGGTATATTAAAGTTGATTATGGCCGAATAAAAGGTACAGGCAGAGATCGACACTAACACTGGCCCGTTGGGCTACTATCTGGAATCACTTAGTGTCGATCCCCGTACATACAGGTATATTAAAGTTAACCATGGCCAATAACCGTTCTTCCCCTCTGAATTTTTAAACCGTTTTAGTAATAACCAGATGAAAATCTCTGCAGGGCAGACCTCAAATTGCTGCAAAAAATGTCAATTCAGAAGGCTTAGTAGTCCTGCATTGGTGTAGCTACCTACTGGAATTTAACAGGGGCGCTTGTAAATCTGTCTGCCTCAATGATCACTGAGCCAGTGCAATAAACAGTTATTTTTGTTGTCAAGAGTGTAGTGCTTCATTTTGTTCAATAATAATTTAGTAGGTGGCCATGCTACCACAATCTATATAGAACCTATTGGATATTATAAGTTGTTTAAGACTGTGTTAGTATAGGGAACTTTTTATATTATCGTATACAGATCAAGTGTATGGCAACGCCTATGCTGTCATGATTTCTTTGCGGACATGGTTCCCACACTTTTTCAAATACAAAATTCAAGGACTTCTCAAGTACCTTTCAAGGACTTCTCAATATTTTTCAAGGACCTTTTTTCGTGAAAAAACAACTTTATTACTGTTTTTATCAAATTTCAGAGCACGCATAGGCCTATCAGTGAATTTACAATATTGTAGAAAATAGAAGATGTAGGCATTGTTTATCAATATTTGTCTTTTGACTTTATATTGATAAAATGGGCACACTACTTTCCTAAACGAAATCATTATTTAAGTGTAGTTCTTTTTCATTTAATGACTTACTGTTGCCGCTGCGTGAAGTTTTCAAGATCAATAGCAAAACATCACAGATTGATCAAAATCAAGGACTTTCCCCGGTTTATCTATGTTTTTACAAAAATCAAGGACTTTTCAAGGCCTGAATATTTTTTTTCAAATTCAAGGACTTTTCCGGTTTTCAAGGACCTATGGGAACCATGTGCGGACAATTTTCACTCATGGCGGACAACCAAATAGTGACCTGTCTTTCACACGTTATCTTGAACGATGCATACTATGTACAGAATTAGGGCCGAAGATTTTCAGTAAAAAAAATTGATGCTCCGTTTCACATTTTGATGAATTCCGTTTCAGTCCGTTTCAAAACAACTAAAATTAGAGACAATTTTGAGCTTTATTTGTGAAACGCTTGACCTACCTATTTACGTGTAATACATTTTCAAAATTGCAGCTCTCTTCAACACCATTACTGTGAAACAAGAATTTTATTACATGCCAAATACTCGAACTTACAAAACACACAACAAAATTCCACAAAATTTTCAGCAATGTTAGGGGAAAATGAAAAAATAATCAGAGACAAATTTTGGAAAATTTTTTAAACAGCGACCGAGCAAATTGAAAAAAGGCTACTCCCAGGATCTGATAAAACATACTGTAGATTGTCTGGAAAGAGTTTCATTGATTGCTGTATAATACTTGCCGTCAAATTAACTAGAAATGAAATGAATCGGGCTTTAGGCCACCTTTGTGCACATATAGGCTAAACTGGGCCAGGAGAGCCTCCTGAGGATGGTGAGGTGCATGAGATAACACTGTCCTCCAGACACAGGATTCGAAATTCGAGCCCTGGCGGTCTGAGGCCGAGCACGCTACCTCTCGGTCACGGAGGCTCCCCACAATACTGAGTTTCACACGTGGATGGGGAAGAAACATTAATTAATTAATTAATTAACTAGAGCCTGACGGCACTGAAGTAGAGCTTGTGCCGGGCTTCAGGGTCATTGTTTTAACCCTTTAACCACCGGTGTCACATATATTCCAGTTTTCATTTTTTATTAGCACATTAAGTAACACATTTGTTAAAAATAAAACGTGACATCAACCAGCAACATTTGAAAACAGTTGACCTCCATTTTGTCCAATCTGAATGATTTTCACTCACTTGGAAGTTGTGGATCGCATCAGCGAAACACAACTTCAGATGGGTGAAAATTCAGATTGAATAATTTGGCGGTTAAAGGGCTAAGGAAAGCTAAGATGCAGCTGTTTCACAATTAAGCAACAAATATATTGGTCTAAATGAGGTGTTAAATCCGACAGTAGCTATGCTGTATCTCGTGTCTGACTGTCGTCAGCTCAATGTTGTTTTCAATGTTTAGTCGGGGAGGGGGGTGGGCGGGTCCTGGTGATGCGTTGCACGTGTAATGTTGTGAATTCTCGGCGAAACGAGCCATAGAGTGCACAGGGTTAGCCTTGATCTGTCACATCTATTTTTTACACCTCAAGTCGACACCTGTATTGATAGACTGCACATTGATTTCAGTGCACATAATAATCTCCTGATAAATTCGCCCCCCAACTGCGTCTCTGTGTTTATTAGTAGGACTATATCCGGTCTATGAGGGATAATCTGGTAGGCCTACCCTAATGGGTTTTCACCGAGCTGGCTAATACAATGAAGTATGAGGGAGGGGGTGTTATATAACCTTGTTTTCACCGAGTGACGTCACTGCGTTTCACAGCTAGCTACTCCCTGTGTGACCCTGGGCTGGGACCAGGGTCTGGGACTGTGGTGCAGTTCATTATTCAAAGCCGATTTATTAAACATAAACTGTTTATATTAACCTGACAGTTCGGGTGGTATAGGCATATATGTTACTAGGCATACCCCAGTCAATGACAGGTAGGGGAAGGTACAAAAAAACGTGTCTAGCAAACAATTTAGTAGCCTAGGCACATTGCATGCTAGTAGGCCTACTGCTATTTGCTCAAATGTGATAGCAGTGTGTAGACTAGTGTTCAGATTGAAATAACTGAGTCAGGAGACAGATTAACTACTTCCACTGCCACAGTCGTTGAGTCAATGTTGATTTAATGCTATAGACCAGCGTAATAACAGTGTGAGACTGCAGGACAACATTAACTAGACTCACTATAATAGAACTCACAACTCGATAAGCCTAGATATATTGAGTTTGCAAAGTTATCGATATAATTAGTGAGTTAATAACTTGATGTTAAGTTGAAAACAATAATAGCATAATTTAAATGTCACTTCTGGGGCTTCGCATATGGCTATGAGATTCATTAAGCATAGCAAGATTAGGCTATGCATTGCCTGAGGGGTGTTTTTTAAGTTTTCAGAACATATTCAGACTGTAGGCACCAGTAGGTCCTAGGCCTAAGTTTTTACTACAAATGAATTGTTGTTTTTTTTGCTGGTTTAATGTTAGATCATCGTCCATGAAGCTCGCCCAACATTAATGCCACATCGAGTGAATGTTTGTTTTGTTGGGCAGTGAGTGGCAGATAGGCATATTATATAGGCCCCCATACATGTGTATTGGCAGGCCAGCAGAGACAAGACGTTGAATCAAAGTTGGCTTAGCGTTGGTCCAGCGTCGCAGATGGTGGACAAACGTTGAACCAACATTGATTCAACGTATCCTTGTGTCAGCTGAGTGTTGTTGTGTACATGCCTCCGGGACAGACTGACCATACAGGCAAACACGCATACCGCTGGACAATCACATGCAGCCAGCGTTGTTTCAATGCTGGCACACCACTTACGAGGCTGGCCCAACATTTGGTCAGTGTTGCCATATTAGGCCTACTATTAATGACAGGTGCACTTCCTAGCAAGCACGAGCCGTTGACCCAATGTTGTTTTAATGCCGGGCCGACGTCAGAGACAACGGGCCAACATTCAAATAATTTTGCATCATAGTAGGTCACATGTCGTATACAGTACTGGCAGGTCGTATTGCTGTGCTAGCGAGGTAGGTCAAAGCACTGAGGGTCAAAGTGTATTGCTAAGGTCACATACCTAACAGACATGGCAGACATTGTTTTGTACATGATAGGAACAGGGTTGGGGCAAGTACATCGACACAGTACTTGGGTACAAGTACAAGTACATTAAAAATGATCAAGTGCAAGTACAAGTACAGGGTTCTGCGAAATGTACTTGGGTACTACCCAAGTACATTGCAAATGTACTTGGGTACAATTACCAAGTACAAATGTATAATATAACGCATAAAAATATACCGGTAAATGCATTAATTAGGAAACTAAGGTCATACTGAGTTGAATAACTTGTTTATTCATTACATATTGGACTATTAATTTATATAAATAGTGAATGTGAGATCAATAAATTGTTTAAATTAAATTGTTCATTGCATATTGTAGTATTGAATGACATTCAGTCAATTTGAGCTCAATAAAAAGTTGTGTATTGAATAATATCAGCAGTCAATGTGGGCTCAATAAATTGTTTAGCCATTGCATATTTGAGTACTGAATGATATTATACAGTTATTTATTTCTGTGAATTGCATCCGATGAATATACCTTTTTGAAACGTTGAATCGCTCAGTTGGCATCTCTCTGGTTGAAATACCTTGCTTTCATATCAATACTAAAAAGTCTCTCGACTGCAATAGATGATGACAGTCGGATACTCTAACGCCAGTTTGCATAAATTGGGGAAAACATTTAGATTTGCTTCCCAGTATTGAAGAGTTTCACTACTAATTACCATGGTATATTGTGGGTTGACTACAGCAGGCACGGCGCAATGGCCAATGCTGGCATATTGCTATGTTATCATGGACGATGTCGACCCACAACTAAGACAACGTCTCGTGTTCGCTGAGTGCAGTACAGAGAGGTGTAAAGAGCGCTTCCCTGTTTTTAATAACTAGGGTATGTCTGTTGACACTAAACATAATGACTAATGTATTGCGAAAAAATATCTATTTTCTTTCACTAGACATTAATGTCACAGTTATTAACGAGGAAAACGATTAAACTTCATTTGTTAGAATTTTTAATTTGCCAAATAAAACACCATAGGCAACCACATGTTCCACTCAATTATAACACATAAAATATGAA
Source organism: Flabesymbios commensalis (assembly GCA_964017125.1). Taxonomy (NCBI): domain Eukaryota; kingdom Metazoa; phylum Annelida; class Polychaeta; order Terebellida; family Flabelligeridae; genus Flabesymbios; species Flabesymbios commensalis. The sequence continues at coordinate 96,887,448 of OZ024902.1, forward strand.
GTATTTCAGCAGAATATAATATTATTTAACTAAAACAAAAATAACTATAGGATCATATACAATTATCATAATGTTGTTAATTAAGTTTAGTGCTGAAATGGTTTGGTGTCGTAAATACAAATGATAAGAAAAATTTAGCGTATATATTTCCAGAATTATTGTCCATTTATTTGATCTTGAGGGATATTTATTGGGGTTTGACACTTGAATATAATCATGATGATAGCTCGCCGCACTGAAAGTGGTAATGAAGGCGTGATTAACGCAGAGCTCTGTTAATTGCTCTCACATGCGTCCATCAGTCTGACACTTCTAACCCTTCTAACTCGAAGATGTCTGCAATTAAAATCTTATTTTTATTATGCGGCGTGTGTTTGCAATCATTTAAGCACAACATGCGACACTATATTTCTCAGACCAATTTGAATATAATTGTAATGCTTTCATGTTACAATATCGATTTAACAGTACTTTTTGAAACGTGAACATAGATGAACCTCGCAATTATAGGGTTTTATAAGAGGTAATCTCGCAAACAATGAAAGAGCACCCCTTCTGCAGCAGACACGAGACGTTAATCCAATGTCGATTCAATATTGAGCCATCATATGCAACGCTGGCCCAACAATAAACCAGTACTGGGTTGATATCTCGTTTTATGCCGGGTAGCCTTGTGCATTGCTGTGTTAGATAACGATGGACGGTAACCATTTCTGTTACACCTGTGTGTTGTTTTAGTATTTTATCAGTACATCTATCTGTACGGCTTACCAGAAGTATGAATGAAAGATCAATATACAGCTCACCAAGAAAAAGAATGTGTGATAACGCTTTACAGTGATACATCTAGATAAACTAAATTTGTTTGCGTTCAAAAATTGAATTATTTTAAAATTTATATTCTCAAAAATATTGCACTGAATAACTGAAAAAGTAAATTATAATATATTTTTTTTAACAAAACGGTATGTACTTGCATTGTACTTGTCTTTAAGTACCAAACTACTTCGTAACGTACTTGGGTACAAGTACAAGTACATTTTTGAAGCTCAAGTACAAAGTACAAGCAAGTACTCGAAAAAATGTACTTAAGTACAGGCAAGTACAAGTACCGATGTACTTGGCCCCAACCCTGGATAGGAAATGATGTGTCATTTATATCAGTGTTCATCTGATCAGCTGAGCCAAAATCTCAAAATCTGGCTTTGTGATGCAACGAAAAACTTTATTCCTAACACACACATGGAGTTAGATATGTTCCCAATTCCACAAATTTGAAGTTATTGCCGTGAAATTAATCATACAGAAAACCACTCAGACCCACATAGACCGAAAAAGTAGAGCAAATGCTCTACTAAAAATGATCAACCAGGATCGCATGCTTTTCGGCGATTTCACCGTCAATTCTAAACCGATTTTCTTCAAATTTTGCGAATGCCATTTTCTCTTCAAATCATAACAGCCCTGAAAATTTCATAAAATTATATAGCGTATTTCAAAAATTAGACCATTTGACATGTAGTAAATTGAAATTACGACGTCCTTCTATAACCTCATTAAACTAATTCCAGAATTTTATTACATGGTCGATCATTTTTAATTTGACGGCGCGTATAGAAGATATGCAAACGGTCTTCATTTGAGTGTGATATGGGAAAATGACAAGTGATGACAAGTGCTGTATTTCCACATGTTGCACAAAAAATGAATAACGTTTGTCAGGGAAAAAATTCTTTGAATTCACATGTTTAAGCAATTGATTAGCAATTTTCTTTTCCAAGTTGTAACTTGCTAGACATCCTTATCATTGATGTATAAAGATTTTGCTAATGAACTACAAATGCTTTTTTTTCTTTGAATTGATACTCCAGCAGCACCTCCTTTTTGGAGTATCAGGCTGGAGGGGGGAAAGGGCTGGTAGAGTTAGTCAACCAGCTGACTCTTGAACTCTTTGCGATAGGGGCCTATAGTCTATAGACTACTGAACAAATTTTTCCCTGTTTGTATTTTCTCACACGATCAAGACTGTGACTGTGAGACTGTCACACAATCATGACATATCCAACCATACATTGTGCTCAATCTACAGCTACACTAGAGTGCGATCTGGACTGGAATGATACCAATATAGAGCCTACATCTCATAGTGAAAACCAATGGCAATGGCAATGCACAGAGTCAGACTCAGAGTGTGAGAAACTCACTCATTCGGCACCCAGCAACGAGCTGTGACATCTCGTGAACCAGATAAAAATGCATTTTCTGGGAAAAACGCGGGGCAAACAGCACGAACGTCTTTCTCGTGACCTGTTACTGTACATCGCAACTTATATCGAAGACTCATTGTGTAGATCTATTTTATCGTGCTAAACACTCAAATATGTCAATATATCCGGAGTCTGACAAAAAAGTATGACAAACACAATCTCCATGGGACATTTTACTAAAAGTGCAAAGTCGAATGCTTTCAAAATATAATTGAGACTATAAATAGGGACGTCACAATTCGCCCATTTGGGATTTGACAATTGCTTAAGAATGGGGATTTTTGGCTATTTTTGCCGATTTGTATCAGGCTGTCACTAGCTCATTTATACTCCGATCTCTCTAAAACTTTAACTTCTCGACAATTATTGCCATTACAACGACGTCACGTCAACGACGATTTTCAACAAGATTGGTGCATATACGGCGGAGATATCGCGGTCGCAAAAGTGACGCATTTCGCTCGCGGCGTCGCAATTTTCGCGTCACGGCACAGTTTTTTTAATCAGAGATACCGATTTTCCACCAGAGCGCGCTTCCTGAGTTTTCAAGATACGACCCTGAAATAAATTGCAACTTTTAGCACAACACCTATTCTTCAATATGGTGTTTGACTTTTTTCGTGCGATTACAAAAAGTTAACTTAATTTATTATCAAATACTTTGATCGCATTTTAAATATAGTTCCGTTGATGTCTGAAAAAAGTCAAATGGGATACAAAAAGATGTTCAGATTCTTGTGAGCATGCTGCTATGTTTTTTATTTTTGTCCGGTGTCGTATTCTGAGGGTTCCCCCGTGCTGAGGGTTCCCCTTCCGCCCATCTGCGCATGCGCGACCATGAGCGGAACGGCTGGTATCTGTCACTCATATTCTGAGAGTTCTCCCCCCTCCCAGGCTCACAGTTCCCCACCTGTCATGCTTTGCTGTGCTGAGTGCTGAGTGTTCACACCTCCCCCTACGCCTTCAGCTGTGCTGAGTGTTCCCCTCTGGCTAGGATAGGCCTATATATTCCCCCTGCCTTCGCTAGGATATATATCCCCCTGCCTTCCATATTGACCACAATATGGAATGTATAAAGTATAATACATAAAATAGTCGTTTTTACCCCTATAATGGAAACGAAAATATGTTTAAATGATTTTCTGCCTAATCCTATAGGACTAGTTTAATTTTTTTTTTAAATGCATTTATTTCAAAATTCAAGTCATATTGAAGGGGAGTATGTCATATAGACTAGCTATTTTTAAATTCATTTTATTTGAAAATTCATACCAGGAAAATTCATGTCATACCAGGTGGGAACACTCGGCCCAGCTAGTTGTTTCATTCTTTTTTTTCACAATTCATGTATAGGCTACTAAGGGGGAACACTTTGCCCAGCAAGTGTATGATATAGAGTAGCTGTTTTTTTTAATTCATTTTATTTCAAAAGTCATGGCATACTAGGGGGGAACACTCGGCCCAGCTATTTTTTCCTACTTCATTCTATTTCAAAATTAATGTCTTACTAAGGGGGAACACTCAGCCCAGCTATTGTATGACATAGAGAGCCTAGGTTTTAATTTGTATTTTTTTTTTTATTTCATTTCAAAACTCATGTGATATTGAGGGTGAACACTCAGCCCAGCTAGTGAATGATATAGACTAGCTAGCTTATTTATTTTTATTTATTTGATTTCAAAATTCATGTCATATTGATGGGGAGCACTCAGCCCAGCATTGATGTCTGATAGAGACCGTGCTAACTGTCTGTCTCAGCCACGCTAACACTGTTAAATGTTAATGCTTTTTTTAATTCATTTTATGTCAAAATTCATGTCATATTGAGGGAGGAACACTCAGCCCAGACAGTGTATGATATAGGCTAGTTAGGTTTAACAAATTTAGAAAGTGTTTCTTTTTAAATTCATTTTATTTCAAAATTTATGTCATATTGAAGGGGGGACACTCAGCCCAGACAGTGTATGATATAGGCTAGCTAGGTTTAAAAAAAAAAAAAAAATGACTTATTTTAAATTATTTTATTTTAAAATTCATGTTATATTGAAGGGGGAACACTTTCATCTTTTTTTTCATCAACTTTTCATCATTTTGACATTTGTGGGAGGGGGGGGGGAACTCAGTCAAAATAGTGTAAGCCTATGCTACATAGGCCTAGTCTAGCTGTAAAAATAATCATGTCATAATTTTTTTCAAGCTTTATATGTCATTTTTGGGAATAGTCAAAATAGCGTATGTCTATCATGATATAGACTAGCTAGTTGAAAGATAATAATGTCATCAGTTGTTCCAAAGGCCATGTCATTCTGGAAAAATAAAGTCCTCATTTTTTTAATTCATGTAGGCCCCTATTGCATATGATAGAATAGACCAGCTGGTTGAAAAATGAAAAATATTTTGTCTTTCCAAAATGCTTCACCGGGTGGGGGGGGGGGATTGACATTCAGCCGAGAAGGGAGAACACTCTGTTCTAATTCGAAAATCAATGTTGACGTTTTTTAATAAAAAAGTTTTTCAGATTCACATTTTTCAATTCATTTTTTGGGGATCGCGAAGGGGGAACATACAGCCAAGAGGGGAGAACGCTCTGTTCTAATTGTAGGCTATTTGCACAGCGAGTGACTAATAGTGTAGCAAATAATGTGTGCCTAAAGCACCCTGCCCAGTCAAGGAGTTTGATCGAATCTCTCAGTTAGAAGGGTAGAATTAGAGACTACCATTAGACTAGTACTTGATGAAAGGTAAGGCCTAGACCAAGATTAATTGTCATTAAATTATTAAGATATAGGCCTAGTTAAATTGAAAGTCAAATTAACTTGTAGTTGTAGGCTTGTAGCGCATGTTTTCGCCGATTTCTTAGTCAATTCTTAACAGATTTTTCATGAAATTTAGCGAATCATCCCCCAAATACTGTGAAATTTCAGTTGAAAAATATTCAATAGTTCAAAAGTTATGGCCTAGACCATCTGGCATGTTTCAGTAATGCAATTCAGGGCTTAAAACGGAATTTAATTTAACCAGTTTAACCCGTTTGTGACGAGCCCCGGAGATCTCCGTAATTTAGGGAGACCATTCAGATACGAGGCCCGGAGATCTCCGGGTCTGATTGCATGAGATAACAATGACGTCATAAAATAATCTCGTTTCAGAAAGAGCGCAGTAGCATAATAATCTCGTGTTCAACGGGTTAATCGGTTCTTATAGACTATAGAGGGAGGTCGTAATTAGAAAATTAATAGGCCTAGTCTACATGAGGGGAACAAGCAGCCCAGTATAAGACAGGAAGTAAACATTGCCGTAACCAAGGGTGACACGCATGCGCACCGACCCCAGGGGGAAGCACTGGACGGGGAAACTGCTGGCCGGCCACATCGGCAAAGTCTTCCAGTGCTGCCGACCCCCGACGATGTTTGTAATAGTCTAGAGGGCGAGCATGACCCAGATGACGCTGCTGAGCGGTGAATCTCCCGCGAACTGACAACGTAAGAGACGCTACTATCGAGCTCTGAAATTATGACGTTACTTTCAAACTAATGTTGTCATAGCTGCTCCCTCACTTGAAAAAATATATTTTTCAAATTACTTTGTTAAAAATTATGAATTTTAAATGTAGTTCTTATAATATTTGTTTCTGAACGCCCAATGACCCATGACCTGGCCGAGATTCACTGGTGACACGTGTTGGGTGAACTGTCAACAATAACAAAACCAAATCCAATTCCAGTTACCTGGACCAGTGGTTACTTTCAGTTTTACACTGATTTCATCCCTTGTCAAAAGTAGACTATCGTGCCTGCTGTCTCTTTATGTTATAATTGACTTGATGTTTCTGATAAAAATAAAATAAAAACAATTTTGTAGGGGGATATGAAGTGAAACCTCTGCATCTGGCCAAGTTGTAGGCATTTACGATATAGCCCAGCTTATAAAATCTCTGCTAGTTGTGGTATACTATTACAGGAAGGCCACAGTGAACCACACCAATTCTATATTTTGCTGATATAGATCGGGCCAGACCAGGGGCCAGACAACCAGTAAAGATAATTTATAATTTACCCCACCCCCTCTCCAAATATCTCCACACTTTGGATTCAATTATTTGATTGTCTACTATGTAGTCTAGCCCTAGTAGGCCTAGAGTATATACTTAAATGCTGAATCTAAAGACTAAGCTGAATAAATGATTGGTCTTGTCAACTTGTCAACCAGGAAACATTTAATTAAAAAATTACCCCAACCCCTCCCCCACAAAATCATCATCTCAACAATCGGAATTTGATGAGAGTCGCTTATGCCTAAATACTAAATCTAAGCAGATTGCACTGAAGAAATCATTGGTCGTGAAAACAGTTTACAGATAATTTAAAATTCACCCCACCCCTCCTCCACAATTTCATTATCTTGACAATAGGGATTTGATGAGATTTGCTTATGCCTAAATACTAAATCTAAGCAGACTGCACCGAAGAAATCATTGGTCGTGACAAACAGTAAATAATTTGAAATTTACCCCACCCCCTCTCCCACAAAATCATTATCTTGACAATTGGGATTTGATAATAATCTTAGGCTATATGCCTAAATGCTAAATCTAAAGCAGACAATGCTGAAAAAATGATTGGTCTTGCCAACCAGGAAAGATAATTTACCCCACCCCCTCTCTCACAAAATAATCATTGTTAATAGGCTTATAGGCCTATAGTTACACTGCTAAAAACTAAATCAAAGTAGATGTACTATTAAAGCTGAAGAAATGATTGGTCTCATCCCCCACTAAATACCCAGCTGACACAAAACGTTTTAAAACATTTTAAAAAGGTTTCAGAAAGGTTTTAGCCATAACGTTTTGCAAAAACATGTTTAAAACGTTATTAAAATATTTTACTGAACTGCTGAAAAGGGTTCAAAAAGGTTTTACTCATAACATTTTGCAAAAACATGTTTAAAACGTTATTAAAACATTTCACTGAAATGTTAAAAATGTTTCAAAAATGTTTTTGTAATATTTTGACACTAAGTTTTATGAAAATGTTTTAAAAATGTTTTAAAAATATTTCGACATTAAGGTTTTATGAAAATGTTTTAAAAATGTATTAAAAATATTTTGACACTAAGTTTTATGAAAATGTTTTTAAAATATTTTTAAAATATTTTGACACTAAGGTTTTATGAAAGTGTTTTAAAAATGTTTTAAAAATATATTGACACTAAGTTTTTATGGAAATGTTTTAAAAATGTTTTAGAAATATTATTGCCAAATGTTATGGGCAAACATTTCAAAAACATATACAATATATATCAATACAAATCCGTCGAATCAGCAGATTTTGTTTACATTTCCGAATCATTTATTACAAATTATTTAATTAAAATGTTGAGAATCAAATTATTTGGGAGTAATAAAATGACACTTACAATATTTCAATGGAAACTCGTAGGCCTATAAATGTGTCAAAAATATTTGACACGGTCCCAACATTAACACAGGGTTGGGACCATGGGGACGAGTGCTTGCTGGGATATTATTTAAATATTTCCCACAAAACACAGTGATGTCTACCACGTCCCAGCTAGTAAGCTGACGTTGGGCCAACGTTGGCAATGGCTGGCATATATGGTCGCAGTGGCATATGCAACGTTGGGCCAACGTTGGCTACAGGTAAGAAAGCCAACAGTTGTTTTGTCAAAGTCAGCCCACCGTCAGCTAGACGTCTATCCTCCGTGTATTTGCCGACATTGGGCCAACGTTGGCTCAAGGTAAAAAAGCCAACAGTGTTTTTTTCCCATGTATATACTGACATGATTGTCCTAGTTTTATATTTTTCTCACAAAATTAACATTATAACGGGTTTTTAGGCATATTTGGGCCAAATTAGGGCATTTTTTAAAGAATTTGGTGCAAAAACGAGTGGGCGTGCGCCCCCCCCCCCTCTGGATCCGCGCCTGAGTTTGCAGCATTTTTCTGTGTAATTCTTAGCATGCGTTGTTTGTTTTTAAAATGTTTTGTATTAGCTGGGTTAAATACGTTTTTAAAACATTTTATGGAAACGTTTCAAAAACGTTTTTAAAACATTTCATAGAAATATTTTTAAAACGTTTTATAGAAACATTTTTAAAACGTTTTTAAAACGTTTTATGGAAATATTTTTAAAACGTTTTTAAAATGTTTTAAAACGTTTTGTGGAAATGTTTCAAGGACGTTTTTAAAACGTTTTGCAGACATTTTATAATAATGTTTTGAAAATATGTTAAAAACTCCACAAAATAACATTTTCGTGATATTCTCTAGAAACGTTTCGGTGATGTTTCCCGAAATGTTTCTAAAACATCATTAAAACATGATTGTGTTAGCTGGGTAACTATATAGACAATTGGGATTACCCAATTTGATGATGGGCTTATATTCCGAGGAACTATTTACTAACATCCAGTCTGATTTTTTTTGCGGTTGAGCTACATATTGCAATTGAAGTTTGCATCGCTGTCGGCGTCTGAGACTCCTTTTTGTGGACCTTGCGATACTTCATATGACTGTATTATTGTGTAATGTAATAATGCAGGAAACCTTTCATTTACTATCACTTACATTTTGAATTGACCATACAAACTGTATCTTGAAGTATACCTACAGGTATATTGACATTCAAATGATCCATCCCGATAGAAAATCAAGCCTATTCGGAATTGCTGGCATATGTTAGTAAATAATGCTGTATTGTGAAACCTGTGCTTTACGTGGGGGGTGGGTACTTCATTTTCAAAGTGTGCACTCACACACACTTAATTCCAAAATGAGATGTGCTATTTGCACACATCAATTATGCAGTGTTGATTTTCAGTAATTCAGACATTGAAGGTACACTTCTTGTCGAATTAGGGATCGCTATTTTCTCTACTTCAACATTTTCCATACCGGTGCATGTATTAATTGTATTAAGCAAATAATGTTCATAATTGTGTAGCTTTTCGCTATGAGATACTGAACAAATTGAATCCTGTATACAAGGCTTTCCTTGCTTGAAGATGTGCCTGTCATGAATGTAAAGGATACACAATTTTGATTAATTAACCAACAGATTGTGAAAAGTGGATGACTTCATGAATTTCCAATTCCATGTTTTTGATGGAAAGGTCGAGTTTAAATTGATGATTAATTTTCCAAGCATTGAATATTTAATAACATTTTTAGCATACCTTTGAACTACTTCTATTGCACACTTCAATGATTGCCAATTCAATTGTAATTAACATGATTTTAAACTAACATCAGGTGTGAATCACAATATTGACATTAAGTAGTCTACAGTGAGTACAATCAAATATTTATATAAACTGGAGACCTGTTTCAGGAGCCACATTCTCAAAAAGGCTTCTACATTCTTCTATGTCATTGAAAACAAGAAACAAACATTTCATTGATTCAACTGTATACATGTAGTATCATATATTTGATACACAATGTAGTGAGCCAAGTCTTTTTGAAGATATTGTCTCTGGTACTTGGCCATATTGTGTGCAAGGCATACAATCATACAAACATCCAGTACTGTATTTCACTAAAATCGTGATACCAATAGGCCCCTATTGAGACTGCGGGTAGACTATTCATTTTCATGTATTTCTTCCACAATTTGCACTTACCTTACACACAATTTTACTTCGTTCGTGAATGAAAATTACCTGATTTAATCAAATACACTAATGTATTACACATATGAAATTATAGTTCAATGCATCCTTATTTTGAATGGTTAATTTTGTAAATATTTGTCTATTAAATCACTAAAAAAAAATTCTCTTCGCTTCTGGACCATGCATCGTGGTTTAACCAGTTGGTTAATCGTTACAGCACGGCCCACGGGGACCGTCTTTATACGTCAGGATCTGACCTATTAAGACGGCACCCGCACTGAAAGAATTCAAATATTTCCGATGGCCACAGACCCATAACATAGATATTCAAATGAACCAGAAAGATGTAAAGTTCTAAGACATTTCTGATGATTTCAAATTGAAAAAAAAAAGTTTAATCCTCATGTTTTAAACAAAAACAGTTCAGTGGTGTAAGGTTAATGTGCCACACACATCATGCAGATATTACATAGGTAATGTTATCTCAAAATCCCACCTGATATCTTAGGCCTAGTACTCATAACCCAGTTGTCACTACATCAGATATTGGACAGTGAATTTTAAGAAGCTTGACAGATGTATTAGCCACTCATTTATATGGCTGTGTGTACTTGTGGATTTATTTGCTAGAAATGCAAAATAAGGCCTTCGGTATTTGCATTTTTACAAGCTTGAACATTTTAGTGTTTTATTACTAAACCAATTGACTTAACCAGGCTTACAAAGCTGAAATACTTTTGTATAAACCATGGAGACTTAATTAGCTGTTTCTTCTTCAATTCAATACAGGTACCGGTACCTATGTTATGGGTCCATGGCCACTATAAACACTTCAATTCTTTCATTGCTGGGACCATGCATCATCAGACGTCAGAATCTGAAGTATAAAGATGGTCCCCCCGGGAAAAGGGTTGATTAATTAACAGATTTTAAATGCAATGAAGGGCCTATCCTACAATAATAAGGGGCCTATCCAATAAAACTATCCTAAAGTATAATTTCTAAATATAATAAGTCTAACAAATTAATTATATTTGCTAGTTGCTACCACAAAAATATGTAAACAGGGTCAATTTAGATATAAACACTGATAAAGTTACGAGGTAGCCTAGTTATATCGATGGTCCATAGCATTATATCTAACGTTAGCGTTTTACAATCAATCAATCAATCATTTTATAATAATAATAATAATAAAATCTGTATTTAAAGAGGGTAAACCCAATTAGCATTTGCCCATCGTCCTTTATTAACTATAAAAGTCTTTATCTCATACCAAGGTTTGAGGCCCACGTAAACCTGATACAAGCTTTTTTACCTGTCTGATACAGCCATGAAGATTTAGAGAAACCAAATTGTGAGCACCATATAAAGGTAGGTATAGGCCTACGTTACTCGTTAGTTATTCCCCACAGGGATGTTTTGTCATTTACCTGTTATCTACCCGCGGCCCCTACTCCCAGCTTACAGTTTGAATGATTGGTTCAGAATCAGGCTATGTTCATCACACCACCTAGATTACACAGCATACCAAAGATTGGCTCATATTGCTGGGCCATTGTCTAGAACGTCGACCCAACACTATAGCAACAATGGGTCAACGTCTCGTGCAGGCCCACATCTACTTGACGTTACAACTGTGAGCGCCACACTTTCATCAGCGGGCAGACCCCCTCCCTTCCCTCCCCCTCCTCTGTCACTGCGTCGCCGCCAGGTGGTGTGCGTGTCACTGAGACGTGTGACAAGACGGAAAACAATCCATAGGCCTACATATTATTGAATCAGATCACAGGTCTTTGTTATTAATAATTATTCTGCCAATAGTAGGCTAAACTACTTTGACTGAAAATGTTAGTATGATATAAAACGGTAATACCATGGCTAATGTTGTATCGTCCCTCACGTACATCAGCCATTCCTAATTGCATTCTCCCTAGGGTCATGGGTCTTGTATCGCCCTAGACCTTCGGTCTTCGGGCGACGCAAGACCTATGACAAGATACAAGACCCATGACTGGAGAATACAATTAGGTCGGGCTGATATGAGAGACGTTAACAATTTTAGCGATGGTATAATCTATAAGTAGGTCTTGTAGTTGTAAAAATACATGAGGCTGCAGGCGACTGTACATTTAATAGATTCATAAGAGGGCTACCCTGCAAACACTGTACATAATATAACGTTCATTAAGGTCTCAGTTTTGTCATGCATGGACGAACGTAACAAAGACGTGCTAAGGACGTAGTCATAATAACCCTAGCGTCCCCAGAACGTTGCAATAACGTTACATTTATGTTTTACGTTCAAAGGACGTAAATGGGAGTTCACAGAGTTACGTCCTAAATACAAATGCTGTACGTTGTGGGGACGTTGATACAACGTAAAATTGTTTGCAGGGTAGCTAGCTAGGCCTAGCTATGCATGAAGTATACATAAAATATAATGGGATAGGGTATGGGACGCCAAGTCTGCAAAAAAAAGAAAACATTTGCAATATGAGGACAGTGTAGAATCTGTTAGATCACTGTATACATTACCGTTAGGACCATGCAGCCCACATGAGGATAATACTAAATTTGTTTGATAAATGCATTATAGATTTGGATAATAAAAAATTAATGGTGTCATTTGCACAATCAAAATATCACGAGGACTGCAGAACTGATTAGCTCAATGTAAGATGTGGTACACCATTCTAACCCTTGTCACTAGGGCAATGTAACTTTACTTTGATCATAATATACATTGTCATTAGGACTATGTAACTAACAACACGGCAGTGCAATTTTCATTTGATCAATGTATCTGGCATTAGGACAATATAACTACCACGAGGACAGTACAATTTTAGTTTGATCAATGTAGCCTACCTTAATTGCATTAGGTCAATGTAACTAAAATGAGATGAATGAGACATTACTTTGGTAAATATACCGTGCATTAGGACAATCCCTGCCAACAATTTTACGTTGTTATAACGTCCCCACAACGTACAGCATCCGTAGGCCTACTTAGGACGTAACTCTGTAAACTCCCATTTACGTTCTTAGAACGTAAAACATAAATGTAACTTTATTGGAACGTTCTGGGGACGTTAGGGTTATTATGATTACGTCCTTAGCACGTCCTCATTACGTTCATCCATTAATGACAAAACCAGGACCTTAACGAGCGTTATATTACGTACAGCGTTTGCAGGGATGTAACTAACATGAGAAGAATGAGACATTACGTTGATCAATGTACCTTAATATGTATTAGGATAATGTAGCCTAACTAACATAAGGAGAATGCGACATTTTTTTGGTTATATTGTGTACCATTTAGACTATGTAACCGGCAGAAGACATTGTGACAGTTTGCAAGTGGAACTGCTATGTGGACAATGATATGCACATGAGGAGTGATAATGTGGAATGCTTCTTTATGTTTGTTATCATTCGCCAGGGGGTATTGCTATTCGCAGTTGGTGTTGGCAATATCTTCCAGAGTGTGATCCAATGGTGGTTTAATGTCAGCCTATCGTCTGGGACCGCACTATATTCAACGTTTTCTCAATTGAAGACTGCAGCTACAATGCAGACATGAGTCATTGACCGAGCCTTCATGTCTTGGCTTGTTGAAAAATCTGCAGCTTGGGGGGGGGGGGGGGCAATACCCACCTGACTTTCTGCGCACCCCAGCACTTTACACATGCCCACATTGCTTCCATGATTTCATTAGTGTTCATCGTTCAATAAAATAGATTAAATCTAAGACTTGGTCCAATCTAAGAACGCCCAAGTAGTACGTGGTGCAGCACGTCATGCTTTACATACTGTCAGTTAGCCTATATAGATGCGCCACAAAGTATTCATTTGTCCAACATCACAGAATAAAGGTAATTAATTTATTTTTATCACAAACCTAATGACTTTCATTAAAGCAGGTGTGTCGTTTCGCTTCACTGTGTGTGAACAATATTAAAATCGACTTCGACTATAGGTTAATTGTACATGCGAATACCATATAATAATATAACAACAACAACAACAACGACTATAGGCTAATTGAGCATGCGAATATGCCTAGGCCGACATTATGTGCACAGCGAATCCTACGACCCATGCACCTACTTTAATCCTCTCACCCCATCGGCCTAATTTTGATGCTGCCTGTACTGGCAAGTATCAATATTGCGAGCACCGGTGGTGATCTGCCATATTTTTTTGTCGTCGAAATCATGATTTCCTACACTCCAAACTTACTGACGTTATAATAATATTTTTTTATTAAATAAATGTTTTTCGTAAATAAAAGGCGAAGAATATAGTAAAATATCATTATATGTGATTTAACCTTTCCATGCGGAATATATCTGGGCTCATTAATATTTGCGGAATCAAATGTAAAAATGATTAATTTTAGGCTATATGTAAAGGGAAAGCATATGTTGACATTTCTATTTAAAAAAAGAGATGTAAAGGTTTTATTGAACGTTTACATGTCAACTCTGACATATTGGTCATGTTTATTTCTTTATTTTTGTTGTACGTTTTTTATTCTGCGCGAATCGGTTATACGTTCGGTTGTCATTATTATCCCATAAATTTGAACAGTTTAGGTCACTGCATATGTGTGCACCAAGGAAATATATCGGCCACAGCGGGACTCGAACCCGGTGCCCCCCGGCTCTGAATCAACCACGCTACCAATGAGCTATCCTGGCAATGTATATGAAGTCATATAGTACTACTGGTCTTAAATAAAATGAAATAAATAAAAATAAAAAGCACTACTTTTTTCCAAGCCGTATATTGCTATGTAAACAAATCTGTATGCATCATACAGCACTGTATACTACACATACTGACCATCTTAGACCGTGGAATCAGGGTACTTTAAAAGCCACCAACATTAATTGGTGTGTGAAAGTGAGGGGGTGAACCTGCAGCACCCATTGCTTTCCCAACGCTGGGCCGACACCATCAACATGATTATTGTGGCCCAATGCTGTGCTAACATTCAACCATCCCCTCAGGTGTACAAATAGCTTGATCTGGTTATCCTTGGATTCTTAGAAACGTTGATAAAAATTGTTTTCCTATTATTGAAAACTCATTCCAATAATGTTTTTTTGTGTCCATATCCCGTGTGTCCCAAATGACTATCACTCACATCTTCTCAAAAGCGGCAACACATATAGATTCAGTTTTTTGTCATTCCATATATAGCCTATAGTAGGCCCACCAAACGTTGTTTCTGAAAAAACATACATTTCTGTATTTGATGGGTTATTAGGATTTCCATCATTAATTTACGACAGTGACGTCACTCGGGGAAAACAAGGTTATATGACACCCCCTCCTCCATACTTAATTTTGTGAAACGCAGTGACGTCACTCGATGAAAACAAGGTTATATCAGACCCCTCCCCCATACCTTATTGTATTAGCCATTGTATTAGCCAAAAGAAGTCAAGGTCATTGAGTTTCACAGAATTGATTTATACACTGTAGATAACCCATAGATTTTACTGAAAACAATACCTACCTTTGGGATCAAACTAGGCCAATATAATCTTGAGAAACTACCACAATGAGAGTTAGAAACTGGGGAAAACTAGCAGATATTTTACTCTTGAGACCAAATCTGTCATGATATCGATACAATATTTTGCAATAATAGATATTGCCTTTGAAAATCTAACCCTTGGTTTAAATACCTCTGGCGCTAAAGCTACAATTGTGGTACAGAACATTCTTAAATTGGCTGATCTAGATCTTAAGCAGATCATAGGACGATATATTTTTCCCTGACTGATCACACACACTGGGTCGTCACATTCCTAGACCTTTTAGTATGCACGGCATACCAGTAAGCACATGACATTGATCCAGTTCTGTTTCAATGCTGGGCCAACGTCTCGGAAGTGTCCCATTTGGCTGTCAGCTGATTGGCTGTCAGCGACCACGTGATAACACAATATTGCCTGATACACTTATAGTTAAACTTGGAGTTGACCTACAACTGCAGTGCAAAATATCCATTCACTTTACAAATGAGCAGATACGGTCTTTACAGAGCAGATAACATACTACAGCACATTGTTGGGGGAGGGAGCTGGGTCTTTCCAGCAAACACGTAACATCGAGCCATCGTTGGTTCTATGATGTTTCACCGCCTACGACGCTGGCCCAACATTGAACTAAAAATGGCTCAATGTCTCGTGTTTGCTGCATGGATCAGATGTCTACACACAATGCAGTCTGTCACCTCGCCACATCTGATACAGTGATGCAGATACAGTAGTCCCCCTGATTCCTACCCGACTGATTTTCTGTGCGCGGGAGGGTTTTACACTCAAACTACCCCATTCTGGCCGACACGCTCCCACCCTACTCCAACGCAAGTCCCAACCTTGATATCTCGGCCCCAGGAGCACCCCCCTCCCAAATGAGCAACAGCATGAGCCAACGCCATCCTCCTTGATGACGTATTAGTTTGACGGTAAAATTTAGCGCTGGCTCAATAATGTCTGCGACATTCGCAAATAATTGACTGTTATTTATTGTGAATCACGCACGCCCTTACGGAAACATCGCAATTCCCGTTAATATAGAAGTTAACCTTTTTCATTATGACGATGCGATCTGACATAAAAAAAGGACAAAGTATCGTGAAATATTTAATATAATTGTCAATATTTTAATGTTCATAGATATATAATTAAGATCAGTGGCTTTAAAAAAGGGAAATATAACTGGGATGGGACCCCAACCAAAGGCATAAACAGCCACGTACAGGAACACACCAGTCAGTCGTAACCATGCCGCGTGGTGTAGAAATGTGATCCCAGAAGTAACATACCAAGTGTCATCAAGAGGCCAGAGTAAATTAACAGTCTGCGTCGTCCTACACTGTCCATCAGAAATGTGGTTATTAGTCCGACAATCACTCTAAGCATTGATTATTTGTGGAACATCCTAATTTGTCATAAATCCAGCATCCGAAAATATACTCTCACCATAGAATATAATCGGCATAGGTCCCACAAGCTCTAAGAATAATACCAAAAGAACCAAGAACTGTCTGGATCATTGGCTTGTACACAGATGTCAGTTTAAAATCCTGCATTGTGACAGGTGTAGAATCTGCCAGATTCTTGGCTATTTTCTTGAAGTCTTGCTCACATTCTGTGTTTGATTCTCTTCACCACATTATTGCTGCCTTTGCTTCATTATGTTTCCCCCCCCCCCCATGACAAGAAAATGTGGTGTTTCTGGTATGTAAAGTGAAAATATCAAGGCAATTAGTGTGATCGCCTGTCCTGATACAGCCAACCATCTCCAGGACACGACTGTTCCCAAACAATAGACAATCAGCAGACCAAGCATAAGATAGATTACTAAGTGCACCAAGTCTACCACGTATATATAAATGGAAAATACATTTTCACTGTGTACAACAATACACTACTGCCAATACAGTACCGTTTATATGCACGCATGCTGTCTGTATTGTGGTTGCTTTCCCTCAAACCCGCACATTTTGTTTTATAGTAGGCATAATGGTCTATAAGCTATCTAACACAGCTCCGCAGATATAAAGCCGATTGTCAGCCATTTTGAATTAGAATGAATTGATATTTTTCTGGTCACATTTCTCACTAAAACCTCACATTTTGCATTAAAGTAATGGTTTAGCTCTCTGGTTTGGTTTGCCAGATAGCAGACATATTATTATATTATTTACATTATATTAATGTAAATAATGGCCATTAGCCATTTTGAATTCAATCAAGTTGAAATTTTTCAGGGTACGTCCTTCCATGAAACCTCATATTTTGTTTCATAGTAATAGTCAGCTAGCTTTATCGGTTTAGAGCTCTGCCCCGGAAACGAAGTGTATGCTAAAACATATAATTAGGCCATAATACTGAAACAAAAGTAAGTCAAAGTACAGTTGCCTTAAAAAGGACATCTAAAGACCCCCTGGAGGTGTATTAAAAATTTAAAAACGATCTGACAATTAGTTCCTGAAATATGCTCCGAAAGTGTAAGTCAAATTATCTAATTGGGCCAAAGTACTGAACTAAACGTTGGTCAAAGTACAGTTTCCCAAAAGGCACATTCAATCCCTAGAGGTGTTGTGTGCAAAATTTGAGAACAATCGGACAAGTAGTTCTGGAATCGAAAAGTATGCACGCCGACCGAAATGAAACATGTCTCCTCGTACTAACGGGAAGACATTATTCTCAATGTCACAATGTGTCAAGGACATCAACTTTGCACTTAAATATTTTCCACATGCGCATTAAATGCGGTATCTATAATTTAATAGGTCTATTATGTGTCAGGGGCAGGTCCGAACCGGGTCACTTTTAAATGAGATTGAAATACTGGGCTCAGTAATAGTAGTAGTTGTAGTAAATCATTGCCTTAGGTCACTTTTCGACACAAGAGTTTTTTTCAAGTGACGATAAAAACGTTGTGGTCAATTGATGAGATAAAATGATGTACAGATGATGATGTGAGGGTGGGGGTGATAGGGCATGGTGGGTTATTGAGAGTGTTTTCCTTCACTCCCCCGATAAGGGGTTCTGGGCATGTCTAGGGGATCTACCCCCAGACATGCCCAGACGGCCTGAGACCTGGCTTTCGCTGTGCAATTTAATGCTGAAACTCTGTGGCATTTTGCGCAGCTCCGCTATCGGATAGTCCCCAGAGTAACAATAGGAAGGATAACTCCCTCTGGGTAACTCCATTCATCCCACGTGAGAGACCTGATGTCAAACACGCTATTGCCGGTTATTTGAGGCTACCACAGCCTACACCAGCGCCAGCACTGATGCGAGAGCTGCATTGGCACCGCAGTTGAGCGGAGGAACCAGGGTACGCCCCTGCAATCCGCCCGAAGATTATGGGAAGATATGAGGAGGCTGCAGCTTCCCTTGGATGATTGTTGTAGACTAGTGCAGCATGCAACTGACGGAACAGATCCCTAATGACCCTCCCCGGATGGGGGCAAAAAGTACTACTACTAATAATCATCCCAGTACCCCGGGTACAGTGATGAAACTCCTACACCTTAGAAATAATTCTGAGGGGCATAAACTCTGGACCCCCTATTGTCTATGCTTTTGTATCGTTTTAGTGCTTCTAATACGATCAGAATTGTGACCATATCAAATAATAACTCTAAGAGTCTCAGAGGAGGAAACATCAGGAGCAGAGAGCCACGGCGGCATCACGTGACGACCTCTCAGTTCATAGATGAAAAGTAAACCTTAGTGAATCCCAACTGCTCCATACCAATCCGCTCGTTGCGGAAATCATTTTGCTATTTATTATTAAAAAAGTTTATTTTTTCAAGAAAATGTAAAATATGTTTCCCTTACACATGTTGCAGTCGAGTAGGTTGATTGGACGATAATTTACAGTCAAGTTATCATTTTTGCCTGGAATAGGTAATATAACGCCTTTAGCATGTTCTCATCACCCTGACAGCAGAGGTAGATTCCACACTATAGTAGGGCGGATTAAGGGTCGAACCGTGACGGCTGGACAAAAGTATGAAATTTGACACAGTTACTCCTGCGATATTACTGATCAATTTCAGAAGGGTAGCTCAAAAATCGGAGTGAATTTTCTTTGTAAAAATTGCATTTTACGTAACCATGGCAACACAAAAAACTTGAACAATTAAAATCGGTGATTCAATGCATAATAAATAAATAAACCCTTTTGAAAACTGATATACACGGAAAATACATCACCCTCTTAAATAGAGTGGCAGTAAAACCTTGGTTTTGTTAGAAAATTCCGGTTACCATAGCAACCGGGTATGCATTATTACAGAAAATTAATTGTACTTGTCATTATTCTTTAAATAAACGGATTATAGCGTTACAGAGAGTTATATTAACACTAACAGCGCTTCTGTAAAACATTATCGACAATCTCAGATAACAGTGATAACATAAACAAGTGATGATATAGAAAATATCATGTTGCCATGGATACCGACGAGATATCCTATGACACATTTCTTCACAAAATATATACATATACATTACATAAATGCTTTAAATGAACCACCAGTTCATTATTTGGATAAAAAACTTAATCCCCCCGTGTTTGCCTGATACTCGACATCGAAAATTTTATGACGTCATCATTTTATGACGTCACACCTTGCTTATTACCGCTGATTACTCAGATCGGACAAACTTTTGACTATCACTCAATAATTAAAAATATGTTTCATTGTAAACGACTGAAGATCATGCATGGTCTGTTAGATCATGGTCTTATTTGACCCATTTGAACGATTTTTTCTGGCAAATAGACACGCCTGGTTTTAAAAAGGACAGCAAATGATATTTTTATCTAAGGGGGACAACCTCGTGAATAAGCTGCTAAAAATGTGTAAGGAGTTAAAATGCAAAATGATCGCCGGTGGCCAATTTTGAATCTGATTAATTTCTAACTTTTGGAATACAAATCCAATCTTATTGTGCAACACCTCATTTTCGACTAAATCAATCTTGACAAATTCATTAAAATGTTTATTGAAGGTCAGCTGACGATGAAATCCAAGATGGCGGTCATTCAGGGTCCATGTTGTTCTCAACATTAAAAAAAAGCTTCCATCTTCCATGTAACACACCTTTTCGACAAAATCAATGAGGACAAACTCAATAACAATATGTTTTATGTTTCAAGATCCTCTACGGATTATCAAATCCAAGATTGCGGCCATTTTTAATCCAGTTTATTCATTGCATTACAAACACAAATTTCATCTTTAACAAGCTGCTTAAGTTTTTTGGGAACCTTGGAAAATAAATCATTATTGTGACTAAATTTTCCTTCTTACTACTTCACCCATTTCGTTTTTTTTTGTTTCTCACTCATTTTCAGTTGCTTGTCGACGCGTGAGTCCCTCTAGGTTGTGATCCTGGGCACATATAGATATGATTTTCAGAATCAAACCTTTTATGACAGATCGTGTCTGTTAAACCAGCCTGGCCCCTGGGTAAAGGGTAGCCCAACAATTCGAGTAATTGTACTTGTTTTATTAGTGATTCCGTAACCATAGCAACAACGGTGAACAATTAATACGTATTACATATCATAAATATTAGATTCAGTTATTGTATATATATATATATATATATATATATATATATATTTTTACATCAATTGTGTTTGAATGTTCCGTGAGCCATACAATTTTACAAATAAAACTGTAATAATCTTTCCATTTGGGCTCGTGTGATATTTTCACATACCATACTAAAATGTTATTTATATCATGATACTGATGTATGTAAGCAAGGCAACGAAGTATTTCTGATATTCATAGTGGCCAGGGAATATTTTTGCGCGAGAAAAATTATCTATGTCTTCACCACGACATTGACTTGCTATGTAAAGTCGTCCAAAGAGATTGCAGTCGTTTTGGGCCCACAATTACATTCTGTTCGTATATTTTGCATTGGATTTGCTTGTTTTGAACAGACAGAAACTAGTTGTTTTATTTTATATTTTAATGGGAGACTTTTGTTTAGTAGTGACGTTTGTTACATATTTCTGGTATTTATACCTGCTAAACAGTTAGTTTGTGGGAAATAGACAAGGCAACTTTTTCGTATCTTTCGGGTCGAATTTAATTGTTAAAATCAATATTCTCACTTGTTCCCTCGCGCCTACTAACCACCTCACGAATACAAAATTGTCAGTGAGGGCCACAGCGTCACAATAGGTTTTGATGGAATCGTTGTTTTTAGTCCTGTCGCATATAATACATATAATACATACAAATGTATTGTGCGACTTAGGCAGCGCCCAGCAGTGTTAAAAGTATTTTCTGAATTCCAGTAAGGGTGTATTCATGTCTATTATGTATCGGAAACCAGCGTGCATAGTCCACATGGTCCAGTGCACAAAAACATAATACAAAAGCCTCTAGTGATGCCATAAGTACGAGAGTGTATTTAGAACATAACGATGTTTTTTCTAATCCGTCATAACGCTCTCATAATCCGTTATTACGGTCTCATATTCCTTTATAACCGTCTATTATCTCGTTATAGCGGATAGTATTCTTTTAACGGTCTAGTATTTCGTTATAACGGTCTAGTATTTTTATTACGGTCAACTATTCCGTTATAGCGGTGTAGTATTTCGTTATAACGATCTACTATCCCGTTATAGTGGTGTAGTTTTTTGTTATAACGGTCTACTAATTGCTTGTAACGGTCCTCCACCAGACTACTAACTCGTTATAACGGTATACTAATCCGTTATAACGGAATAGTAGACCGTTATAACGAAATACTAGACCGTTATAACGGATAAGTGGACCGTTATAACGGAACACTAGACCGCTATGGCAGAAAAGTAGGCCGTTATAGCGGAATAATAGACCTCTATAACAAAATACTAGACCGTTAACACGGATCAGTAGACGTTATAACGGGTTAGTAGACTAATATAAAAAAAAATAAAGGGCCGTTATAATGAATTAGTAGACCTTTATAGCGAGTTAGTAGACCATTATAGCAGATTAGTAGACCGTTTTATCGAAACGACATGCCGTTATAACGCAATAGTAGACCGTTATAAAGAAATATACGATCGTTATAACGGAATAGTAGACCGCTCTAACGGACTAGTATATATTCTGTTATGTTATGCTGTATGACCATGCATCCCATGTCTAATCATAGCCACAGCTGCAGCTTTTTCATTAAAGAAAGGGACACATGGGTCAATAGGTTGTTGTTCAAATGCATGAAAAAGACCCATTCTGTATAGTGTTTCTAAATCCGTGTCTCTCCTTATATAGAACAGAAGCGGTTTGTTTTCGACCCGCAGTTTCTTTTGCGATGGCATTTTCAAAACCTGTATTGATACTATGTCTTCTGTGCATGATACATGAACGTAGCGCTCTGGGAGACAAAGTCGGCATATGTAGTACTACACTCACGACTTATTGGCTCGTGGAATAATACCAAACAGCAACCACCCTACGGTGATGGAAACTGAAAAATACTCATTCCAGTGCCAATGGTACAATGGGTAAAGCGGTGAGAGTCCGATACCCGCTTGATGTAGGATTTGCAGAGAAATATCATGTTTCTCTCAATGCTGGGACATCATTGTTTCGATGTTGTGCCCTTGGGCAATGCACTTCGCCCTCACGGGCTTCACTTCACTCAGGTGTAAATGAATACATGTTATAATTATCTGGTAGGACATAGATGGCAATACGAGACGTACCCAGCGCCGAAATGGTTGCAGTGCTGTATGCTCCAAAGAGGAGTTGAAATGGTGCATGAATGAACATGTCCAGTGACCAGGGGTAATGCTAATTATTGTGATTGTTAATATTTATTTAAGTCGAGATAATTAGGCAATGAAGGCTCCTTATAGTTGGTATGACGTGATATTGCGATTGCTTTGTTATTGTAAATCAATTACATAATTATGATATTATATTGTTGAGCAGGTTTAAGATGTTTGTGCATCCTGGTGCTGTACATTTAAGAAAGATTCAGACAATTTGAAGGAATGAAGACGAATAAACATACAGTGGGCTATTCATGCCATCAAACTGTGAAAAATCTCAATTTTAATCGTGATGTAATAATCTTTCTACCAGCCCCAGCTCTAGCAGTGGGCGATCGTGTATACCATGAAAAGTAGATTGAAAAAATCACTTTCGCTTTCAATGAAGGACAGCAAAAACTCAAGCTTCAATAATTATTATTTGTTTGAATTCGTTGTCATCGTCTCTACAGTCTGCTCAATATAAACCTTTGTGGTGGTTTCTGAATGCTGCCAAACTTAATTGATACTCAGATTCGTTTGAAATCACGGCAATAATGATGTGTCTTAGAAGTTGGTGTGCGTGTAACCGTTACATGGATTCCATCGGCTGCCTTGCTGTCAGCGGGACATTTGAATAAGTCACCTCCTCCACTTGTGATACAATAATTTCAATTCATGTTGTACGGAATGCATGTACACATATTCTGGGTGGGGGGGGGGGGCGTTATTATATAAAACGTTAATATATAAAACAGGCAGACTGGTTGCCCAAACCCTTGTCCGTGCATGTAATGTATCGACCATAAAGTTCAAAAGCGTGTTTATGGCATAAACACGCTTTTGAACAGAGTTTTCACTGAAATGACATCCTTTAATATACAATTTGGGGTAAAAAGGCCCTTGACCATACAAAGAATATATGGACAAAAGCATACTTTGGAATATACATTTTTAACAAAACTCTTTTAATTATGTATAAACGATGACAAAGTAAATGTTCAGTTCTTGTGGGCTTCTTGTTAGAAAATAACCCTCGCGAATTTTCAGGAAAAAACGGCTGAAAAATCAAAGAAAACATGCGCTACTGGTATTAAAAAAAGTACGCAGCGGTAATAAGCACGGTGTGACGTCATAAAATCATGACGTCATAAAATTTTAAAAGTCGAGACAATCACGAAGGTAATTATTTTTTTCACAAATAAAATTTAAAACATCTATATATATTTATATGATAAAAAATATTTTGTAAAAAATATACGAATAGGCCTATCTGTCAGAGGATATCTCCTAGGTATCCATGGGAACATGATCATTACTGTATATCCTCACTTGCTTATGTTATCTTATCTGAGATTGTCTATAACGTTCTAAAGAAGGGCCGGGGGTGGTAATATAAAGTTGGGTGACGATATAACCCGTTAATTTGGAGAATAAAGACAGGTATAATTAAATTTCTGTATTGATGTATGCCTGGTTGCTATGGTAACCGGAAATTTCGCGGTAACCATGTGTTTTACTGCCGTTATTTTCTAGGTGGTATTGTATATCGTCGGGATATCAGTTTTATAGGAGATTTATTTATTCAGCTCACTTGAAATCACAGATAGTATAGATACTACTGATTTAGGCTTTTAGTGTTGCCATGGTTACGTAAAACATGATTTTCACTAAGAGAATTGACTACGAATTTTGGGCTACCCTTCTAAAATTGTTCAGTAGTGTCTAAGGAGTAACTGTGCCAAGTTTCATACTTTTGTCCAGCCGGTCACGCTTTCACCTTTTTTGGGCCATAATCCGCCCTACTACTACCCCTGGCTGCAATTAAATGGAACCTTCAAGCTGTCAGCCCCTCCCCTAAATTTTAAATGCAGCGTAAAAATGCGAAACTAATAGCCTACATAGAAGAAGCCTACGTAGAAGAAATACAGTTTTTATCACTATAAATAGGGGAGCCAAATATTGCTAATTCAAGTATATATACAGTGTACATATTTTACCATAAATCTATATTTTACCATAAATCTAGATATAAATAACGTCTTTCTCGAAATTACCGCGATATACTGGTTTCAACATTAACACGATGAGGTCGACATTATCGTGATCGCCTAGTCATATTGAGAGGGGAGAAACAAAGATATTTTTTCTGAAAGATCCACTCAGGATCAGCGGGGATCGAACCCTGGACGTTGATCAGCAAAATGTAGCCTCTATTTTGACAAATCTAAATAATTTTTAGACATTCAAAGTTGTGAATCACATTAGAACAAGACACTAGGTAAACATAAATACAAATAAACAGTTAAGCATTTCAATACGGAAACTTAGGGCTTTCAATTTAAGGAACAATACTGTCTGATATTCTCTGGGTTTGTTACCTTCAGTCACTGAAAAAAAATGAGAATACATGTGTTACAATTGAATGATGTGCATACAATATTTCCCACCAGACATAAGACGGTTAATCAATGTTGGTTTACGTTGGTACAGCGTCGTAGACGGTGGACCAACGTTAAACCAACATTGGTTCAACGTCTGGTGTCTTCTGGGTTGTTAATAAATAGCTTCTTGTTGAAAAACGATATGTGGTCAAGCTATGTTGGTATGCTATGTTGGCACTACTTTTTAACATCTGTGACAAATAAAACATAATATTATATATATAATATATTTATTCAATTATCACGTGTATATGAGTAAATCCATAATTCAGCACTAAATTTGATTATAATTCACAATTTTAAAATAATCATAATTATACTTAACAATAATATATATGTAGTACAACTCTTAAAATAATTCTTGATTCGACATTGTCTGCATTTAAAGGGATCAGATATCACACAATTTATGACAAGTTTGTAAAGTACAATGTGGTCTCAGAGAGGTGACTTTAAATCTTTAATCCTGGGGGAACGGTGTCACCTCCGTGGAGATTTAACATACTATATTCATATGAGGAATAAACCAAAATATATTATATATAGGCCTATTACATGTAGTGAATATAATTGTGAGTTGTGAGAGTTGTGAAATATGTTCTAGAGATCATTTTACAAAACTGTGTTGCAGTAAAAACAGCCTACAGTAAAACATGGTCAGTACGTCGTGTGTTTGCTTGGAGGCTCGACTTATCGTGTTTGTTAACCCTTTAACCGCCGGTGCCGCATATATTCGGGTTTTCATTTTTTTATTAGCACATTAAGTACCACCTTTTAAATATGTTAAAGATAAAATGTGACAACAACCAACAAGCCTTGAAAAGAGTTGACCTCCTCCATTTTGTCAAATCTGAATAATTTTCACTCCCTCGAAGTTGTGGATCGCGTCAGCGAGACACAACTTCAAGTGGGTGAAAATTTAAATTGAATAATTTGGCGGTTAAAGGGTTAATAAGAAGCTACATATACAGCAGTAGCGCCGCCGTTATTACATACAATCCGATTTTTTTGACGATACATTTCTTATTGTCCCATTGAAATATCACCTGGTATTTATAAAAAAACGGCATTTCAGTTATCCACAGCAGTATAGACAATATAATTATATATATTACATGGTGGTGACACACTGTACACTCAAAGTGCCAATCGCGTTTCCAGCTATTTTCGTTTTTATATACCCCTTCAAATAAATGTTGTTGAGCGAAATTATGTCTTTAGATTTACATATCGCTGCATGTGCATAAATTTAACAAATATTAGTATTTTTAAAATGGGTTGCGGTTGTGAGACATGACTTTAAGTAAGTGCAAATTTCTATGTGTCATTGTTATTCAATGTTATGTTTATATAACCCCTTATTAACAACAAGATGAAAGGGTATAATACAATAACCTGTACAGCGCCAAACACGACTATTATCGTCTAAAATCTGTTTCATTAGGCGATCAAATCACTGTAATTGGGATTGAAATTTGTGCTTAAACATCAAGATTTGCAAATATTTGCTATCTAATGAAACAAACATGAGTAATTTTCACCCACTTGAAGTTGTGGTTCGCGCTAGGTAGACACAACTTCAACAGCACATTAAGTACGACATGTTATATATGTTAAAAGATAAAATGTGACATCAAAAAAATGAAATGAATCGGGCTTTAGGCCACCTTTGTGCACATATAAGATAAACTGGGCCAGGAGAACCTCCTGAGGATGGTGAGATGATTGAGATGACACTGTCCTCCAGACACAGGATTAGAAGTTCGAGCCCTGGCGGTCTGAGGCCGAGCACGCTACCTCTCGGTCACGGAGGCTCCCCACAATACTGACCTTCACACGTGGATGGGGAAGAAACATTTTTTGTTTCTTTCAAACCGCCGAGACCGGGGACCGAACCCCGAACTCTGGCGTGAAAGGCAGCGGTGCTTACCACTACCCTAGGGCCCCCGCCCTAAAATGTGACATCAATCAGCAAGATTTGAAAAGAGTCGACCTCCATTTTGTCAAATCTGAATAATTTTCACTCACTTGAAGCTGGGGATCGCGTCGAGACACAATTTCAAGTGGGTTGAAATTTAAATTGCATAATTTGGCGGTTAAAGGGTTAATAGGAGGCTACATATACAGCAGTAACGCCACCGTTATTACATACAATCAGATTTTTTCTTATTGTTTCATTAAAATATCACCTGGTATTTATAAAAAAAACGGCATTTCAGTTATCCGCTGGTGCCTACTGCGTGACAAATAACCATTGAATTGATAGACAATGTTTATTGCCAAAATACGTTTTTTGGCAGTTGTGAAACGATCGATTAGTGCGTCTGCCACGGCAGCATCCGCGTCCCAAGCTCTATTCTCCAAAAATAAAGACGTGTAGGCCACACTTCTTCTATAATATATATAGGTGTCTAGAATAACTATGTTACATAAGAACAGACCAGCATAATGCTCTGCAAGGTCAAAAGGCAGTATCAGCTTAGGCCCCTACTTGTAAATAAAGCAGGTAGTATATTTTGGCTTTTCACGGCAATATAAGCAGTAATATATTATTTACATGCTTGTAAATAACACACGCGATTGGCAGTTTGCCAACTGCCAATCGCGTTTCTAGCTATTTTCGTTTTATAATATGCCCTTCAAATAAACGTTGTTGAGCGGAATTATGTCTTTAGATTTACAAATCGCGGTGTCTAAATTTAACAAATATTGTTATTGTAACCCACTGGGTTGCGGTTGTGAAACACGACTTGAAGTGAGTGGAAATTTTAATGTGATTTTGTTATTTATTGTCATGTTTACACCACGATTTTAATGTGTTATTAAAACAATTTCAATGTGTTATTGTTATTCAATGTTATGTTTATATAGCACATTATTAGGAACATTAATTCAAGAAGAAAGTGTATATTATATTAACCTGTTTGGTTTGATATATTATGCAATGGATAGTTTATAAAATAATGTAATTATTAATATTAATTTACCTCGAGGTGGGAATCTCCACAGCAATACACAGCTCAAGGTGGATGAAATGAGAGGCTGTGTCTTGGGTCTGTATCAGTCGAGAATCATTTTACATAAACTCATCTATGTTGAATGTACCGAACGAAGACTCTATGTTGACATCTATGTTGACATCTATGTTGAATGTACCGAACGAAGACAATTTTGCATTTACTATTTGAGTGCTCACAATTTCATGCATATTATTAAAAACATGATAAAAAAGTGATAATATTTTTCCATGATAACCATTTCAAGGCACCGGCAACTCGGACATTTTAATTTATTTTACATAACACTGCTGATCAAACCACCTTTGACCATTGTTGAATATGGCACTTAAACACCCTCGTTTTATATATGGTAAATGCAAAGTATTTCCCTCTTAGAATAATCATGAAATATAAATATCTCCAAAATACAATAACATCGGTCATTTCTAAATGATTGAAAACCTGCAATTAGTGCCGCTATATCTAATAATTATATTAGATATCCAAGGTAGGTCATCCCAGGTAACACAAAACATTTCGAAAACATTTTTTATTGAGGAAAATGTTCTAAAAACGTTATTCCTCGGTGTTCATGGTGTTGAAAAACATTCAAAAAATGGTTTACGTTATATATAATGTTCTTATAAATTTATCAAATCATTTAATTAAAATTTTGTTTGAAATATTTCCGAAAATGTTTTCAAACGTTATGAAAACTTTCTAAAAGTTTCTCAAATAGTGATTTTTATATATTCTGGCGATTACGAAATGATGTGGTGATGTTGCATGGTCGGACATTTCCTCAATAAAACATTTTTGTGAGTTTTTGTCATAACGTTAATTACCAGCCTGACACCAGTCTCAATTGATTCATACAAGAACCAATTTGACATTCTTGTATAAATATCGTGTGCTACCAAATTTATCCAGCTGGTAAACTCATTTGAGAATGTTGTTCATAAGCATATATATCAATCTATCCATACAGGCGAAGAGTGGCTCCATACACCAGAAATCCCCTGCCAATACTAGGATGAGCGCAGTCTTGTTTTTCACACCACCAAAGAGATAATAGCGTGTACACAATAAACAAGATGTGTTGACTCAATGCTGGTTTAAAGTTGTTTAGCCTTTATCGCGCTAAGTTGAATAATTTTATTTTCACCAACTTGAAGTTGTGTCTCGCTACTGCGACACACAACTTCAACTGGGTGAAAAATACTCGCATGTGTTTAATTTGATACCAAACTTTTGCAAATCTTGATGTCCAAGAACACATTTCGTTCCCAATAACAGTGATTTGGTCTGCTAATATAACAAATTAACAAGAGGACTGAAGTCCTATAACATCCCCCGCCATAAATTAGGTTAGACTTTTTGCGGTCACAAATATCTAAAAAGTCGATTTGTGGTGGCCATTTTAAATTTCAGTAAAATCACATGCACATTTCCAGATGGTGGGTAATGTGATTGTACAATGTGAATTATTAATGATTTCAATTTTTCAGTTTTTGCACCCACAAAAAAATATGAAGTTTATCCATGGCGGCCATTTTGAATTTCAGTAAAACCTTAAAAAAGTCACTTGCACATCTCCATATCGTGGGAAATGTGATAGCAAAATTTGAATAATTTCCGACTTTAAGTTTTGGAGTTTTTGCGCCCACAAAAATTTTGGAGTTGACCTCTAGCGGCCATTTTGAATTTTGGTAGCATCTTTAAAAAATCACTTGCACATCCCCATGTTGCCAGGAATGTGATGTCAAAATTTCAAAAAAAAATGACCAAACAAATTTTTTGCGTTTTTCCCCCCAAAAAATTAAAGTTGATCTGTGGCGGCCATTTTGAATTTCAGTCAAACCTTGAAAAAGTCACCTGCACATCTCCATATCATGGGGAATGCAATAGTAAAATTTGAATAATTTCTCACTTTAAGTTTTAGAGTTTTTGCGCCCACAAAAAATTTTAGAGTTGACCTCTGGCGGCCATTTTGAATTTTGGTAACATCTCTTAAAACTCATTTGCACATCCCCATGTTGCTAGGAATGTCATGTTAAAATTTCAAAAGAATTTGACCAGTAGTTTTTGAGTTTTTGCGCTCACAAGAAAACGTGACGCCGGACGCCAGACGCCAGACGCCGAACGCCGGATACATCCTGGCGCGACTAAAATCCCCCTTCCCCTACGGGCGGGGTATAAAAACGATAAAGTCGTGCTTAGCAGTTTAACCCTTACAGCGCGGGCATCGACTTTAGTCGTCATAATCTGACGTCTGTAGACGTCAGATTTTGACGACCAAAGTCGATTCCGGCACTGTAAGAGTAAAAAATCTTTCTAATGGCCGTAGACCCATAACATAGGTATTCAAATGAATCGGACCTAACTAAGAGATTTTTGATGATTTCAAGTCGAAAAAGACACTTTGGCCTCCAAATTTTTCATAAAAAATTCAGCGCTTTAAGGGCAAATGTTAGGCCAACGTCGCAGACTGTGGGCCTTAACTAAACCAGCATTGTGTGAAGTCTCCTGTTTGCCGGGTAACCAGATGTACTTTATACAGCAAACCGTTTTTCACCTTGACCTGGCTTGACACTCTTGTTTCGGTGGTTAGGGTCATGTCCATCATTGTGTAGGCATTTTTGGCCATGTGAAGTGCCATTGTCCATGCTGAACATTAGTAAGGCCTGGTTGGCCAGCCTATTCGTGAGAGAAGCTTCCTTAAGTATGCTGTACTGAGCTGTAATGGCCGTATTCATCCAGACGAAGTAAAGAAATGTAAATGTGGTGGAGAGAAGTAAAACTAAAGACAGCAACTGTTTTGTTCTTTTGGAAACCATTGTGCTCCTACCGGTTCCCGTTACCTTGTGAAGTGAAAATGCGCCTGCTGTTTTTTTATGCTCCAATTAACTTTCTTTGACAAGTCACGGTGTCAAGCAGCCACTTAAACCCACCTAAACACAATGAGAACAGTCATCTGAATAATGTACAGTGCATGTTTGTAAAATTGACTTCACTGAATTGGATAAAATATGTACGTGTATAAATTGGAATATACAATTAACGTTTACTTATATTTAGACCGAAGCTATTATATTAAAAGATTATCAACTACATGTGTCAATATATCAATATGACATTTTTCTTTGTAAGACAAAACATTTGAAAGCATGTAGAATGGCTAGACTACCAGCGGAGATGTACATGTCAGACCTAGCATGTTGTATTTTATCCTGTAGGACGGGTGTGTGATTTAATGATCAGAAAGTAAATAAACGAACGAACGAACGAACGAACGAGCGAACGAACGAACGAACGAACGAACGAACGAACGAACGAACGAACGAATGAATGAATGAATGAATGAATGAATGAATGAATGAATGAATGAATGAATGAATGAATGAATGAATGAACAAGAGAGAGTTGTTCGGAAACGAACACGAAAGCAGCCCTCCGTTATCACCAGTCAGCCATTTCAAATTTAATATAGATCAGCAAATTTTCTCAACGTTTATTTTATACTACCGCTTTAGCTATTATGCAAAATTCCCGCGATAATGAGCAAAAACAATTAAAAATGACCGTCAGTTGGCCATTTTGGATTTTACTTCTGCAAAATTTATCATGGGTTATCCTTGTGTAAGTCCTTACATTTTGTTCCATATGCATGGTCCAGCTATTTTGCTTTGATTTTGAGCTGCGTAAATATAACAAAATTACTCAAATTCAAAATGGCCGCCAGACAGTCATTTTTAAATTTAATCAGGTCATTGACTTACAATGCTGTTCATATTTTGTCAAATAAAAAGAAAATCTGCTGAAAACTTTTACCTGAAATGTGCAACAAGTATTTCCTTGCTAGTGGCCCTAGTAATTAAAGGGTTGATAATATGGGAATCAAAATGTCACCAAAAATCCCCTGGTGTTATCTGATCGCTATGTGGAGTATGAGGAAGCAGAAGTTCATAGATAAGCTATCATGCAAGATTAACGAGATAATAAGAAAAAAAAATTAAAATGGCCAACTAGCGGCCATTTTGGATTTTATAACTGCGAAATTTGTCATGGGTTATCCTTGTGTGAGACATTACATTTTGTTTTATATTCATGATTCAGATATTTTGCTTTTTTTTGAGTTAAGTAAATATCACAAAATTATTAAAATTCAAAATGGCTACGAAACGGCCATATTAAAATTGTTTGCTCCCAAAAGTTAATCAGGTCATTGGCTGACATAGCTGAAAATATTTGCCATATTAAAAGAAGATCAGATGGAAACTTTTTCTTTAAACGAGTTTTTCTTCGTTAGTGGCCATAGTAATTGAAGGGTTGATGATATGGGGATCAAAATGTCACTAAAACAATTCCTCAGTGGTATGTGATGGCTATGTGAAGTATGAGGAAGCAGCAGTTGATAGATTAGTAGCTATCTTGAAACAAATAACTGCGGCGGCGGCGGCGACGCGGCGGCGGCGGACCGCGTGGAAAACAGTAAGCAGCCCGCTTTGGGCTGCTCAATGACCGCCAGGTGGCCATTTTGGATTTTATTTCTGCGAAATTTGTCATGGGTTATCCTTGTGTGAGTCCTCACATTTTGTTCCATATGCATGGTCCATTTGCTTTTTTTTGTGTTACGTAAATATTACAAAATTACTCAAATTCAAAATGGCCGCTAAACGGCCATTTTAAAATCGTTTGCACCCAAAAGTTGATCAGGGCATTGGCTGACATTGCTGTGCATATTTGCCAAATAAAAAGAAGATGTGCTAGAAACTTTTTCCTGAAACGCGTTAACGAGTATATCTTTGCTAGTGGCCCTAGTGATTAAAGGGTTGATTATATGGGAATCAAAATGTCACCAAAAATTCCCCGGTGGTATGTGATTGCTATCTAAAGTATGAGGGAGCAGAAGTTCATAGATCAGCTGTCATGCAAGATTTTCAAAAGAATGAGGAACAACATTTAAAATGGCAGACTGGCGGCCATTTTGTATTTTATTAGTGCGAATTTTGTCATGGGCTATCCTTGTGTGAGACCTTACATTTTGCTTTATATTCATGGTCCAGCTATTTTCGATTTTTTTTAGTTACTTAGATATCACAAAATTAAAATTCAAAATGGCCGCTAAACGGCCATTTTTTAATTTTTTGCTCCCAAAAGGTAATCAGGTCATTGGTTGACATAGCTGAGCATATTTGCAAAATTAAAAGAAGATCTGATGAAACCTTTTTCCTCAAACGCGCTAACGAGCATTTCTTCGTTAGTGGCCATAGTAATGAAAGGGTTAATGATATGGGGATCAAAATGTCACCAAAACAATTCCCCAGTGGTATGAGATGGCTATGTGAAGTATGAGGAAGCGGAAATTGATAGATTCTAGCTATCTTGAAAAAAAATAACTGCGGCGACGGCGGCGGCGGACCGTGTGGAATACAGTAAGCAGCCCGCCTCGGCGAGGGCTGCTCAATGAATGAATGAATGAATGAATGAATGAATGAATGAATGAAGTGGGATAGACCTATGCTAAGTTTTACAGATCTTTCAGCAGGATACATAAAAATAGTATCGCACCACAGGGTAAATTTAACGACCTAAAATCAGATAAAACGGCGGAAACTGGCTAAAAACTATGATATCAGCAGTATGCAAAATGAAATGAAATGAAATGAATCGGGCTTTAGGCCACCTTTGTGCACATATAGGCTAAACTGGGCCAGGAGAACCTCCTGAGGATGGTGAGATGATTGAAATGACACTGTCCTCCAGACAGAGGATTCGAAATTCGAGCCCTGGCGGTCTGAGGCCGAGCACGCTACCTCTCGGTCACGGAGGCTCCCCACAATACTAACTTTCACACGTGGATGGGGAAGAAACAATTTTGTTTCTTTCAAACCGCCGAGACCGGGAACCGAACCCCGGACTCTGGCGTGAAAGGCAGCGGTGCTAACCACTACCCTAGGGCCCCGCCCCATCAGCAGTATGCAGAGCAAGTTTTGTCGGGATAAAAGACAAAAGTTATCGCGCCCACAAGGAAATGGGAGCGCCGTCGACGCATTATCCACACATTGACTTTGATGGTATACTCACATCAACCTTCTTTTCATCTGCTTTATCAGGCGCAATTTTGAAAGCATGAAAAGCTCAATTCGCAGTAATTATGACAAAGAGAAGCCTTTAAACACACCTGTGCGCTAAATTTGTATGACAAGTGTAAAACTTCACTACTCCGCCACATTTCTATTTTCAGAGTGAGATGCGATGAAGGTAAAGCAATAATAAAGTCGAATACAATACTATGTATAGTTGAATTGGGAATAACCTTTTGATAGTGACTAAGCCCAGCAAACACGAGACGTTGGCCCAACGTTGGTTTACTACCGCTCCACCGTCAACGACGTTGGGCCAACAGTAAGCCAACGTACGTCTCGTGTTTGCTGGGTGGCCATGAGCATGATGTAGGCCACATAACGTTGCATTGCCAAAATTAATAATATTACAGCGAGACACTTTACTGTACGTTTTGTCACACCTGGAGGCATATCTACTTAATAGGTTTACATTAATATTCTGAATGACAATATGGTTACCACGATTACCTGCCGTTTTTGCGCAAACACCACTTAGTGCAAGAGCATTAGTGAAAAAAACACAGGAACCTGGAATAAAATTGCAGAAAGCTGATTTTTTCAGGAATGATACCTGGACATCTCCCCAGACGAATTCCGAAGATGCCCCAAAAATCCCCCTTGTGCATTTTTTTAATTCAAGATGGCCGCCACCATGTAACGCCATTTTCGAAAAACAGGGGTATACCCTAATTCTTCACCTTTGTAGTTAGGAAAAAAATATTTTGGTGTCTTTACTTATGTTTTAAGGCACAAAAAGTTGATACAGATGATCAGAAATGATATCAGCACTTCTCTCAATACCAAAAATACAAGATGGCCGCCATATTGTTCTGATTATGTTGAGCGATCTCTTAAAAAACACGAAAATATGAGATATCTATCTCGTTGTTGAACCTAAAATGTATTTTTTGGCCAAACCCATGGAATCTAACACTTATTTAGATCACCATTATTTTTTTATATTGAATTTATCAACATAAATCCCACATAGTAGTTAATTCAAAATAACACCAGGTAACGCCATTTAAAAAAAAAGGGCTATACCCCAATCCCCCACTTTTGAAGTTAAAACAATGATTTTCGTGTCTCTACCTATGTTTTAAAGTACAAGGAGGTTATCCAGATGATCAGAAATAATATCAGTACTTTTCTTAATACCACAAATTCAAGATGGCCGCCATAATATTTTGTTAAGCGATCTCTTAAAAAACCCGAAAATATGCGATAACTATCTCGTTGTTGAAACTAAAATGTATTTTTTAGCCGAACCCATGGAGTCTGGAACTTATTTAGATGACCATATTTTATTATATTGTGTTTATCGACATGAATCCCACATGGTAGTTATAGTTAATTCTACCATGGTGGGTGACGCTTTGGAGTGTTTTCGAACTGCTTTCCCACTAGAAATGTAGATTGAGATTCGTCAAGTTAACAAATTAATCTCAGGTAAATAATGAAATTATTGCGTTTCAATCATCCGAGCTGTCACAGTTTCTACATGTTTGGCCAATACAAAAAGAGCACATCGTTGTACAATATAGTCTAGATTTGTGAGACCCCCCCCCCCTTTGAACAAGCCACTCTGCACCCGCAACTCACTCTTTTTAGAACTCTTTCTGGGGCGATCGCTCTTTCAGTTTGCGTTGGTTACAAACGACCATGATATTAATCCGTTCCCAGACTGTAGATTCCACACCCTCCTGTACAGCAAAATATGCTCTGTATCATAATGGAGTTTAAACACGAGGCATTCATCCAATGCTGTTTTAATATGGGCTGACCGTCTTCGACGCTGGCACAAAAATTAAACAGAACTGGATTAATGCCCCGTGTTGGCTGGGGCAGTAGGTGACGTTGAAGGGAGGCTTTCTAGCAAAAATCAATTACAAGATAAGGACTTGCGCCTCACACGTTACATGTACATGACATCTTTGATAATCGTCCTGTAACAATGCTCTTTTAAATACTTACTTTTGTCCTTAATCTGCGAATGTCAATATGTTTAATATCATGAAATATATCATTTAAATATCAAGATATTGCATTTTGAATATTAGGATATACATATTTCGTAATGAAGTTATGGCATTGTATGGTGTTGTAATGAGATGATTTTACATCAGAATATCGGAATATGACATTAAATTAATTGATGTCACAGTTTATTGTCAGGATATGATCTCTTTATGTCACGATAATATGAGGACAAGAAACATTAACGTCATGATATGGTTTTGTAATGTCCAAATATTGCTCTTTATTATAGTAAAATGACGTTATGATGTCTGGATACAGCTTTATAAATGCAGGATATGGTGGTTAAGCATCACGGTATGGTATTAAAGTGACAGGATCTTTTAGTGTTTTGTCACGATATTAAATATCATGATATAGCATATTAACATCACAATATGACATTTTAGTGTAAGAGGAAATGAAAGTAAAAGAGGGCAAGGCCACATGCTGTTTAAAGAGCATGTGTCTTAACGCTATCTAATTACTTTCCATTTTATAGAATCTTCCGAAGTGCTTTTGTTGTTGGCAGTTTTGGAGTACCGGTATTTGAGCAATGTAGAGGCCTTTACTTACTGAATTATATTGCGATATATATGTTGAACTGACATGTGCCAGCTTGATATTGGAATTTTCTATGTCGATTCTGTATTACCATATGGTAACGTGTGTCTGTCAATATAATGTTATTGAAATGTTATACCTTGACATGACAATATAATATCCTGACATTAAAATGCCATATCCAGACTTCAAAGTGACAAAGCCTGCCATTCTATGGTCAGATTAAAATATTGTAGTGTCATATTCAGTCATTATAATGTCACATTAGAATGCCGCCAAGCCCGCCATATCTTGATTTGATAATGTCATATCCTATCATAAAAAATTGAATATCTTGACATTCAAATCTTATTGTGTGATATAAAAGGACAAAATTTGGACATTATAATACCAACTCATGACGTTAAAGTGTCATATTCTGATAAATTACAATCCGATATCCTGGCATAAATATACCAGATCCTGACTTCGAACTGTTTCTCATGTTTTCCCTATTTTATTGTCATAATCCGACAAGTCTATTATACAATATTCGATATTAAATAGCATGTTTGTCATTATAATGACACACCATCACATTACAATGCTATATTGTGACCTCAATGTGTCATTTCATCAATGTATAAAGTCACATCATAATATTCAAGTACCATATCCTAATATTCAAATGTCATATCCTGACATTAAAATGTCATAGTGATGTTAAAATGATATATCACGAAATTGTAGTGCATTTCGTGATAATATGATGTATATATTTTTATTTTAATACAGCAACGTGATGTTTAGCCACTATATACTGCCTTTATAAAGCTGTATTGAGCCATCATAACGTTATTTTGCTATATTAAACACCAATGTTTGGACATTATATTACATATCATGATATTAAAGTGTCATATCCTGATATCATATTCATATATCCTGATATAAAACTATCATATCCTGACGTTAAACGTGTTCAATCTGGTGTAATATTGTACTTAGGTCTGTTATTATGTACATTCACAATAACAATCACAACTAATACTTAACCAAAATCGAAAAACATTTTATATAGGCCTACCATATAAAATACCTACATTGGAATTAGTCGCTGTGTTTGAAACTGGAATTTCTTACGCTATCTCAAGCTTCAAATGAATGAAAAATACCCTTATATTTAAAGATGAGAGATGTTAGAATTTTTAATCAATGATTTCTGACATATGATATTTTGTAAATTTGATCAATCTATATCTATATTCCCATATGAAAAAGCAGTTGTACATCGCTTAATCGTGGTATCTGCGCTAAAAGAGCTAACCAATATGGCAGCCATGTTGGATTTTGTGTTGATAAGCACATTCTATTTAAAAAATTGGTGATAGAAATATATTCTAGATTCCATGGCCCTGAAAAAAAAGTTTCAACAACATGATGATTATGGCATGTACGTGATTTTCTGAGGGGGGGGGGAGCGCTTCACATAATGGTCGCCATCTTGGATTTGTGGAGATAAGAAAAGGAATGATATCATCTCTGATCCTGTTGATGAGCTTTTTGTGTAGAGGCACCAAAATATTTTTTTTTAACTGTAAAAGTGAGGAATTGTGGTACATTCCTGTTTTTTTGGAAAAATGACGTTATATGGTGTTACATAACATTAAACTACCGGTATGTGGGATTTATGTTGATAAATTCAACATAATAAAATATTGGTGATCTAAATAAGTGCTAGACTCCATGGGTTTAGACAAAAAATACATTTTAGGCTCAACAACGAGATAGTTACCTCATATTTTCGTTTTTTTAAGAGATCGCTCAACATACTCACTATATCAATATGGCGGCCATCTTGGATTTTGAGAAAAGTACTGATATCATTTCAGATCATCTGGATGAACTCTTTGTGTCCTCAAACATAAGTAGAGACACCTAAATATTTTTTTCGAACTGCAAAAGTGAGGAATTATGGTATACCCCTATTTTTTCGATAATGGCGTTACATGGTGGCGGCCATCTTGAATTAAAAAAAATGCACAAGGGGGATTTTTGGGGCATCTTCGGAATTCGTCTGGGGAGATGTCCATGTATCATTCCTGAAAAAATCAGCTTTCTGCAATTTTATTCCAGGTTCAACCCTAATGCTCTTGCACTAACTGCTATGTTTTACAAATACACAGAAGAGGTGTATATTACCTGATTACCATGGTACTCTAATGTTTTCTACGATGATACGCAGAGCTCTCAAGGCAGACACAAGACGTTGAATCAATGTTGGTTTACCGTTGGTCCAGCGTCGTATTAATTCAACATCTTGTGTCTGCTGGGCTCCGTCAAATAAAATTATTAGTTTAAACTAGGATTATTTTTTTATTTAAAAATTTGTGAGATGTTCGGGTGCCAGCACTTATGAATGGAGCTAATCTGTTTTGTCATGTGGCTTGCGGAATTTAACTTGCAGGGTAAAATACAGTATATGATAAAAACCGCTCACAAATACAGTGTTTACGGTGAATTTGTTGCACTGACATGGCCGTGTACCCCCAGGGGCCTGTTCACGGCTTTGATAATGTCTCGTATTGTTCAATAATTACGCCCAAAGCCAAAAAAGAAGCAATTGCTTACTTTAAAAGTAAACAGACTTTACCACCTTTTGGCTTTGCAGATCAGAATAGAGGTTAACAAGCTAAGAACCAATAGCTGTGTCTCACATGGATCATGCGGATTCTTGATATTGCTTGGTGCAGATAAGGTTAAGGTTGTGCGTTATCAACGAGTATTTATGATATATATATTATTTTTAAGTTTACAATAATTGTTTAGAAGTGAGATAATAGGCCTATTTTTCAAAAGATAAATATCTCCAAAATGTCCGTATCAGGGGCCAATACTGTATTACCCTGATTACATGCATGCAGAAACTCACACACTAAATGTCGCTTTATTGAATAGGGCCTACTTGGATTCATTATGCAAAAAGCAGTCTGTTCTTTGTGGCCTCTTATTACAATATAGGCGTATACTTATACTCATTATACTACCTTTGTCAACACGTATAACGCACGTCGCCCATCCGTGAACAAAATCTTTACCGGTACCATGTTTATATATAGTCAATAACTGTACAGCGAGGAGACAGTCACAACCACACGAAGTGCCCCATATAATTATATAGGCCTATAATAACATGAATAACGTGATTAACAAACATTCTTTAGAGAAAAATCTGTCACTAAAGTCCACACTGCCAGGGAACATGTCTGTTCAAATGAGCGCTGTGATTAAAAATAAAATCGATTTTCACAAAAGCCAATAAAGTTTGTTGAATGTCGGAAATCTGGCTGTGGGCATTCTGGGTATAACAGAGGCCCAGAACAGTTACTTCTCCTCATTTCAACAAGTAAAGACATTGTGAATGGAATATTGACCATAGACAATATTGTGGCACCGAAACTCAGCAGAGTCACTGGTCGCCGTAGTCTTCACCTGAGATAGATGATGTTATCAGGAAGGTGCTGCTGCTATCAAATCATAATTTTCCATTGGCCTATACACCCTTTTCAATAACAACACGTCACACAGTGACCAAAGCTGAACTATTAAGTTGGGACTCCGGTTACACTCTTTTCAATAACGGAAACACAAAACATTTGTATAACATTTGTACAACGTCGGCCAACGCCTTCGGCGTTGGTCCAACATTGTATAGACACTGAGATAAATACTTCAACAGAACGGATCATTACTATAATTAGGCCTATGTATAGTTTATGAAGAATAAATTAATGTAAGCCTTCATGAATCGCAACGAAAAATAGGGTGGCGTGCTGCTTGGTTACACAGCGACATGTACCTGTTAGGAATTAGATGGTCCTTTAACAGTTTTTAGAGTAAATAGAACTGTACATCGGTAGCTGTCCTAGGCTAATACTGGGCACAAGGCGTTGTTGCGACGCTCAATCAACGTCATTGACGTTGATTCAACATCACAACAACGTCGTGTGTTCGGCGGGAGGCCTATGCTATCATCTGAAATATTCATCACTATCACCCTGTGCATCGGAGCGTGAATATCACAAGTGGACACGTATCCGCAACTGAGAATAACTGGTACAGTTATACTATCTATTGCCGAATTTAATACTCACTTAACCCCTCTGTACAACAACATGTATCCAGAGCAGGAAATTATCCTTTGTAGTGTTTCTTCATTGAATTTATATTGCTATCAACTGTGCAATAGGAAATTAGCTTTTGAGTATTTTTTCAACGCTATCAGGTGATGGTTTGATAATAGCCAGCCACTTTCGTACAATATGGCGACCAGCACCATATAGTTTCTTCACAGCACTGTAATGTTGGCTGGTTGCAAGGTCACGGTCATTTTTGTCCGTTGTCACGGGCCCTGATATTTCGATGATGATGTGAGGAGGACAGGTTGGAATTGATCGTATCTCCACGCACGGGTGGTGATATCGACCGTGTCTGGTAAGCCAGCCAATTATTCCCCTCTCGTGCTTGTTTGGGCATATCCCAGCAAATACAAAACATTTGTATACCATTTGTACAAAGCTGGTCCAACGTCGAGGACGTTGGGCCGACGTTGTACAAATGTTATACAAATGTTTTGTGTTTGCTGTGTAGTTCCCCTATTGTACGGTAGGTATGGGCAAACCTGAAATGTGTGTAAATACATAAAAGATTCGTGCACATTCTTTGCTAAACGAAACGTTGAACCAATGTTGATTTAATGTTAAGCCAGAGTCTCAGACGTTGGTCAAGCAATAAATCAACATTGGATGAACGTCTCGTGTCTGCGTCTGCTTTCATATATACAGACGTACAATTTCGCTGGTCACTGATCTGTATATGCCTAGTAAACATCCACAACGTCCCGCTAAGGGGTCAATAAGGATTCATTAAAAAACAAGTTAAAGTAGGTAGGTCATCATGATTCGCTGAGTAAACAGTGTGGGCGCAGAATGCAATGACACGCATGTGCAGCACGGTCAATGTTCACGGGAGTGGGGTCCGCCGCAATGTAAATATTATGGTCCATTGAAACATTACGACCCAACTGGGCGGGGGCCCTAGGGTAGTGGTTAGCACCGCTGCCTTTCACGCCACTGTTCGGGGTTAGGTTCCCGATCTCGGCGGTTTGAAAGAAACAAAAATGTTTCTTCCCCATCCACGTGTGAAAGTCAGTATTGTGGGGAGCCTCCGTGACCGAGAGGTAGCGTGCTCGGCCTCAGACCACCAGGGCTCGAATTTCGAATCCTGTGTCTGGAGGACAGTGTCATCAAAATCATCTCATCAGCCTCAGGAGGTTCTCCTGGCCCAGTTTAGCCTATATGTGCACAAAGGTGGCCTAAAGCCCGATTCATTTCATTTCATTACGACCCAACTGCTGTAAATTAAATAACTATAATGGATGAACGTCTCGTGTCTGCGTCTGCTTTCATATATACAGACGTACAATTTCGCTGGTCACTGATCTGTATATGCCTAGTAAACATCCACAACGTCCCGCTAAGGGATCAATAAGGATTCATTAAAAAACAAGCTAAAGTAGGTAGGTCATCATGATTCGCTGAGTAAACAGTGTGGGCGCAGAATGCAATGACACGCATGTGCAGCACGGTCAATGTCCACGGGAGTGGGGTCCGCCGCAATGTAAATATTATGGTCCATTGAAACATTACGACCCAACTGGGCGGGGGCCCTAGGGTAGTGGTTAGCACCGCTGCCTTTCACGCCACTGTTCGGGGTTAGGTTCCCGATCTCGGCGGTTTGAAAGAAACAAAAATGTTTCTTCCCCATCCACGTGTGAAAGTCAGTATTGTGGGGAGCCTCCGTGACCGAGAGGTAGCGTGCTCGGCCTCAGACCACCAGGGCTCGAATTTCGAATCCTGTGTCTGGAGGACAGTGTCATCAAAATCATCTCATCAGCCTCAGGAGGTTCTCCTGGCCCAGTTTAGCCTATATGTGCACAAAGGTGGCCTAAAGCCCGATTCATTTCATTTCATTACGACCCAACTGCTGTAAATTAAATAACTATAATGGATGAACGTCTCGTGTCTGCGTCTGCTTTCATATATACAGACGTACAATTTCGCTGGTCACTGATCTGTATATGCCTAGTAAACATCCACAACGTCCCGCTAAGGGATCAATAAGGATTCATTAAAAAACAAGCTAAAGTAGGTAGGTCATCATGATTCGCTGAGTAAACAGTGTGGGCGCAGAATGCAATGACACGCATGTGCAGCACGGTCAATGTCCACGGGAGTGGGGTCCGCCGCAATGTAAATATTATGGTCCATTGAAACATTACGACCCAACTGGGCGGGGGCCCTAGGGTAGTG
This sequence comes from Flabesymbios commensalis, assembly GCA_964017125.1. NCBI lineage: Eukaryota > Metazoa > Annelida > Polychaeta > Terebellida > Flabelligeridae > Flabesymbios > Flabesymbios commensalis. The sequence continues at coordinate 96,931,165 of OZ024902.1, forward strand.
GTTAGCACCGCTGCCTTTCACGCCACTGTTCGGGGTTAGGTTCCCGATCTCGGCGGTTTGAAAGAAACAAAAATGTTTCTTCCCCATCCACGTGTGAAAGTCAGTATTGTGGGGAGCCTCCGTGACCGAGAGGTAGCGTGCTCGGCCTCAGACCACCAGGGCTCGAATTTCGAATCCTGTGTCTGGAGGACAGTGTCATCAAAATCATCTCATCAGCCTCAGGAGGTTCTCCTGGCCCAGTTTAGCCTATATGTGCACAAAGGTGGCCTAAAGCCCGATTCATTTCATTTCATTACGACCCAACTGCTGTAAATTAAATAACTATAATGTGTTAAATTAATAAAAGTTAAAACGTCGACCATGAGTCGACTAATAATTTATGAATGAACGTGTGCCTTCAGATATATAATGAGTTATTTAGACATCAACAGAAACATCACCGACATTTTTTTAGGCTTGCAAAATCAAACCAGAGTGTCAATGACACAGAAGCTCATCCTTAATTAGGGCAAGTTGATTACGAATTAAATTTCTGAAATCCGTGAGGCAGTTCTATGCACAGGCATGATCTCTTTCAAACAAACCAAACAGAATTTAAATCGGATAAGAATTGAGGGAGGAGAAGCATTTCCTGTGAATGGTCGACAAAGTGACATAATTAGGTCATTAGTTAATTAATAATCTGTGAGTTAGTTTACTGCACAGGCTCACGCTCTTTCAAACTGGGAGGTAGTTTAATGGACAGACCCAAGCTCTTTCAAACAAACCAAACAGAATTGAAATCGGATAAGAATTGAGGGAGAAGCATTTCTAGTGAATAATGGACAGAGTGTCCTATTTAGGTCTGAATTAGGTCATAAGTCAATTAATAATTAAAATTTATCAAGTCAGTGATGCAGTTTAATGCACAGGCTCAAACTCTTTCAAACAAACCAAACAGAATTGAAATGGGATATGAATTGAGGTAGGAGAAGCATTTCTTGTGAATGGTGAGCAGAGTGCCCCAATTAGGTCTTAATTGGGTTATAAGTTAAACAATAATTAAAATGTCTGAAATCCGTGCGGTAATTAATTGCACAGGCACAAGGTCTTTCAAACAAACCAAACAGAATTGAAATCGGATAAGAATTGAGGGAGGAGAAGCATTTCTTGTGAATTGTGGACAGACGACGGACGACAGACGCAACACAATGGCATAAGCTCATCTAAGCCTAAATGCCAGATAAAGGCCGGATGACCTAACAACGCAGCGCAGATGTGGTCAAAATGTAAAATAGGCAGTTTCAAGTTAATTAATACTACGTCCTCTCTGCGTCCATTCTACTTCACTCGACGCCAATGATACTTCCCGGAATATGACTTGTGTCAATGGCATCCGTAGTCCGAGCTCTCTGCAGCCACGTGTTTTAATGTCTGAGGTAAGCAGGAAAACAAAAACTCTATTCCCGTGTGCTGCTTACCATGCAGTGTACTCGAGCAGTGTATGCGATGAAATCTAAAATTTCGTGAAAATGTGTGGTTATTTTCTAACCTTTTTAAATGACAAGTTCACATAACGATCGGGAGTTAAGTCCCCAAATTTAAGGGATTATTTCAATGAGATATGTAGATCCATCAGTCATCTATAGAAACTGATTTGGGACGTGATTTGCCTCAATGGACGTCGACGCGGAGAACGTGATCGAAAACTGGACATGTTAAACATTGCGTAGGGAGGCCGTGGTCGTGGAATAAGGACGTAGGCCTGGTAGCAACGGTATTGACGTAGTAGTGACGTGACTAAAACCGCGTGGCAACTTGATTGACGTAGTACATGCGTGGTGTGACAACGTGGCAACCGCGTAGTAAAAGTGGTGCGAACTGTTTGGACCATGGAGCTAGTATGTACGTATAGTAAGAACGCAAAGGACGTAATCATGTGCGTGGTAATGCCCCCGTTACACCAGGACACGTTCCCACCAGGCGCGGATCCAGAGGGGGGGGGGCGCAGGGGGCGCACGCCCACCCGTTTTTGTGCCAAATTCTTTAAAAAGTCCACTAAATTGGCCTAAATATGCCTACAAACCCGCTTCCGAGCCACCTGCGCCCCCTCTTTTTTCAAATCCTGGATCCGCCCCTGCCCACCACGTCCATAAAAATATAAAAGTTGACTGAACGTAACGCATAAGTGGTGAAAATGTAAAATAGGCAAGTTTCAAGTTAATACTACGTCCTTTCTGCGTCCATTCTACGTCCCGCCAGGTTTGCACTGGGTTTTCCGAGGTCTTTATAAATAATGTGCTGAAAACGTTCATTCGAAAAGGAGCTCGAGTCAGCAAAAAACAATGGCTCGTTCACGGGTCGCATCAACATCGCAGTAAAAACTGAAAAGGTGAGGGAGATCCCACTTGTCATTGGGTGTTTCCGCCAACTCTAGTGCCAGCTGACCAGGTAGTCTACGGACTATCATCAGGGTAGTGACAATGCCGTAGTTGTTTGAGTCCATCTCCAACTCCGACAGACTCCTCACGTGGGCCTGTACGTACTTCGTTGTAGAATTTCCAGAAGCTGGGTGCCTCTCTGGAATTGGCCGACTCAGGGGAGGGGGGGAACTTAAGATTTTCTGGAGATGTTTGAGGGCGACTCCAAAATGGCTCTGGTAGTATGAGGAGTGAACTGAGGTACGATAAATACTTGACTTTGGAATATTCTTGTGGCATGTCTTACTGCATGCCACCACCCACCACCACTCTCAAGCTTACTGTAGATAGAGGTTTATCGGATTGAATTTCTGACTGTAATTTGTTCAAATTGTCCAACGTGTATAAAAATTTATGAAATTTAGTCTCAAATCGCTTTCTAAATATTTTCAACTTATTCTCATCCATATACTTTCACACACCAGTCATTCCGCTTGTGGTCGTGGGTCCACCATGAAAAATCCCCATAGGGCGAGTGGGGAAAGTTGCTCCAATCTGTCTGGGAAATGATATCCTACGTTTCAAAATATCCAAAGTTGAACGGAAGATATCAATTGTCCTTGGGAGGACTGGTGTAAGTCTAATTCAAACTGATCACAATTGTTACATTTTCCCATTTCCATTCATACAGATGTTGTGCGACTTAGTGTAAACTAAATCAGAGTGCTTTACAAAATCCATCTCAAGCTATATAAAAGATTCGTGAGATTCCATAAAATCACGATGACAATAACATCGAAAACTCCCCAAGCTACATGACAGTCCACCAACAAATCAATTATAACTAATTTTCTCACAATAATGTAATCCTCTCCAAAGTTCTCTCCCAGCCGTCTAAGAGAGAGCCATTGTCGGCCACCACTAAAGCGGTAGGCCGCAGCTGAGCCAACTGCTCAACTCACTAGCGAACAGCAGACAAAGAGGCCAGCACAAGTGGTCAGGCGTGGCGACGAGGCACCCAACTATGCAGCCATCACACATGAGATGGACAGAAGGTCACAGGAAACTACCTCTTTATGTCCCAGAAGAGAGAAATACCCACCCGAAGAAAACATCATTAAATCAATTTGCCACAGGTCCCTGAGAATGTAATAATTAGCACACAGGATTAAAACTGCCACAGATGTCAATTATATGATCGGCTGTTTCCTGTTTCGCAAATAAGATTCGAAGCAGAAGACAGCAGATCGATGCACACCTTTGGTTATTATAATTTTTCTAGTAGAATCTCATGCTCTACAGTGTCAAAAGCTTTTTGTAGAGCTATGTATACCATGCCTGTATTTTCTCCATTTCCAAACGAATTTTGTCAGTGAAATGTGTTAGACGACTGGAGCAAAGTCAGAAATTTGATAAAGCCCTAAAATGTGTGTTTTATTTTGTAATCCCCTTTCTTGTTTCTGCTGGGTTACACAACATGACACTCCTATGAGGCGGCCCTGGAAAATCAATCACTAGTGAATGACCATTACAACGATCATTGTACACTTAAAATACCCTAAAAGACACCTTTGTGGACAGTCTTGAAAAAAAACCGCCTTTTCCCGTGGCATCATAACAATTTGTGTCAACTGTCACGTACATACAGATAAAATATATCTGTTTTTCGCCTCCACATGCCAACAATGTACAGGCCTATAATACTCCAAGTGAAGAGTGTTAATAGTATATTACACGAAAAAAAAAGATGACCCAACCAAGGTACGTCTCAGAGATGGAGGCAAACGTCTAGGGGTGCGAAACGTCTATTCAGCGAACAATCATGGAACCACAGACAACATTTTTCATGTGTGGAAAGTATTTAGCCAAAATAAGGCTCAGTGCACACAATTTAGGCCTACATATTGAAACTGGTAGATATGCCTGAGTTTATGTCCTATTTAGGGGAAAGGGAGGTGCTGTGTGTGGGAAACGGTTGACATTTCTGTACACCAGTCTTTATGAACATGTCCAATATAACGTTTGATGTCCCTAGGTTATGTACTTTCGTCTTTCAAAAGTGTTTAGAAAAAATATACCTCCACGATTATATATAGTGATTGGAGCTTAAAGGGTTTTGATTGGAATAATGTTGGCCCAGCGTCGCAGACAGTGGCCCAGCATTACATCAGTATTGGGCCAATGTATTGTGTTATCTGGTGTTTCTGGCGCCGGAATGAAAAGCATCACCCGCATATAGTCACTCCCATGCAGCAGTCAGAAAACACGATAGGCCTACAATTGCCCAATGTTTCAATATCGGACCAGCGTCGAAGACTGTGGGTAAACAATGAAACAGCATTGGGTGAATGCCAAGTGTTTGCACAAAGTATACAGCAGACCCAGTGATGGATTAGTGTTGGGCCAGCGTCGTAGACGATTGACCGGCATTGAACCAGCAATGGGATGCGATGCTGGCCCAACATTGAGCCGGAATTTGGTGGGTATAGGCTTACATCCTCTTTACGAGGTAGGCTAGCTGATGAGGTCGCCGGTCACAGCCCGGCTGAAAAGCTGCCTATTGAAAAACACGCGAGGCACCAGTTTGATGTTTGCCCGCCCTCATCTGACTGTCTGGTGGTGTACAATCAATTTGTGACACCAGAAAAGTATCTGCCCGCCACTTTTATGAAGTTTTTAAGGTCACGTTAGAAAAATATAAACGATTGAAAATTCGAATCAAGCTGGTATGAACAGTATAAACGACAGCCATTTTGTTTGAATTTCTGGAGTCTATTAACAACATCCAGCTCCCCGTCTGGAAAAGAAATGTCAGACAGGTGTCCCGTCTAGAGGTAGGCTATATAGCGAGGAAAGTATTGAATGAATGTTGTCCAGCACCTGCGATGGTGGTGGAAGGAATACACGTTGAAGCTATATTTTAACTTGTCGCCTTGGTTCTTTTTAATTATATCAAAGATTTTACTAATGAACAATCTCTGATGATATCCTAAACATTTAGGATTCTGGCCCATGAGGAAGATCAATACATAGCCGTGTCGTACCCCTCCCAGGCCGTGGATTGATGTATTTGTTTTACCCGAAAAATTCAACATGGCGGTGACTAAGTGACTAGTGGCATTCACATTAAAAATCGCATTTTAGGGGGATCATATGGGGTTACTGATTAACTATTTACGTGGAAAGTACTCACAATATCGACCTAAAACTGTGAGTCAGTATAAAACATATGTTCTACCTTAACACTAACTTATTTTAATTTGATTAGCTGAAATAATGCCACAGATTTAACGGGTTAAAATATTACTTGATATAGTTACGGTCCGCCACTCAACCAAATAAACAACTTATGTTCGCTGCACGTGTACACGTGGACAAGTCAATTAAGTCTGACGGGTTGAGCAGGTTGTTTTAATTGTTAGTTGTGCAGGTGCGTTGTGTATCAATCAGGCTCTGTTATCCACTTAGCTTGTGTATGCAGGTACCCGCATGAGCTGATCAGCACCCAGCCCGGGTGGCTGGGGCTCCTGATGGGTGGGAAACATTGCCACCATGTGCAATTTGATTGCGCAATTTATTTTCAATTATCAGTTTTGACAAGTGAATGTTGTTGTAAAATAACATTTACCTATTTAGCGTCAATCACAGATGTATTATTACTCAATGTAGCCTAAACATGGTAAATGGGAAGTGAACATAGTCATTGATTTCATTTCACTTCCTATCAAACAATAATTTCATGCCAATATAATCATGATAATGTAAGGTGCCTTACTTTTATGTACATTTAATATCACTGTATACGTTGATATATTTGTATTTTGTTTGAATAAATTATATTGATTTGATTAGATTTAATATAGTACATAACTGGTAAGCAACAATAAGGAAAATGTTGAACAAGATAAGTGAATAGAATGAATTTAAAAACAGTTTTTGTTTGTTTATATAATTATGACTTTTGTATAATAATAACATTCGGGAAATTTATATAGGCCTATTGTGATGCTAACCTGGCTATCAAGTGATGTTGTCTGACCGTCTGCTACCCTGGTCCAGCATTCACCCGACGTTGCTTTAATGTATCTTGTTTAATGGGTGGCCATCGAATATAGTTTTATGAATACACGTAGGCCTACAGTTGAGTCATTGTGACTGTGTAGGACGCTTGTCTAACTTTAACTGTTATGTATATTAACCCAAGCATGGGATTGAATGCCTCTTGTTTTTTGGTGCGTAAAAAACACAGTCACACGCTTTGGCACAGGCATCGCAAACGGTGGGCCAGCGTTACAGAAGTTGCCCCAGCAATAATCCAACATTGGTTCAATGCTTAGTGTTTTATGTGCTTAGCTATCATTGGACTGGAACATTGCTGGGCCAGCTTTAATGTAAGACAGTGGTGGGACTCGCAATATATTGCGCATATATTGCGTATCGTGCCTCTATCCGAAATAATATACATGAGGCTTTCAGCCAATGCTAGGCCAGCGTCGAAGACGGTGAGCCAACATTGACCTGATATTGTTTCCCGAATTTTATAAACAGACTATAAAAAAAAAACAATAAAAAAATGAAGTCGAGGGTTGTGGGTAGAGGGGGTTTTCGAGATATCCGTTTGCGACGCAGGTCCAGCGGGAAACCAGCGTTGCAAATTGGTCCAACGTCTCATAAGTTTGCTGGGCATATATGGCTAGAAATTCACTTAATAAGTGACCGACATAGCCTATATAGGCCTAATATGGGTAGTTGATTGATGTTGACAATAAAAATTATTCATATATTGTGGCGCCAGGTTGGCTCATCGGCTAACTCAGGGGGTATCAGGCTCGAGTCCCACGACGGCCGAAATCTTTCCTTGGTACACACATATGCAGCGACCCAAATTGTTCAAATTCGTGGGATAATGACGACAGAAACATATTCATAACCGATTTGCGCCGCATCGAAAAACCTATAAAGAAATAAAGAAAACAAAATGACCAATATATCAAAGTTGACATGTAGCCTAAACGGTCAATAATAATAAAAAATATATATAATGTCTTTGATTATTGATGACCACGCATAAATGGATTTACGCCCAATAACTGAGCATTATAATCGCACCTCACATGGTTCACATCCCCTTTACTGCAGATAAAGATAAGGAGAGACAATAAATACCAGAGAGCCCAGCCCTGAAACATTAGAAATAAAATGTAAAATATTAATCACAATGAAGTAGGTCTTGTGCAATCATAGTCATGAGGTACCATAGCCGTGTCGTCCTCTCTGAGCCCGTTGATAGATGTATTTGCTTTACCCGAAAATTCAACATGGCAGTGACTGAGAGCGATCTCGACCCCAAGGTCCGAAAAATCTCCATTATAACTTTTAAATGGTTACCCTCATAACCCCCATGACCCCCTCGAACCCTCACAAACAAACCTCGACCTTCGACGCACAAGCCCCTCGACCCACAACCCCTCGACCCACAACAACAACAAAATATTTGTTACCCCTGATGGTAAACAAATAGCGATCACAGCCCGAAAATGGAAACGAAATGTCAGGCAGGCATCCCGTCTAGTAACCAAATATTTCTACTTCAAGTAGGCCTAATATATATCGGGACGCTACAAGTTTCCGAAGTTCCCACATTCAAAATAAGTTAACCCGTTCCGGGAACTTCAAGTCACCATGCATATGGGACCCACTGCAGGCTGTTAAATCAATTATGTAATTATTATATATAATTAAGCCTATTCTGTGAAACACAGGAATTCCTTTATTGGTTACTCAGTGAAAACAGTGCTACATAGACACCCCTCTCCCATACTTCATTGTATCAGCTAGCTCGGTGAGCGTGTGCTATTTATAGATTATGAGCCCAGTTTCAGGAAAATGGGCGCTGTAGCGGGCATCAAAGCAAACACAAGCGGTGACTCGGGGAATTCACCCAATGTTGTCTCAATACTGGGCCAGCATCTCCACAGCTGGTGCAACATTGTCTGCACAGGGACGCTATGACTTGTAAACGCCGCACGCATATAGGAATAGGATATATATGTCTACCGACACAGAATCTATTATGCCCTATTCATTGATTTTGGGCCTGATAAAAAAATTGGGCCTACGATATAAATGAAAAGGGCCCATCAATAGGCCTTACACGATTAGGCCTATAAATTAAACGAAAATTAACCCATTTTTAACTTTGGTTGAGGTGTAATTGGGAAAGGTTGTGGGTCGAGGGGGTTGTGGGTCGAGGGGTTGTGGGTTGAGGGTAGAGGGTCAAGGGTTGTGGGTCGTGGGGTCTAGGGGGTAATGAAGGTAACCCTTTTTAATGACTGTGCAGGCTGTGGGCTGAGCATGCGGGCATGTAGGCCTAACTGAAATGTTACTGATTCTAAGTAAAAAAAACTATTTTCGACCTGATTATTCAAGGGCAAGTCCTTGATATGATCGTCCAAAGAAATGTTACACGATTTTGTACGGGGTCAATCACCCTCGCTGACCAGGGCCTGTAAGACATGTGCACATGTCACAGAAAAAGACACTGAGCAGTCAGTATATGGGTCAATCTGTGGCCGAAACCTGTTTCAGCCACTAAGGCTAGGTACTAGTCCACCTACAGCCTCCTTCTCAGGGTCACACTAGCACTAGCTGACGCTAGTGGAAGGATAGTGGATTTGATGAATAAAAATGGTCCACCTACAAAAGTAGAAACTTGCCTGGTACATTAAAAGTTTGAATTGCTAAAATAGATTAAATCATTTCAACAATAAAAAAAACATAAACTGAAAGAATCTTGATACCCCTTGCAAGGTTTGAATGTGGCTAAACTTGGGTGGTGGGCTAGTTTTTTTAATTGATCAGTTAGTAGGTACTAGGTTGCGATGTTCTGTGCACAGGTTGTGTAGGCCCACCCCCATGAGGTAAATGTTTTGAATCAATGATTCGAGACATCGCCTGAAAAAGAGGGGCTTTTTGGGCACACCTCTCCCCCCCCCCCCCCAGCCATTTTTTTCTGTAGGCCTTCTAAGCTGTAATCCCCGAGCTATGATCGTCAATTTTTTGCTGTACATAATCGCAGCTTGCGGAGAGCATGTATACACAATCAACCCACCACATGATTAAGATGACAAAATCCGAAAGTTCTGTAACTGAGAGAAAATTTGAAGTCTATTTCGTTGTTATTAGAGCCCTGATCCTGCTAAATAAAGCCTGATATTATATATCCTGCTGTACATAATCGCAGCTTGCGGAGAGCATGTATACACAATCAACCCACCACATGATTAAGATGACAAAATCCGAAAGTTCTGTAACTGAGAGAAAATTTGAAGTCTATTTCGTTGTTATTAGAGCCCTGATCCTGCTAAATAAAGCCTGATATTATATATCCTAATTTTAACAGCTGACTGGGTGGAACTGTATACCCAAACAATCCAACCACACCTTAACGAATAGCCTTACAGAGTATTTTTTTATTGCTCTATTATCATTGCCACAATTTCATGCTCCATAATATTTTTATAACACTCTCGCCTCAACATGAAATGGTAGCTACTACAACTCCAGCTTCATCACATATTGTACTCGTTTGAAACAAAAATGTATTCACGAAATATAACATATAGTGCGAATGATTATCCACAAAACAACTATGGTCAACTATGGTGAATAGTTTCTCTAGAATTTCAAAAACAAGAAACATTTCAATTGTATATTCCAATTAAGAAATGTGTGAATAATGATATCGCTACATGTTCAGAACTATACAAAAATGTGTAAGGGGGAAATCATGGACATAATAATGTAGTATAAATCGCGTAGGTCACATCAATAAGTTATAAAATCGAACTGTGTAACCAGGGTTTCCACCAGAAATGTTTGATTGGGGGGGGGGGGTCCACAAGGGTTGGTGGGTCTGGGGAGAGAAAAAGAATTGGAGGGTCCGGCGGAGAAAAAGAATTGGAGTTTCAAATTTTAGTGCTTAAAATGGCCTATTTAAACTAAAATAACAGCAAAATATAGAAAATACCTTAGGTGCTGAGTGGTAGGGGGTCCGTAGGGGAGAGTCGGGCTAGTTGAGCCACAGGGTTAGTTGATCCACCCCCTCGCATTTCTACGCATGGGTTTTTAAGGAAGTTTCAACACCACCTGGTGATTAAAAGTGATATTATTTACATGGCCACGTTGTGAGCACAGATCAATTTGCAGGTAGGGAATTTTGTGGTTCAAAAATGCATTTTTCGCTGTAGTCAGTAGAATTCAGATATTATACTGTTTGCATTAATATTACGGAAGCAGTAGGGATTCTGTAAATTCTTGCTATAGGGCTAGGCAGTCAAATACATAAAGATAGCCTATGTCAATGTAACACTCAACTTGGATCATTGAAATGTCACAAAATGTTACATTTTATACAATATGGCTGTTGTGGGGTAAGTTGAGCCAAATAAGATGGGGTAAGTTGATCAACCGGCTCAATTAACCCCATTCATGGCTCATCTTACCCCAGTAGGTAAATAGATATTACAGAATGTGGATCAACTAACCCAACTCGACATGGCTCATCATACCCCAATGGGAATAATATATTATTATAGAATGTGATATAGTGTAACAAATGACATCATATAATAGGTCAATATAATAAAGACACATAATAATAGTATATATCTTCTTAATAAATACAAGAAAACAATGATCCATGCATCAATACAGGCTCTAATGCCGATTATATTACTTGGGACTTGGAGATTTGTCAACAAATTTGACCCTTATGTGATGAACAGAAGTATTAATTTTTTTATTTTTGCATTTTCTGGACAAAAAATAACATTTTGACATGTACATTTGTCAATTGTGCATTTTTACCATAGGTGATCAACTTACCCCCTTGCTTGGCACAACTTACCCCATACAGCGGGTTAGTTGAGCCACTTTCACCACTCTCAGTTGTGCATCCATAACTTTTTTTTAAATTGTTCTTTTCATCTTTCATTGATGTCTAATATATATGTAATATATAGCCATGTTTTAAAACTATCCCAACCATTCTGCGATCAACTGGGAAAACACCAGACAAAATATTGTAAAAAGTGGCTCAACTAACCCGCCTCTCCCCCACCCCCACTGGCGGAAATCCTGGTACCTAATAATATTTTTTATTTGAAATACGTCTACTTTTTATTTGATTTCAATGTTTTAATAAGAAGATAACATTATTATAGGTCATATTAGATAACCATGATGTTGGCCTAATTGACAGCCACAAGTCACAACTCATAGTGGTGTCACTGTGGGGGTCGCACCTGACGATTGTCCCATGTATCTTTTTTAAAGAGCAATTGACGATAACAACTCGATAATACAGTCACTTCTGGTGATATGCTGTTGCACCTTCACCACGTCAAAGATCAGACATCGGAATAACAACTATAAGTGACCTATAATGAGTAGACCTATACTACAATACATTAGGCCTATATAAAATATAAAGGCTTGAATAAGTGATTGATACCATTTTGGCTATTATTTTTTTTAATTTTTTTATCTGCTTCTTGATAATTCCGTCTCGCTTGTCAGTCATTTTGTCTCTTATTTTTCGTCATCTGGGTTTCTGGAGTCTCTCTTGCAGGCCTACAGTGTTTCATCTGGAAGTGTCTCTCGCTTTCCAACACAGTGGTATTTGTAGTCACTCTGATATCTTGCTGTTTATCACGCTCGGACCACCATATGCACATGATAAAAATTGAGTTTATATTGAAGGGAGTCACAGGTGTAATATGAGATTAGATTAGTGTACAGTCATGAATTTCTTAGTGATTTTTTGAAGGTCTAGCTATACCGTGTTCAATCGAATAATGGCCATAATCAAATAAACGCCTACACCCCTGATTTGAAATAAACCCCACGATATAGCATGTGCACTATATATGATAATTAAATAGCCTACTCTAATACTCCCCCCGCCTCTAATCACAGGGGATGTTCTTATTAATATGACAAATAAAATGTAGGTAAGGGCCTAATAATTTATATAGGCGTAGGCCTATTATAATTCATATTTTTTCCTTAGGGCCTATCTTTTCCTTATAAAAAATGTCAACCCGAAAATTGTTTTATACATAGGGCCTCATAGCGGTTATGTTGTTATTCGTGTGGACTATTATAACAGGTTTCTGATAGTTTCCATATATTTACAGAAATATGAATTAAAGTCGGCTACCTTTCTCATAATCATAAAATGAGCTACATAAAAAAAAGCTTTAACCTATTATAATGACAAAGGCACATAGCTGATACCGGATAGGCCTTATTCCCAAAATGTGCCTGAAAGTTTACAACGGGAACATTCACATTTTGGAGAGTGCATCACGACACATATGCCTAGATGCCTTTATCTGATAAATCTCTACATGTCATACCATATATATTCTGTGTGTGCTACCATGCGTGCAAAACAAGCATTGATTGTCATAGTCTATTTACTTTACATTAAATAGTTCTCCAAACTATTTCCATTTAGCTGCTAGCGTAGCATGAACATGGCCTGTTTGTTAATAAGGCAATGGCATAGGAATTGAGAATGTAGACCCCCGCGCCACCCAGCCGGGAGATAACCCCCATCACCTTTTCCAATGAGTGGGCTGAGCCAAAGTAGCCTACCAGGATGACAGACAATGTGGACAAGAGGAAAGATCAACAAACATGATTGGCTGAATTTTGTGGAGATGTTTTTTTATTTTCTCATTTCACAGCCAGTAACCTCACTCAATTCAATAATCGTCTGAAAATTAAATCGCCCCATCATACAACGTAAGTGAATATGTGAAAAAAATCGACCAAAAACGGTAAATATCGATATGAGAGCGAAAAAGCATCCACCACGGTGAAAGGTGAATCCAGGTATAGTTCTCAAGATATTTTCGACCTGATCATTCCCCGATATATTCAAATATGACAGTCCAAAGAAATGTCCCACGATTTTGTACGCGGTCAATCTGTGGCTGAAACCTGTTTCAACCACTGGGACTGATCAATAGCCTACGCCTACACTGTTATGTTTAGAAAATATTAGGCCGAATTTTAAGCACTCAAACAGACTAAAGTCGGGCCTCAGGAACTCCTGTTCTAGTTTTTCTGATTTTAATGGTAGGTTAAACTTGTTGCTTGATGCTTGTTTTATTTTTTATTAAGAACAGACTAGACTATTAATTGCATCCCAACGTTCAATCTAACCGTACTATTTCGAGGAACACAGTAAAATTACTTTATGCCATATAATTGAGCTGACAGTCGCTAGATGGCGTGTTTCATAATTTATAATCTTTGTTGACAAAAATAAATTTGATAAAATTAGGATGATGAATATTATACTTTCTGTTTAGCATCAACACATTTCATATGGACGAGATTTAATACGCATATGTGGGACCAGAATAATTTCAACTGATCTGTTTTATGTTACGTGGAAAAGCGAACAAAGTAATAACTTCGGTCAATTTCTATCAAATAATTGAATCTGAGCCAGGTTCAAGCGTGAGCGATAATATGACATCTTAACACTAACACACGTTTATCCTTTAACGTTAGCCTACTCGTTAACGTTAGCAGTAGTCTAGGTACATTCCATATAGTCATTTTGATGTTAGTTCGTGTTTTTTTTAGGATTTAGGTCTATGTGAATTTGTGATACACTGCAATAAATTAAAAGACATATTTTTCTCTGTTTCAGTGTTTATTTTGCTCACTATACTCGCCGTCAAATTAAAAATAATCAACCAGGATCACATGATTTCCGGCGATTTCTCCGTCAATTCTGAACCGATTTCCTTGAAATTTTGCATAGGCCATTTTCTATTAACCCTTTCAGGCCTGAATTTACCATTGACATTGTCATCTTCATCCACCACAAGCCGCGAATTGCTGTCACAATTCTCAACTTGTGGTGGATGAAGATGATTGGATGTGGTTTAAAAATTGAAGAAAATTGCCATGTATTAGTAGACCAGTCTCATGGAAATTTCCGTTCTGAAACCTTCGGTTGTAGGAAAATCAAGTACCGTATGTGGTCAGGGATGTAAAATAATGCTTTAATACATCATGAGGGCTTAAAGGGTTAAAATCCTAAGACTAAGAGGGGTAAAAAATTCGCAAAATTATATTAAAATATCTCAAAAGTTAGACCATTTGCCATGTAATAAAATTCTGGAATTAGTTTAATGAGGTTATAGAGGATGTCGTAATTTCAATTTACTACATGTCAAATGGTCTAACTTTTGAAATATGCTAAGTACTTTTTTTTGATACAGCCCAAGGACTACAGAAACATATCTCATTATTTTGGGACAACTGTAGATTATGGCAACTAATTGTTAGCCTACCCAAAAGTAAAGTCGTCATATACAATAAATTGTACGCAAATGAGACTTACGATTTTAACATAGGCGGGGATAGATTAGAAATATGTGAATCATACAAATATCTCGGACTGTGGTGCAGCAACAGCCACAACATGTTCTCTAAAAATTATACATACTTGTCAGAGAAGGCTAAAAAAGCATTATACGCGATTAAAAGCTACACCACACCCTCACTGTGCAAATTACACCCAAACCTAGCGCTAAAACTATTTGACAGCTTGATAAGCCCTATTCTAATGTATGGCTCTGAAATACTATACAATGGTAGAGAGCAAAATGGCTTCGAGAAAATACATCTCTCCTATCTGAAAAATATGCTTGGTGTAAGAAGACAAACACCCACTCTGGCTTTATACGGCGACACTGGTCATTTCCCTCTTTTGCTGAAACAACAAGTGCAGACCCTGAAATACTGGGCTCGTCTTAGAACTTTACCAGATTACCACATCTTAAAAAACGCGTACAATTGTCTCCTAGGAATAGACAGTATAGGAAGAGAAAATTGGACTATGCATGTAAAAACATTACTTTTTAATCTGAGTCTGAGTTCATTTTGGGAAACACAGACGATAGAAAGAATGTGTAGGTTTATAACTAATGTTAAACAACAAAATGAAGACAAATTTATTGAAGACTGGACTGAAAAAATCTCATTCCAGAATCAACAGGCAAAACTTAGAACATACAACACTTTCTCAGATTACTTCCAGAAACTCACTACCGTACGTATGTAAGTGATCTGACTGACACAAGACTAATCACTGCTGTGGCCCGGCTCCGCCTTTGCTTCCATAATTTAGAAATAGAAAGGGGGAGACATACCAGACCCAAAACCCCTGTATATAATTGGGTATGCCGATGATGTCAGACGACTCAAGTTGATGACGAAATACATTTCTTAATGCAGTGTAATATGTTCAAACTCGATAGAAAATCTCTTCTCTCTGAGGCTAAAAATATATCACCAACTTTAATACCCAATTCGAAACTGAACAATTCAAATCTATCATGGACAGCGAAAACCATGCAATAATCAACGCTCTTGCAAAGTATACTTATGTGTGTTTTGGGAAAATAGTAGTTTAACAACCTAATGGTAATGGTAATCACTAAACATTAGGTCTGGTTCGAATCTTGGACGGCAGCTTTCGCTGATATGTTCGAACCAGATCGGCCTATTCCACGTTGTGATATCCATGGGACATACTTTGCAAATTTGTAATAGTAATCATGGTAATAGTAAACATTAAATTTCGTTTGGAACGTTGTCTATATCTGGTTCGAATCTTGGACGGCGGCTTTTGCTGATACGTTCGAACCAGAGTTAGCTCCTCCACGTTTGGCATGCCATAGTCCCACTAATCGTTCTTCGCTACACTCATGAACATGGCCATGTGCAATGGCCTCTTATAACTAGTGTAATATATGTGGTGCTCTTCAGCATTAAGCTCTAAATCTGTAGAAAATATGTGTAATTATGTGTAAAATCATTTTTAGTGGGGGCGTCGTGTCTAGTTCATCGGTCTGCAGCAATTCTGTGCGGTACTGATGAGCTAGTCATATACCTTAGATTGTATATATTTTGTAATTTATTTTAATCAATGATGTATATATCTGATCTTTTAATCTCATTCTAATTAACTTAATTATGTTAATGACATTTCTCATGATGAGACACTGGGCATTGCCATATATTCGATTTTTTCACTTGGGCTTATTCTTTCAAGTTTAGGGCTAGATTTATTGCTTTAAGTTTAGGGGACCTTTCCCATTGCCTGTGTTATTGGACCAGGTGGGACCCTAAGGAATTAGTCAAAGCTGCTATGTCAACTGACTCTTTCTTTGAGGTCTGGGAGGATTTCACTCCCAGTGCAGTGTTCAGCACAGGCCGCGATATCGCGTCAATTACGCACTTAGAGATCAAATGTCTCTTGTTTTTCCAAGATAGTGAGACAAATGTCCCCACCTATTTCTTGTCTGTGCTGAACACTGGGCGTCAATTACGCACTTAGAGGTCAAATGTCTCCTTTTTTCCACGGTAGTGAGACAAATGTCCCCACCTATTTCTTGTTTGTGCTGAACACTGCCAGTGTTAATATTTATTTATATGTGGAAATGTCTATGGCGTGACTGAGAAGTGCTCAAATAGCGAAGTATAAAGTATGTAACATGTTAAAGATCATAAAACTATTAATATTGTGTCTAACGGGCACTAGACTAACTGTAAACCTGTATATAAGTTTCTTCGCTTTCCAGAGTGTCTTTTTTGCTGCCATTTAGAATAACTTATAGTAGCTATTTTATCTCTGATTTTGGTGCGGGAAACAAATATGCCCCATGTACATACCATGATAATGCTGTATGGTGTCTAACGTTATTTTAAATAGTCATGAGTTATGATGAATATTTTAAAAACCCTAAGCTTGTCTCAATGTGTAAATGGCAAGCCGGAATAAAAGTGTACATACCATGTCGAAATGTGATTCACAGAACTAACCATGCTAACCCTGCTGTACATATTGTATATTTATATATATATATATATCACTATGACAAATAAGTCAGCAATGACTTAAAATCGTGTCAATAAAACATCTATCTATCTATCTACATAATTTTACGAAATTTTCAGAGCTGTTAGGATTTGAATAGAAAATAGCCTTTGCAAAATTTTGAAGGAAATCGGTTTAGAATTGACGGAGATATCGCCGAAAATCACGCGATCCTGGTTAACTTCACAGCGAGTATAGACTAGGTAGATTCAATAAATTTTCAAATTGTCCGATAAAATTATGCTGAGCCTTTCTTCTTAACTGTCGACATGCTAAAAGAAGTATTTGACCACATTCCACAGTTTTTACTGAGCAAGAAAAATGCAAAATCAAAATCTGAGCTAAATTCTAAAAACGTCCAAAAATGAGGAAGTGCAAGGCAGGCAGATAAATGGTTCAATAATTATTAGGGTCAAAGTCACTCAGATAATCTGACAGTGAGCAGTTAGATAAATCAGGGGGAAATGTTTACTGGACATGAAGGACCAGAGCCATGAATGTTTACTGGTCTGTGGCGATCTTTCCTAGCGATTGGACACTGTCTGATTATGTACATGACATGTAAATTCCACATGATTGTGTGGACTATATCTATTATCTTTTTTTGTTGAAATGTAACTACTGTTAGTAGATAATATATATCTTGGCAACTTATTATATTTATTTAAATAGAAGACAATACAACATTATTTCCAAAATAATGTGATGTTTACTGAGAAAATTTTGATTTTATAAATCAGCCTAATTAGTCTGGACACGTGCTTAATTCAACATTAGTGAATCAAAGTTTAATTTTGCTATCATTTATTATAAACATGATAAATGAATCTTAATATTATCTTGTTATTTTTTTTTTTTTAATGAAACTTTTAAACTTCGAGAATATTTATTATTATTATAATTATTATTATTACATATTACATGTATTAACTTACCTTTCTGCAGTTTCTTTAGAGACTAATCATTGAAGATATTCCATATTCAGATATCTTTTTTCAAAGATATATTTTCATAAATCATTTCACCTACCTTTCATTCCTGTAGATGTTTAATATTTATCACCTCTATTCCATACATTTCTTTAGAGAAATAAACCAATGGCAAATAAATAATAAGATGTAAACGTGTTAAATATTAAATTAGATTTTCAATTTCAAAATCTATCAGAGGCTGTTCAGAAAAAAATTCAAGAAGATGTGATGAATATTGGCAACTGGAGAGCGTTCACGCTTTACAAAGATCTTGAATATGCAAATTAGCCTGTGGATGCCATTTTTGATATGCAAATTAGCTTATGTTCAAAGGATAAACCATCAGAGGGTGTTTAGAAAAAAAATTGTGAAGATTGGATGAATATTGATGAATTGAGAGCGTTCATGTCATCAAATTGTTAAAAAAGGAAAATAATAATAATAACAATAGACAGCACTAAAACAATAAGTCTCCATCACATAGTGGTTGGAGACTTGAACTATAGTGAGTGTCAATGCACGAGATTGCTTGAGATGGACAAAGATACCAGAAATTGGGGAAAAATTGTCAATTAGTAGGAGACACCTTTTCATTGTTATATGTATCTACTACGGTACTTTACTTGATACATCAAGTAGTTTTATAAAACGCATGCACATGTATGCAGTAATGAACAATACTCATTGCTTGATATTAATTTGTCCAGCCATGCACATGTATAGGTAAGTACATTTTAACCCTTGTGCTGCTGATTTGTTTGTTTCTTCATTTCATTTGAAGCTGGAATTGCGTTAGCAATTCCAGCTTCAAATGAATGAAAAATATTATATTCAAATTAAAAAAATGAAGAACAGACCCCACAAACTATTTTATAAATTTCAGTGATGTTTTAT
The DNA here is from genome assembly GCA_964017125.1 of Flabesymbios commensalis. Lineage (NCBI taxonomy): Eukaryota > Metazoa > Annelida > Polychaeta > Terebellida > Flabelligeridae > Flabesymbios > Flabesymbios commensalis. The sequence goes on from OZ024902.1 coordinate 96,950,400, forward strand.
TCGGATTAAAATTTGCTTGAAACTGTGTAGGTATACTGGTATACTGTCCCAGCAGAATCCTTAAAGTGCTGAATTAATTTGTAAAAAAACATTGCACCCAAAGGGTTTTTTCACCTTGAAATCATCATAAATGTCTTAGTTAGCTCTTTCCGATTCATTTGAATACCTATGTTAGGGCCTACGACCATTAGAAATATTTCTACTCTTACAGTGCGGGGATCAACTTTAGTCGTCAGTATCTGACATCTACAGCAGACGTCAAATTATGACGACTAAAGTCAACCCCTGCGCTATAAGGGTTAATGAGGTGTGATAAATCCAGCATTCTCAGCAGTCGTGTGGATGTGCCGCTAGATCTTGGGTATATGATGGTCATCTCGACCAATCACATGGCTCAGATATAATTCAATTGCTTGTAAAATACCAGCCCTCTTTTTATATACTTGAAACATTTTTGAAATATTTTTCTCCGATAACACAATTTTGGAATATATAATATATATTACTCTATTTTTGTTATTATCAGGGTGAAAGATGGACGGAGATACAATGAACAACAGCTTTGAAGAACTCAGTCCTGATGGATCGAAGATAACAAAATCTGGAAGGGTCAGTACTATTTGTTGCACTACCGGGTGCTTTATTACATATAAGTGCCTCAAATGAAGCTAAATATTAAACGATCGTCTCCCAGGTCAAACATCTAGTCAAATGCCATAAAAAATATATAAAACATTGTAAAATGTATCCCATCTTCACTAATTCCTCTCAGATTATTCTATGAATAATTATCATGTTTAAGTTGATAATTGGTTAATTTGCATATCCAAAAAGACACAACAACACTTTCTTACCATTTGATGTAACTGCTCTGAAATCAATAACCCCCTCAATACTATTGACCTGTATCAGGGATGGGTGTGATATTAATATGTACCGTATATGGCGGCGTATAGTACGCTACTTTTTTTCTTTTTTGAGCCCGTTTTTGGCCTGGTGCGTACTATCCACCGATGCGTACAATATATTGATTTTGCTGAGATTTGTCACTCAAAATTTTGATAAATAGGCAGTCTCACGTCTCCCGAGTGAACTGCGATCTCCTAACTCCTTGTATTTTCGCCCAAAAATGGCAAATTACTTCAGCAGCTATAATGAAACCATTTGTTTCTAATACACTTTAGATGTCTAGTGAAATAACAACCTAGCATTTATTTGTCTTTTAAATATCCGATAAAGTCATTTATTAATGTTATTTAAATAATAATAATCTACTAGTCAGACATCGCTAGGCCTACTTCATCATCATGATCATGTGTATTGCTTTGATTGTGTGACCACTATGAAGCTTCTATTCCATTCACCAGATGTCGCTGTCGGCGGCGACGTGACGTGCCTATCTGATACACTGTACACGGCTTGATTATTAGCAATTTTTTTTAATATAGGCCTACATATTTCACTGCAATATATATTCAAGTCAATGGTATACTAAAATACAGACGAAATGTATCCTGGTAGAAGTTTAAGTAATATTGGAACGCTAATACCAATAGGTTTCACGGCAAAAAGAATAATATAATAATAAATAATAATAATTATGCTCTTGATATAATTGCCACATTCCTAAATCCATACATGGGCAATTCCACGGTGTCGGACGTACGTTTCGGACACTTATTTTATGCCTGGTGCCCCAACTGGGAATGAGAATAATATTAGGTTGTTGCTATTTTATACACACCACCTCACTGTATCATGTGGGACATTTACATATTTTATGTCATTCACACATATCAGCTATGAGCCAATATAAGGGTGGTGTCGGACGTACGCAGACAAATTGATATTTTGTAAAAAAAATCTTCAGTACCATATCTGTCTGAATCCTTGGGTGACAGCATAACAATGTGGCCTGATACTGATAGAGGATAGTGTTGTCTTATTATTACATATAAAATATTTTTCATTTTCATTTTAATTGTTCTAGAAATTATTGGATATCTTTGGTGTCGGACGTACACTCACTTGGTGTCGGACGTACATGTCTGAAATTAAGGATTTTGTTCATCCTGCAACACCCATAAGCAGGGTAAAAAATGTTGCAAATGCTTTTTAACAATCATTTTGAGGGGTTGGCATACAAAATTACATAATATATCAATATATAAGTATAAGATGTATAATAATAGCAGTAATTGGCCATGCCATAACCTTATCATAACTGTGTTAGGTAAGAGTGAAGTATATAGTGCTAAGTTAACATCACTTTTCAGCTGGATTTTAGTTTGTAAAAATATAAAAACTGTAATTTATAAAATTAAAATGGCAAGTGAGTGTTTTACAAATCAGCCTTGATGCTGCCCAGGCTAACTGGGCATGGTCCAAGGTTATTTACATGATTCTATCTCCGTTATCTATTGACAGGTATGTCGGGTGACTTCTCCCAGACATCATTAATTATCGATGTTCAATAGTCGATGAAGTACCATTAGTTTAGATGTTAGGCCCTTAATAATGCCAATTAGTGTTTTCTTGGTTGGTAAATATAGAGGGATGCATTCATTCACCATGTTCATGAACATTCATCAAGCTAGCAGTTCTTCTGAACGTTAGCAGTGGTGCCGAATTTCAGTGTATTTGGCGACTTTGGCTGGATCATATTGTCTATTCAATGCCTTAAATTATCAACAGGGCACCACATTTATTCATCAAAATGCAGTTGAATGGTCATTCAGCACTCTTTACATAATTTTATCACGATCTGTGTGCTGTATCTGGACTCCCAGATTCTTGAGAATATTCATCAAGAATTAAAAGACCTTGACCATGTCAACAGAGATGCAGTGTTGTACATGGTGTCGGACGTACACAAATATTGTGTTTGGCCTGTGCACAGTGAGTTGCATTTTCAACATGCAGCATTTGTACTATTGCATGCAATTCTGATTGCATATTTGCATTAAGGGTACTATTTGTATTCAACATATTAGATAAATTAAAGTAGATATCCAACTATCATATCTAAAAAATAATATAATTTGCTATTTTGGTGTCGGACGTACAAGCTAATTCTCTTACGCAAACTTTACACTATTTTGCCATTCACAATTGATGAATAATTTCTCTTTCTGATATTATATCCATCCATTACCTCATAATAAACTGACATGTGGCTCATTGAGCCATTTAGTGGGCATGAGTATACTAAACAGCCTTGTGATTGACACAAGGTGTCGGACGTACATTACGAAAGTGTCGGATGTACGCTTGTTCGCATGGCGATAATTAAACAGGCAACCATCACAGTGACTCCATGTTGCATAGCTGGGGTAATGGATCCAGTTTTGTTTTGCATAAGGAATTTTAGAACACTGGATGTGGTTTGTCTACTTGAAAAAAAACATTTTGATAATATTTGGTGTCGGACGTACATATTCGTTTTTATCATTTTAACACAGAATTGTCACACCTGAAAACCCATGTTGAAGACGAGTACAGTCATAAACATATATATTGTTTTCAACAGACATCTTCTACTGATGAACAAACACTTAAACATTTCCTACTGATGGCATTTCTTATGTCACAGTGCAAATAATACAAACAGGTGTCAAACTGTGTAATATGTTACCAATGCCAAATAGTGTTTAAATGTTCAAGATTAGCGCGATTTTACATTATTGTAGTTCTGTCTCCTGGCCAAACAATTATTGATTCTCAAAATTTGACAAGTTGTCTATGAAATTAAGATATGAAAATGGGAATCAGGCCATTTTAAAATTTTCACACCTGGGTTGACACTTTCATGGAATTGCCCACATATACATGATAGACATTTAAAATTGTATGCTTGTAATAAATCACCTTGACAGTGCTGTCACCAATACATACATGCCATTTCATTATTGTTACTCTAAATAAAAACTTGTATGTTGTTATACAAAAATGTTTTTTTATTTGTTGTATCTTAATATAAATTAGCTCGAAACTATTGCCGTTTTGGCCGTCATAAAAGGTACGCATCCCATTGAAGACTGGACTGTAAGCCTATTCACCAGATGGCGCTTTTCCTGTTATTTACCTGACTATAACTGCTTTCACCAGGTGGCGCTAAAATGTTATATCGTGATCATTTGTGGTCAAATCAACACTAAAACCAAAATAAATATAATACTCAGATAGTTCTTCCTAATTTTATATTTTTATGGTGTTTATAATATTTCTTTTCATCAATTCCTTTCATTTATTTTATATAATCTTTATTAGCGAATCAATTATGTCACCATCTGAGTTGAACCACATTCTGAATGCCTTGAGTAATAAAGACATACCACACACACACCCCAGACAGACTGTGTAGATACTCACCACCCTGGTGCGTACTATCCACCGGTGCGTACTATCTGTGTTTTTTGGTACAATTATTGGTACCTGTGTACTATACACAGGTGCGTACTATACCCCGCGAAATACGGTAATAGTATTAGGTAATACCAGCAATTTCACTGTAATAATATTAGTAACATAGTAATAGATTGCGAAAAAATGAAAGTATTAGTAATAGATGGTCAAGTAATAGATAATAGTCTAATACTTTTATATTACCATATTTTTCGGTGTATAACCTGCTCCCTGGAAGGCCTGGTACGGGTTATATAACGTGTGCAGGCTATACATTGTTGAAGTCTGAAATTGCAAGGACTTCTTTTATAATTAGTTTTTCAAGTGGATACTTTCTTATTATTCTACGGCCGTTTTTTGCGCATTTATTTCTCATTGAATTTTTGACGTGATCGACTTGAAATTTGACCAAAATGGCCGTTGGGTAGTCAGGTAGAGTGTTATAGCTTTTCTAAGAGATCCAACCAATAGCGTCTCTGTCCGGCGGGGTTCGGGTCACAAAAACCCCACTGACAATACATTACAAAAACTTTAGGATGTCATATCTCGCAAATGGTGTGTCTAAGACGAAAAAGGAGCGAAATTTCGACCCTCTTCATGATGGCATAGTTTTAAAATGGTCATATTTCGGAAACAGTACAGGATACAGTCTTTGAACCGATTGACTTCATATTTGAACACATTGATCGCTGGGCCATACTGGTCACGTAGCCTAGGTACCACTTTTGTAACTCTAGCTGTAATATTGACAGAGTTATGGTTATTTGAAGTTTCTGAAAGACGAAATACGTAATAATTCAATAATGATAGAAATTCATTTATTGCTGGGTCCTGCCAACATTGGCACAATGACGGACGGACCGAGCCGGTTTTCAATTTTATGTTGGAAGGCATACTTTGTGTGGATAGATATGACGGCCTAATAGAATTTGAGAACGCAACACAGTATAGTTGGATGAATTGTGACATTTCTGTTAGAAAAACGTATTTTTTCAGAGATCGGCGGCGGGAGTCACAGCCTGGTGACACAGTACATGTAGTCTTGGCAGGAATTATTTCATCAGTTTGTAAGACATCCCGACACAGTCTGTGTTAGAAGGTTCATGTCGTGTCACATAATAATGACCTCCCTGATTATATCCTTTCACATCAATCCTTGTCACTTCTGCATGTATCCATCCGGTACTCTCACAACACACATATACCTCACAACACGCAACAAGAGAACAAAGAGTTCTTGCAAATAATCAACATAAAAGCAACACTCCTGTATTTTTGTTAATTTACCAGAAGCGATAACAACCAAATAAAGCAGTAATTTATGACGCACTCTTCAGTCAGTAGCCACCCACAAGCATTTCAAATATAGGGGAGTGAGACCTTACTAATAATAATAACTAGTAGGAACTACCACTAAAGTGCTAGTGAGTTAAGAAGGAACTACCACTAAAGTGCTAGTGAGTTCGGACGGGATATTGTTTCTGAAGTAGCTAAAACCAAGAAAGATAAGAAAAAGAAATGTAAAACACAGAGACAGAGAAAGATATAGAGAAAGTGATAGAGAGAGAAAGTGATAGAGAAAGAGACTCTGTCTCTGCCTATGTCTCTCTTTCTCTGTCCCTGTCTCTGTTTCTCTGCCTCTGTCTCGTTGTCTCTGTCATTGCCTCTTTCTCTGTATCTCTGTCCCTGTCTGTCTTTGCCTCTGTCCTGTACCTGTCTCTGTCTCTCTCTATGCCTCTGTCCCTGCCTCTGTCTCTCTGTCTCTGTCTTTCTGTCCCTGTCTCTCTGTCACTGCCTCTGTATCTGTCTCTGTCTATGTCTCTGTATCTGGCTCTGCACCCTGCCTCCGTCTCTGTATTTTTGTCTCTGTTCCTGTCCCTGTCTCTGTCTCTCTGTCCCTGGCTCTACCTCTGTCTTTGTCACTGTCTATGTCCCTGTCTCTGCCTCTGTATCTGTCTCTGTCTCTTTGTCCCTGTCTCTGTCTGTCCCTTCTCTTTCACATTATATTCCTCTATCACATTTTCCATCTCTATCACAGTCTCTTTTTCTATCACAGTCTATTTCTCCATCACTTTCTCTCTCTTTATCACTTTCTCTGTCTCTGTGTTTTACCTTTCTTGTTCTTATCTTTCTTGAAAATAATGTTGGTTTTAGCTACTTCAGAAACAATGTCCCCGTCCAAACTCACTAGCACTTTAGTGGTAGTTCCTTCTAGTTATTATTAAATTTCTTCTGCGGTATATCAAGTCTAAATGCGTTGTTTTTTCTATACTTTAAGATGGCCACATATTTTATTTTAATTTATTCAAAATGGTTGCATTTTTAAATATATATCACTATCGCTACTCACTTTATTGGAAATCAATTTTTAATTTTGAAAGGTGGAGACTTATATTTGGCATTGCCATGCAAATATTTATAACCTCTAGTTAGATTATTAAGATTCATCTCAGTTACTGTAGATTGGATAATATTTGCATGTTTAAATTTTCGCAAATCTGTGATTTTCAGACTTTTCTTGAATTCACAAATTTCCAATTTTAAAAATATATTTTTCTGCTATAATTACATACTGACATACTGACAGACAGACGGACAGATTTATCAAAAATATACAAAAATATGCATTAGCATAACAAAACAGACAAATAGCAATATATCCATACATGATCTTGGGAAAACCACTTTAAGGCATTGTAGTGCGGCTGTCAAGTAGCCACCTCACTTACTGAGCTGTGCAGTGGCACATTTCTGTGGCTCCTACTCATCCGTGAAATCTATGACACCCCTAACACCATCGTTATGACTTCATAGTGCCACACATGTCAGCACATCCTCTAAGGCTACGTTTCTGAGCATAGGTAAGGGGCCACGCAAGTTGGAGGCGCACGGGTTCTGTGCGGGTACCCGCGCGGGTTGTCTGTTTCCATTGGACGGGTGCGGTTTTGATATAAATATGCATATGACACTCGCGCGGATAATAATAACCTCCTTGGTGGTGGACCAGGTAGTGATAATGATGATGGGGGTAGTGATGGTCTTGGTGGTGCTGATAGTCATGGTGGTGATGGTGGTGATTGTGTAGTGGTGAAGGTGGTGGTGGTGATGGAGGTAGTGTTCGTGGTAGTGTTGTTGTTGGTGGTGGTGGTGATTATGGTGGTGATAATGGTGGCGGTGTTGGTGGTGGTGGTGATGGTGGTTGTGTTGGTGGTTGTGATGATGATGGTGGTGGTGATGATGATGGTGGTGGTGGTTGTGTTGGTTGTAATGATGATGATTATGGTAGTGGTGGTGATTATGGTGGTGATGATGGTGTTGGTGGTTGGGTTGGTGATGATTATGATGGTGGTGATGATGATGATGGTGGTGATGATGGTGTTGGTGATAATGGTGATGGTGGTGGAGCCTGGAGGTGATGATGATGATGATGGTGGTAGTGGTGGTGATGATGCCATTGATAGTTGGTGATGATGTCATTGATGGTGATGTTGATGATGGTGATGGTGATCAAGGCGCCCTTAACTGGGGTATGTACAAGTGTCTGGTAGTCTGGGTGCACGACCCTTTGTATTTGCCAAATTATTTAAAAAGTGACCTAAATTTGCCGAAATACATATTGTTAAATAGTACTGGGAACGCCCCTGTCTGCTAGCACTTCAGCCACGGGATTAATTTCGACCCCTGCCCACTAGGGTAGGCAATATAAATAGGCCTACCTGTCATTCGTTCTACGTGTAGCTTCTTAGAAATTTTCTGCCACACATTTCTTGTCCAGATTTCGTCTTTGTGTACATATGTTTCTTTTGGTTGCACAAACTGTGGTTCGACCGAACAAGCTCTATGAGGTCCTTCTTCTTTAATGGTGTTAAAGATAGTGTTTTGTTTGCCATATTCACAGATTATCAGGTGATTATATGTCAAAGTTAGGTTTATCTTCACAAATTTTGTGGCGATACACGGGAAAGTCCATCCGTGTGACATCATAATCTGGAATTCCCCATGCGGAGTTGCCATGCGGTGTGGTAAAAATCCAACATTGTTGGATTTTCTACCCGTGCGGCAAATCACCTGCACAGGATCTGCATGAATGGAAATGATACATGGATTTAAAGAAGGCTAGATAATATAGTAGGGCCTACCTGCGCGGGTTAAACCTTACCAATTTGAAGCAGGCCAAGTTAAGACAATCACTACAGGAAATGAATAACGTGACATGTGCAACCTTCTGAACTCGCAAGGGCTGTTTGTGCAATCGTTGGTTTAAAGTTAGGTCTAAACTGAGGATCTCATTCGCCAATTCATCTGGTTTGTAAGTCTTAGGAGCTGGTTTGGTGTAATCCCATGCTGTCAACAGGTGAACATAATTATGTGACATTTCTAGCTAAGGAGGTATTTGATATTGATTGTATGAGCCTTTTCTGGTTTTATTTCAATATTGAGCTTTACATTGTGATTGCTGCTTATCTCAAATGCTTTCACATACTCTCTGACTATCTTGCTACATGGTAAAACTCACAATAATGTTCAGAGCTGCAGGATTCATGTTTAGCCCTTTAAGTGTTAAGAGCAACTACAATCATTTTAAATCTGCTTTATTAGCAGGTTAAATCAGTTATTGGGAATGAAATGAGTGTTTAAACATCGAAATTAGCAAATATTTGGTTTCACATTAACAAAAATGTGAATAATTTTCATACATTTAAACTTATGGGTAACTGTAGCGAGACACAACTTCAAGTGGGTGAAAACTTAAATAAGATAACTAAAGGGTTAAAATTTGGCTCTATATCGTGGAATCCTTGCATGATAGATACATGTAGACTAATGAATATAAAACAAAATGTTGCGTTTGTAAAGGGATAAACCCTAAAAAATATGCAGAAATAAATTCATGAATGGTAGACTGGCGTAACTGAAGACTGCTTCATGTTTGATCAGTTTGTTTTGTTTAGACCCTAGGAAAAGCACTGATAAAGATACTCAGATATATTACATGTATGTACCGGAACATGTATAGGAGGCCTATGCTTTATAAGACCAAGTTGTTTTTTTTTCTCTGTTTTAGATGAGCGTGCGCATTAGAGTGGGCCACGCATTAACAAAAAAAAACGAATGTTTTTTTTCTGCCCAGCGCGCCCATTGAATTGTTGCCGATTTTCGTAAAAAAACATTTAATTTTGGTAAATAAAAAAACATTCTGAAAAAAAACAAGTTTATTTCAGGAAATAAAAAAAAACTTTTTTCCATCTATGTTTTTTTCGCTTGTTTTTTCTGTCGCCCTCATTACTTTTATTTATTTGGTCGCCCTCAATAACTTTTCCGAAAATAGGTTGAATGTTTTTTTTTTCTTAAATGTTTTTTTTTACCGCCCTCCCTCATTAGATTTTGGATTTTTTCTGATCTAAAACAGAGAAATAAAACACAGTGGCCTAAGTTTTGAGTTTATAAAATACATGTATGTATTTTTCTATTTTATACTTATTATTATTTTAGGTAAGAAAAAAATCAGCAAAAGTGTTAGAAATGGAAGAAGCTGAAAAATTGGAAAAAAAATTATTCAAGAAGGACACTAACAAAAATATGCCTGCATGGAAAAAGCAAGCAAAGAAGCTGTTAATGTCTGTACAACCTGTTTCTTCCAGTGAAAATAAAGATATAATTGATACGACACATATTTCGCCCAAAAAAACAGAGGTAGGAATAGCTAAACTAGGTGCTACATTTTCCAAGTTGCCAACAAAGACTCCAGAAGCTAAGGTCAAAGTTGAAGTGAAATCTGAACCAACACTGGAGAATAATACAGAAAATGGAGGTATCAAACTGAAGCTTCTACTTTCTCCCATTGATCCAGCTGAAAATGATGACACTTCACCTGTAGACAATACGCCTGTAAAGATCAAGAAAGAAATAAAATCTCCAAAGAAAAGGAAATCTGGGGAGGGCAATGAAATCATTGAAAAGGATGTGAAGGTTTGTGAACATTTTTATCCCCCTGCCACGTAGGGAAGGGGAATTTTTTAATCAGACCAGCGTCCGTCACCAAGCGTCTGCCACACATCACTTTTTTGTGGGTGCAAAAACTAGTAGGCAGTAATTATTAAAATTTTACAATCACATAACCTGCACACTCCCAAATGAAATGAAATGAATCGGGCTTTAGGCCACCTTTGTGCAGATATAGGCTAAACTGGGCCAGGAGAACCTCCTGAGGATGGTGAGATGATTGAGATGACACTGTCCTCCAGACACAGGATTCGAAATTCGAGCGCTTGCGGTCTGAGGCCGAGCACGTACCTCTCGGTCACGGAGGCTCCCCACAATACTGACTTTCACATGTGGATGGGGAAGAAACATTTTTTTGTTTCTTTCAAACCGCCGAGACCGGGAACCGAACCCTGATCTCTGGCATGAAAGGCAGCGGTGCTAACCACTACCCTAGGGCCCCCGCCCTGAACATTCCCAAGAACATGAGATGTGCAAGTGCTTTTTTTTAAAGATTTAAAATGCAAAATTCAATATGACCGCCACGGGTCAAATTCTTATCTTTTGTGTGTGAAAAACTATTAGTCAGAAAATATTCAAATTTTAGAATCATATTCAATATGGAGATGTGCAAATGACTTATTTTATATATGGGTAAGGCCAGAAAGGTGGTCCACTTTGTGTGACATTTGATGAAGAATTATAAATTTGTTTATCATGGGTATCAACATCTTTTTTTGTAGTGTCAGAGGTCACACATTATATTCAAATGTATGTTTTTAATTTGCCATTTTCCATAATTATGCATCCCAAGGCTATGTGAATGTAGGTTATATTGACTAATGTCAAGATTTTTGGTGTGCTGCAAAACGTTTTAGGTAAGTGTCCTACCACGTGCCTTGTTCAATAACAACTTACATGGCTGACATCATGATTGGTGGCAAATTTTTGGCTTTAAAATATAATTTTAGACAAAAGTATACTTCTAAATGTGTTGTGTACGTTATTTAAGTCAATACGCCCCTGAAAATAATCCATTGTTTTGTGTAGAAACTTAGATCTATTGGACCAAGTTTTCTTTAGAGTAATTTTTTCTTAAGGGCAAGTTTTAGAAAGTGTCCTATATACCTGTCCGGGATGTATGTTATGTTGACAATTAACCATAAAATGCAATTTAGTTCCATTACTTTAAGGAAGATCATGTTATTCAGCTTAGAAGAGCCATATAGTTAGGTAATATACTAGTGTGCTATAATATGGTATTGAGAGAATGTGTGATCTTTGGGAATTATTTGGAGAACCTGGCATTATGAAGTAAAATTGTAGGTTATTTGACATCTTAATACCACGTTTCAACACAAAAAAAGCATCAACTGAATTTCAAATACTCATGCAAATGTAAGCAACTTATGAAAGGTTTTGTCTGTTGCAATAATATGGAGATATCAGAAAAACCGAAAATTAAGGAATAAAAATAATTTATGTACGTTACATTGACAATGTCAAAAAACGTACATATCAAATTCCCCACCATACTAGCCAACATAGCATATGTGTCAAAATTTTTGTAAAATATTATAGCATTGCTGTCAATATAGATCACAGCAAGTGTGTCACCTTGTCAGTGAGTACAACATTTATAATTCTACAACCTTATAAAAAGAACGATGTAGGTTATGTTGACACATGTCAACAACATTTACATAACGTACAAGAAACAACAGATGACTACGCCAAGATAACATGACAAAAATACATTTAAATTGGAAGTGTAGTTGACTGTGGATACAAGGTTTTTCTCAGCACGAAAAAACATGTAATTATTCTCTTTAAACATGTTAAAGGTATATAGAGGTCTAGGTCTTTGCGTACGTTGGTTGACATTCCTTGTAGCGTCCAGAAAAAAGTCCACAAACCTAAGACGATACTCACCCAGTGTCACCACAACAATTTATTGGTCCATGCTGCGATGATCGTGCATGCTCCACATTTCAGGTCGCTCAACGTATCTAAAAATTGCGTAAAAGGTATTTGTCCTGCCATTATAAACATTTTCTATTCACTTTCCCAGTTTGATGTACGTTACAGTAAATTGGACCAAATTATATTCAGTAAAAGGGCGAAAATTTACTCTAACAAAGCACTATTTCTTATTATTTTCATATACTCAACTGGCCAAAGAATTAAGAGACTTGTTTACATCCGGGTTCCTGTTTTGCTGCCATGTCGAATTCGCCAATATACTGTACGTTATAATCAAGCAGTCCAAGTAACCTACATAAGCCCTGATTATTCCTCGCCGCTACACAAACACGCACGAATGCAAACTAAAGAAAAACGAAAAGCAATCACCATCGGCTTCATAACCACACAATATTAGTTAATGACACTCTCCAGACTCGATATTCACTCTTTTAGAACTGTTGTAAAACACGTACCCAAATCCTGTCACACTTTGGTGTTTATAAACGTACATCATTTTAGTTGCTGCTGCCGTGGGTACATGACAATACATATTGAAAACTCAATAAATCTTCGTTTTTAATGCGTAGTGTAATGTACTCACTGTGTTTTTGTATAGGGACAATAATCAGTCTTGTGACGGCAAATTTATTCAGGGAAATACCATACATAGTAAAGTTGGACTTATGTGACCCACCTTTTTGGCCTTACCCATATGCACTACATGATGATTCACATCATTTAGATAAAATATTGTTTACTATAACAAATAACCATGAAAAATATGTACAATTTTATTTTTAAATATTTATTCTGTTCATTTAGCTCTGAAAAGGTTTTTTGAAGAATTAAAATAATTTTAATTCAAATTAATCATGTGTAATTTTTTTCTTTTTTTTGCCTACAATATCTGATGATATAACAGGGATGACTTCATTTTTGTTGCAAAAACACTGAGGGATGACAAGTGGTACTGTTTAGATAACCCCAAGGTGTTTCAAGAGGGAATTTCTAGATACAAATATATACATGTAGCTGGAACACATTTGGTGTAGATGCTCTTTAGAGAGCGATTTCTGGAAGAACTGACCTATCCCATGTGGCTTAGTACTTTAATCTGCACGGTTTGTGACCAGGATGATTAACCCCTAGAGTTCTGAGCTGTTCAATTACAATTTTCTGTCATATGAAGCTGAGTCTCGCTATCGCAATACACAACTTCAAATGACTGCAAATTTATGTGATTTGAGAAATTTAGATCTCAACATATTTCAGTGTTTCAAGATTCAAACCTTCTTTAACAATTGGTTATAGTATACAGGTGCTACTGAAAACACACAATGTCTAATGTAGTCGACATACGTGCTCTAGAAATTGAGGCTTAACCCTTTAACTGGTCATGATTATATTCGTTTTCTTTTATTAGCACATTAAACACTATCTGTCAAACATGTTTAGAGAAAATGTGACAAGCCGCAAGACTTCAAAATCGTTGACCTCCATTTTTCCAAATCTGAATCCCTTGAAGTTGTTAATCAGGTCAGCAAGACACAAATTCTGGTGAGCTAAATAAATAACTTGGTGGTTAAAAAGTTAATCCCTAAGTATCAGGTTGATGTGAAAAACTATGGAACTTGAAAAATGCAGACCAAAACACTCTGGTCGGCTTGGTGAAGTACATGTAGTTGGAAACCGAATTTATACCTTACTACATCACTAATACCATTTGTAATTTTATCACCATTTTATGCATTCTACATTAAAAGTCTTCAATTTCTACTGTGCTACATATCTACATAATATCTTCATTTGCATTGTTACATCAATAAATTACAAACAATCAAAGACAAAAAATAATTGAAAAGACGGAAACCAATCAGACAAAATGTTTCATCTATTTTTTGTCATTATGGTCCAAGAGTTTATAAACTTTTACAATGCATTATAATTGATTCTCATGAAATTTTTTAGATAAAGAAAAAGAAGGTAAAGAAACCTGCTTCAGAGACAGTGATAAAACAAGGAGTATCTACAGAGGATGATACTCCTAGTCTGCTTTTGGCTCTTTCTGAGGCTGCGTCACAGCAATTACCAATACAACCAAAGAAAGCAAAAGCTAAGAAAGAAGGAAAAAAGAAATTGAAATCAGAAGCGAAAGCGCAAAGAGCTCTTTTGGCAGCTGATGCTATCAATATGAAACCAAATGTGGCAGGTTAGAAATTAGAAGTCCATGATATATTTCAAAAGTACACCGATGTATAGTATACATGTACATGAATGTAGATATTGTTATTAAGTATGTATGGTAATCATAAAATAGTTGTAATTTGTTGAGGGTTCTCTCTAGATATTTTCTCTTCTTTCAGTTTGTTTATATATAAGTACTTACTTCACTTAATCACTGTGATGACTGCAGCTGTTGTTACTGTGTAAAGATTATTATCTTTATTGATAAGGTTACTCTTATTTTAGCTTATAAATCTGCTACTTTCAGCTGCTTTTCACCTTGGATTACTACAACCTGGTGCTATATATACCACCCCAGGTGACAGTGCATGTCTTAGTATATGTTGGGTTGCTATTGTTTTGGCTGTATGCAAGATGATGCTTTTATTCTGCCAGTATTAGTGAATACCCAACAATTTATCCTGTGTTCATGTCCCGCATTGTTAAATTATTAATGGTCATTCTTCTATTCCAGTTAAACCTAAAACAGCCTTCTGGTAGCCTGTAACTGTTCTTACTTGAATGTACTCTTCTAGCAGTCTCACTGACTAATGTGTAGAGACTGTTGTCTTTCAGCCTTCAATGGATATTGGTCAACACCAGGTCTATGCAAAATCCCTTATATATAAATGCTAATTGCCATTTATATGTGACAGCTGGTAGTGGCTCTTGCCCATGTCTGCTATGGGGTCCAAAGACAGGAATGTATACACACGGGTGGGTGACACTGCTGGGAGTGTATGTCTTGATAAGCATGATAAGCAAGTTCAACATTATAAATTTTGGATCAATGTTGGGCCAGCATCATAGACGATGAACCAGCATTTATTCAACATCGGGTTCATGTGCAGATTTTGCTGAGATATACTAATCATATATCACCCCAGACATACAGTACTGCTCATCAATTAAATGGCCCTTAACCCTTACAGTGCGGGGATCGGCTTAAAATGTCTATCTATTCTGATGTCTAAAGTCGATCTCTGCACTGTAAAAGTAAAAATATTTATAATAGGTATTCAAATGAAGCAGAATGAGCTCACTTATCAGATTATGATGATTTCAAATTGAAAAAACAACAACTTTGATCTCCATGGCTTAGACAAAAATATTTCAGCGTTGTAAGGGTTAAAAATTTTCTAGGAAAAAACCTGTGATTGAGAAAAAGTAATTATCTCTGTGAAATTTAGAATAAGAATCACACTGTATATTTGAAAGTCATATTTTCATGTACATGCATATAAGTCTGGCAATGAAGGTTTGGTTTGATTCCAATTGAGAAATTTCACATTGAAAATTAAATTTTCCGGTAATTTTTTAAGGGCCATGCAATATAATCAGTGCTGTACAGTATGTTAGCAGGGGTCAGCGTTTTAAGACATAATTTATACAGAAATTTATTCATTTAGATATTTTGGGGTTTTTAAATTTTATTAAGTAGCTAAGTAGTTCTAGTAGCTCTTACTATTCCACCCATTTGCAGTAGAATTTTGTTTTGTTGTGATTTGATACAGTGTGATAATAGTTTAAACTATGAAAGCAGTCAGACATGAATTCCCATTTTTAGCCCGCCTTTAAAATTTTAATTAAGAAAGGTGGGCTTTTGCAATTAAAGTTCGGTGGCGTTTGCGTTAACATTTACTTGTGGGCATGATAATTTGAAAAGTTTTTCATGTATCCTTTCCAAATTTGTTATTCATGTTACAAATGACCAGTTCTCAGACAAGTCAATAATTTGACCTTATGGGGGCGATAACTTTAAAAGTTTTTCATGTATCTTGCTGAAATATGTTATGCATGCTACTAATAAGCAGTTCTCGAACAAGTTCGATAGTGGCTAAAAAAATTCAAAATGACTGATTTATTGTGGTTTTTTCGCATTTTACGTGAATAATTTGACCTTGTGGGTGTGATTACTTCAATTTCAATAATGGCAACGGGTTATTGTTGAGTGCTCTTGTTTTTATTAAGAAGGATATGTTACTGTTAAAAGCAGAATCTGGAAGACTGTGTCTACTGTTATTGTGGTAAACAAATATTTGATTATTTGCAGTCAGCATTTTAAGAATGAATTGTACTATCATATGATCTTGAGGAACTTCAATTTTTTTTGCATGGTTGTCATGCTTTCAATATCTAGCCCGTCCTCTCAGACAAAGCATGCAAATATTTGGTACTTGTTTTATTAACACTCTTTCAGCGCCAATAAATCAAATTAGTTTGTGTTTGTTTAGTTTGAGACCAAATATGAGCCATTCTAGCTGATTAAACACACATTTTAATCCCAAGAACTGTTATATATTATGCTATATTAAAGGATTAATAACCCTTTATAGTCAACGAGTTAATTCAAGCCAATCATAACTTGTGTTTCATTAACACTATCACTGTCATATTGTTCTTTGCTTTTTTATATTTATTTGCAGCTGGAATTTTTAACACCTTAAAATTAAAATATATTTGTTAAACCTTGAGTAACAGAATGCTTAGTATAGCATGTACCGGTATATTGAATATGTTTGTATGAATTCAATATATGACCTGATATATATATATAAAAAGTACAGCCAGGCAGAATTGTTGCACTTATTTATGGTGACAACGTACTGGAGTTTAACTGAAGGTTTAATATGTTAGTCATGTACTGTAGTTACTGGACCACTGAATGTACAGTTATTGTATTGGTGTAATAAAAATAAAAGTCCTATGAACTTGTATACAATACATACCGGTATAAATGTATTTGCTATGGAACAAAAATGTAAGTGGTTAAATACTACAATTATACAGTTGTCAGATACAATAATGCCTACAGCAACTAATTTCCACTTGGAAAGTGGTATTACATAGACAATCATATGTTTTAATAGCGTAGGTCACTTTTTGTTTTGAAAGCTGAAGAAAAATGAATATCAATTTGACAATTTAAATGTGTCCCATAATAACATTGAAAGCTTTTGTTTTTATTAGACGGTGAGGTAATTAAAGCAGATGACATACCAGTCTATTCTGACACAGCACAGATGGCCCTGAAGTTACAAACATCAGCTGAACGTAAAGCAACAAAGGAGAAGAAAGTCAAGAAATCTAAAGATGATACAGATAAGGTATATTTTACTCAATGAGTCAATAATACAGTATATGCGAAATTGGCCATGAATAAAAGAATGTTATTTACTTATGAGCTATCAAATCTGTGTTTAAATGCTTTTAATTTCAATCAGCAGTAGCACATTCAGACATTTAATCTGCAACAGTGCTTATTTTTTACAGCAGAATTTCACCACATTTTCACTATTGCGACTTTGATCTGTAGTCATGTAGCCTAGTCTAATATTAGTCCCACTATCCCAAGTAATGTGGACTTACTTTGCCAGGTTTTCTTTTTAGTCATATGTGCAAGTTTATTCACTAATTATACCCTACAACCCCCCACAAGAAGAAGTACTGATTTTACTGACATTAGTCTTTCACCCAATGTTGTTTTAATGTTGGTTCACTGTCTACAATGCTGACCCATTGTAAAACCAACATTGGTCCAATGTGTCGTATTTGCTACAAGTTGACAGTTTCGACTAGTTCTACGTCATGACAGTTGTCAGTCTGCTGAAAATTTGTTTATATATCAAGGTTCCTGCAGGTCATTAAATGGTATTAAATTGAAAAAACTCAGTCTTTAAAAAGTCATTAAAATTGATCGCTAGTCATTATAAGTCATTAAAAATGAGAAAATCAGCGATTATATATGTAAAATCGTCAGTCAGCCTGTCCTAACAAATACTGCTGGTTTGCTGCTAGTCCAGCTTTTATTTGGGGTTGAAAATACGACAAAAAGGTATACACAAGTATTAATTTGTCTTTTTTCGTCATTAAAGTCATTAAATTTCAAGTGAAAAAGTCAGTAAAAGTCATTATTTTCAAGAAAAGCAGACCCACAGGAACCTTGGATACTGTTCTTTAGATTTTGCTCAGTCATACGAACATGATTCTAGACATTGATTAACCTCTTGCGTGCCACTATGACGTACTTTTGTCGCTCCACTGTGCCGCATCGTCATTTGTCAAGTATTTACCAATAGCCCCGCTGGCACAAGTAGGCCCTCTAATGCATTTATGTCTGCCTCAGAGTAGAGGGTGGGGAATTTGCGGGGATTCCGTGTTTAGCGTCACATGATCACTGCATTGGTCACATGATCACACAGCGATCACGTAAAACAATTTTTCCCTCTTTGATATGGTTATTCGCATAAACCCATGGCTTCCGTCTGCCATCTTGAATTTTTAACTTTTGACAGAATAGTCCTAAAATCTTGTGTAATATCTCATTTTCAACTAATTTAAATACATCAAATTCAGTGGAATGGTTATTTTTACGTTTCAATGTCATCTGAAGGTTCAAAACACTGTCACCAATAACCAGAAAATACATAGAAACTGTAAAAAAGTGTATAAAACTATTCAATAATTTATCTGATTTGCCCTTGAAATGACCTTTATATGACCTTGTCCTGACCCTGGAGTAGAGCCCCAGTAAAGAGCAACCCCAAACCATGTCACCTTTATTACCCAGGTGTGGATGCCTCGGGTTTTTTGTGACTTAAAGCCCATGTTCTACAAGATGCCAAATGACCTCTTTTCGCTCTGATGTTAGCGCTGGTAGAGGGTGTGATAAAGAGGGGACGGGTGATATAAGAGTGGGGTATTACCCCTCCAAGCCACATATAGTCACTGTACCCCCTAGGATGCGTGTTGGAAGACTTCCCAGCCACAATATGTCAGCTGCAGCCTTGTAGAACACTCCTTTGCAACAAAAAACATATGGAAACTGTAAAAAAAATATATTTTTTAATATAATAGCTTGTTTGACCTTGAAATGACCTTGATATGACCTTGACCTGACCCTGCAGTAGAACTCCAGCAAAAGGCAACCCATGTGTGGGACCCTAGCGCCGTATTTTATGACTGGGTAGTCCCGCTCGCAATGAGGGGATAACATCCAGCCAACTATGTGTTCATATTCATTGTAGTGTTCTGTCACCGTGGCAAGCTGGAGGCAGCAAGGGAATCAAGGAGGCTCGAGCTCAGAGGCGTCAGGCCCCAGGGTTTGGTATAGAAGACCTTCACCCCGGTTCTATTTGTTGCTTTGCCCCAACCCCAACCCATGTCACCTTTAGTACCCAGGTATGGATGCCTCAGGTACTTTGTGATATCAAGCCCATGTTCCACAAGACTCCAATTGACCATTTTTTGCATTGATTTTAGGGACGCACCATTTGATATCTGAGGGGGGAGCCTAGAAAAAATAAAAATAAATAGTTTGTCGCCACAAAAGTCAGAAAAAAAAAGTTTGTTGAAAATGTGGGCAGAAAAAAAATGTTTGTCGAAATTGAAGAAAAATATGTTGACCAGAAAAAACACCAAATGGTACCGTACATAATAGGGAAAGCGTACGTCTGAAAATTTCATCGACAAAACATAAAAAAAAACGTTGATCGCCAAAAGAAAAGATTGTTTTCTCTCGGAGGTAAAAATTTGCAAGCAACAAAAACTCCAGGCCCCCCCCCCAGATATCTGATAGTGCGTCCCTTAGTGTTGGTAGAGGGTGTGATATAAGAGGGGACGAGGGATATAAGAGTGGGGTATTGCCCCTCCAAGCCACATAATATTCACTGTATCCCCTAGGATGCATGTTGGATGGTTTCCAACCACAATATGTCAGGTGCAGCCTTGTGGAACACTCGTTTCCAACAAAAAACTTTTTTTTAGCTTGTTTGACCTTCAAATGACCTTGACATGACCTTGGGATAGTACCCCTGTAAAGTCTAACCCCAACCCAAGTCAGTTTGTAGCCAGGTGTGGGCCCATCAACTGTGGGCAAAGATAATTCACATGGAAGATTGTTCCCCTAAAACTCCCTGTGTTGGCCTTATGTGGCGTGGTACAGGGGAGCACAATAGGCCGGGCACTCAAGAGGATAACAGGAAAGTTGGAAACATTCATTATTCATCTTTTTCAGTTAGAGCATTGGATTACACAATCCCAGGGTTCTTGTTTCTTCTAAAAGTGATCCAACACCACAAGCTTGCCGGACGAGTTTGAAAATGACACAGTTCATATGCAGGTTGACTGGTGGATCAATGTGGCAGACATCAGCCCTGTATGTGTGGCAGACATCAGCCCTGTATGTGTCGCAGACATCAGCCCTGTATGTGGCAGACATCAGCCCTGTATGTGTCGCAGACATCAGCCCTGTATGTGGCAGACATCAGCCCTGTATGTGTCGCAGACATCAGCCCTGTATGTTGCAGACATCAGCCCTGTATGTCGCAGACATCAGCCCTGTATGTGTGGCAGACATCAGCCTTGTATGTGTCGCAGACATCAGCCCTGTATGTGGCAGACATCAGCCCTGTATGTGTCGCAGACATCAGCCCTGTATGTGTCGCAGACATCAGCCCTGTATGTTGCTGACATCAGCCCTGTATGTCGCAGACATCAGCCCTGTAAGTGTGGCAGACATCAGCCCTGTATGTGTCGCAGACATCAGCCCTGTATGTGGCAGACATCAGCCCTGTATGTGTCGCAGACATCAGCCCTGTATGTGTCGCAGACATCAGCCCTGTATGTGTCGCAGACATCAGCCCTGTATGTGTCGCAGACATCAGCCCTGTATGTGTCGCAGACATCAGCCCTGTATGTGTCGCAGACATGACTAATCCCCTGAGCCCTTTGAGCAGGTGGCTCGTCATGATTCGCTGAGTAAATATTGTGGGCCTGGAATGGTGTCAGCCACAATGTAAATATTAAGGTTCAATGAAGCAAAGCGACCCAGCTACTTTATTATACCCTCTCTAATCAGCTGTGATCAGGCTGATCTCAGCATAGCCATAAGGCACCTCTTGTATAAGCATGCCACCCATATGTCAACTGGAAGGAAAGGAATTTTTACTGCTAAATAAACCCGGCTTAGTAATCAGACAGTCAAGGGAAATAATTTGTGCTTCACCCATAGATATAGCCCACCTGTCAAATACAGTGCATGCCCTTCTACACAAGCAATTTGAATTAAACGCTCTACAGTCGCTTATCTTAGGTCACACCACCACAGCACTTTCTTATCATGAAATGTATAGTATGCTTTGTCAGTAGTCAATATAAATATCTGATCTTCACAAAACTTAATAGAACCTTTCACAGACTGACCTCCCAGTTTCAGTTTTAGAATTGGCTTGTTTCATATCAAAGAGGGTCCCCACAGTACTTACCTAGAAATTTGTGTTGAATATTTTTATGTTATTTAATTATCTTTGAAGAATTTTCTGAGACCATTCATTACCTAACAGTATATAAATTACAATACTTTAACTGAAGAAAATGATATGGCTGGTGTACATGTAAGTAAACTTAATTGCCACAAAGGAGTCATTATCACAGCTGAATGAGAGAAGTATCATTGCATTTTATTGCCTCATTTGTTCATCTTTTTCGATTATCTTTTATTTCAGCCTATAAAAAAAGAAAAAAGGAAAAGGGGACCAACTGCTTACATGATGTGGTGCCGTATCAACCGCCCTAATGTTGTCGCAGAACATCCAGGCATAGGTATGTTACACATTAGTTGGAGCAATGATAAGACCATGATAACCTGATAAATACATTTAAAAATCATGGTGACATGATAAATGAATTTTTAAAATAATATTAAAAATTCAAGATTTTGGCCTAAATTAAAAAAAAAACTAAAGGCAGAATTTGGTTTACATAACCGCAGAGTCTTAAAAATGCTAAATCAAAAATATATACCCGGTATCAGAAATGCATAAGAAAATTTCAGACATTTCAATTTTTTAGGGTAGCTCTAATACATCTTCCTTGTATTTGGCGTGGTTGTTCATTCAAGTCAACCTCACATATAATAAGTACATTGTAAATTATGTTGAGTTTTTTTATCATCGTGGATGTGATATCTCAAGAACCATAAGGAAGAATTATTCGTGAATTTGTATGTATTCACCTGTCTGAATATAAAATAAAAACATTTGCTTGATCTTGCAGAAAATGAATGTCATTTGTAGTTCAGGGACAATATGCATAACCTTTATGAGGTCGTATTTTACCTGTATCAGGCAGTAATCTTTAAATATGCTTGACATATACTATGAACATGAATTATGCCTGAATTATGATGATGGGTGTTCCTCCTACCAAGACGAAAATAAACAGAAAATTATAAATTTGAAAAAAACCTCATCATTTTACATTTAATGGATGTATGAAGTAAGTAAATTATTTCAATGTTTTTAGATTTTGCTGAAATAAGTAAGCGATTAGGTGAACTATGGCAAGCAACACCAGACAAACAAAAATTAGTGAGTACATTTATTTCACATTTTTAAATTAAAATTATTTATTAGTCATTTCTCAGCAAATATCAAATGTACCCATTGATGTATCATCTCAAAATACTGTTATTAAAATTTAGCTTTGGAGACGAAAAGCAAAAAGATTAGCAGCCAAAGGCATCACCAATCTGATCAGCACAGGCAAGGAGAAGCAAGCAAAACCTGGTAGTCAGCTTACAAAAGTTTCTCAATTACGTGCAAACCAGAAAGGATCCACAAAGCAACAGCTCGCTAACTCTTCAAATACTGGTACAGATCAGTCCTCGTCGGCCAGTCAATCCAAACCATCTGCTATTAAGCTTGATATAGCTCCTTATAAGGTGAGTAGGAAGCTGACAATTTTTTCAGGTGAAAGTACAATAGTTCAGCATCCCGGATATTGTTTCTAAAACCCTGCAAATTGAGTTAGGTTTCACTAGAAAGGGATTTTTTAACAGTTAAAAGAAATATATATTTCCGGCACCCTCTTCTGGAGGGGAGGGAGCAACACCCTGCAGATGCTGATGCCAGGGAATAGTTTTATTTTTTTGTGCTGAAAACAATCATATCTAGTTAACCCTCTAAATACTCATAATAAGTATATGGCCCATGTTATGTAAGATAACTTTCTGTGGAGAAAGTATAAAATTGTATGATTTTTATCACTATGTGTGTGAATCGCCCTACAAAAATGAGGTGTGCGAATTGCTACGGCAACTTTCACCTCATAGTTGATGAGAGGGGGGGGGGGTATTTTTTATATACATACATATACCTTTATCATTCTCCGCCTATATAGTAAGTTCCACAATAGTTGGTGGACAGAATTTATGTCATAAGATCTGTGAAATTTACAGACATGTTTGTTTTCATCTGTACATTGAAATTTCAAATTAATAGAGATCAATAGAGACTGTTTATTGGAAGTCACTTTTAACCGTTTTGTGCCTCCAAGCAGATGTCATATACAGAGATTGTTAATAGTTATGCAACACAATGCTCGAAGTAACCATAATTGATTAAATAACCATATCTGAAAAATACAGGGACCTATGGTAGCGGCTTATCTCACTCTAGCTTTGAAACATGGAAGCAGCTTCTTATGGCATAAATCAGGGTGCTAAGATATTTACAAGCCAGAGAACACTATGTCGAGAGATTCATATAGTAAACTTCCTATTTTTTAATTCAATGTTTTTGAACGGTAAAGTAAAGGCAAACAGTTTATATAATCAGTGAGCATAGAGACTACAGCCATTTCAAATTTTTGAGGTCTATCAATCTTGTCAATTATCTTCGAAAGATATTATCCCGCTTGTATTAAGTTGATGGTCTTTATGTCAGCTTTAAGTTTACTAAGCATGCAGATTTATGTTTCAGCTCACATTTTTATTTCATATAGTGAATGGTGTTTTAGGAGACAAGCTGTCAGCCGGTGGATGTCGCTGCCCATTTAAAACTTCTTGGTGAATCACTCGGAATTATTGGAGCTCGTCTTCAGGAACATCAGGTTTGCTTTGTATTTCTGGCAAATTTATGTCTACTACAATATACTTAATATAAATTTGATATCCCAGTGACAGTTTAGTATAAAAGCTACATTTATACTCTGACTCTAAACTATAATATTGCCATTTCTATCCCTCTGCCCATTGGACCCCTCTGTCCACGGTGTTACCCTTCTGCTCATTTGGCCTGATTAAGTGATTATGATAAAGTATTGTCGTCCCGGTCATGCACCGCTGCCACTATTTCTTTTGGTTACTATTACAACATGGTGTTGAATTCACAGAAACATTCAAGACCTCTGACAAAAGTTTTTTACCGAATGTTAAGATCTAGTATAATAAAAATAATTGGATCTCTATTTTTTATGTGAAGTTACCCATGGGTATGGAGATGAACTGATTAGATTATTAGCTCTCCACTGATATTCAAAATGTGTTACCCAAAACAAGACTGTGGTAGCCATCTAGAACTTATTAATTTTAATAAATCGAGTATATGCCCAGTTAAATTGCTTTGAAACCTGATATAACATATATAGGTTATGAAGACCTTCGAGTCTATTGACATAGTATATTGGCTTGAATGTTTTTGTTTTAATAATTCACAATAGAGCCTTAACCCTCACAGTGCGGAAATCGACTTTAGTCGTCAGAATCTGCTGTTTGATCGACTTTAGTCGTCAGATTCTGCCGTCTGTAGACGGCAGATTCTGACGAGTAAAGTCGATCCCCGCACTGTGAGAGTAAAGATATTTCTGATGGTCGTAGACCCATCACATAGGTATTCAAATGGCTCGGAAAGGGCTAACTGAGACATTTATGATTATTTCAAATTGAAAAAAAACCTTTGGTCTCCATGGTTTGTACAAAAAAAATTCAGCGCTTTAAGGGTTAAAATGTGGTGGATATAGGTTTTTGGTGGTCTGCAAATCTAATATTACCATAGGAGGTAGTTCACCCATGATTTCGCTCATTATTAATAATAAACACTGTAGTGATTCACCTATTAACCCTTACCACACTGAAATATTTCTGTATAAACCATGGAGACCAAAGGGTTTTTTTCAATTTGAAATCATCATAAAAAGTGTCTTAGCTGGCTCTTTCCGATTCATTTAAATACCTATGTTATGGGTCTACGGGCATTATAAATGTTTCAATTCTTTCAGTGCGGGGACGGTCTTTAGATGTATAAAGACGATCCCCGTGAGAGTTAAAAGTCAAGGCTAAGCCTTGTCTGTCATACGTTTTTGAGAAGCTGGCTCCGTGTGTTGTTGTACAGCCTACTATATCATGTGTTATGTGATGCACTTAACTGCTTAATATAGACATATTCATAATTAATACATATCATTTACTAGTGGTGTAGTAATTTCATGACTAATTAAGGATTAATTATTGTGGACATTTGGTAGATGTTTACTGCAAGTTGTACAATTTTGTAATCAATAATCAAATATATTAGGATTGTTGTTTTGTCACTTTTTTTTCGCAGGTAATGGTTTATGTTTTTTTACTTATAATAATTTGTTATTGGTTTGCTTGCAGGGTCAGATTGCAGTACAAGGTAGCCTCTCGGTGTTACTGGACTCTCTATTGTGTGCTTTAGGTCCATTGGCCTGTTTAACGAACCAAGTACCTCATTTAAATGCCTGTCCCCCACAGGTTCACTCTAAAACATTAGACGACATAGCCTACATCATGCCTGGCATAGGCTGAAGTGCTTGTGTTTTGTTTTTATCTTCATCGTGCACCCAGCCATGTTCATCTCCCATCAACTACACAAACAGTCATCTCCATGTTGTGTCACATGGCATGTGTTACCAATTGACAATATTGTCACAAGAAAATTCTAGTCCCATCGGTGGAAGCTATGATCAATGCATACAATTTATGATAATAATTTATTGATATTTTTTCATAGTAACCGTCTATTTGAATCTTAGTCAATATTTTTTACATTAAACACATGTTGGTATGGCATGCACTGCTTGGTATTTAAGGTGAATATTAAATTTCGAATTTGAAAATAATAAAAATTGGTATAAAAAATCCACTGTTTAATCTGTTAGTTTAGTGGTAAATTATTAAGCAAAATCACTACTGGTATTGTAGTTGAAAAAAAAGTTTGAGAGTTGTGCAAAATAATCAGAATTTTCACAAACAAAATGTATATATTGTCACTGTAAATAACTAATAGAACGGTTGAGTTATTAAAGGCAGGGCACAAATAATATGGATTTGCACAAACACACAAACCTATATTATTTTTGCCCTGCCCTTTAATAACTCAACCATTCTATTACTTATTTACAGTGATAAATGTTGTTAAAGATATTAGATATATTCACAGAACAGATGTCAAGACATTATAAGACAATCAACATTGTATCACTCGATCATAGCGTTCTAAAATCTAACCACCAGGGACAAAACAAAGGCAGCATATAACATTGTATAATTGTAAATATATTTCTACAGGTGGATATATTTTTCAGCTATTCCACTTTGTAGTATGAGGTCGTCTTTGCCACTGTGGCCTATGGATCACAGTGATATCGTAGGCCAGGCTGTAAATATTACAAATATTAGGTTAAGAGTTATAATAATGAAAGTTTCTAATTTAATTGACCTGTTTTTATTCTACTTAGTTTGCTCCATTAGTGATTTTGTTTTTGGAAAATGTCCTTTGATGACTATTTCCGACAAATCTTTCAGTATTATTCTTATCATGTACATCAAGTAGGCCTAACATCAGAGGTGACCTTCCTGATGTAGTAATAGACCTACAGACTGAATATACTTGTCATAGATAAATTATTATCGTTTTTGCTGATAGATTTGTTAAGATCATTCCTATGATTCATGTACATTTATATAACATTTTGTCTACAGTATGTTGGAGGTTACAGCTTTGTAATACTGAGATGTTAACCATCAGAGAAGCATCATTTATGTTGTCGGTTTTGCTTTATGGCTGATCTAGATCTCCTAATTGGTGGAGATGGACATTTGTACCACTTGAAGGACCAAGATCTGGGTCTACATGAGAATACTGGTACCAACAACTGTGCTTGGAGATGAAATATTAAGTTTAAGCAGCAAATTGAAAAAACGAATCCACACAAATTTAAATAAATTCAGGTAGTTGTTACCACAACTTTTTGTTTTAAAAACAATTTAAGATTTGAAACTGGTGAACCATATCGATATTCAACATATATTTTGTATGTACCACTGAGGTACTGTAGTATGTATACTATTTTGATGAAGACTGTAGCAGAATGTACAAATAGATTTTAATTTTAAAGTAGTTTAGTAAAATAAACATTAACCAATACAAATATTTATAAATGAACTATCACATCTATATATATTGCAGTAACAGAGCGGATAACTTTTCGTCATTTAGATTATTTTGTATGTGGTAAACAGAGAAAGAGACATTGATATGTGACCTTTTCAGTTTTAGACTACTAAATTGAAGATTCGTCTATTTTTATCAATTGATGATAATGTATGGGTTAGAGTTAGTTGAATTTCAACAAGGTAGCTAAACCAAGATATATAAAGCCATGGCAATATGAAGAAAAACTTTCAAGTGGGCATTACTGAGACACTTTGATGACAACAGATATGTGTTAAAAGCATTTTATCAAAGGGTCATACCTGTCAGTTGTAGGGTATGAACCCACGGCAATAATATGGCAAGCATATGTGTCATATGGCAAGCATATGTTTGATATGTTTACAAATGTTACATGATGATGTATTGTTCAACTAGTAATAATGTCTTCTCTCCAATACTCAGCGAATGTACTGCCAGCATATTTCTGTTATGAGTTTCTCATTTAAATTTAGAAGTCTCCAGGATATGTTTGTTCAATCAGTTAATGTAAACGGACTCAGTGAAGTGTTCTAGCTATTTCTCTTGTCTCACTGTTAGGCATCATATGTGCTTTTCCTGTCGTAGCGATGACCTTTTTCATTTGGTGATGGAAATTGCATTAGCAATTCCAGTAAAACAATGGATAAAAACAGTAAATAGCAGTTTGTTAAGTAAGTGAAATATTTTAAAACATTGCAGGATGCATGGATTTCTATAGTTATTTATAATCTGATAAACGATTATAACATTAATGTTTGGTTAGTGGCCTACATATACATGATTGTAGAAGTTTGTGTTTTAAATGTCTATGAAAATTTTATTAGTAGTAGACCATACACATATTTGTGTATCAGGAAAATATGGAATGTTTGGGTGATAGAATTGTTGCCCATTTTTTAATAGTAATGTAATATGGGAGTTAGAGACTATTATTGTATATACATTGTGAAGTTTCAATGAATGTTCTCAGCATTCTGTTTACTTAAATCTATATGCATAATTGAAATCACGAATATCAGTGTACATATGTTTTGTACCTGTTTAATATTAAACTTTTGGATGTTGTAAAATGGTGTTGTATTTAATTGAACACTAAGTTGTTTGATATCATCTCTATTTTCATTCAATGGAGGAAATAAATAAAAAAAAGCAGTCATGCTAATAATCATTTAGGTGTGGATAAAGATTCATATATAAAGAAGAAAACATTTTAGGCTACACTAATTGTTCATGTGACACTGAGCAAATTGCTGCTGATATATTAAAATACGCTCTCTTGTTGTTTTTTAAGGAATTTATTATATCCCTCTATATGCAGTATATTAATATAAACATTATATAGATAATTGAAACCGCCGTTTCGGATGTCTGGCCATCCGTCTGTCCGCATTTTCATTTCGAGAGCAGATCTCTGAAACCTATTGTGGAATTTTCTTCATATTGCACACACATCCCTAAGGTGGTGTAGAAGTGCCTTTAGTGAGCTATGACCTTTGACCTACTATTTGGCTCAAATCTCAGCCAAAATAGTTTTTATTTTCAATATTGCTGGTATCTGATAGCTAGACCATTACTTTTAAAAAATGTGCGGCTTTAGGGAGGGATATGCCCTGAAAAATTTCACATCCATCAAATTCAAAATGGCCGACTAATTGCCATAATTAATTTTAATATGCCTAATATCTGGCAAACCGTGCCAAATAGCTACACCATTACTGTGGAACGAAATGTGTTCTTTCAGGTAAGGATATGCCCTGAAAAATTTCAATTGATCAAATTCAAAATGGCGGAATATTGACAATAATTAACTTTAATATGCCTGGCAAGCTATGCCGGATAGCTGGACCATTACTATAAAAAAATGTGCGGTTTCGGGGAGGGATGTGCCCTGAAATTTTTTAATTTGATCAAATTTAAAATTGCCAACTATCGACCATAATTAACTTTAATATGCCTGGCAAGCATTGATATCAAATGTTACATAAGATAAAAAAGTACATACTCTCAAACCATTAGACATACTGTCAAGAAACATGAGTAAAATCTCGTGGCACGATTGACGTGTGTTTTTTAGTTTTTAGTACTTATTTTTTATTTTATTTTACAGGTGCACACCGATGTGCCAGTAGGCCATATATTGACGATGGTCATTGTGTGGTACAAGTTACAAATGTACCAAAGAAGGAAGTTGCTTTTATCTGAGCAAAATGAAAATTAAATGAAGATAAAAAATAGACATGAATGCATTTTAAAGAACGGTGTTCCGATCATGGCTCGCTCAGTTATATATCCCACTGATTTAACATGTGCTAAATGCAAAGTAACTGCTGACGACCATCCTGACATGTTTTCTAGAAACAAAACAGTGATTCCATGATCTGTTAATATAAGGAGTAAATTTTTGTCAGGCGGTGCTGGCTGATTCTCCTCACACTATCTACCACCGTATAGGAGGGAGCCATCAGCTGGATAATTAGGCCAATGTTCGTTTCAAATCTGAAAACAAACAAGATCTTCATTCTGCTCCACTAGCGTGTTTTACTTAAAATCTTAGTGAATATAACATCATAATGTTGGGCGAGCTTCATAGACGATGATCTAACATTAAACCAGCAAAAAAACATTCATTTGTAGTAAAAACTTAGGCCTAGGGCCTACTGGTGCCTACAGTCTGAATACGTTCTGAAAACTTTAAAAACACCCCTCAGGCAATGCATAGCCTAATCCTGCTATGCGTAATGAATCTCATAGCCATATGCGAAGCCCCAGAAGTGACATTTAAATAGGGCTATTATTGTTTTCAACTCAACATCAAGTTATTAACTCACTAATTATATCGATAAATTTGCAATCTCAATATATCTAGGCTTATCAAGTTGTGAGTTCTATTATAGTGAGTTATATTATATTGAGTTTAATTAATGTTGTCCTGCAGTCTCACACTGTTATTACTATACGTTGGTCTATAGCATTAAATCAACATTGACTCAACGACTGTGGCAGTGGAAGTAGTTAATCTGTTCCCTGACTCCCGTTATTTTAATCTGACACTACACACTGCCATCACATCTGAGAAAATAGCAGTAGGCCTACTAGCACGTTTTTTTGTACCTTCCCCTACCTGTCATTGACTGGGGTATGCCTAGTAACATATGCCTATACCACCCAAACTAATTCAAACAGTTTATGTTTAATAGATCGGCTTTGAATAATGAACTGCACCACAGTCCCAGATCCTGGTCCCAGCCCAGGGTCACACAGGGAGTAGCTAGCTGTGAAACGCAGTGACGTCACTGGGTGAAAACAAGGTTATATAACACCCCCTCCCCCATACTTCATTCTGTAAAACGCAGTGACGTCACTCGGTGAAAACAAGGTTATATAAGAACCATCCCTCATACTTCATTGTATTAGCCAGCTCGGTGAAAACAAAGGAGGTCGAGGTCATGGAGTTTCACAGATTTGACCTATTTCCATTAGGGTAGGCCTACCCGATTATCCCTAATAGACCGGATATAGGCCTACTAATAAACACAGAGACGCAGTTGGGGGGCGTATTTATCAGGAGTTTATTATGGGCACTGAAATCAATGTGCAGTCTATCAATATAGGTGTCGACTTGAGGTGTAAAAAATAGATGTTACAGATCAAGGCTAACCCTGTGCACTCTATGGATCGTTTCGCCGGGAATTCACAACATTACACGTGCAACGCATGACCACCACCCCCAATATATTTGTTGCTTAATTGTGAAACAGCTGCATCTTAGCTTTCCTGAGCCCTTTAACCGCCAAATTATTCAATCTGAATTTTCACCCTCTTAAAGTTGTGTCTCGCTGACGCGATCCACAACTTCAAGTGAGTGAAAATTATTCTGATTTGACAAAATGGAGGTCAACTTTTTTCAAATGTTGCTGGTTGATATCACATTTTATTTTTAGCAAATGTGTTACTTAATGTGCTAATAAAAAATGAAAACCCGAATATATGTGACACCGGCGGTTAAAGGGTTAAAACAATGACCCTGAAGCCCGGCACAAGCTCTACTTCAGTGCCGTCAGGCTCTAGTTATATTTTTGCTTACTTAACCGTGAAATTTTGACCTTGAAGGTGATATTGAATTATCAAAATATTACCAGAAATAACAGGGGCAGATTTATACCCTGTCGGAAGGTAAGCATTGGCGCCAAAAGTCATAGAGGGGTGGGATAACACAAGTAGCAAGTGTATGGGGGGGGGTGGATCGATCGTGTTGCCGACATGAATATGTTGAAGGTTTATGCTCCACCATCTTCCATTAACTCCTTCGTCGGGACGACGGGATTAAATAATGCTCATTAAATAATTCTTCAGGTATTTCTCACTTTATTGAAGTCTAGACATTCATATAACACACAGTTCCCAAGCTGAGCGCGGCTATCGGTGCCATGCGGCTAGGCCCCTGAGCTCTTGACGGGACGTCCGCCCCTTCAGTGGCTTTGAGTTAACTGACTGGTGCGCCTCGCTACAGGCACGCTCGCATCGTGGCGTGGTCAAGACAGAACGAGGCTTGGCGGTCCCAGTCACCCGTCAGTGATCGGGGAAAGCCGATCAATTCCGGACGGTGAGACGCTAACCCCACAAGTGCAATTAAAAGTCATGGCAACTCATAATGTTTGTACAAACAGTTAATCAATTGAGGCAACACGTATGAAATCTTATATAACATTAACACAACCCCTTCTTTCCGAAGACTTAAAAAAAATTACGTACACTTTTGCACTCGCTCTACACATTGCAATCGTAATTTTTATCTGTCTATATTATATCTTTGTTGTTTTTATTTCTATCGTCACATTAGCCTCCTAGGCTTTATTGTTCAATCAATTACAGGTCAATTACACATACATCTTTCTCATCTTTAAATTATGTCCAATCACATTCTGTTGCCAGACCTGGCTTTAGAATTATCTGAGCTAGAAATATTGTAAGTTTCTAATGTAAGTAATAAAACGTATATTTTTTATTTATGCTGACAATGATTAGGCATACAAATCATATATCCCCAGGATACATGTATGCCGGGAATTGTGACCCAGATCGTGCTAGACCAGTCGCCCTTTGGATGTAATAATTATACCGGGCAATATTTACTATAAATCCAACAGATAAGTCACCAGATTTTCTGATATCCTATTTAATCCGACAAATATGCTGACATCCGACAAAGAAGATTGGAAAATTTGACCCATTGCAAACACTTCATATTGATTATTTTTTATCGGATTTTATCATATTTGTTGGATTAGGTAGGATTTCAGACAATCTGGTGACTTATCTGAAAAGCAGTTAAAATGAAATAATCATTGGTTTTATCTCACATAAACGAATACTGTATAGGCCTAAGATATGTATAATATAGGCCCATATTAGATGTACAATATTATATGATCAGAAAAATAAACATACATGCATATAAAATGGCAGACATCTGATATCTGTTAAACCAGATAGCTAGACCATTACTACAAAACAAAATGTGCGGTTTTAGGTAGTGATATGCCCGATATACGGGCGCATTTCGTTTCCGTAGCAGATCTTAAGTGCCCGACCATTGGCCATTATTAACTTTAATATGCCTGATATCTAGCAAACCGTGCCAGATAGCTGGACCATTATTACTATAAAACAAAATGTGCGGTTTCACGCAGGGATATGCCCTCAAAATATTCAACTCGATCAAATTCAAAATGGTAGACTATTGGTCATAATTAACTTTAATATGCCTAATCTCTGACAAACCGTGCTAGATAGCTAGACCATTACTATAAAACAAAAAGTGCTGTTAACCGGGTTTCAGAGGAGGATGCACCCCGAACAATTTTGACTTGATAAAATTTAAAATGCTGCCTATCTGTCATTATTTACTTTCACATGCCCGATATTAGATAAGCCGTGCTAGATGGCTAGACCATTACTGTAAAACAAAATGTGAGGTTTCAGGGGATGATGTACACTGAAAAATTTAAACTTGATCAAATTCAAAATAGCCGACTATCGTCCATTATTTACTTCAATATACCTTATATCTAGTAAACCATAGGCTACTATAGATAGCAAAACCATTACCATAAAACAAAATGTGAGGTTTCAGGGGAGGATGCTGCCAGAAAAATTTCGACTTGATCAAATTCAAAGTGGCCGCCTATCGGCCATAATTTACTTTCACATGCCCATTATTTAGTAATCCGTGTTAGATGGCTGACCATTACTATAAAACAAAATGTGACGTTTCAATGGAGAATGCACCCTGGAAAAAATCGCCTTTGATTGATCAAATTTAAAATGGTTGGATATCGGCCATTACTAAGAATAGTTTCTATATTCTTGCCATTACTTAATTTCACATGCCTCATATTTGGTAAAATAACCGCCAGACAATTACTCGATCGAATTCAAAATGGCTGACCATCGGCTATTATATACTTCAATATGCCCGATATCTGGTAAACCTTTGCTATAGATAGCTAGACCATTCCTAAAAAACAACATGTGTGGTTTTATGGGAGGATACACCCTGAAAAAATTCGACTTAATCAAATAAAGAATAGCTTGTTTTAAAAACCCTGAATTTTTTTAACTTGATCGAATTCAAAATAATACAAAAAGCGTGTCGGTTTGCTGTCTTTCTGTATGTATGTCTGTCCGTCCGTGGTATTACCGGGTACTTAAAAAGTGATGAACGGATTTGCATATTTTTTTATCTGATGTGTCTCGAGCCAAGAAAAATCGGTTAGATATTAAGAATGATCCGGGCAGAGATTTCTATGAAACTTTTTACCCGTGTCTCGGGCCAAGGACCAATTCACTAAATTGTGGGAAATATCTGGTCTAGTTCTTATAAGGCCTACTGACTTAGCCTCTTAGGCGTAATTGTCCTGATTTTTGTTAATAACGCTACACAAAATCGCTTCAATCAAATTCCGATTCGGGGCGAGAGCGCTTGGACCTCTGTGGTTTTGTTTTGATGGGAGTGAAGGAGGAGGGGGGGGGGGACGAAATATATAAGAGCACTTTAAATTAAAGTACGTGGATCGTCACAAATTGTTGAACATAATAGGTTGTAGGCCCATCCGCATGTGCAGCATGATTGATCAACATTCTAAGGAGTGGGGTCCGTCACAAGTGAATATTATGAATCATTGAAGCTGAACAACTGTTAATTGTTGATGTGAGCTTGCATATTATAATTACATCATAAACTATTATAAAACTATTTTTCTAAAAAGAAAAAGTTATTTTGTGCCTTCATTGATTACTAGAAGGGGTTTGACACAATATGGCGGTCTGGATATTGGTCCAAGCTTATTGCAAGTGGTATATCAGGAAAGGCTTTTAAAGTGATTAGAAATATTTACCAGTGTGTTAAATCCTGTGTTTCCATGAATGGTAACACATCAGATTATTTTATGTCATATACAGTGAGGAGTGAAACAAGGAGAGAACCTTTCACTTTTGTTATTTTCCCTATATATTAATGACCTTGAAAACTTTTTAGTGCATAAAAATGTAAACCCCGTGACTGTAACTGACGAAATAACAGGTACGTACCTTAAGATATTTTTTACTTTTGTATGCAGATGACACTATAATTATTGCTAATGATACTGAATCCCTACAAACAAGTTTAACTCACCTATCAGACTGTCAAAAATGGAAATTAACAATAAACATTTTTCGAAAACCCAATGGAAAGGTAATTTTGTATTTCAATATGAAGGAAAGGATTTAGAAATTGTACAAGAATTTAAATATTTAGGTGTAATATTCAATTACAACGGATCATTTGTTAAAAACAGAAAACACGTGTATGAGCAGGCTCAAAGAACCATGTTTAGTCTGTTAAGACGCAGTAGACAATTGATCTACTAATCGAGCCAATTGTCACATACGGCTGCGAAGTGTGGGGTTTTGAAAATTTAAAAATATTTAAAATATATTCTAGGAGTAAAAATGTCAAACCCAACGTATATGGTAGGCCTACTTGGTGAAACTGGCAGATTCACTGTAAATATTACGATTAAAACTCGCATGATTTCATTTTGATCAAAATTTATATTATGTGAGAAAAATAAATTGTCTGTTGCTACATGTATAGAATTCTGTTTTCTAAGCATGTTAATAATATAACAATTTCGAAGTGGTATGGCTAACTAGTATCAAACAAACCTTGGATAACTGCGGTTACAGTTATATGTGGTTACAGAAATTCCCACTTATTGTACAGAGTTCATTGCAGGATCAGTATAGACAAGACTGGAATAATGTTTTCAAGTAAATATGACTTATATCGATTATTTAAAGATGACCATAACCTAGAATCCTACCTAAAACACGCGTCACCTACAGTTCGAAGAATAATATGTAAGTTTAGAACATGTAATCATAAACTCCCAGTAGAATCAGGCCGATATGCTAACCTACCAAGGTATACCCGATATTGTAGGCCTACTAACTGTAATATGCAACGTGTTGGCGATGAATACCATTTTCTATTAGAATGCCATGAATTACAGGAACTGATAAATGAATTTTTGCCACAACTAACCCTGACATGTATAAATTCCAACAGTTAATGAGCTCACAAGATGGAAAATTAATTATCAAATTGTTTAAATTTATTAAAGGTGGATTCAACCATCTTCAACTATACATATAATAATTTGCCAAATCATTATACTACTGTACGGTACCACTTCTAAATATATCTAGGAATGTGTATATACTAAAAACTTTCACTATGGTTTTTTACACTGTTGTATCACTATGTTTTCTACAGCTGTATCTATATGTATTTCTATACATATACTCCATGCCTCCATGTGAGGCAAGAGTTATTATAAGCCTTGAACCTAGTATTCAAGAATGTACGCCCGAAATGTTATAAACAAAATTCTATCCACATAAAGAACTATTTGAAATGAAAGTCTAAAAGTTGTTTACATTAATCCTTCCAGCTAAAAGTTTACTCTACGTGGTTTCCTCGTGGCAATTTTAGCCAACATACTTTTTAGGTGGTAGGTCGTCACGATGGTATCAGGTCGTTTCGGCCTCTTACCTGTTCGGCCCCCTCCCGTTCGGCCCCTCACCCGTTCGGCCCCTTACCCGTTCGGCCCCCTAATATACAATGCTTCCCCTGGCCTGTCAGTCACTGAGTCAGCGTCGTCAGTGCGTTACCCGTTCGCCCCCCTACCGTCGTACATACAGCTATACTATAGGCCTACTACTACTACACTGAACCGCGAGACACAACTTCAAGTGGCTGAAAATTACTTGTCTGAACAGCCTGCTCATCTGCTCCTAGGCCTACATTGTGAAAACAGGCCGGAATAATACTAGATAACATATAATATAATCATTAAAATTGTTTATCGGTAATTATGTTCAGCCTCAGCACTAGAACAATCTCGAACAAATCAGAAAGTTCAGAAAAATTGCCTTAGTAAGTGAGTCGAAACGCCGTGATGTTTTAAAACAACCCTTCCAATGTTAGTTCAATTTACTGTTATCTTATTGATTCTTTGAACCACTAATTTAACATTTTTATCCTCACGTTTGGCTTCCAAGCATTGCCTGTTCGGCCCCCAAGTAGGCCCCTACGTACGTTATACCCGTTCGGCCCCCTATAATGAATAGGTCTATTGCGTTGGGAACTAGAACTGATATATTATGAGCCTTTGTATAGGCCTTAAACATATTTACTTATCTATGAATCTTATTATATTATACAATAATTCACAATTTGTAAACGAATGAAGCAGGTCATTTCACCTTTAAGCACGATCAGAATATCGCGTGTGTAGACATTGCCGCGATTATTATCATTTCATATATTTTAAAACAACTAATTATAAATATATATCAGCTCTTTCTTACATTTATATTATAAAAATTATATTGAGTCGAAATACCCAGTTTTTATTGGTAAGCGAGTTCACAGCTTACCAATCTATCACTTACAGTTTCAATCCAAGCTTTTACTCCAGCCTTCACAACTCACCAGTTGTCATCTGCTCGTAGTAACATCACCTTCTCCGAGATATCGCTCTGTTAACAACTCAACTTGTGTCATTTGCTCCAGGGTTGGCCTACTGCTCACCGAGGTGCGACTCCCTTCACAACTCAACTTGTGTCAAACTGCTCTGTAGTAGTGCTCACCTTTTCCGACGTACATAACTTCCATCATAACTCATTGTATCATGTCATCAAATTAATTAAGTTACATAAATGACTTTTAAATAAAAAAACACGCTTGGCTTAGATATGAAATATACGCAGCCTGATCTTTCTAAATTAAAACGCGATTGTTTCAAATAACGTGATAAAATGTCTGTTGTGATTATACATGTCTATTTATGTCAACTGTATAGACTATAGTGGGGGGGGGGGGGGCATATGTCTATGCATGTCTGAGTAACACGAATGAAGTGAAGAACAAGTCGGTGACTATATATTATAAACAAAGTGTTTTATTTACCCTAAGTCTATATTAAAATAATGTTATATTTTAGAGCTCACAGGGCTGGGCAGGTGATCGTTGGTAGGGGCCGAACAGGTCAACATGCCATGTCACCCACGACACCTCTGACCTGATGACTTATGTATACTAGGGGGCCGAACGGGTAAGAGGCCGAACGGGAAAGGGGCCGAACAGGAAAGGGGCCGAAACGACTGGCATTCGTCACGATTCATCAACATGAACAATTATTAGCTTACATGTAGGCCCACCCGAATGCGCAGCATGATAAACGCCCCAAAGTGTGGGGTCTGGCACTCGATAAGGGGGCCACCATTAGATTCCCAGGGGGGGGGGGGGCAGGAGTATTTTTGAAATAAATAATTTTGGGCGGACTCTGCGTGAAATAAATAATTTCCTTCAAGAACTCTAATAGTGGCCCCCTAAATTTATAAATGGATCAGTAAAGCGAAACAACTCTTCAAAGTGTAATTGAATGCCGGTTAAAAAATACACTGAAGGAATTGTATTCATGACGAGGTATTATTAGTTCTAACAAGGCCCGTCGGCGACGGAATTTATTGGGCCTCAGCCTCTAATCATCGTTTAAAAGTGAAAATCATATGAAACAAGAGCACACTCGACAATAGCCCGCCGCCATTTTTGAAATTGTCCGAGAACTGGTTATTAGCAGCATGCAGTACAAATTTGAGCAGGATGCAAGAAAAACTTTTGAAGTTATCGCGCCTACACAGCAAGATTATTAACGTAAAATGTGAAAAAAAGTAATAAATCAGTCATTTTGAATATATTTTTCTGCCATTATTGAACTTGTCCGAGACATGGTTACTAGCAAGATGCAGAATAAATTTGAAAAAGATACATGAAAAACTTAGTTATCGTGCCCACAAGGGAATGTTAACGCCGAAGCTGTGACCCCAATTGCAGCAGCCCAACTTTTTTAATTAAAAAAATTAATAGGTGGGCTAAAAATGACCGTAAGTCTGTTCAATTGTTCAATTGTAATAGTCTAGATATCTGACAAGGTTTTACAGTTATCAAGTATATTGAAATCAAAAGTGGCCACAGGTCGGCCATTTTTAATTTGATCAAGTTGAAATTCCCACGGTATATCCCCACCTGCAACTGCACATTTTGTTCAATGGTAATGGTCTAGCTATGTGGCATGGTTTTCCGGTTATTACGCATATTGAAGTCAAAAGTAACCGCAGGTCGGCCATTTTGAATTTGTTCAAGTCTAATTTTTTCATGATATATCCCTACCTGAAACTGCACATATCGGTCGATAGTAATGGTCTAGCTATCTGGTCCGGTTTTCCAGATATTAATCATGTTAAAAAGTTAATGGCCGATAATCAGCAATTTTGGCCGCCATGACCTAGTTTCGGAGCAGATCCCTCACCCCCTCCAAGCTGTGTTTGAACCGAGGATATATATCTAATTCATACTGTAACGTTATTATATTAGTACAATTGGGTGTGCGAACAAAATAACAACATATATATGATACAAATATAATTTTATTATTTCAAATATATAATTACATGATTTTATTATTTCAAATATATAATAACATTTTTTTAAATAATATGTGTACATTATGACTTTATTTTTGGAAAAAGTCGGTGACACATGTTTGCTTCCTTTTATAAACGTAATCTGTTTATCATAGTAAAATAACAAAGGAGTATTTCGGTTTGCAGGAAGTGTCTTAATTATCTTAATTAATAATTGCTTTAATCTGTTTTAATTGTTAATTCAACCGAATAATAATGTTTTCATATGGTAGTCGTAATGACTCCAAGCAATATCACTCAACTAGGTGTTGACAGATCGCCGTGATCAAATCTAACACATTTCACTGTGTATAAATGAAATGAATCGGGCTTTAGGCCACCTTTGTGCACATATAGGCTAAACTGGGCCAGGAGAACCTCCTGAGGCTGGTGAGATGATTGAGATGACACTGTCCTCCAGGATTCGAAATTCGAGCCCTGGCGGTCTGAGGCCGAGCACGCTACCTCTCGGTCACGGAGGCTCCCCACAATACTGACTTTCACACGTGGATGGGGAAGAAACATTTTTGTTTCTTTCAAACCGCCGAAACCGGGAACCGAACCCCGGACTCTGGCGTGAAAGGCAGCGGTGCTAGCCACTACCCTAGGGCCCC
The DNA here is from genome assembly GCA_964017125.1 of Flabesymbios commensalis. NCBI lineage: Eukaryota > Metazoa > Annelida > Polychaeta > Terebellida > Flabelligeridae > Flabesymbios > Flabesymbios commensalis. The sequence continues at coordinate 96,990,937 of OZ024902.1, forward strand.
CGCCCTTCACTGTGTATAGCACTGTGCAAGTCATTACTTGGGCGGGCGGCTTATTGTTCCGACTTTCATGTTGCCAGACGTGCGACTATTGTCTTCCTGTCATTGCAGGGCTTTACATACGGTTTAATGCTGGGCCACTGCCTTTGACACCGTACCCCAACGGGACACTTTATGCAATGATTTAACCCGAAATTTGATGACGGAGGCGGACATCAGAATGGAAGAACATAAAAGCAAAAAATACATTGGGCAGATCCGTTCCCGTCAAAACCATGACGAATGTAGAAGATGACGGAACATCGTAGGACGGATCTCCGATAATCGGTCATTTTTGCCACCATGACCTAGTTTCTATCCGAATCTTGCCCAATTTCGAACTCATTCGAGCTATTAGTGAAATGGATATATGGTATAAATTTTGGAGCACTACATAAAAAAATGTTGTAGATCGGAAAAAAGTCAGGGTCATAGGGGTCACAGAAAGGTCAAATGTGAAACTAGTCAAGCTTTAGTCACGATTACCCTGTATTTGAAGTTTAATGTGCATTCCAGTTACGCGAAACAAGTTATAGTGCTTAAGGTGGCGGACAGACGGACGGACGAGCCTGGTGACGACATTAAGCATCCGTCAAAATTTTGGCTGAGGCCTGAAAGAATGACCAACCATTTGAGAACTTTGAATCGTCATATCCAAAATTTACTTATCACTAGCACAGCCACAAGTGTCTGTCAACGGTAATAACAAAAACAAAATAATATGTAAAAAATAGTGTTATCCACTGAAAGATGATGAAACATAACGATTAAAATTATAGAAAATTTATTTGACAAAGAGAACAAACTGTTCATGACGAAATACATTAAAACTAGACACAAAATGTGGGATAGTGTAAGCAATTGACGGAGGTTTAGATCAGATATTTACTTTGTCTTTACTAGCCAGGTACATAATATACAGGTCAAAAATAACTTATCCGTTTAAACAGGGTATTTTGACAGAACATTGAAAACCTGCACATGATGAAGTCGATGGATAACAAATTAAAAATCTATCGCGATTAATCTATATGCTGATATATATTTAAACATTAATAAAGGTTTGAACATTCACCTCGTACACCACACAAGTATGCATAGTCAAAAATACCTTTTAATTACACCGGGTAAATTGAAGAGTGACTCTTTATCCCCCATAAATAGAAATATATTTTTGGATAACTAGATATCCCCACTTAAGATAATAATTATATGCATAATCTACACGGGCGGAAAGAGACAATATCACAGTGAATCATTATAACTTAATTCGTTGAGCAATTCCATTTATTCCACATATAAATTAGTATTTCTGATATTTATAAATTGAAATCAACATTCAATATTTTAACAAAACATAATATTACTAAACATTATCACTGAGTGAAACATACAGAATAATACATATTTGGAATGCTTTTTCTTTGCACATTCATGTCTTAGTGCACAATTACATGTATAAAAATACGTTAGTTCACATTAAATAACACTGTATATTTATAGGGTTGTCACTTATGCCTTATGCAGTAGCACCATAAGAATATATCCAAGAAGGAATGACTAAGTAATTATTACAAAAAAGATTACGATGATACAGGTTGAAAAAAGATCACGTGAAAATATTTTGTACGATATATCAATAAGAAGAAAAGATTTTCTGAAGCTCAATATGATACAACGATGCAAAGAAAATATTTTACTAGTATCGACATAAGTCCCGTTTTTTTTGTTAGATTTGTCATGTACCATCAATCTAATGTTGTTTGGTATGACAATGATGATGGTTCAAAAATAGAAATTGTAGCTCTAGTCCCCATGCAATTGACTAAATAGTGGAGGGCATTTTAATCAAATTATTCAATATATTGTATTGGTACAGGATAAGGTTGCGTTTGTGAATAGCAGCATCATTGATAACAAATTACACAGGATAATTATACTTCAATTTAGTTGACATATTTTTGTTGCGCTTTTTTAATATCACACTTACAGCTGTCCTTTGTCGACAATCTTAACCCTTTGACCGCCAGGTTATTCAATAGGAATTTTCATCCACTTGAAGTTGTGTCTCGCTACCGTGACCCACAGCTTCAAGTGAGTGAAAATTATTCAGATTAGAGTAAATGAAGGTAGACTATTTTCAAATCTTGCTGATCTAAGTCACGTTTTATCTTTAACATGGTAACATGTTAAAAAAAAACCTTTGGTTGAGATGTTTTTTACAAATTAATTCAGCGGTTTAAGGCTTAAATCAATCTCCATCCTCAGGACCGAACAATCTGTAAGTAACGTCATCTAGACTGTTAGAAACTGGAATCTGTAAATCTGGCAGCGTGTTATCCTGGCTACCAGGACTGGTCGTGTCTGGTAGGCTGCATGGAGGCGAGAAGGGCTGCTTGTTCTCTTCTAAATCATTCAGCACTTTGTTATAAACGCCAATGGGAGACTCTGCTTGTGCTAATCTCATAGAATTCCTGTAAATTATAACTCACTTATAGTATTGTGTCCTAAAAATGTCTTGAATATTAAAATATTAAAACACCCAGCAAACATGTATAACATTTGTACAATGTTGGACCAACGTCGAAGACGTTGCAACGACGTTGTACAAATGTTATACAAATGTTTTGTGTTTGCTGGGCAGTCACAATTTATAGTTATATTGCAAGATGTACATTTTAAACAAGTGTATTCATTGTAGATGTACTGTTAGAAGATCTGCTTTATGTACAGAATAATTAGGTAGCGTGCAAAATATTTACATAATACCAGCTGCCCATCAAACACCGATAGTGGTCTTGTATTCTTTAAATGTTCGACCGCAGTCTACGACAAACATTGAAACAACATAATGCCAATAGCTTGTGCCTGCTGTGATAGCCAGCTCGCGTCATTACAGCAAAAAAGTGTGTAATAAATGTTAATTCTCACTGCGTGACAATCTCTGCTACAGGCCTCAGACCAAGACGGTGGTAGAGGTCTGACGTGGACGGAGTTGTGGCGCTGTGAGGACGCTGCTGTAATACTGGTGTTGAGGTAGATGGGGTAAGTGCTAGGTTATCTGTGGTGTAAAGGGGCTGTGATGGGGTGCAGGGTAAAACTCCTGGAAAACAGGTTAATCTTTGTAACAGTCAATCATCTTACACCAAAGTTATTGCTGAATTTTAATAAAGATGTCACTTGATATTAAATGGACTTTAGAAGGTAGCAGATACCCCTTGCACTTTTAAAACCACATTATATTTATGAGCTACACCAGTGCTAATCATCACAAAGTATGACACATTTTTATTCAGTTATAACATTAACCTACTTACAACAATACACATCAGCTATATATGTAAACATACATTTTGTCTGCAAGCCAATGTTACAACGACGAGACAGAAATGTAACATCAGACACTCAATTGCAAGAACGTATTGATCAAGATCAAGATCAAATCACTCTACAATCATTTTTCTCAACATAACAGTTTGTTGGTAACAGACCTTTCAATTCACTCAACTTACACTAAAAATGTACAGATTTGCTTTAGTTGTGGCTCATTAAAGTGCAAGGCAGATCTCATCATATACATTATATAACTTGTGAAATTCAGGTGCAGGAAATGAAACAAGTGGCATACACATGCAAAACGAACAGTGCATTACACCGTCCTTAATTAGCAGCCAAAGTGGTGTATGTGCATACGATCCTTTGGCTGCTAGGGAACGATATATAAATTGTTAGGTTTCCCGGGCATGCAGAACAACCTAAAATAAAGACAAATAGCAATGTTATTTACATCTGGTTGGTCAATGGAAAGAGTCCCAGAGTTCTGTAGAGTTCAGTTGTTGAAGGCATTGGAGGAGGACTAGCTGTCTTTACAGGAGACAGGCATATAACAGGGACAGAGCTCATAGCAGTAGAATGATGGCTTGGACCTATACATGCACACAACCAACACTTTACAATCCATCACAACTATATCACAAAAACATAATTCAAATGAGAAGTTTGTGCTAATTATCTTCCCTTTACTATATCACATCACATAAGACCACAGGTGTAGCTTTTTGTAGACACACAAAGAATATAAACCACCATTGGGGTTGGAGGAGGCAATTAATACTGGGCAGTCCTGTATCAGACCACCACAACTTTGGTTATACACTGTACTCAACCTTTTTGCTTTCGTAATGTCTGTAATTGGCATTTTGTTTGGCATCAAAAAGTGGGCCACACTGTTGTTAATTTAAAATATTTAGAAAAAAGAGACAAATTTGAGTGTACTCAACATGGACGATTGAGTCTTTCAGTAAGTTTTTGCTGAGAAGTCCTAGCAGTGACATTAAAAAAAATAATGAACCATGGTTTCACCAACACCACAAGAGCAAGCAAGTACATACATATAGACAGGGATATATCCTAACCAATCTAATAAACATGTCTGTCAAACTTTTCTCAACGGTTTCTATTGTGTTTTTTCCCGTAGATTTCAAATCTGCCAGATACCATTCGAGATTTTGCATATTTAATTAGCTAATTTGCATATTTCCAAAATGGCCGCCAAAAAAAAGTAATCGGCTAGGAAAGAGATGAGCTTTCAGTTGTGGCATGACGAATCACAACCTAGTATGACAGATAGATGCTTTACAGCAATCTGTATTTCTATAACCTGGAGATCTAACTGAGCTAAATTGTTACTTAGAATACATGTAGTTAGAAGAATCACAAGGATGCGTTATCAATCTCCACCTGCATTGTGGTTTATATGTCAGTGGTTTAGGAAGGCTAGACCTGTGGTCCCTTGATGGTGTCAAGAAATGCTGTAGGGAAGATGGTGCTGATAGGCAATCCAGTAAATAAAATTGTGTTGTTCACAATCCAGAGCGAAAAGGATATAATTACATACATACATATAGACAGGGATATATCCTAACCAATCTAATAAACATGTCTGTCAAACTTTTCTCAACGGTTTCTATTGTGTTTTTTCCCGTAGATTTCAAATCTGCCAGATACCATTCGAGATTTTGCATATTTAATTAGCTAATTTGCATATTTCCAAAATGGCCGCCAAAAAAAAGTAATCGGCTATGAATACAATCACGGTAATCATAGAAATGTGTTTTTTTGGCCCTAAGTTCGGGTTTTGAGATCCCATAATAACATTTTGACGACAATGTTATTTTTGGGGTCACTGGAAGGTCATAGGTCACGTGACCATTGAAATACAATATCCCACCTTTACGTTTTAGCAAAAAGTGCACAAATGGACTTTTTGGGGATAAAATGATGATTAGAATGCCTGATATTATATATTAATTTCAGATAGTTACATCTCGTACACAAGACTATATTTATTAATACAAGATGGCCGCCATAATTCAAAATGGCCGCCAGCCGAGCCTAAAATCAGGATATCTGAGCTTCTAGATATCATATTTAAGCGATCTTAGTGTCTAGATTGGGGTGTTGTGGATCAAGGAATACAATGTCAGACATCATTATACTTTCAAATGATTTTTGATGTCTTTTTGATCTCTATAGTTTGATATTTCGGCAAAATTGTGTTATATCATAGTTATATTTGAATAACTCCAAGAATGAGGTTATCATCCGCACACTGTTCTGAATTCACATGCTAACATGATTTAAAGTAAAACCATAAGCATCACATGTATATGACAGCGATAAAAGAGATAAATAGACATATCATTTACATTATAATACGGCACTGTTATTTTGTAGCGTATGTAGAACTACTACCCAGAACTACTACCCAAGGGATAAACATCATATTTTCTGGAAAACTGACACGGCGTGTTGTAAACGTTTGGGCACCTGAAATGATATCTACATATATTTAGGATAACAACCTCGGTGCACAACCTTGCAAATCGACTAAATAAATTGGAAATTGGCAGGAAGCCAATAATGGCGGCCATTACCGAAAAACTTGAATTTGTCAATATCTCGGTCAATATTTAAGATAATTTGCTTTTAAAGTTGTCTAGACCGGTATTTTCAGGGTCAAGGATCAATATAAAACCAGTCCTGAAGTAAATATGTATACCAGTTGGTCTATATACACACAACTCTGCTTTTATGTTTTGGAAATAATTTTTCACACTGTATATTAAAAATCACTTTTGATAGAAAACATCGTGAGCGTACGATGTCATAACAATGATAATGTTTATTGATCAAAAACTTGATAATAGAATAAGTATTAGCCCTTGCAGTGATATAGCATTTGGTATTATAATCACTTCATAACATAGTCAGTCTAAGGGGTACTGGGATGATTGCTAATAGTAGTACTTTTCGCACCCACCTGGGGAGGGCCATTTGGGATCTGTCCTGTCTGTTGCATGTTGGGGAAGCTGCAGCCTACACGTGGCTGGCTATAATATTGTGGTGGATTGCCAGCGGGGTAGCCTGTTTCCTCCACTCAATAGTGGTATCAATGCAGCTCCCCCATCAGTACAGGCACTGATGTTGGCCATGCTACAGCAATACAGGCAATAGTGTTTGACATTAGGTCTCTCATGTGGAATGAATGGAGTTACCCTCAACTATTGTGACTCTTGAGGACTATCCGACTAGAGGATAGCGGAGCTGTGCTAAAGGCCTCCGTGTTTCAGCATTAAATTGCATATCAGTCTTTGATTGCTGGGCATGTCTGAGGGTAAATCCCCTAGACATGCCCAGAACATCGGGCAGTAACCCACCATGCCCTATCACCCCACGCTCACGTCATCAAGGTATCAAGGTGTTGTACGCAGCTACCTTTGCTTAGATATTTCTGACAGTCTTCTACATAGCAGGGGATTTTTCTTCTTTTACTCCAGCAGTTTTTGTTGCAACCCTTCTTGCAGCCACTTGTCATTGTGTGTGTCATATATGGTGGCCTTGGTGGGTTTGTAGATTTACCTAGGATCAGTTTATCATTTTATACAACCCGTCCATAGTCCTCAGGCTTGCAGGTAAGCTTGGCTATGTAAGCTGACTTGTCAAGTGCTGTTTCCAATGCTGCCCGCTTTAGATGATGTTCTAAAGCAAGGGGGGTGGCAGTAATTTCAGCAGTGATTTGTTATTATAAAACTTGATGAATCGGAGTTTATATAGCTATATCACAGCCTTCGAAGTTGGATTATGTGTTCACAAGAAGCTACTTTGCCTGGTCATACACATCTACCGTTATTTCAATGTGAGCACCATGGCATCATCAGCTATCATGCTAGTTCCGTTTTCTGCGAACAATGATGGAGGCATATTGTTATTTGCCGAAGAGTAGAAATGTCATTACTCTTGTCAGACGAATCAATTTCGCTTATAATACTATTTTAGTTTCTGGTTCTGAGTCTACTCATTCGCGGGTGACAAGAGCTTCCTATAATTATAATCTTGAAAGTAATGGCAGCTTTGGACACCATTTCTTTCACATCAAGACCAGAAGCTCTGCTGAACATAACAAAATAGCTAACAGGGAGCGATCCAAGTGGTTTTCAAGACTTTTTCCAACATGACTCGCTTTCTTGCTTTTCTATGTCAGACATGGTACCAGGAGGAACAAAGTGATCCTTCCATTTGTTCAACTAAATTTCACTTAGGTGGTGGATAAAACAGAGTGTACTAATTACAGTCACATACATTGCATTGTATATTTGGTGATTGGTCGTTCATCTCAAGACAGCTATCCATTCACGAGTTTTGCCGCTGCAATGGGTCATGCAAACTTTAGGGCACTGTCATTTATTCACATTATTAGCGGACGAGATACCATCGGCTATTCATTCTCTACTGGCATGTTAAAGTTGGCTGAATGATATAACTACACTGGTAGACTTTGCTGATGATGGTGCTCCCATTGAAATCACGATATATGTGTGTGACCAGTCACAGCAGCTTTTTGTGAACTCGTATTTCAACAAGAGAAGGCTGTGATATGAATACGCTCAGAGACAAAACGTTCCTAAATATTATTATTAAGTCAACACTGCTGAAGTTGTTGCCACCCAATAAAAATGCCTTCCAGCAGCATATAAAGCATGCAGCCAAGCCATCCTCAAGCCTTAGGACTATGGATGGGTTGTAGAAAATGGCAAGCTGATTCCTGTTCAGTCTACATGTACAAACCCACCGTCGCCACCACATATGATTCACAAAATTTCATCCCTGCATGAAGGATTGCAACAAGAACTGCTAGTATGAGAAAAGGAAAATCCCTGCTAATTATGATGTGACTGTCGGTGATCCCCAAGCAAATGCAGCTTTGCACAACACAACACATAAGCCTTATAATTAAATAGCATAACTGCATCATATACTTTTTAGGCACACTCACTTTCAATAATCTTATAACCGATATACAATGAAGTTGTGTGCATGTTGCTTCCTGCCACTAGTTCCTTCTACAGTATTATTTTCAGCGCTCTTAATTTTTGTTTCATGTAACATTCGGCTAATTATGTTTTGAAGTGATTATTGTAACAAGTGATGTAACACAACAAGGATTAATACTTATGTTAGATTATAATCAATAAACTTACCATTGTTATCACATCAAATGTTTTCTTATCAAACGAGATTAATAATATCTAGCGCAAAACATAAATTTCACACTATCAAATGCATGGCTTTGTGTACTATCTTGTTAAGAAGACATAAAATCACTTCAGGGTTGTCTCCATATTGATCATTGACCCTAAAAAGATAGGTTTAGACAGCTTTAAAAGCAAATTATCCTAAATATTGACCGCGATATTGACAACTTAAGGTTTCTCGGTAATGGCCGCCATTATTGGCCTCCTGTCAATTTCCAGTAGTCGATTTGCAAGGTTGTGCACCTAGGTTGTGAACCTAAATATATGTAGATATCATTTCGGGTGCCCAACCGTTTACAACACGCCGTGTCAGACTGTCAGTTTTCCAGAAAATATGATGTTAACCCCCTGGGTATTAGTTTTACATACTCTACAACATAACAGTTCCGTATTATAATGTAAATGATGTTTATTTACCTATTTTGTCGCTGTCATACACATGTAATTTATATGGTTTAACTTTATATCATGTTAGTATGTGAATTCAGAACAGTGTGCGGTTGATAAACTCATTCTGTGAGGAAGTCATTCAAATATAACTATGGTGGCGTAGATGGATCACACAATTTTGCCAAAATATCAAACTATAGAGGTCAAAAACACTTCAAAAACATCTAAAAAATCATTTGACAGTATAATGATGTTCGGCATTGTATTCCTTGGTCCAAAAACCTTAATCAAGCCACCAAGATCGCTTAGATATGATATCCAGAAACTAAGATATCTTGATTTTCGATTTGGCTGGCGGCCATTTTGAATTATGGCGACCATCTTGTATTAATAAATATAGTATTGTGTATAAGATGTAACTCTCTGAAATTAAATATATTTTATCAGGCATTCAAACCATCATTTTATCCAAAAAAGGTCAAGTTGTGCACTTTTTGCTAAAACGTGAATGTTGGATATTGTATTTAGATGGTCACGTGACCTATGACCTTCCAATGACCCCAAAATTAATATTGTCGTCAAAATTGCATTATGGGATCTCAAAACCCGAACTTAGGGCCAAAAAACACATTTGTAGGATTGCCGGAAATGAATCGATAGCCGATTACTTTTTTTTCGGCGGCCATTTTGGAAATATGCAAATTAGCTAATTCAATATGCAAAATCTCGAATGGTATCTCGCAGATTTGAAATCTACGGGAAAAAATACAATAGAAACCGTTGAGAAAAGTTTGACTGACATGTTTATTAGATCGGTTAGGATATATCCCTGTCTAATACATCTAGTTTTATTTAGATATATCTCAATCATAAATTACATACCATTTCAATTGAATAATCTTCATTTACATGAAAAGTATAATGATTGAGAACATGAATAATAAGATGATTCTACAATAATAATATTACTCTTGATTACTTGAAAATAAAGATATAGAGGTCGAGATAATGAAAATTTAACATAAATTATCATTTATATTGTTGTGCTGGGACGTTTTTTTACAGAGAAAGAGCCCACAATTCATGAAAAAAATGGATGTCTGTGTAGTCATAATACATGTATGACAACATAGCAGAAAGAGTGTTGCTTTAACCTAATAGGCAATAGATGTATATTGTTGTTACTGAAACATGATACTAATTAAGCTGAACTTTCTGAACTCTTTATTGCTTAAATTTTGCAGAATACTTTTCCTACCACATGTCTTTCATAGAATGCCTTGCTTTGCTATCATGATTTTTAAATATGATTTTCACGAAGCTACTGCTGCAATATCAAAAGTTATTGGAAAAGTTTAGTTTACATGCACACATTTTTATGAAAATTCTTAATATTTAAAGCCTTTAATCATCACTACATACCAGCAGGTAACAGGAAAAGTAATTTAGTCTTCCCAGAATCCATATACAAAATATACAGAAGATTATCAATCAATCAATCAATAATCAATCAATAAAACTTCTATAGCGCCTATATCCTCAGCGGACCGAGCCCAGAGGCGCACAAATCCTTAGCGTGATCATGTGTCATAATCAAGGCCAAAGCAGATTCGTCACCAGGGAGCCGGGCTGCTGAGGGACTAGGGTGAAAAATCCAGGTCAAATAGGTGAGATTTAAGTAATTTTCGGAATGTCAAGATTGTTTTGGCATTACGTATTGGCACAGGCCGGGCGTTCAATAAGGCTGGACCAGATATAGAGAACGGACCAGATATAGAGAAAAATTACATAAAAAGATTATACCTGCAGGTTCCACTAGTGAACAAAAAGTGGTAAATACTACAGCACATTTATTGCATATAAAAGATACAACTGCACATACACACACATTAGATGCACATTAGATGTGCGATGTTATTTACATGTTGAAATGAACATTAATAAAAGCACAACATTGAACATTAATAAAAGCACAACATTGAACATTAATAAAAGCACAACATTGACAAGGTGGAAAAATATCTTTTAGCACAGGCCATAATCAGATGGACTCTATGTGATGTCATCTATAATATTCAATTAATTTTTCTCCCTCCCTTTGTCTACAAAAAGTCGGCATAACTATTCACCACACCTAGTATCACTTTTCAGATAAATATGTAAAGGGTGATATTACTTATGCCCATTGGTTGTGATGTGTCATGCACTGTTCAAACATAAAAAGTTTTACAAAAAAAATTATGATACTTAATAATGCTGATGAGGATTCTAAATAATAAAGGTAATTGTTAGCACCTGGTAACCAAAATAGAACGTAACTTACTTCTTGTGCGTTTTGAGGTTGCAGACATATTGTCATGGAATGGTGTAAGTAAAGAAAATTGATTTTGAAGTACTTTAGCCTTCTCATCTTCAAATGCTTTCTTCTACAACATCCAAATAAGGCTGTTAACTAAGAAATCATTACATGGTTATACACACACAAAATAATGTAAACAAAAAGATCTTTAAAATCTGAGATTATATAATGTATTGGTAATACTAATGTTTAGAGAATGATTTTCATGTGTTATTGGCTGTTTTTCCTATGCACTATATCACAACATTCCCATTTAGAAAATAATTCTCGTATCTAATAATACAAAATTAGTTTCTACAAGACTTACTTCTTTGCCTAAACGAATGGCAGCATCAGTAAAAATTTTCCTCTCGCGATCAAAATTAGTCTTTTGCTCAACGAACAAATGTTTCTGCTTATGCAAGGATTCACGATCCTCCCATATCTCAGAGTCACGCAGAAAACTTGGTTCACTAGTTATATTCAAGCCAGTCTGCTCTTGCAGATGTTGCTAAAAAAATACAGGTATCAACATGATAAAGCTTTAATACAGAGAAATATAATATTTCATGCATTTAAACTGAAATTGAAGTGAATAAATGAATAATTAACAGCCTTTTATGAATTAGTGCAAAAAAATATATAAGAAGAATTTCCCCATCACTTAGGTCATATTTAAGTGAAAAAAATACCAGACAGTTTAAGATAAAATTGCACTAATCCCCCAAACCTTCCCCCACCAAAACAATTGCCCCCCCCCCCCCGCTATTTTGATTTGAATGTATTCTTCCCACTTCACCTTTTTCATGAGAAATACCTACAGAACCACCAAGGTAAATTTAAATGCAATCCTACCCTTTTATGGTTTGGTGCCAAAAAATATATATGGCAAGATTGGGAGGATAATATCAGTGTTAAGATTTTTAGTGAGATAACCACTAGGTCATATCTCCTCTGGAAAAATAAACAAAATCCATTAGTTTACTTTTTAGTGAGAGATAAATTGATTTGCTGAAATGCCTGAAACAGGAGTGGCATTAAAGAAATGGCAAACACTATAAGCATTCCGATGGTATTTTCCATCAATTGTAAAATTTGAATATATTAACCCTTTGGAAGCTACATGTAGGTAAGACAAAAGTCTTTTCACAACTGTTGTTCACAATGTTTGCTAAATACAACTTCAAGTGGTTTAGAGTTTATTAAAGTTTTTTTTTTAATTCCACTATTTAAGGGCCAATATATGCTCAGATGAATAGGATTGTGTGCAGAAAGAAAAAACATGTCAATAGAATTTAAATTATACATCTAAAACCATATCAGAATTTGAATAGGTGGTAATTATGATACATTGTACCTGCAGTAGTTTTTCTTGTTGGTCTATAATCTCTCTGCAACGTTCAACCTGCTTATTTAACTTGTCCACTTCTTTCTTATGTGACTCTTCAGCTCGAGCTGGCGATGCCTTCACTTTTTGAGCTTGTGATTCACCTAAAATATATAAATAATATCTATAACTGTACTGCTGCTAATATTAAACACCAGTAATTAAAGAACCTGTATTTTTCCTGAACTAAAATTGTGATAAAATAATGAAGATATTTCGACTTACAACCAATTTATACAATATTATTCCAAGGCACATCAAGATATGTACTAAAATAAAATCCACCTAATATTAATTAGAAACGAGAAGCCTCTGATCATTGTTTAAAAGGGAGAAAAAACGCCCCGACCGAGGGTGATTTCTGCAATTTTGCCTGGAAGATTTGACATATTTCATTCTAAATCATAAGAGTTATGCTCAGAACATTTGTTGAAGAAATTATTAAATCTTTATGACTTGTGTGACTGTGATTGTTATGTGTACAGATTTTCAACATCAGACAGTCACCCATTTAGAACTTTATTTTGAATTTTTCACGGTGATGCACTGAAACCTCTAGTTTTATAGTGATGGTTTAGTTATCTGGCATAGTTTGACAGTTATCAGACATATTAAAGAGGGCGCAGCCATTTTTATTTTGATAAGAGTTGACATGTTTAAGGGCACATCCCTCGCTGTAACCTCACATTTTGTTTTATAGCAACGGTCTGTCTAGCTATCTCGCATGGTTTGCCAGATATCATGCATAATGAAGTAGAAAATGGCCACAAATCAGCTATTTTAAATCTGAAAGTTGGCATATTGTCTTATAGTGATGGTCTATCTATCTGGCACGATTTGCAAAATATTACTCATATTAAATGAAGTAAATAATGGCAGCATGTCAGCCATTTTGAAATTTGATCAAGTTGAAATTCATCTCCGAAAGGCATAGACATGAGAAAATAAACCAGAGAAGCCCGATTCCTCCAAAGCTTCCTCCATCACTAAAGTGTTAACAGCAGAGTAAAACACACTGTCGGTATGCTCAGGACATTAACCCTTAACCCACTAATCGCAACTATAATCGTTTTTAATATGTTTTATGTACTGCTCAAATCACTGTTCTTCAAAATGAAATGAGCGTTTAAACGGCAAAATTTGAAAATGTTTGGTCTCAAATATCAAATCACAAATATCACTAATTTTGACCTATTGAAGTTGTGGATCACGGTAGCGAGACACAACTTAAGTGAGTGAAAATTTAAATCAGGTAATTTTGCGGGATGATGGTTACAAGTACCAAGTGGCAGATAACAAGCATCATTAAAAAACAAAGGAACTATTCTTATTTTTGACGTGATGATTGATACATTTCAATGTTTTTTTTTGTCATGTCGATTAGGTGTATCTATGGGCTAATCCATAGTGCGATATTTGTTAAATATGCATATAATTTCATGTTTATTTTCGAACTCAGTGTGGGAAATATCACTGACTGGAAAAATATAACTTATCTATATCTTATCTCTAAGGTGCTTTTAATTGAGTGTCGGCCAGCATCTGAGTCTTTGGTCCGCTTCTTAGATGCTCTCCCCTAATCGTAGGAAAATTTAGTCTGAAAGCTGGTGTCAAAACAGTCATGTAAAATATCTTTTCCAGTATGAATTTTTGAGATTTTGGTGAAAAACATTTGCAGTTATGTATGCGATACTTTGTCAATATTAAAAATATAATCAAAATGCTATTAGACAATATCAGATTTTATTTTATCATAGGTTTTGATTAATACTGTCTCTCTAATACTGTCTCAGTCACAACTCTTACTGCTAAAATGGGTGGTTTGTGGGAGTTTAGTATGTATTAAGGTGGTTTTATGTCGGCCCAATGTTACATTATATTGGCGGGGAATGGCCCATAAATCAACCACTATTACGTAGATATTGTACACAGACTGACCGATTTACTACTTCATAATACTTGATAGTCCATCACATTGTTAACTAATTCCACTACATTTACATAGTTTTCTTGCATTTAAAAAAGCTTTTAAAAAATATGAATGATTGTTTTGTACATTTTAGAAAATTTCTGTCCAAATTAACAAAACAGTTATGAAGTTTTAAGATAAAAACACTTTGATCCTAATTTTTTTATTGAAGGCACAGGTGTCTTTCTATTCAGCGCATTTATAAGTTAATTTTTATTTCCGATAATTGTCGAAATAAACTGCCCCCATGACCTTATTTTTCTCATAATTGCACCCATGAGCTATAGGTGCAATCTCTAAAAAATGTAGGTAACCCAAAAATTATCTATTAAATGATGCTGTACTGTAACACAAATAAGATAATGGTTGGTAAATCAGTGGCAAAAACATAAAACACATACAATGTTTTTGTGTAATTACCTAAACTTCAAATAAATAATTAATATTGGTGGCTATATACATAATTATAAAATGTCATATTTTTATTGTTCGGAGGAACCAAATTTATACAAAGTCTAACATTATAATAACTTTCTGTAGCACCAAAATATCATGTCCATCATCCTTAAAAAGAGACTTTACTAAATTAAACATAGCTGATCATGCTACTGACAACCATTTATCGTATGTCATGTCGTGAAAGCCCATCAATTTTTCAAAGTAATCACATTGGTAATTTTGATAAAATAATCATGACACATATCTACAATCAGAAGTTTACATTTGTTTCTGAATGCTGTACTTACCTTTCTGTTTTTCTATTTTTCTTATGTATTGCTTCAATAATTTACACTTCTGCTTCAAATTTTTTTCAATGTTTTCTCTCACCATATCATATGGCATTTGAAAGTGGGCTACAGAAAAAAAGAGCTGTTTTAGTTACTGGTATACCACAGAGCAGAGGCAAACAACCTTTGTATATCATATGGCATTTGAAAGTGGGCTACAGAAAAAAAGAGCTGTTTTAGTTACTGGTATACCACAGAGCAGAGGCAAACAACCTTTGTAGGGCAGTATACAACACTTGGTTGGACCCCAATAAGTTATTTCTGCTGAAGAAAATGTATTTCACCATACATGACATTTTTCCTAATCCTATACTACAACCAAGTTGTTTCAACTTTTTTTTTATTCTCCTTGAGATTTTAAACGATGTGACAACTCCCTTTTCAATGTGAATGAGAAACAATCAATATATAAAATGAAAGCTTAGAATGTACCATATTTTTTCCAATAACCGCCCATATTCCATTAAACACCCACCCCCCACATGTAGCGGTACACTATATGATTATTAAAAACTACTCTAATAAGCGTTGATCCCCACTATAATCTCAGGGGGGGTATTCTAATTAAGAGCCCCTGCATGTATTAGAATGAATACAGTATGTACTTTCATAGGTTATACCATATTCTATTCAGTAGGCCTATTACTCTTTCATAACAAATTTATTGTACATGATGCATAATACTACTACACAAGGTCTAGCAAGTTATGTTGATACCAGGTCATCAATTTAAGTGTGGTGTGTGGTACAATTTTTCCCGCTGAATTGCAATAAAGCTAGAATATGAAAATGTGGAGTTAAAAATTGCCAACATTTTTAAAAGGTTTCTATCACTATATACAAACCCTAATAGTTGCATAGCCTAATTTCAAAGCCTGATTCTAAAGACTAGTTCTAAATACATGTAAAAATTGTAAGTAGCAAATAAATAGAGAAAATAATAACTCATCAAAGCAATAGTTACAGATGTAATTATCATATATTATATTAATAAAATTTGACAAATAGTCCCATGGAATTGCACAAAATGACTGAAAACATACCATCTTTTAGGTCATCTACATGAGCAGAATATAAATCATTTTCTCCATCTGATTCGCTGTGAGTCGAGATATCTTTCATCTGTAAACTATTCTGTAAAAATACTACAGCCATTATTCATTTAGTCATTTGCAAAGTATTTGTAAATCCACACATTCAGAACGAAGTAGAATATGACATATTTAATGGACATATAGTTGTGCATTGCACCATAGGATTAAATCTGTTAAAAATATATACTGTATTTTCCGGGTTATAAGACGCGACTTTTTTATTTTTAAAACCACTTTTAAAGGCTGGTGCGACTTATGCTCCAGTGCGACCTTTCTATGGTTTTCAACTCGGCCGAGAACAGCTGGAAAAAATCTAGAGTGGCCTTTACCCTCTGTCACGTAATGACGCGATTACTGTTCATGAACAGCTAACGTCATATCATCGTTTGAGGCCATTGTATGTCAGTTTTAATACCATTTGGGAACGTTATTCAGTTCACTATTGATTATCATGCATAATGCTTAAAAACTATGTATTTAATTTGCGATTAATTGGGTAAGATAGAATGTTTTAGTGAAAGATCGTGACTGTTTGTTTGTTATGATTGCGTTTGTGTGTCAGCCTTTTTTCTTTGCATCCAGTCAGTATCGTCAGCATTTCCTAGGTGGCAAGACAATCGCAAGCAATTTACCGCATAAACACATCTATAGTGGAAGGCACATTAACCTGTAGCGCAAGTTTTTTGTCGATTTCTCAGTCAATTCTCAACCGATTTTCATGAAATTTTACAAGGACTATTATCGGGTCCCCCGCCAAATAGCTTAAAATTTTCATAACAAAATAATCTATAGCTCAAAAGTTAGACCATTTGACATATAGTAGCATAAATTTCTAATTACGAGTCCCTCTATAAACCCATTGAACTGTTTAAGTTAAAGTCAGTTTTAAGCCATGAATTTCACTACATGCCAGATGGTCTAACTTTTGAACTATATACAATATTTATCAATGAAAATTTCAGTGTTTGGCGGGGGACTCGATAATAGCCCTGTGAATTGACTGAGAAATCGGCGAAAAACATACGCTACAAGTTGTTGTTATTTTTACTTTGTATTCACTGGGCTATAACCTAAATCAATGCCCTTTATCTACATCGCCACCTGGTGAGTGTGGGTCAGTTACGGAAGTGGGAGCTCTCTAATGGGGTGGAAAAGAAAACAATGGCGTCTGTCTTTCATACATGGCATTGAAATAATTTCGAATAGATTACTAAATTTTATGTTCACGTACATTGAACAATATATTAAACACTTTTATTATAGACTTTTAATATCGGTCTACCAGGCTACTAAATAGCTTTGACTCTCTCCTCTTTTCATGCTATAAACGTCAATGTACTGACACCTGACACTTGAATATCGTTGGACATGTCTCAGGCCTTCAGATTTGAAAATCGGTGGAGAATGAAAAAAAGCTCACCTAAAAGTGGTGAGGTGATTGATCACTCACCACAATTAACCACAATGCTAAACGGGTCAATGAAATTTAAAAAAGGGATTTGCAGTTTAAACAAACTGACAACATCTAAGGCCAGAACATATCATTATGTTTATTGACGATTTATTCTCATTTGTTGAAATTTCTTTTATTTTTTAGCCTTATTCTTTTATTTTTTATTTTGTGCACTTTAACCAATGAGAGATTTATTTTATTTGAAGAAACATTCACTTCCATGCATGTCTTGTCTGTATATATTGTACATGTAGTATTGTATTGTAAACATAATATTATTTCACTTGGATGACCCGATGAGATGCCAAAATACAACCTCTTAGCTATTATTTTGACATAGCCTACCGTATTTCACCAATTTAAAATATTAGCACACCGTATAGTCTAGAACTTAGCATATTTAGGCATAGATATGACATTAATTCTAGTGTTGGTCGGCATTAGACTACAGGGGTTTGCTCTCTGGAACTTACTGTCAAACAAAGCACCATTGACAACTGAGCTAAATTACCTGGTTATGCACATCCTGTCATTGACAGTGAGAACTACACCTGCCAATGACAGGATGGGTTATGCACAGACAAATGTTTCGCCCTGGCCTGATACTCCAATTGCAGGGCTGTAGGCTTATAATTTCAAGTCAAAATTTGTGCGGCAGAACGATGCAATCAAATAAACATGAGACATCAATCCGATGGTGGATTATTGTTGGTCCGCCGTTTGCGAGTCTGGCACAACATCAAATCAGCATGGGGCCCCGTCAGCGCCTCTTGTTTGCTGAAAATACGTCGTTGTAAAAATAACCATTCACACAGATGTAGCTTACACTACAAGCATGACGAGCGATGTAAACAAGAGCACGTGCGCATGCGTGCAGTGCACATCCGCTGCACATGCGCATCAGTGTGATACTCAACTGGGACTTCCAAACAAACACAGGACAATCGAATGGCTGTTTGCGTTGCTGACGCTTTAGCGTTGTTTTGCTATGACACAAACAATCGTCTATTAATCATGTTAATAGGTCCCATTTTCATCCATCGTTGAGATTTTTTTTGCAGGTAAAAAAAATTGTTCGACCAAGTTGACACAAAAGTATCGACTACGAAAACAGCTACTCGAATAGGCCTATAAATGCATTTCAGAGGGTAGAGCGCCTTGTCAGGCAGCCAGCTTCCAGGGCTAGCTATCAAACAGACATGGAGTCGGATCGCTGGCGCTTGATAAAGTAAAAGATAAATCTATTAAACATCGCCTATGCCCGGCGCAAAGCTAGTGAATAAGCTTAGGTCTCATATGTTTTGATAGGATCGGTCGGAATTAGGCAATATTTTACTCAAGGAAATTAATCGAATAAGTTTGAATCGCATATGGTTTAATAGGGTCTTTCAGAAATCGGAAACAAACAACATTTTTTGTTAGGCCAGACGACGTGACGTGCGCTGTTTTTTACTCGCCTGACCTCACCTTTGTGTGAGTTATGGTGCCTTATGAAGGCCTCATGTCTCTGAGCCTGGTGCGTCATATCTGCCGGTGCGACTTGTCTATGGTTCGAGCCTAATCTTGAGCCTGGTGCGACTTATACTCCAGTGCGACTTATAGGCCGGCAAATATGGTATGCATATTTATCATAGTACTTAATGAATAAATCAATGCTTGTTCCATGTGTGTTTTTTTGGCACATACATGTACCGTATTTTTCGTTGTATAACCCACTACTTTTCAATCTTTAGAAGGCCTGGTGCAGGGTATATAACGAATGCGGGGTGTACATTTTTGAAGTCCAAAATTGAAAGACTAGTCGTGATTTTTTTTATAATTATGGTTAAATTTCTTCTGCCGTATATGCGTCTAAATGCTGGGTGGTCACTCGGCCACGTGGAAATAGCAGCTACTGGCGGTGGATGGCCACTACACATGCATATACCCCACTCTCACAGTTAGCCGCCACTCGGTAATCAGAGCATTGCATCAATGGCCATTAAAAATATTTTAATTTTTACAGTGTGGGGATCAACTCTAGAGGTCAGAATCTAACGTCTACAGACGTCAGATTCTGACGACTGAAGTCGATCACCGCGCTGCAAGGGTAATTCTCCTACAATATTTTACCACCTGTGCTAATTGTTCCAAGAAATATACACACATTCCCATGGCTTGCTTTAATAGAAGTGCGGGTACGATGCGGATTCATTTGGGGTGGGGAATAAAAGCGGGAACCCCAAAATCCGAGAAAAATCCATGACAAACTAAAACTGGAATTTGACGCATATGCGTCAGCTGTATGCCTCTGACATCATATGAGGCCTATGTAGACGGCTAAGGCCTATTCTATCCTGAAGATACTATCCCCCTAATCTGAGGTTTCTGAATCATCCTGATGACAATGTTTGACAGCAAAAAAGCCTAAGTTTCAAGGCAATATTGTGCCCTCTCCGCTCCACGGCAGAGGTAAAAAAGCATGAAACTGCTGATGACAAAAAAATCCTGAAATAGCTGATCCGCGGGGAATTCTCATGCCTGTATTATCTAATAATATAATAACATCAACATACCTCTGAAATAGTAGAGTTACTTCGTTCAATTGCAGGTTTCGTTGGCGAGTGAAGAAGAGCCACCAGCTCTGACTGCATCTGACTGAGACACTGTCTCATTTCAGAATTCTCTACCAGTAATTCCTTATGTTTTTCCTCATAGGTGTTTATAACCTGTCGATACATCTCTTCTTCCCTGTCAAAATTACATCATTACAGATCACAATGTAACAAATACACATAATGCATTATGGCTAGCCATGTGCAGTAAGCATAGTGAAATGTATTTAATGATATGCCTCTAAGATGATGATTCCACATGTTTCATTGTATTGGTAACAAACGAAAACGCAATGTTGCCATCCTTAAAAGTTGTTCGACTGCTGTAACAATATTTATGTACAAACATCATATTCACTATTACAATTCAAATAATGAAATTACACTGATTATGATATCACAATATTTAATATAGATTTTCTCACATGTTTCCACCTTTCTGCCATTTCCCCCGTTTTCCTGTGGCTCTTGGCATGGGACTCACAATATCTATGGCTAAAAATCAAAATACGTTAACAAATAAGTACACACGGCTTCTCTAGTAATTGAAATAATTGTAAAGACAAGTAAATACAAACCAGTTATCATAATGGAATATTCATTTTTATATACATGCAATGTAAATGAAAAATGTGATAT
Organism: Flabesymbios commensalis; assembly: GCA_964017125.1. Classification (NCBI taxonomy): domain Eukaryota; kingdom Metazoa; phylum Annelida; class Polychaeta; order Terebellida; family Flabelligeridae; genus Flabesymbios; species Flabesymbios commensalis. Next base: position 97,012,219 of record OZ024902.1, read on the forward strand.
GCCATTCCAAAACAAATCAAGTCTTAATTTACAATAAAGCAGAGCTGCCAGCACTGGGATAGTAACTGTGTAAGAACCATTGGAAAGAAGTAAATGTAGGCAATATCCTTCTTTTTCATACCAAATAATATATCTCGCCATGGGCCGGGTTGAACAAGCAGTCTTAGTCGCAGGTACAAATTTTGGGCTAAAACTGAGAAAATGAGATTAACACTGGTTCAAGAAGCGGTTTCGGGACGAGTCTCACGTGAGACCGTTTATCAATGAGAACGAGAGCAAAATTAATGTGTACCGGTATTTAGCCATTTCCTCGATAAACTGTTACATCACATTCTCATTTATACAAAATAGGAGCATGCCCACTTATCCTGCGTGTAGGTCTACACTATTCGGAACAGGTAAGTCCAAACTTGAAGGTGTGTTGTACCAGTTGTCTGTGCATAAAATTAGTGCACATAATGGAAGCAAGGCTTAGGACCATGATGTAAGAATAAAAAATATCCAAGGGCACACAGTTTAGGCCTACTCACAGCTAGTTGGGCTGATTAATTACAAGGGAATCCATGTTGGTTGAAAAAAAATATTAGCCCAATATTTTTGATATTTTAGGATATCATTTACCGTTGTTGGTCTAAATATAGTCAATAGAATAGATCTAGTTAAGGATTTAAGTATGCCTAGGCCTATAATAGGCTATATCTTCAAAAAAGATTGTTCCTTATCATATATATTGCTTTGGGATTGTGTGCACTGTTATTTCCATCTGACGTCACAATGGGCTAGGTAGCCTACTTATAGGCCAAGGATAAACAGACGTGAACGATGGACCTCGGAGTCAGAGATCAACATGTTCAATAAAATAGTAAGTAACGTGAGGCCCTAGATGCCTAGATCCGATAAAAAAGGCTGGATCATAAGGTTACTGAGTGAGAGTGAGACGGTCTCATCCATGTCAAAACCACCTTAGCGACGTTTCAGTGTTTTGATCTCAGCCTGAGACCATTCTCAAATGAGAAAGTTTCTTGAACAGGCAAATGGTCCCAAACGCTATCTTGGTCTTTTGAGTCCATTACCATGGATACTGAGACTGAGATTGCTTCTTGAACCTGGGCACATGTGTGTCCACCTGAGTAAGTCCAACTTGGACTAACCATAATAAACATCATCATTTCTAAATTAGTGTTAAATAATCACCTTAGGAGACACCAGGATGGACAGGTCACAAAGTATGTATATACACACAAAGAAAGATAATTTTGTGAACATGCTGAAATACCTATTTTTCTGTCTGTTTTACTGGATAGCATCTGTTGTAATTTATCCTTTAGTTTCATGTACTCTCTTTCTTTTCTCTTCAACTCATGTCTGTACTGTGCATCTCTGTGTTCAATTACTGACTGCAAACGTCTAACCTTTTAAAGAAATGTCTTTGTGAAAACACATTTTTTGCAAATAAAACATATTTTTTTGCAAATGACTAATTTTCCAATAGAAATAGCAGCTTGATGAAGAAATACTCGAATCACTATGATGTTTAAAGTGCAACATTTGTCTCATGTCAGGTTCGAGACAGAAATAGTGAAAGAAGATTGTATTTCTGGAAAAAATAATACCAAAATGATTTTTTAATGAGCATGAAACAAGGCAGGTACTTAGCAATAGGAGCAGCCATAAAAAAAACATGTCCAAAATGAGAGCAAAGAGAATAAGTTAGTAAATAGAAATTGTGTATACTTCATCTTTTTCAGCTTTCAGTTTTGTCGTCAGCAGTCGATTCTTGATCATCAGCTGTCGTTCTTTTTCTTGAAGTTTCACTAATTCTCTCTCATTCCTCTCCAGCTCTTCTTTCAGGTGTTTTTGTGCTGTGTGTAGCATATTGATGTCAGATTCAGTCCTGTGTTGTCTAAAGGATGATAATGGTGATATCTTAGAAGCATGTTGTGTTCCAGAGCATCACAGTCATACTCAACAAAAATAATGAAAAAATAATAAAATTTAAAAATCCAAGTAATGCAATTAAAAAAGAGAATTTTTTCTTCCTAACTGACTTTTTTATCAGTTAAATTGTAATAAAGTATTAGGTTTTTTAAATTAATAAACATCTTAAATGTTCGAACTAGCACCAAAACTTGTCCTGTTATTTTTTATATATCCTTAGCTGTAATTGCCAACACAATTCCAGCTTCAAATGACAAAAAAATCTGTAGACATCTTAAGTTAAATTATTTAAAAAGGAATATTTATCACAAACTATGCAATTATGTCCATTTGTTTAGTTGAATTTGATAAGCAAAATAAAACTTTTTACATCAATGATAAGGATGTCAGAGTCGAAGATTGAAGGAGAAAATCGTTTATCAATAGCTATAAAAGATATTGTTCCATGTAATTACCAATTTTAGTGGCATTCTATTTGGTTTCAAACGGGGCTCGCAGAACAATCTGTAAGTAGCTGTATTTTTAATACACCACACTAGTATATTTAAGAAGCTTATATTACAATTTTTAGTTAGTTTAGTGAGGTTATTTACCCTTATCCAGCTAAGGCAACCGCGATCCAAAACTTTAAGTGGCTGAAAATTACTCATATTTGGTTAATTTGAGCACACATTTTTGCAAATGTTAATGTTTAGACACACATTTCTTTCCCAATAACAGTGATTTGGTCGACAAATATAACAGGTTAAAAACGACAATAGTCGTGTTCAGCAGGATAATGGTTAAACTAAAGATGATGATGATTCCTGAAAGTAGGCCTGAGGCTATATGATGAGGCCATATCAAGAGTGTGTTTTAACTACAGTATTTAAGTTTGATAAAGTTTGATAAAATACCAGGAATATTCAGAAGACTGCCATCTCTGACATAACACAAAAGTACATTGTGTGACAAGTGGACGTATATAGCCAACAAGAGAAAAATTGTTTTATAATGTCAATGCACAATTGTTTTTTTTAAACTGAAAAAGACATTTTCTGCACTCTGAGCAGGAAACTTTGTGTCAGTATTTTCTGTCATTTATAGCGGATGCACACAATAATCAATGACCAAACTTACAAAGTTCTATGCATTAATCCTTCACAGCGTGGAGACCGTCTTTATACGTCGGAATCTGACTCTGTAGACGTCAGATTCTGATGTATAAAGATGATCCCGCACTGAAATAATAAAAATATTTATACTGGTTGTAGACCCATAACATGGGTATTCAAATGAACCGGAAAGAGCTAGCAAAGACAATCATGATGATTTCAAATTTAAAAAAAACATTACTCTCCATGATTTAAACAAAAATAATTCAGCATTATGAGGGGTAAAATCACAGATAACTATACAATTATGCACAGAGTGTTCGGATTTATGCATACACAATTCTTATGCCCACACAATGTTGCTTGCCATGTTTGTGGTTCTCATGATGTTACTTTGTCCTGTATGTTATTTGTCATGTCATTCCTGCTGTGTTGTCTATTTTTTCAATGGTAGTTCTCACTTGATTTCACTGGGTTCTTGTTGTCATAACATAAAAAGCTTCCAAAACAAATAGCTTTACAATTTTAGTTTACCCACATTTGTTTTGATAAAACTTGGTGGCTTTTGTTAATATTATAAAGAGCACATTCATCAGAGATTTCGTTTTCCAATGAGGTTTCCAGATTTTCAGATTCAACGCTGCCCATCGCTGGTTTATTGCTGGGATGGCAACTGAGACATTGGCCGAACAAAAAATCAGCGACCTTCACGATACATTGTACCTATGACTTTTAAAATAGCGCCATTGGTGGTTGGCCAACATTAAAGCAGCATTGGCTCAACGCCCTGTGTTTGAAGGTTTTAACCTAGCAAATAGGAGATGCTGACCCAACGCTGAATTATTGTTTGCTCACTCTTTGCGACATTTGACCAACGTAATTGTCTCGTGTTTGTCAGTTAGACACCAAGAGTGGTTATATTATATTTATAAATATCATTTTGTAGATTGCAGCCATCAAGTTTTTATTTGTTTACACTAGCGAATGAAAAAGGGAGAGAGGGGTTGGAAAACTATAAGGATTCTTATAATGCATATATTGTATGCATGATGCCTGCAGTATAGGCCTATCACATGAATGCTATGAACCATGTAGGCCTTATTATAGGCCAGTGCACACATGCCGCACACAGTAGCCTACAATTAAGAGCTTGTCCGAATCAGCACAAGTTGCATTGATTTTAGTGTTAAGCACAAGTGAGAGAGAATGTCTGAAAATAAATTCAGAAAACATGATTGTGAGAGGGGGTTCAGTTGCCAGAACACAATTAAAACAGACAGCAGATATTGACTGAACACAAATCGAATGGATAGGTAATGGTTGTCTTCATGGACCCCCAGCAGAGACCTTTGATTTTGTTGAAGCTATGATTGACTAGGTGGGTTTAGTGGGAATGAAATTAGCCACAATCTCTGTCTGTGGCTGAAAGGACATAATTTCATGTCTCTGATCTCTGTTTTTGGCGAAAAAAGATCCAAATAAGCTCAGCCACAAGGAAAATCTTTTATCATTTGGCAAAGTGGCGAGTGCTAGCGCTCACCCAGATTAAATTTAAATCAGCTAAACAAAGGCTTTTATTTACTGCCAAATAACTCTACATGATTGTACAAAGAAAGATAAGAGCTTATCCAGTTAGGTTCACCAATAAAGTTACCACAAATGTTGTTCTAACGTCTTGGTCATGTTAGGTTTTTTAGTTATTCATAAAAAGGGGGGCTATTTTAGTAATTTGCCCATAATTATATATGTTGGCCCCTTTTTTCAACACGGTATGGGCCACATGGCCCACTATTTTTTCATTCTGTATTGAACACTGATTATATATTACTTCAAATCAGACAAATAAATTTTTCACCCACTACTGCGACATCAAGTGCTCTAATTTATTAAATATGAGACCAAAAACTCTGAATTCATGCCAGTGTAATATTTAATATGAATTACTTAAGTAAATAACTGTATATCACTGGAATAAACTCCACTACCCACAACTTCAAGTGCTCAGATTTATTCAATACAAGGCCATAAATACTGAATTGCTGCCCATTTAACATAAATTATTTAAGAAAGAATAACTGCATATCACTAGAGTGAACTAATAGTTTATGACATCACATGAGACTGACTTCTTATTAGAATAAGAAGTTATTAGTTCTGATTTCTTATTAGAAACCTAGCAGACCTGAGGCTGAAGCATGCTTACACATAGTTCTACATGGTGTATTTTGAGGATTTTTCAAACCAGCTTTGTTTTTGTTAACATTTTAAATATTATAAATTGAAATAATATCTAGGAAAAAAAAGAACCATATGAAAATGGTAAAAAAAAATTATTATTTGGGAATAAGTAAAAAAAATATGTACATTGACAGTGTATAATAAGCAAATTTGTTATTAATAGTGTTGTTGCACATCAACTTCAACTGACCTGTTTTCTAATTCCTCACGCAGTCTCAAACTGCGTTGATGTTTTTGAAGTAACTCATAAACACAGTTGACCAGCCTAACCATGTCCACTTGACCACATTTGTCCTCATAAAGAGATGGCATTCCCAGAGCTGTCACTTCCTGCATTATATAAAAATACTATGAAAGCAAAAGAAAACATTATGTTACATTTAAATCCATGATGGGGTGATGTCTGACTGGCTAGGCGTTCTGATTATGCTTAGATTACACTTGAATAATTTTAATTACAAATTATTACAAATAATGTTAAAAAAGGATTAGGAATTGAATTTTTTTTTAAATACATGTAGGCCCTAGTGTAATTATGATCAATAGATGCAAAATTGTCAGGGTGTGTATAAATGCGATAGATACATGCCCTGTAATGGCTTTTACAGTGCATGATAGAAATTGTAACGTGTATCCATGTGAGATGTAGACATGCACCAGGGAACATTTTGAAAAGCTATGCAATTTTAGCCATTTGCTAATGAAAATTGAAATTGATTAGCAAAATATTTATACATGAATGATAAGGATGAAGTAGAAGTCAGAGCTTGAAGAAAAAAAAATAGCTAAACAATAATTTTCAAACGAAATTGTCACTGTGCAGATCACGCCAACACACGCTGCTTAGTGCTACCTACAATCAGTGTTTTCAATATTGACATATCCACCCAAATAGCTGCTTCAATATCAGTTACACTAGAAACACATTAGTGATCCATCTACACAAAGTCAGTGGCATTATCTATTTCTCAGAAAATGAGATAAATCCTATATATATATATATTGAAACATTGCTAAATCTGTGTAAAAATATTTTTTTTAACCCAATTTATGGAATTCTGAACAAAAAATAGAATTTTTTTAACATTCAAAATAAGAGGTCAGCCAGCCACCATAATCCCCCATCCCACCTGTGTGACATAACAAGAGATTAGGGCTAGATCTAGCCAGATTAAACAAGTTCGGCGATGCTGTGTGGCTAAACTGAAATGGTTCCTTACCAGTGAGTGACTTGGCAGTTGGAGGGGGGTGGGCAATAATTAGAGTATTTCATGATTGCCGATTTTAGTGTCAAATCAGGTGGTGGGTGTTTATAAGAAAATGTGCAATTTTTCTGAAAATCACTTAACTCTAACAATGCTGAAACCACACATTTTGTTTTATGAGATATTTTTCATGGCATATCCCTCCCTGAAACTGCACATTTTTTCCCATTATAAAGCTTCAATATGCCAGATATCAGGCATAATAAAGTTAATTATGGCAGATAGTTGGCCATTGTGAATTTGTTCGAGTTAAATTTTGTCAGGGCATATGACTACCTGAAACTGCACATTTTGTTGTAAAGTAATACTATTAATGGTCTAGCTATCTGGCACGGTTTGTCAGGCATATTAAAGTTAAATATGGCCAATGGTTGGCCATTTAAGTACTGTATTTATTCTAATAAATGCCCAGGGGAGATCTGTTCCGTAAGCGAAATGTGGCCGGAAATCAGGCATAATAAAGCTACTTATGTCCGATGGTCGGCCATTTGAGTAGATGAGATTTCAAAAGAAACAAAAGGCACATCTACATCCAAGAGATGTGTGTGTGCCAAATTAAAGAAATTCATCCACAGGTTTCCGAGATCTGCTTCGGAATCGAAATGCGGACAGACAGATGGTGATGCCAATATTACCCAGCTTCGTCGGGCGGAGATAAAAATTAAATTGTTGGTTGTTAACTTCATGACTGTGCAAAGACATTTTATATGATCATTCAAGCACTCAGCCATGATCAGCAGTATGTCAATCCATTGCTAAGGGGATGTCTGTCCAAGATACAAATTGGTAGACCTGTGGGTGGTTGACTACCCCTTTTGTATGGACATCTTGTGAATTTTTCTAGTGCACTTTTAGTGGTATGATAGATAAAAAATGCTGATTTTTTGCACTTTTGTTTAGTAATTTAATGAAAACATCAGCTAGATATATGTACAGTGCAACCTGTGCAGTATACTGGATTTGCTTGGAGATAAAATTCTATTTCGGTTTGGACAGGGTTTTTCTTTTAGAGTGGGTCCCAGACAGGCCTACAAATGATAGACGGCTTTTTTATGGGTTCTTTTATCGTTTGTCAAACTGCGACTTACGACCCATTTTGCCAGATCGGGTCATAAATGCTTCGATTATGTATAATTTTCTTACCTAATACAATTAATGCCTTGACTAAGAATGTAAAATGATACATGTACAGAAAAAATGTATAGAAATAATCCAGCGATGAAAACATTAATCAAAGATTTCAGAGTAGACAGATTCCGATTTGGAAAGGGGTAATTGGTATTGTTTTGAGTGTACAGGGTAATTAATTTGTGACCAAATAATCATTTACATTACAGTATAGACAGGATTCCTGTTTGTTCAGGTTGTACTGTATTATATAGAGAGGTTTCCAATTTTGTGTCAGAAACAGAATGGGTTTGCTTCCAAATTTCTATGTCCCGTCATTTTGTACCATTAGGAAGGTGGGTGGGTGGTTAAATCCAATACGAACTGTGTTCGTATTTTGGAATATTGCGAACATTAGCGGATAAGAATAGTTGTTTATCATACATGTACTTTTTGTGTTTACATTTGGCTAAAAAACTACCTGGTTTAACACAGCTGTGCACTGTTCTATGTTATCTTTATGACAAAATTTGGCTTGGTTTTCACTGATGCTGCACATGCTGAGTTCATTGAAAATAGTATGTGACTCTTCTTTAATACATTGATTTTTTGTCTTATTTGGAGATGGAGTGAACTGAAGCTCAGAAGGAAGGGTTCCAGTGGTCTTATGGCTAGGCAATCTACTACGGCTTGTATACATTGATAGAAAATCATTAGCAGAAGGACTGCCAGTCAAACTGCTCCAGTCCGCCATCGCAATAGCCATTAGTCAGCTCTGACCTGAAACATAAAGAAAAAATAGCTAAATATTTTAACTAGACCATGTAGAAATCCAAGCACTCCTGTCTCATTCTGTCTGGCATAGGAATTAATTCCTACAATTTTGCATAGAAAATTTGACATACAGAGACCTCGATGTTCCGTCATCATCTGTTCCCAAGAATTAACTTCAAATATGGCGGAGTTTCGGAGCAGCTCCCCCACCCCCCTCCAAGCGAGGATTTATAATCTAAGCCTTAATTTGTGCCCTGTACTACTGAAAATGACGAGTCCCCAGTAAGGATGGCAGCGCTCACTAGATGGCACTGAACTTCACTTTCAGTACTCGCTCCGCAAATGGCATACGATTTCACTTAGATTTAGCGTGAAACAGTGACCTAGGTTGAGGGTGAGGAGCCTTTTGATTCGATATTAGAACGGATATGACATGATGACATATTTCTGCTTGCAGCGTTTATTGACATGAGCGATTTTTTAGTGAGGAAGACGTTTATTTTTCAATTAAAAAATTGTTTTTCTTAAAATTTTCTTTTTAAAGTAACTTTCAGTCATATCAAAATATTACTCATATGTTCTTTATCATGTCAACTCCATCATAGATAAAAAATTTTCAACGTAAGCCAGCGTTCTGTACATAAAATATAATTTTATCTAGAGCGCCTGAACATTTTCTGACAAATTTTCATTGTTATTGCTGTTGTTTGGGATAGCTAGCCTTGGATAGGGCTGGCTGCCCCCCTGGCCTTCCGACATTGTCAATCGCTCACTATCTCCCGACAAGAATCAAATGTGTTACTAAGGCAGCATCAAATGTATCTCTTAGAACCAATGAGTGCCGAGCCGGTTTCCTCACTTTACGAATCTGCCTGTCAAAACTACCTGAGCTTCTTCTGCTTCAGACTAATTATGTACCAGCCTGGGCAGGGCTCGAACCAGTCTATTGCCTTCCTTCCCTTTGACCTTGGAGTATACCCAATAAGACATTAGAAAGTTTAATCTGGAAAGAGTTATGAAATTTTGCACACATGTCGTCCAACATATGTAAAACAAGATCTGATGTAGGGGCAATGTTTCATTTTTTTTCCTTGATATGCTTATTTGTATAAATTAAAAATGTCTGCCCTCGGCCATCTTGAATTTTTATTTTTTGACAGATTAGTCCTAAAATCTTGTGTAATACCTCATTTTTGACTAATTTGAATACATAAATTTCATTGGTATGATTATTTTTAAGATTAAAGGTCATCTAGTGGTTAAAACCAAGATGGCTGTCGACGGCCATATTCAATTTTTAACTTTTGACAGAATAGCCCTAGAATCTTATGTAATACCTCATTTTCAACAAGTTTGAATGCACTGATTCCACTGGTATGGTTATTTTTTCGATTCAGTTATCTAGGGGACAAAACAAGATGGCTGCCGTTGGCCATCTTGAAATTTTATGTTTCGACATAATAGCCCTAGAATTTTTAGTGGGGGCTCTTAAGTCAATATATGAGATGAAGTGTGCACTTCTGGATAAAATTGTGAATTTTGGCACACAGATAGTTGAGATCATCCTGTACGGGAATTTTGATGGAAGCAAGTTGGTACGTCCAGTTTTTGGCCGCCATCTTGGTTTTTAAAATGGCCGCCACTTGGGACCTATATTCAGCAATATTTCGAAAAGGAAGACACTTAGAGAGCTCATAGCAAGCTAATTTTTCCATGAAAGAACCTTAGAGGTATCTATAATAACATAGTAAACGTTCTAGAAAATCCTTCCCAAGCACTCTGACATATTCAAGATGGCGTCCAAGATGGCCGCCACCGTATTGTCATATTTGATAAATAGCGTAAAATGATCGATTTTAGCTCAATTTTCTTTTGTAATACACCATTTCAAATAGTTTCATGGTCAATAAAGCTATATAGACCACTCCCAGAAATTTTGAAAACATATTTAACCCTTTCATCACAAGAGGCTTTTTAGCGAACGCCCCTGTAATCTCTATTGGGAAAACATTTATTTATAATCAAATAATTAAGTATTAGTTGTGATGTATATTGGTGTCAGTAATACTATATTAAAGGCATATTAAAGGCACGCTTATGTTGGTCACCTAATTTGTATTTTTATTTATTCAAGATGGCGTCCAAGATGGCTGCCAGTGTATGGGCAGATTTAAGAAATTGTGTAAATTCTTGGAAGTTATATCAATTTTCTTTTGTAATACATCATTTCAACTATTTTTATGGCCTGTGAGTCTATCTAAACTACTCCCAGAAACGCTAAGCAATATTAAGCACCTTGACATGGAGAGTTTTCAATTAGCGACATAGCACTATACCAAAATGTAATTGGTGAATCACTTAGCCCTTAAACTTTTCCAGCTGTTTTTTGGGTGTGAGACTGATTTATGTTTTTTGCGTAAATTGATAGATTTTAGCTCATTTTTTTTCATGGACCATTTCAAATAGGTTCGTGATTAGTAAATCTATATAGACTACCCCATCTATTTTGAAAATATATTTAACCCTTTTATCCCTAAAGGCTTTTCAGTTGACACCTCTGTAATCTTTATTGGGACAACTTTATTATTTATAGTCAATTAATTCCATATTAATGCTAATATACTGGTGTCAGTAATATAGTTATAGTGAAGTCACACTTATTGGTCAATTAATTTGTATTTTCAATTATTCAAAATGGCGTATAAGATGACTGCCAGTGTACGGGCAGATTTAATAATTTGTGCAAATTCGTCATTTCAACTAGTTTTATGGTCTGTGAGCTCATCTAAACTTCTCCCCGACAATAGTACTATTTAACACCTGAACATGAAAGTTTTCATTTGGCGACAAAAAACATCCAAAATATAATTTATGAACCACTTGGTCCATAAACTATTACAGCTGTTTTCCAGGTGTGAAACTGATTTGTGTTGGAGAGATCATTTGATGATATATTGCATGTAAGTGTGATGTTTTCTGCGTGAACCACTTATTGTCAGTGTATTCGCATGGTAATAATGTCACCATACACATACTGGATCACAAACATTATCACTGATACATGTAACTTTAACGAATATACAGGTGTTTTATTGCATGTACTGGTATGTTGACGACAATCAATTGCCGCTGGAAAGGTGGTGTATTTATACTCACAGTGTATATAGGGCTCTTGTGTGAAATCTACTTTAATAAAGAAGAGTCTTAATTAATTGTAACAGGGCTGCATGATATTTTTTTTTAATCATTCTGTATTTCTATCCTGTTATGCTGTCAGACGATCCAATGGGACACACTCGATCTACAAACGACAAACAAAGTTCTGAGAAGCCTTCTGAACAAGTTATTGGGTATTTAACATGTTTCATGTGTTGAACATAGCGCTGAACATACACCAATAGCTTGAATGGAACTAACGGTTTTCAAAAGCAGCTGCTTCTGCCAATCAGGCTTAGAACGGACTCTGTTGTGTATATCCGGACTGGTGTCTAAAGACTCGTAGGGCATGATGCTACCGCCACTTTTTTTTCTCTTGTAATATCAGAGGATTTGGGATTGTTGATACCACATCGATGGCCTTTATCATAACCCTCTCCAGCATCAAAAAACATTTCAGAATTATCTGCAACGGCGTGTTGTGGTGCAGCTGACAAATAGAGAATGATCGATGTGCTTATTAACAACTTTTCTACTCTGTGAAAACTGGCTGGCTGCGATTTAGATCGGCTGTGTATTCGTAGACTGGAGGTATGCATATGATGTTTGAATCTGTACCAGACGAGATTGTTTGTTATCATGGTGTGCGTATACAGTGCCCAAAATCGTCTGCAGCTGTTCATGCAGGGGCACAATTTCATAGGAATTGTGTGCGCCATTGAAGCAGTACCATATGTAATGAAGATTGCCATACAGCTGGCCATACTACTGATGGTGATCAGAATAGGAGAGTTGCAACCTTGTGTGACCATGTAATGAGTTTGTAAGTAAATCACATTTTTACATCTCGATTTACTCCAGGATTAACAGGATGGTAACAATCCATCAAAATGATCAAGTGTTTCACCATATATGTCCCAGAAAAGAACAGTCAAAGACACTTAACTGAGTCGTAAGTACAATAATAAAAGTAAACTAAAGGACAGTAACCACGAAGGTACACCTAGAGTTACTGGATTGTACCAAATTTGGTAACGAATCATCAAGGTCAAACATACTAAAAAATTAGGTCAAAGTGGTATAGAAAGTGGATCAAAGTATAGAAACCCCAAACAGCACATCTAGAGCTCCTGCGAATCATTGTACAACATTTGGTCCATTAAACCAATAGTTTCAAAGTTATGGCCCGGAAAAGAGCGCAACTTCAAACTGGGTCAAAGTACCATACTGAAAGTAGACATATTTAAGTACAGTAGCTCAAAAAGGTACATCTAGAGCCCCTGAGAATCATTTGCATTAAATTGAGTATTAATCTATCAAGTATTTTCTACCCATAGTTTGTGATCAATATATGTATGGTGACATTATTACCAGGGGAATGCATTCAAATAATAGTTTCATACAGACAAAAAATATACTCGCTGTCCCCCAAACGATGACTCTAGGCAAGTAGTGGCATATCACCTACATGCAATCACATGTCATTTACATGCAATATATCTTCAAATGATCTTTCCAAACTTCCCTAAGCCAGCGATCTGATCAAAATGTGATCAAGAGAGGAAGGTTTTGGCTAGTAGGCCTATGTCATACCCAATCGCATTAGTCTTCAACACATTGTTGACTATATACCAAAACATCTTCAATATTAACTAGTCATTTTTCATTACAGGGATAACGTACCCACCAAGGATACTGTGACATGTAAAAAAACATAAATCAGTTTCACGCCCGAAAAACAGCTGGAAATGTTTATGGGCTAAGAGACTCACCAACATTTTGGATGTTTTATGTCGCCAATTGAAAGCCCTCATGTTAAGGTGCTAAATATTGCTTAACGTTGCCCGGGACTAGTTTGCATGGACTCACAGACCATAAAACCAGTTGAAATGATGTATCACTAAAGAAAATTGATAAAAAATTGAAGAATTTACACAATTTCGCAAATCTGCCCATACACGAAATGAATCGAAATGAATCGGGCTTTAGGCCACTTTTGTGCACATATAGGCTAAACTGGGCCAGGAGAACCTCCTGAGGATGGTGAAATGATTGAGATGACACTGTCCTCCAGACACAGGATTCGAAATTCGAGCCCTGGCGGTCTGAGGCCGAGCACGCTACCTTTCGGTCACGGAGGCTCCCCACAATACTGACTTTCACACGTGGATGGGGAAGAAACATTTGTTGTTTCTTTCAAACCGCCGAGACCGGGAACCAGACAGACAGACAGACATTTTATTGACAGAAAAGAAAAGTCATTACAGACTTATTTGTCAAAGAAGTGAAAGAGGGTGCAACTTTACGACGTAATAACAGTAGTAATGCCGGTTAAAAAATATTTGTGCAATTCACACAGGACATGGCCCTCGCAAAAAAACATTACAGCTTATATTATTTCACAATATTGTTTATTTCATACTGTTTCAATCACGAACCGAACCCCGAACTCGTGAAAGGCAGCGATGCTAACCACTACTCTAGGGCCCCCGCCCTGCCCATACACTGACAGCCATCTTGGACGCCATCTTGAATAACTAAAAATACAAATTAATTAACCAATAACCGTGCTTTTAATATACCTATATCACTGAAACCAATATGCATCACCATTAATATTTAATTAATTGATTATAAATAATAATGTTTTACCAATAGAGATTACAGGGACGTTCACTAAAAAGTCTCTTGGGATAAAAAGGTTAAATATGTTTTCAAAATTGCTGGGGGTGGTCTACATAGCTTTACTGACCACGAAACTATTTGAAATGGTGTATTACAAAAGAAAATCGAGCTAATATCGATCATTTTACGCTATTTATTAAATATGACTATACGCTGGCGGCCATCTTGGACGCCATCTTGCATATCTCAGAGTGCTTGCGGAGGATTTTGTAGAACGTTTACTATGTTAATCCACATACATCTAGGGTTCTTTCATAAAAAAATCAGCTTGTTATGAGCTCTCTAATTGTCTTCCCTTATGAAATATTGCTGCATATAGGTCTTAAGTGGCGGTCATTTTGAAAAACAAGATGGCGGCCAAAATGTGGACGTACCAACTTGCTTCCATCAAAATTCCTGTAGAGCGATATCTTAACAATTTGTGTGCCAAAATTCACAATTTTATGCAGAAGTGCACACCCAATCACCTAAGAGCCCCCACTATTTATGTAATACCTCATTTTTTACTGGAATTTGAATACACTGATTCCATTGGTCATCTAGGGGTCAAAACCAAGATGGCTGTCATAGGCCATATTGAATTTTTTACTTTTTACAGAATAGTCCTAGAATCTTGTGTAATACCTCATTTTGACCAATTTTAATTAACTAATTCCACTTGTATGATTATTTTACGAGTCAAAGTCATCTAGGGGTCAAAGCAAGACGGCTGCCATCGGCCATATTGAATTTTTATCTTTTGACATAACAGCCCTAGAATTGTGTGTAATACCTCATTTTCGCCTAATTTGAATACACTGATTTCATTGGAATGGTTATTTTTACATTTTAATGCAGTGTGCATGACTGGCACTCGCCCGCTCCCCAATGCGAGTAAGAAAAAAACCGGGCGAGTCCATATATGTCCAAATATCCTGTTTTTAACATATAAGTCATAGTTTTTGTCAAATGGGCGAGTGATATAATTTGTTAGTTATTCACACTGTAATGTCATCTAAAGATCCAAAGCAATATGGCCACTAATAACCGAAGCCATATAGAGGTCAAAACCAAAGAAACCGGCTATAACGACAGTTAATATATTCAATTTTTAATTGTTGAAATAATAGTATCAGAGTGAAATTGCATACATTTTCCCGGTATTTTTTTGCTGTTTTTCAGTTTTTTCAAAAAAGATGGTGCTGATTAGTTTTTTGATTTTTTGTACGTTTTAGAATTTTAGCGGACATACCAGTTTTGCTCATTTTAGCTTATTAATTTGGTAATATAGCTCAGGTTATTGTATTGTGTTTGATGAGTAGTCTCCACATCACTGGCTCATGCCATCCACCTTACCCATTCACCTTCCGACACAATGTAATTTTGGTGATTTAGAGAACAACAAACAACCACTTTGTACCCTTCGTCAAAACTAAGCACAAGACAAAAAGCTATACAAGTATATTTTATTTCTAAGCCTTGTTATTAAAATTTGAACAACACAAAAATAAATACAATTTGTTAAAAAAAATACACACCATTGCACCAGAGATGGCATTTAGCCCTGCTTTGCTCTTATTTGATTACCATGATATATTTGTGATTGGATTTGCAACAGTAATTGACTTATAAATATAGATTGAATGAAATGATGAAGATGAGAAAAAAGAGAATAATTAGATGGGGGGAGGGGTTAGTATATTTATATACAGTTTATTTTAAAAATAATAAATGTGAAGTCACATGTAAGATATATTTATAATGGATGCAAATTCACTTACACCCGGTCGCCCGTGGTGACAAGAATTATGTAAGGGCGATTGCAAAACAGCAAGTCACTAGCCCTGCTGGCGACTGATTCCCTGTGCGATCTGCAGATCATGTGTGGCTATTTACGCATAACTGCAGAGCGCCGCACAGCATGTACAGGCGTCGTCGTGCGCGCTACAGAGCGTTGTTTCGGCTCACACGTGGTTATGTGTATCAGAGACCTTTACGTTTGAGGAGCACTGAAGCGCACATAATTTGGTACACTAAAAAGTGAGCAACTGAATCAAGTTTGATGCCGACACACGTGGACATAAAAATCACGGTCACAAAGTTGTTGAACAAGCTACTGACCAGTAGGCCTACGACCTGGTCAATCAGCGGTGCGTGGGCGCTTGTATTGCATGTGGCCCGATCTGCGGTAGCCATGACGGCCCACAGCGTCACTTATTGCGTCGTGGTTCACAACATTCATTTCACCCGATATTTCACAGTTCAAAATGGCCCTGATCAAGAAGATCATTTATCTAGTTTGCTGACATACATACATGCTGATAACATTTTATTGCCCAACGAGCTGTGTGTGAATAGATGCAGTCTTGAATTGCTGCTGATTCCAAAAAACTCATGCATTATTGGCCTGATAAATCAATCATTATTCTTACATAAAAACGTCTGCAAAAACGTCCTGCAATTTTGTGTGAATACAAGCTGTGGCTAATACTCTAGTTTCAGTCACACTTAGGGCTGCCGCTGGCGCATGTATGTCGGCGCAGAAACGATGTGAATAACTGGACATAAGGGTGTTGAGACTAAGAAGGTCTAACCATGCTAATAGGCCTAACACAAACTAAATTACACCGCAGAAAAGGTCTAAAATACACCTGAGATAACCTTTTTATCCCAGTTATTTTGTGCCTTGCTGTGTCATGATGCCATAGAGGCTAGAGCTCCATAGACTTCCCTACTTCTTTGTTGATAGGACTAGGCCTACATATCAAGTTCAGTTACCTTGAATAGCCCCTAAACGATACGAAAGAAGATATATATTTATTTTCTATAAGTACGCTTATTTGACATCAATTTTATGTTTAAAATGACTGACTTTATTATATTTGCAGAACGGTTTACGTTTTTTTGAGATAGCCCCTTTTTTTCATCGAGTGGGCAACATAGCCCCTTCTATCTCCAAGTTGCAATGAACACTAGTGATCCAATGTTGGATTAAATTAATTGTCTGTACATGTAATAATTATGAATAGCCAATTAAATCTAAATGAATTATGGAAGGTGGGGTCGCCACCAGCTAAGAAAATAAAGAAAACTAGAGAAGAAATGCTGGTTCAATAACGTAACTTTATATGAAGATAAAGGCTGACAGCGACATTTTCAGGTGGGGTGGCTGGACATATTTCACTGGCCCATTTACTCTGACTTCACTAGAGCTCAAACAGCTGCAGATGTGCTAATTCAAGCTAAAATGCCCACCTGCATCAAAAATGCACAGGCTAAGCCTACGGAAGATGGGTCAGAAGGGGAAAAAATCATAAACAGTGATTCAGCCATATCGCGCATAGTCAGCGTTCACAACTGACGGTGGTCCGAGACCACCAAAAATTATGTCGGACCACCAGAATATTCCTATCCAGTGGTCCTGTGGACCACCAAAATATCTAGCCCTAATCAGAATTGTGACATGCCCCAAAGATATTTAAACAATTGTCGCCACTCGAGGGTGATAATACCAGAAACACTGTATCCTCTCTCACCTTTTTGACAGAACAAAACACGTGTTGGTAATCATGAGGGTCATAAATTATTGACATTGAGATCGATCATCATCCATGCCTTTTGTGGCTTTACAAAATTATTGATGTGGAAACACATCGCAAGCGTGAAAAAAATTACAGTTGTTGTAACGTTAGTTGTAGTCAGGACCACTAAAACAAGACTACATAAGTCCAGGAGCTCCCGCGACGAATTAGAATTTGATTTAAGCAATTTTGTGTAGGGTTTTTAATGTAGTCCTAGGCTAGGTCAACAAGACGCAAGACAACTAGGTCTAAGAAGCCCAGTCTAAGAGTGGGATAAGAACTAGACAGTCTGTCAGAGATTGCAAACCTCCATTGAAATTAATGATCCTAATCAGTATCCCAGTAATGGTCTACCTATCTGGCACAGTTTACCCTATATCAGGCCAATCGAGGTAACTAATAGCTGATTTACGGTCATTTTGAATTCGATATAAATTAGTCAAAAACTTAGGGTGCATCCTCCCCCGAAACCTCAAATTTTGTTTTATAGTAATGGACTAACATCTAACATAGTTTGCAAAATATTGGGCATGTGAAAGTAAATAATGGCCGATAGGGGGCAGCTATCTAGCACGGTTTACCAAATATCGGCCATGTGAAAGTGAATAATGGCCTAAAGGCGGCCATTTTGAATTTGATCAAGTCAAAATTTTCCAAGATGCATCCTCAGCTGAAATCTCACATTTCATTCTATAGTAATGGTCTAGCCATCTAGCACGGTTTACCAAATATCGCCCATGTGAAAGTGAATAATGGCCGATAGGAGGCCATTTTAAATTTGATCAGGTCAAAATTTTTCAAGATGCATCCTCTCCTGAAATCTCACATTTTGTTTTATAGTAATGGTCTAGCCATCTAGTACGGTTACTAAAAACCGGCTATGTGAAAGTGAATAATGGCCGATAGGCGGCCATTTTGAATTTGATCGAGTCAATTTTTTTCAAGATGCATCCTCTCTTGTAATCTCACATTTTGTTTTATAGTAATGGTCCAGCTATCTAACACGGTTTACCAAATATCAGCAATGTGCAAGTAAATAGTGGCCGATAGGCGGCCATTTTGAATTCGATTGAGTCAAAAGTTTTTAAAAGGCATCCTCTCTCGAAACGTCACATTTTGTTTTATAGTAATGGTCTAGCTATCTAGCACGGTTTACCTGATATCAGGCCTATCGAGGTAAATAATGCTGATTGTCGGCCATTTTGAATTCGTAAGTTTAAAATTTTCAGGGTGCATCCTCCTCCGAAAACTCACACTTTGTTTTATAGTAATCAGGTAATGGTCTAGCCATCTAGCACGGTTTACCAAATATCAGCCATGTGAAAATGAATAATGGCCGAAAAGGCGGCCATTTTAAATTTGATCAAGTCAATTTTTTTCAAGATGCATCCTCATCTGAAATCTCACATTTCGTTTTACAGTAATGGTCTAGCCATCTAGCACGGTTGACCAAATAACGGCCATTTTGAATTTTATCGAGTCGAATTTTTCCAAGATGCATCCTCTCCTGAAATCACACATTTTGTTTTATAGTAATGGTCTAGCCATCTAGCACGGTTTACCAAATAACGGCCATGTGAAAGTGAATAATGGCTGATTGGCGGCCATTTTGAACTTTGACAAAATGATTTTTTTCAAAATACATCCTCTCCTGAAGCCTTACAATTTGTTTTATAGTAATGGTGTAGATATCTTGAGCGGTTTTCATGATATTCCACAATATCAGGCCTGTTGAGGTGAATAATGGCTGATGGGCGGCCATTTTGAATTTTCTCAACTTCAATTTTTTCAGGATGCATCCTCTCCTGAAACCTTACAATTTATTTGATATTAATGGTGTAGCTATCTTGAGCGGTTTTCATGATATTCCGCAATATCAGGCCTGTCGAGGTGAATAATGGCCGATAGGCGGCCATTTTTAATTTTATCGACTTGAAATTTTTCAAGATGCATCCTCTCCTGAAACCTCACAATTTGTTTTATAGTAATGGTGTAGCTATCTTGAGCGGTTTTCATGATATTCCGCAAAATCTTTCAGTCGGATTTACCGATGTTATAAATTAGGTCAAAGTGCTGGGTCAACTTCAAGGTCAAGGTCCAAAAACCTGAAAAGGCACAACTAGGGACCTTAGAGAACATGTATGTGCAATATGACTGTCATCGGCCCAGTACTTTTCGAGATCTGCTCCGGAAACGAAGTGCGCGTCAAAACGTCTAAATAGGTCATAGTTCTGAACCAGAAGTAGGTCAGAGTTCAAATACCCCAAAAGGCACAACTAGACCCCCTAGGGGTGTTGTGTGTAAAATTTGAAGACAATCGGACAAGTACTTTCAGAGATATGCTCCGGAAACGAATTGTTTACGGACGGCCCAACGGCCCAACGGCCCAACGCCGTCACATCATCATTTTCTCCTCTGCAACCTTGCGTATTGAATTCAGATTAAAAATATTTTAACCCGTCCATTAGCCACCTGGAAGTAACCCACATACCAAAAATTGTTATCCTAGCTTATTTTCTCACAAAGTTATAGGCAAAAGAAGAGGCCAAAAAAAAACGGAGGTAGAATCCATAGCTCCCTTCGCTCACCTACGGTGACGGCGGGAGCTAAAAATTGTAGGGCCACCAGATCCTCTGAGCTGGTGGTCCTGTGGACCGCTGCTCATAAAAGTTTGTGTCAAACCCTGATAGTCTGGCAATTTTTTTTCATAAAAACATTAGAGTAGTAAGGGTGATTAAAAAATCATAAAGGCTAGTGCATTTTTAGTTCTACTAGCCCGGCTGGCGAGCTGGATAAAAATGACGAATTTTTTCCCCTGTTTATATGAAAATTAAAGACAATGTATCAGTGAAAAAACAAATATACTATTCAGTATTCTTTTATAATTAATAAGAGCTTCTTCACATCAGTGTATTTTGGTATTCTAGGCCTCATTGAAGGATTTATTTGCTAAATCCTTTCTCGAGTCTATTATTTTATAGACCTGTTTAAATCTTAACTGCAACAGAATATATATGAGATCTGAGAAATAGTGTTATAGTTATACAGTGGTACCCCTGTTATGCGACCCCAGTTACTGCCACATAAAAACGGTCATATAAGAGGGGTGGTCGTTTGTCAGGGGCATGAATTATTTTGAACACCAGAAAAAAATGAGCAAAACACATTCGCTGTGTAAAAAAAACGTTTTTATTTAGTAAGTGACTTTTCATTGACTTAGCTCAAATTATTTATTGCACTTAGGTTTAGAGGCAAAATGTGTTTACTTCTGGAGAATGAATGGTGGCCCCCTTACAAACCGCATCCCTACTTTGGGTACAACAGGCAGCCGTAATTCTTCCCGGTAACTCCCGCAGTTTAGCCAGACAGCTTAGCTCTAGAGCGGTATTTCATCATTATCACAGTCAACGCCATGCGGCATTAGTACAGTTAGCGTGTTTCTCACGGGAGACTCAATATATGCCGGGCCATCGTTGTGGATGGTGTGCCAGCATTAAGAAAGTGTTGGCTTAATGTTGGGTCATTGGTGCAGTCGGCTGTTACAACATTGCTGTGAGCAGGCGACATATTCCCGCCAAACCTGATTACACAGCAAAAAACGATAGGATGATCCTGTGTCAGATTAATGTTAAGCCAGCGTCGTTGCAGCAGACAAACAAGCACTGGGTCGATGTGTCGTGTTTAATGGGCACTTCCTGGCAAATACACGAGACGTCTGCTTCCTGTTATTTTAATGTTGGTCCAGCGTCGCAGACGGTGGACCAACATTAAACCAGTATTGGCGAAATGCTGTTGGTCTGATTGTTAAATCGCTGCAAGTCCCTTTGTTCTTCTCGTGACGGTAATTAGGCTGACACTTTTAGTTCTACAGGGGATCAAAATATCGTCATATATAATATTCCCGTGACATCGAAAATCTGTTTTAATCGTTATAATTCAACACTCAATTAGCATGATTAATAAATGTATTAGTATATTTGAGTTTGGCTTTCACGCATCTGGTTTAGATGCGCATAAACAAGGTTAGCCCAAAGCTTTTAATCTAACATCAAATCAATACCGGCGGGCTGTGTCTACCGAGAGGACAACACCTGGTAGAAAACTGTAATATAACGTCTTACAAAGCAAAGAGGCAGTAACTACAAGTAATTACAAGTGAACAGTTAATGCCTATTAGCTTTCCACGGCACCATTACCGCCCTTCGCTCTGAACTCCTACTGCTCTAGTTAGGACTGTTATGACGACAATCTCAGCCCTACAGACAATAACAATACGGTGATATACAGTGATGTTTGAAATCACCTACCATCGTGAAATTTCATCAACATAACTAATTATTTCTGCTTTCAGCCGACAAAGATGTTGCAATTTACATGAGCTTTAATTTAGCTCACATTATTATTCACATTGGGACGCAGATGGTTAATTGACTTCATAATCGGGCCACAAAGCTCACACCAACGCAGGTGACGATACCCGGTCTGTCAGTTGGTTGCCAGTCCCGGCAAACACTCCTATTTCAACCAGAAATCGTCATGGCTCACTCAGAATGCCTGGTTATAAACCGCCTCTTAAAAGTATCAATTTTTTTTAGATATTTTACCAAACATTTTTCAAGTTATAAACCGCGGTTACTAACCGGCAAAATAGGGTAATACCATTTTTTAATTAATGCAAGTGCTGTCATTATAGCACCCGCTGGCTCACAAGGGTGTCAATTTTGCGATAATCATTCTATCAACACCCTAGTTCCCCCAGTGTCTCAGCAGTTCGAGTGCATCTCGGCGTGACTTCTCAGCGAATTCCAGACGCTGATCCAACGTTGTTTTAGTGCAGGTTGATCGTCTCGTGTTTGCTGTGTTGTAATGGCAAAATGTAGGTTTTTACAGCCAACACTGGTCCTGGATCATTGCCGAACCAACATCGCATACACAATGGCCAGATATATGGGAGCTCATTTATACACACACAGCCGAAAACGGATCGTCTCACAATAATATTGTATCAAGTGTCTAAGATCGCACGTCATTGTTTATATAACACAGCCTACTTGCCAGTTGAGTGACGTCCCACATGCTAATTTTTCAGTCTTCTTTTTTATAGCAATAACACCAAACGGTCGTTTCTGGGGAGGTAAGTGACGGCCGTCAGCCAAATTTTTGCCGTCGTATAACGTGTTAGAGGGGTCGTCGTTCTTCAGGGGTCCTTAACAGTGTAAAAGGCATACGTGCACAGAAAAACAGTCGTTTAAGGGGAACAGTCGTTCTTGAGGGGCAACGCTGGACAGGGGTACCACTGTAGCTGCATCTTTTGATTGTCATATATTCATATATTTTAAAGACATATATCCAAAACGTTATTATTTTATTTTCCCAATATACCTTATTGTGCTTTAAAGTTTGTTTTTATGAAAATAAATAGTGTTGTGACTTATCGTGTTACTGACTGTCTACTGTGTTAATATTTACATTAGACTAAGACCCCCTCCACCGTCGGACAGACTTCAGCTTGTACTGCAAGAGTCAAGTGTGCAAGAGTCATATCAGCAAGTGCTTGGTGAATACAAACACCCCTCCAAAAAATTTGGAATGATCCGTTTATGAGTGTTTCCATAGACAAGCTTCCATAGTTCAAGGAATAGCAGGAAATCAACATTCAAATAGCAGCCGTGACAGTTGGAAGCTGCCAGCGAAAAGTTAAAAAGGAGGATTGAAGTGGTAATATGTTGAATAACATTAATTTTATAGATAATTTGAATGCCAAACGGAACATAGAACAGGTAAATATCATTTTTCATAGGTTTCATGCTGTATTTTTGAACTGGATACCAAAAAGCTGACTTACATTTTGGGCCATTCTCCACCGTCGGACAGACTTTAGTCTAATTCAGGTAGATTCAATAAATTTTTAAATTGTCCAATAAAATTATGCTAAGCCTTTTTTCGTAACTGCCGGCATGCTGAAAGAAATATTTGACCACATTCCACAGTCTTCACTGAGCAAGAAAAATGCTGTGCTACATCTAAATCTGAGCTAAATTATTAAAACATCCAAAAAATGGCTCCTAATATGGCAAAATGTTATGGGGGTAACAGAATCCAAAACATCACCCAGACACTTAAACTTTTTGAAGCTGCTGAAGAAAACTACCGAGATGATGCTGCTGTTGCGAGTTTTGTTTTTAGATACACCAGGGCACCCAACATGTGCCCCGCAATACAGTAACAGCAAATATAGGCCTACTATATATGCACATAACAATCAGAAATTTGGACATAGCCTCCGGCCTCCGTTTTTTTTTTCCACCCATGTTTTACTCTGGGTAAACTAGTGCAGCCTTCTCCAAGTATCTCATTTCTTTGAGATTCCCACATTGTTCTGTCCAAAGGGTCTTAATGATGTCCTCCAGAACTCCCTCATAGGGCAGTGGACATAGTCTAGTCTATTTTGTATTTTTTGCATTTTTTTACAAAAATAAAAAAATGGCACCTGCGACTGCATAAAAAAAATCAAAAGGGGCCACAGCATGCCTGTTCCACTTACCTAGTCAAGCATTTGTTGCAGCTATAATGAAATTAAATTTAAAGGCGAGAGCTTCATCATTTTTCATAATTGCGAGAAATCTAATGACGGGAACCCTCAGAACAGGTGATAAAATTCAAAATATGCCATTCAAAATAAATAACTCAATTCATTCTACGATGATGGCTTCAGTAATACTAGTGAGCAAAAAGAACAAACAAACAAAGAAAAATATGTCTTATTGCAGTGTAGGTCTATCACAAATTCACATAAATCCTGAAAAAACACGAAAAAAACATCAAAATGGCGTCTTCCGACGTACCTATCTAATTCACTACAATACCATAATACTAATTTGGGCGGCTAGGCTAGGCCTAACGTTACTTGTTATACAAAAAGTCAAAATAAATCATAACCTAAACTTTGTCAATATCAATAATTTGATTTTTTGTATACGAAGTGACTCGCACGCCGGCATACCGGCGTGCTAGATAATAGACTAGTGCGCCGGCATACCGGCGTGCAAGTGTATAGCGGTATATGTGATGGACAGATTTCAAATATGAAAAGAGCCGTTTTATCTTCAAGGCATGACATCTGTATGGCTATTTCTTGCAGGCGCTGCAGTACCAATAGGTTGACTTTGGTGCACGACATTTCCCAAGGCATTTCAGATGAGACTAGTGCAGGCAGGCATCGCAGCAGATAGAATCATGTAGTGCTAGATCATCTTCACAAACGTCGCATATCCAGCAGGGTCTTCCTTCTTTCTCTGTTAAAAACTTGCTGCACACATAGCCAGGCATCACCATCAAAATATCTTCTGAGTGTTGACATGTCTACAGCGTCTTCCAGAACAGCAGTGCTGATTTTTTCAGAGATGATTTCAACTGATGATTCACCGAGTAGCTGTCCTTTGAGGGCTGAATCCGCATCTTCTATGCTGACTAAACACTCCAGCAACATTCTGTGTTTTTCTGTTGTTGTTTTCTCTTCAAATCGTGTTTAGGCCGCCGGCACGGCATACCGGCGTTCTGTAAATATAGGGGTCTACCGTTATAGGCCTAGTCTACGCTGCAATCACTGCAATCGTGTTATGTAACTGTCATACATTGTCAAGATATAGATAATAAATAATAACAAATCTAAACAAACTAGTACTTTTTATTTGGGTAACAGTTATTAAATACGTATATAAATGTAGCCTTCAGCTTGAGAAGAGTTAATTGCGCTTTCCAGTATCGCACCTCAAGACATGTCATCACTCAGCTAAGTTGTTAATACCCTACATCCTAGGCTGGGTGTTATATCCACTGTTGAAGTATTTCGCACCTCGACACTAACCTGCCAGACATGTCATCACTCTGCTGAGTTGTTAATAATAATTGCGTTTTAGATGGTGTTATATCGACTGTTGAAGTTAATTGCGTTTTATTTGGTGTTTTATCTACTGTTGGGGTTGATTGGGTTTAATGTGGTGTTTTATCAGCCTACTGTTGTAGTAAATTGCATTTTAGATCGTCTTTCATCATTAGCAGGTGTTTCATGTAATCTTGCCAATTGCATTTCACCTAGGCCTATGCCTACAATTAAATACACACGAGAATTTAGAAATATATAGGGGGCCTATATATAGGCAACTTGCATATATCATGTATATCCTCATAATCAGAAGGCCCAGGCAGCCTGCTTCTAACATGTCTAAGGCTAAGGCTAGGTAATTTGTCTATAGTTTAACTGATTAAGTACCGTGTTCCGGCCGCCGGCACGGCATACCGGCGTTCTAGATATATACCGCTATACACTTGCACGCCGGTATGCCGGCGCACTAGTCTATAATCTATAGTAAAAGTCACTTTAAATCTGTCACTTTTGCGTTGCATGTTTTTCGCTCATTGCTCAAACAATTTTCATCTGATTTTCATGAAATTTGACAAATGTTAGTTTCTAGTCTTACGGCACCTGCCCTAAAAATTTCAGGAAAAAATATTATGTAGTTTAAAAGTTAGACCATTTGACATGTAGTTTTTTCGAATTATGACGCTCCTCTATAAACCCATTGCACGTTATCAGCTTCACTCACGAAATTCCACTACATGTCAAATGGTCTAACTTTTGAAATATTCATTCAAATTACACGAAATTTTCAGGGTAGGCGCCGGAATAGTTCAAAAGAGTGTTCGCAAAATTTCACGAAAATTGATTTAGAATTGACTGAGAAATCAGCGAAAAACACCCAACGCTGGTGGAAGTTGGCTGCAACTATAGTCACTTCGTTTTGTATAACGTATCACGGTATCAGGTATGTTGGTATGATTGATGTTTTTTTATTCAGTCATGAATATTTATATAATCATGGACCTTATGTGAACAAAATTGCAGGTCTCTAGCACTAAAATAAAAAATGGCCTGCCATCCTTTGATCTACCACCAGTTACCAAATGATTCGGCCAGAACCCTGGTTAACGCTAAATCACTCGAATATCGCTCACAACAAGTTCACCAAAAGGATTTATCCTGCCCATGATTATTTTGACAAAAACAGGTTAGTCTATTATATAATTATAATATAGACTAATCATAAAGGAGACTGATTAAAAGATTTGTTGAATGAATAGACTACTTACGACTGAAAAAAACAAATTCCCTGTATTTTTTCTTTAAATGCTAAAATCCCCAAATATTGAGAGGAAACATTTTTATAATTTGTTGTTAGCAGTTACTGAAGGGCCTACCTAAAACACGTAAAGAAACATTTTTATAATTTATTGTTAGCAGTTACTGATGGGCCTAGCTAAAAGACGTAAAGCCTTAACAACATAAAAGAGTTGAATTCAAGTAAAAGTACGCAAAGGACCCCATATTATAAATATATCCATTAAATATTTATTTCAGCGTATTAATTATCATATTGAATAAGAATAAGAATAAGAATTTTTATTGGGTAAAACCATTCAGCTTTTTACAATATGGCTAGTCTATATAATAAATTGCTGTTTTTCGTGGTGCCCATAAAAAACAAGTAAATATTAACAGAGTAACAAATATTAAATAAAAACAGTTCGGCAGGCTTGGTGTTAAGGAAATGTCTCTGTACTGGCATGGGAATTGATTTGTCATCACAAAATTGAGTCAGATGGTAGGATATGGTATATGTAGGCTAACCATGTGTATATGTGATGTATAGTTTTGGTTAGTAGATGTTGAAATTATGTGCAATGAAGAAAGCTGTGGCTTTTTTGAATGTCTTGAGGTTTGGGAGAGTTCGAATGGATGCTGGTAACTGATTCCAGAGTCAAGTGCCTTTGGTAGGCTAGTGAGCGAATTTGGGTGTGATCTGGGTACAAAAAGATACCTGGAGGTGGATCTCCTTGTACCGTACTGATGTGAAACAGGGACCAACCAGTGAGACATGTAATTTGGAGTTTTGGAATGCATAATTTTGAATACCAGGACAACTGTCAAAAATATAATTCTTTGTTTAATACTGAACCATTTTAGGTTTGAAAGCTTGTCCGCGATATGTGTCCTGGGGTGACATTGCAAGATGATACGCATGCCACGGTTTTAAATTTTCTGTAGATTACCTATGTTAGTGTCACTGGTTGTTCCCCATATAGTAGCCTACCACAGTAGTCGAGGTGTAGAAGAACCATGGTGTTGAACATAAGAGCCCTGGTATCAATGGGTAGAAAAGGTGCTGCCCTTTTCAGGGCTCCAAGTGCTCCATTGGCTTTATTGCATATGTTATTGGTCTGTATGTTAAAATTTAGGTTTTGATCAATGGTGATACCCAGGTAGGGGCTGGCTTTAACATTTTCAAGTTGGTTGTCTTTTAGTGATAGATCCAGATGATCCTGGGACATGCGTCGCCTGCGTTGGGCCGATGTGACAAGCATGCATGATGTCATACCAATGTGAAGGCTTAGTCTGTTTGCACAAAGCCAGTCATTCACATTGCAAATCTCAGTATCATCTGCATACATGTTTGTCTTGCAGTGCTATAAACATTTGGGTAAGTCGTTCATGTAGATAGTAAAAAGGAGGGGTCCAAGGATGGAGCCCTGTGGAACACCTGTAGTGATTATGAGTGGGTCTGACACAGATCCGTTATTGAGAAACATACCTGCAAATTTTGAAGTAATCAATCTATGATTTATAAATTGACCCAAATTTTGTTGGTGACCCAATGTCTGTTAAATGTTGGGCCAGTTTTCCTGCTGCGTGCCCAATGTATAAAAGTACCAATGGGCTGCAAGTCGATTATGGGAGCTGCGATAACGCGGTAACAACGATCATTCACCAAATGGAGTATTACACGCCGTAGTGTGTGTGTGGGTGGTGCATTCAAAGATTGGTGTAGATGTTAAATATAACGCCTAAAAATAAAACAGGAGGTTATAATAAACGAAAGTGAAAATAAAAGGTGAAGTTTAAAAACCACAATGTGGCTTGTCAACACTCTGTGTAATAGCACGCTGGTCTGGCAGTGCTTACTGCTGGGCTGGTGGCGAGTACAAGCTGACACTGACCCAATGTCTGGTAAACGTTGGGCCAGCGTTACTGGTGCTAGCCAGTATCCATTCAGCCTAGTCAGTACTTCATGCTGGCGGGAATGCCTGCACATAGCATACACCGCCCCAATGCCGTTTAAATGCTGGTCTGCCTTGTACACAATGGCCCAGCGTCGGACTAATGCACGTTACACCGACACATTGCCGGGCCAATTAATAGTGTGCTTGCGTAGCTTTTTTCGGTTCAAAGCATCGTTCTGGTATATATAACAGAACGATGCTTTGAACCAAAGCTGGGTTAATGCTGGCCCGCCCTCTGTATATGCCGTCTGTGACGCTGGTCCACATTCAGCGTTGCGCCAAACATGACTTGGTAACCTAATACTGGGCTAATGCTGGCTCAGCGACATAGACGGGTGGCCAACATTAGCCCAGCATCGGGTCAACATCTTGTGTTTGCTAGGGCGGCCGCTGCCTGCATGATAGAAACCGCTGGACATGGACACGGACACACTGGCAGACAGAGGTAAACAAATTTGTCCCCCACTCTGTCTACAAAGGGGGAGACATAATTAATTAAACTACTGATAGGCATGGAGCGGCTGGGTCGCATTGTGGCGCCACAGCTGAAAGTCAATTGGATCCTGATTGTAGGCTGTGGTTGGTTGAACGATAGGCCCCACACTGCCAAAGCAAGCCGTATGGCGCATTCTGACCTCAGATATTATATGTCTGACACTACATAACAATTTTTCTGTATACACGCATAGCCACTGACCTGATGTATCAGCCGTTACCATGTGTGTTCAGGTTTTAGATAACCATTCCTATAAGCACGGAACTATGTTCATTTTGACTGATTTTTTATTATTTTTTTTCACTATTTCGTTTAATCCAATAGTTTTCTGCAGGTAAGAGCTATTTACTCTGCTCAGTTATGGATAAATTGGGCCGTCATAATTCGCATGTCATTTATTAATTTCAATTTGCTAGTGTTTTGAACACGATTGTAAATTCTGTTAGAAAACAACAAAATAAACCTTCTCACACCAGCGTGCTGGTGGAAAAAGTAATCCCTTGATGTTTTTTTCTATTTATCTGTCAATAGAAAAGTCATATGTGGCGGAGTAGTGGTCTTTTATATTTACCGTGTATATCTACTAGGAGACACTTGAGCTTGTTTATAAGCCTACAGTTGTTATAACAAAAAAACTGTTTAAAATTAGCAGTTTCTGTTAAAATATAGCGCCTGCTTACAGATGCAGAGGCGGTTTACCTGAGCAACATATATGTGTGGAGAATGTGTATTGCGCCTACGGTTGGCTGACTGATTCATTCATTCATTTATTCATTCATTTACTTCAGAAAAAAGGGAGCCCCGTACCCAGATTTATGAGGTGCTACACCACTGTGGGTAAGAGGTGGAGGTAACTAGAGTTACCATTAGCAAACAAGAGCGCTGATGCTAACGATATCCCCCACCATTAATTAAAGTCAATAATGGCCTCAAAGTCAAAGGTTAAAAAATCTACACCCCTGTGTGACATATATGACAACAATCCAGCAAACATTTTCCGAGCTATCGTCCGGAAAATGAACTATTATCGTCTGCCATCAATTAAAGTCAATAATGGCTTCAAAATCAAAGGTAAAAAATTATGTCAAAGGTCAGAACACCCAAATGACACATCTACACACGCTGCTGGATGTGTGTGTGCAGTACGAAAACAATCCAGCAAACGCTTTGCAAGATTTTGTCCGGAAACTAAACTTATCACCCAAAATCAATTAAATTAAGTCAATATTCGCCTCAAAATCAAAGGTCAAAAATTAGTTCAAAGGTCATAACCTCCAAAAGGCACATCTACACCCCCTGAAGGATGTGTGTGTGCAGCATAAAAACAATTCAGCAAACGCTTTGCAAGATATCATCCGGAAACTGAACTTATCATCCGCAATCAATTGAAGTCAATAATCGCAGCAAAATCAAGGTAAAAAATTAGGTCAAAGGTCAAAACCCCCAAAAGGCACATCTACACCCCTAAGGGATGTGTGTATGCAATATAAAAGCAATACGCAATATTCCCCGCCCCT
This sequence comes from Flabesymbios commensalis, assembly GCA_964017125.1. Taxonomy (NCBI): domain Eukaryota; kingdom Metazoa; phylum Annelida; class Polychaeta; order Terebellida; family Flabelligeridae; genus Flabesymbios; species Flabesymbios commensalis. Next base: position 97,043,167 of record OZ024902.1, read on the forward strand.
ATTTCGTGGGCGGGGCATACAAATGGCTGACAAGGCTACATATTCTTTTACATTTGCATATATTTTGTGTAGTTTAACGTTCTCCTTTGCTACATCGATTTGTAGGTGGATTAATAACACTCGACAGGACAAAATGCAATAATTTACTCATAATCGGTAAACTAAACTTGTTCAATGAGAATGGTAACTGTCATGTGTCAATTCCAGCTGTTACTGGTAAATGCAACTTCAGTGGGTGGTAACATGTCTGTTTCCATGGGTGCTAATTAACTGTCGCTTACAATTAGCAGGAAAATGCTATTATAAAATGTAAATTCCAAAACAATTTTAGTAATAGTTTACATGATCGTGATCGAAGTTGATGACGATGCATCCCGACTTTAATTTTAGTAAGAACAATATACAGTATCACAGTTGGGGGCGCTATAATATATCATGAGGGCCCAGCATAGGCCTATTAGAGATATGGATATCTATGCCTGTACTCATAGGCGTAAGCAGTGGACTAACACTGGGACAACATAAATATAATGGGGTTTAACTTTCAAACACCAAATCGCTGTACATGTGTGGTACAAAAAACAACATTTCGGAGATGTCTCTTGTGGTATACTTTATTTATTACTATATTTATTATAAATTATGTAGGTACTAATAGTTTGTTAGCATCAAATTTTAGGCTTATCGTTATCGGGCACCATTTTTTTAATGCTCAGTGGCCTATCCTAATTAAAGTTAGCCTAGGAACCCAACAATAAAATTAAAATATTTTCGACAGAATAGATACAGATTTTGGTGTGTACCATAGGGTTTCCAAACATGTCTGACATAGGGTGTGGCCAGAACGTACCTTAGTTATAGCATTGTGAGTAAAATCCAAGATGGCCGCCATTTTTGCAGGATCAAAACAATAAATTGCTTTAATAATATCGATAAAATTGAAAGAGCTTCACGATTTCGGTGTTTGCATTTGGTTTTTCAGATATGCCCGATTTAGTTGTGTGGCCAGAGGATATTTCAACATTTTATTTTGGATAAAATTCAAGACGGCCGCCATTTGACAAAATCAAACAAAATGCGTGTCAAACTTTTTAAATTTATTTTAGACAGTATAAAAGGAGATTTATGACTTTAGCTTCTACAATAGGATTTTCTTATACACATCACCTGATGATTATCCAGAAGCGATTTTAGACACTATAGATCCCAGAAATCAAAATGGCGGCCATCAGACATCTCTCAAATCATTAGATAATTGAGGAATGTCGTGACAGACTAGATTTGCCCGGGGGGCAAAGCTTGCGTCTCCACCTGCCCCACATAGATTTAGCATCCAACATACATTAATTATAGAGAAATACAGTACTGTCATCATTTTTTTATGTAAATCGCGTAAAAAGGTGATGTCAGAATCACACCCAAAATCTAATTAACATATGGCCAGGGTAAGTTGCTTCTTTGGAACAAATCGGTGAAGCAGTTCTAGCTCTTGAGAGTAGCATGTGCTTTGTCTGCTATCTTGAATTATTATTATTATTATTATTGTCTGACACTTGGTTAACAGAAAACAAAAGTTTAATTACTGATGTCTACTTTGGCGATTATGGTGCTATAAATTTGTATAGAAAGAACTTGCACACAACTGCCAAGCGAGGGTCTGATGAACAATTATTACTGTTTAGTCAGTATGAGATCACTTTCTTGTTATTTAAGTGTCCAGTAAAAATAATATGTCAGAAAAAGTAACTCTCATTTCAGCTTATATTCCTCCGAAAGGCACAACATTTGTTTGTTCAACATGTTGTAACGATTACTATGGTCAGCTAATGTGTCTTACTTCGAAATATAAAAACACCATTTTTTTATTGTTGGTGATATGAATGCTCGCACAAGAGCATTATGTGACTATTACACTAAATGTCAGGGTAGTGATGCATGGTCAACCAGAATTACTATTTGCTAAGGATACCTCTAATGATTTATTACCTACAAAAATGAATACAGATAAAATGTAAATGAATATGGTAAGCTGTTACTTGACATATGTATCAGTTCAGGAATGGCAATTGTAAATGGCCGCTGACTTGATGATAAACGGGGTATTTTCACACGCGTACATACTACTGGTAAAGTGTTGTTGATTATGTGCTGTCACCAGTTGAACATTTTAATTTTATAAGCAAATTGAAAATTGATCAACAATGGATCTATTCTAATCACAGACCTTTGGAATTCCAAATTAAAGGGACATGCCCGGGTGTAAAATAATAAAAAATCGGTGATTTTATTTTGGCTTCATAATATTACAATATGATGTATAGATGTCCATAGACTGGAACTGCAAAAGTTTTTTAATTTTTGTGCTGCGCATTTATCAGTATAGACGACGAAATTCCCGTATTTTTTATTTTTGACATTGCTGTCAATAATTAGACATCAGGAATTTCGTCTCTATATCTAGCCTAACTGGTGAATGCGCAGCACAAAAAAAAGTAAAAAAACTTTGCAGACTGGCAGTTTATTGTAAACATTTTAAATACTAAAGATATTTGGTAAAAAAAAAAATATGAATCCCATGATTATACCTTCACATATTTTAAACAAGCTAGCTATTGAAATAGTAAAGGTATAAATATTTTGGTGATAGATTTAGTAGTGGATATCCTCTGTTTAATGAACATGAGATGGTATTCTGTCTAGTGTATTAAAAACATCTTTTCAGGTTTTAAATACTGTAAATGTCTTGGTCAAGTGCCACCTACCATAGCAATGAAGTTGTTTAATTCACTTGTTTTGCCAATTTTATCGTACAGTTGTGAGATATGGTTCCTAATTATTTGTAAAACACTAAGGGCCAAGCTAAATTTATTCCAAATGATACATTTCAAGTCAGTTTTAAAGGTAAAGCAGTCAACTTCAAACTGGTGTGTGTATGGGGATTTGGGAGAATACCCACTCCACATCAAAATAATATGTAAAACAATTAGGTATTGGATGAGGTTGGTGAATAAATCAAGTGACGATATGGTTAAAAAGATGTATCATGAACTTGAAACCTTGGATGGTATACCAAAGACACTCTGGATAAGACAGGTATAAATTATTTATGGGAGCATGGCACTCCTAGCCTAAAGATTGCAAAACACATAGGGGCCTACGTGGACACGTGGAATTACTTTTTAGAAATGACTGGCACCAGGAAATTGACAATTCGATTAAAAATCCCAAGCTTAGATTATACAAAGAAATTAAAGAAACATTCTCACCGAAATCCTACCTACCAGAATCAACGTAGGCCTACCTAAATACCGCCATACAATTGTACAATTACATCTAAGCTCGCATCATTTAGAAATTAAAACTGGTAGATACACTCGCCCTATCACCCCTGCTAATTTAAGATTTTGTGTAGCATGTCCCGGTAAAGTGAGGGATGAAATTCATTTTTTAATAGAATGTCAAAGTTTGTTCATTATCAAAGATAATTTTTTTGCAGAATAAGAAAAAATCATCCCCCATTTCACTTCTTTGACAAGTAAAAATAAGTTCATATCCATAATGAATACAGATGGTATGGATCTATCAATATCTCTGGCTAATTTTAGAACTAAAGCTAAGAAGTAGATATTTTAATTAATAGAAAATGTAAATATATACAATTATATGTAGGCCTATAGGCCTAAGTATGGGTGGACTGTAGGTACATGTATGAACTATGCATGTATGAACTATGTTATGAACTATGCAATTTTTTTTTGTTAAGATGTTAAGCAACGGCGCCGTTATGGTTGCATTTACAATGTTTACATGGTTGGTGTAATGTTCATTACACGTCTAGATTAAAGGCAAGTGTAAAGTGTGAAAAAACACAACACCAGTTAGGATTAAATGAAAGTGCGACTTAACCAGCGACGCCGCAGAGGATTAAAGGCAAGTGTAAAGTGTAAACTGTGAAGAAACACAGCACCAGTGTAGATGAATGGTAAGTGCGACTTTTACAGGCGTCATGTACATTACACGTCTGATCAAAGACAAAGGTGAGTGACATGTGTCAGCTGGATGGATGAATGAGAAGTGCGACTGCTAGAGGTGTTTTTCAGCGGCGCCGTAATGGATTGCATATACATGGTGATATATAGGCATATTAAAGATAAAATTCATATTATTTACAATATTTGCTTCTTCCTTTTTTAAGAAAACGGCTGAGGAATGTATGCTACTGAACACTGTTATTTGTTGTTACTTAGACACACCGCATTGGGTATATTATCCGATGCTTGAATAAAGATTACTTTTATATCTCATCTCAACAACAAACAGTCAAATAATTATATTTGCAGTGATGATATTCCGGTTTTTGAAATTCCGGCTTAGCAGCTTATAGAGCCGCCTGGACTGCAAAACCGGACTTTTTCGGAACTCCGACCAGACTCCGGTTTAGTAGCCACTTCGTTTAATTTTTATGTAGGGCTATAAGTATGGGTGGACTGTAGGTACATGTATGGGGTCCGCATGTATGTGTTCGAACGGGTGTGACCATACCCCAGCTATGAACTATGTATTTATCTTAATATTTTATTGTTGTTTCTATATTTTTTTAAATTGTATGTTTATTTTTTTGTATAAGATGACAATTGTATCTGTGTGATATTTTGTATGTCAATAAAAGATGTATTATTATTATAGTATCCTGGAGCAAGCCGAACAATGTATGGCTCTCGTGTCCAGGTAGGCTACCCCGCAAGGGGAAGGGAGGCTTGCTTGGCAGGCCTCCACAGACGGTCATAGACTAGACTATAGCCTGAAGCAATCCGAACAAAAAGTATAGTCTTAAAAATATGAACTAGACTAGCTTTTATAAAAAAATGGTTCGTTAATTCAACAATGTCAGGTTGAAATATAATATAAGTTTTTTATTGTAAAAAATAATAAACGATAAAAACATTCGGCAGATCTGAAGGGCTGGTTGGGCTGTGGCCAGTATGGGCGATAATAAGAATATTTTGACTTGTTCGTTTGGTTCGGGATAGCTAGCCCTGAATAGGGCTGCCCGGGCCTTTCAACATTGTCAATAGCTCACTATCTCCCGGCAAGTATCGAATTCATCTTAGGGACGCACCATTTCATTCTAGAAGCAGCATAATCTGTACGCATCATTTGGCGATCTGTTGTCTTCAAACTAGGACCTAGACTATAGTCAGATTCACATTAAATTCATCAACCAGGATTATTGAATTTCGCGGATTTCTCAGTCAAATCTGAACCAATTTTCATGAAATTTTACACACACTATTTTCCATTCATGTCGTAACTACCCTGAAAATTTCGCGAAGTTTTGATAAGTGTTTTAAAAGTTAGACCATTTGACATGTAATAAAATTGTGAAACGAAGCTAATGGGTTTATAGAGGGCAACATTTTTATTTATTTACTACATGTCAAATGGTCTAACTTTTTAAATACTTATCAAAACTTCGCGAAACTTTCAGGGTAGTCACGACATGAATGGAAAATAGTGTGTGTAAAATTTCATGGAAATTGATTGAGAATTGACTGAGAAATCGGCGAAATTCATCCACCACGGTGAATGTGAATCCTGGTATAGTCTAGGACGCAAACAACTATGACTTGAATACTATGACTATGTGGTAGAGCGGGTCCGGGTATTTCCGAACGGGGGGGTATTTCCGAACATTGCCAATATATTTCATCCCGTTGCTGGCTAGTCATGAATAAATTGTGTCAGGCAGAGCTGCCCGTTGTGCGTGACTGTTCTGTCACGCACCGTTATTATGGACCAATTTCATATCCATCAATTTTGCAATTTTAAAAATGTCACTTTCAAAATGTCGTAAAGTAGACAAGTCTTTAAAAATTAAGGTAGGGCCTATTTACACGGAAGGTAATGGTCTATTTATGATATATAGGCTATTATCAATCCTGGAATTATTATTTATATGGGAAAATGTACCTTGCAACTGCAAGGTACATTTGCACCTCCTAGACCTAGATATAAAAACATCAAAAAACAATTTTTGGTCATGATACTCTGGTTCCCAGAGCCACACTACGCGGCGTGGCCGAGCTTCATGTAGCCTCTGGTATGCCCCAGTGGCGAATGTTTGTGACTCGTTGCTATTTTTAGATGAAAATAGGGGAATCCCCGATTTCAGACATTTTTGAAAGGTCATTTCCCCGGATGAAAAGTTGTTCACAGTATTGTATTTCCCCTTTGACGCATTTTCTATGACTTGACCCAGAAAATTATTCACTGGCCTCAATAGCACAGGCATGATGGTCACGTGACTAAGAACCTTGGCCAATACCCGGCCATAAATGAAATTGGCCGGGCTCGCCAGGCAATGGTCATGATAGCGTTATCATTTGGGACGTGTTCGGAAATAGACTCATCAATTACTTTGGTTTCGTCTAATTACGAACACTAGGCCTATAGGGCCTACACCACAGTTTCACAGCGAATGCGTCATTGTGAAAGGAAATACATCAATGGAGCGATTTGTAGGCCTGCAAACGGTTGTGACGTTACTATGTGGGTTTGAAAAGTAATATGAAGGAAACTATGAAAAAAAAATCTCAGATTTCAACAGATTCGGGTAATCTCGAACAGTGGCATTTCCTAATATTTTTTTGTTTTATATTTTTTTTTGTGGACGAATTACAATTGGCATTGATTCTATTTGTATCATATTTGAGTATACTGCGCATGTTCCTGCTTCTAAACTGGTTATTTTCTCTTTAGATTAAAAAATGGGTGGGTGTTCGATTATACGCTACTTGGTGTTCGACAATACCCCCTCTATTTCGAGTATACCCACCGTTACCTTGGGTACTACAACTTCCTGTACAACTTTCAGATTCATGAATGGCCGTGCACGTGGTTAATTACGTCATCAATCATAGTTTCATTCATCAACTGATGTCAAGCAAAAAAATAGAAAAATATCACATTCGTTAATAGACAAAGAGCCGACCATAAACAAACAAAAAATACATCAGTAAAGCCGCGACCAATTTCACTGTTAAATAATACCTTGTAGTGATCTTGAGAATTTTCCTAGAAATATTTTGCGCTCCAATTATTCCTTGTATTAGTCGTTTATTTTAAATTCCACTTTGATGAGCCTCTTAAAAAATTATCAGCAATTAAAATTATCAACAATTTTTTTGGGCACAATCGTTCAACATATTATTTTTTTATGTACAAGTTTTCAGCATATATTTTTTTTTTACAGAAATTTGAAAACAAACATTTTTTTCAAAAATAATCTAGGCCCCCCCCAGAAATCAAATGGTGCGTCCCTTAGAACCAATGAGTGCCGAGCCGATTTCCTCACTTTACGAATTAGCCTGCCAGAAACTCCCTCAGGTAGACACTTGACAATAAAATAAAATTTAACTTTTTCATTAACTCCGCTTGAGTAATTTTATTCTACAGGGTCTTTCGATATTTAAAAGGTCTCATTTTTCAAAATCAGTTAGGGAATAAAAAAGTTAAGGCAAAAAATGTATTTTGAAACAGGCTTTTTTTGTGTATGATAACATGGAGACACATTGAAATAAAATTGTGATTTTTTACTGTTTTTGTATGGTCAGCACTCTACTGAAATGCTGTAACTGCTCAAAAAAATATTCAAATTTTAGGAAAAACAGAAACAATATGATTTTTAATTTTTTTAAATATCTCAATTAGTTCATGAGATATTGTCATGTTCTCCTAAGCAAATTTGCCTTTTCACCGGTATTGTTAAGAACCGCAGAATTTTCGCAGGAAAAAGGCTCTTTTTTGATAAAATGAAATAACATCACTACTTTTCTTAAAATTAACAATACTTTATCAAATTTAAATGTAAAATGACCTCACATTTTTAGGTTCGGTTAATATTATGAAATGTGATTGCACATTTAATTTTTTTTTTCGGTGACCTTGATCTTTAATATTGGCAGTGAAAGGTCAAGGTCAAATGTAAAGAAATGCTAAATTTCACTTCACGCCAATTTTTTGTGGCTTCGAAAAAGTATCTGCTACCCCTTTGATTTTCATTAAATTTTACAGGAATGTTTGAAAATACATACTTAACTGTACCAATAGGTTACTTTATTGTACTAGGTCCCAGAACAAAATATTTAGTTATAGAAGTACAAGTTAATTTTCAGAAAGCTGTACACTGGACGATAATACAGGTTTCGCCGTTATTTCTCTTTCAGACCCTAGTTCTAAGTTTCAACCATCATAAAAGTTATTTTTTCAAATAAATAGAACTCATTTTTATACCTTCAGAGTCCATAACATTTATAGCCTTTTTTTACATATGCAAAAAACGACAAAAAAAACGACGTCATAAATTTTCTTTTTTTAGACCCCAGTTTCATGTTTACACAAGTGCCTACCTCAGGCTTACTCCCTACACAACCTGACAACACTCAACAGTTCTGCTTCTCTATACTATACACTATAGACTAGTATAGTACTACAGTCTGCTTCACCAGATCATGGGAGTAACCTTTTTTCAATTTGCTTGGTCGCTGTTGAAAATTTTTTAACCAAATTTTTCTAGGATTTTTTTTTCATCCTCCCCTAACATCCCTGAAAATTTGGTGGAATTTTGTTGCGTATTTTGTAAGCTAGACCATTTGGCATGTAATCATGGTAATCATGGTAATAGCATTCTTGTTTCACGTTAATGATGTTAAAGAGAGCTGTAGTTTTGAAAAATTATTACATGCCAAATGCTCTAACTTCGATAATACACAAAAAAAATCCACTAAATTTTCAGGGATGATGGGGGGAGATGAAAAAATGACCTGAGAAAAATTTTGTTGAAAATTTTTAAACAGCGATCGAGCCAATTGAAAAAAGGCTACTCCCAGGATCTGGTGAAACAGACTGTGGTAGGTACGTCCAAAGACGCCATTATGGTTGTTTTTTCGTGTTTCTTTCAGGATTTATGTGAATTTGTGATACACTGCACCGTTTGTTCTTTTTGCTCACTATTAATACTGGTAGAAATAAAGCCATCATTGTAGAATTAAAAGAGTTATTTGTTTTGAATGGCACTTTATCACCTTTTCTGGGGGTTCCCATCATTAGATTTCTTGCAATTACGAAAATTGATACCAGCCAGTGTTTCATCTAGCTATTTCTAACATGGCGCAGCGCCATATTGCCTTTTGTGAGCACCATGTTAATGCCCTTCATGAGCGCCATGTTGCCCTTTGTGTGCGCCACGCTGACCTTCTCATATTCAGACAGTGAAATGCCTTATTGAACTATTATTAGGCCTACGTCATACTCAACCCGCCCAGGCCAGTTGCGACAGTGGCAAACCTCCCAATTACGGATGTCGCACGTTCACACCTATTAGCCTACAGGTCTCGTCAAATTGGGTGCCCGGGAGCCCGGGGCTACCAGTTAAGCTGAGGGGGCTACCGCAACGGTAACAGCCAGAGCCCGGCGGGCTACCACTTCCAGTAGAAATGCCAGTGTAATTACGACGTTGTGCGCCGTGCATCCGTTTGTATGAGGAAAACAGCACTTTGCTATTGGTTTGCTATTAGCGTTTTTTCTTGTCGGATGTTTCTGAAAATTATGTGGTATATTCAAAAGACTATATTCTTTCACTTGCTCTAGTTTAAATCGATCTATCTCTGGCAGAACGTTCATATTTGTACACGATCCGACCATTGTTTATGTTGAAATTCCATGAATTCCGAGTTCCGCCATCTTGTTTTTAACGGTAATTAACGATCCGACCCGGTTGCATAAATTAAGTTATTTCGAGTCGGCCGTTGGTCAATATTTGCATGTCCTTTGACCTGTGTCAAGCAGACTACCTAATTATAATAATATCAGAGAGAAATTAAATTTGGAGCAGTAGAACTTAGAAGTATAAAATTTTCTGAATGGGGAACTTTGGGGAAGTTATTGTAGGTAGAATAGGCTGTTTTATTAGTCAGATACTATTTTCCTTCCATCCATAAGTGATATCGCATCGCAAACGGGAAATAGACGCGGGGAGGGGGGGGGACACAAAACTAGCACAACGCCACATTCCGGCGCGTCATACACGCACGTGTTGATCAGCAGAGAGCTGATCGCTTTTCCTTATGTACATGACGACGAAGTGTCCTTTCATACGGGACTGTACGTATTCTTAATCGAATGCTACGTTGCCCTCATTTTTGTATTACCAGGTGATGCGTAGGCCTACATAAAACTATTTAGCTCTACAGTAATCAGTATGCAAAACCATATCAGACTCTGCAAGGTACACTGAAGTAACGCAGCATACATGTACGCATGTTCAGCTTTGTTTGTAAACACATTGTCCCACGAGGACGTGGTCATTCAAAGACTGTCACTTACTGGTAGGCCCTACTACATATATAGGCCTACCAGTAGGCTGTGTAGTAGTTTTATTGTGGGTTTTCCTGGCTGTCACCTCTCTCAACAAAATTGAAGTTTGAACAACATATTTATATGCTGGCAGTGGCAAGTCAATTAACTTGCATATATTTTTTTAAGACAACCCACACACAATATGGAGAATAATCATGTGATCATGGTGATAACAAGATATTTTTATTAAATTACGACAAACAAACTTCTGAATGGACATGCTCATAAATCTAAATAATTAAATGCTTTGAAAAAATAAGGCTGGTCTATTATATACAATAAAGAAAATGCAATATAGGCTCTAAATAATTACACAAATTAGATTGTAATATAAATAGGCCTACTGTAGGCCTTAGATAGTCATACGATATTAGACTCTTAGTCTACTAATCATGATACTTGAAATCCACCAGACCCCAACCAATCATGACTGAGGGTGACTCATACCCCCCACTTTAATATCCGACTACGAGAGCAACACTTTTATCTGGGCTACCGATATGCATTTGGGGCTACCAAACTTTTAATGTTGGTAGCCCAGCGGGCTACCAACCATTCTAGAAATTTGACGAGCCCTGGCCTATATGACACAATACCTGATAACGGCCTGTGTACATAGTGGTAGTAACTGCGGATGTTTACATAGTTAACTGATTCTGTCTGTACCCTTAATTGGGGATGATTGGTGTTGGAAATGCCTAACTGCGTCAACTGGGTGCCCGGCATGCATGATAAGGTGCCCCAAATAATAGGTGGCGCCATGCCCCTTATGAATCCTAGATGAAACACTGCCAGCTCTCGCCTTTAATTTCATGATAGCTGCAACAAATGCTCGAATAGGTAAGTGGAACAGGCATGCTGTGCATGGCCCCTTCTGATAATTTTTTTTTACGCAGGTGCCATTTTTACATTATTGGAAACCATTCCAATAATGTTTTATTATGGTTCACAAAACGGATTCTGGGCACTGTTTTTTTGTGTCCATATAATGTGTGTCCCAAATGACTATCACTCACATCTTCTCAAAAACGACAACACCCATAGATCCAGTTTTCTGTCATCACACAGCCAATAGTAGGCCTACCAAATATTGTTTCTGAATAAGTATAAATATCTGTATTTGCTAAGTTATTAGGATTCCCGTCGTCATTTTTATGACAGTTAGGGCCCTCGAAATTTTGTGCTGTTGGTTGAGCCATCAGTTTATACCCTGTAAATAGCCGATATATTACTGAGAACATTGCCTCCCTTGGAATCAAACTAATCCAATATAATCTTAAGAAATTGCCACAATGAGAGTCTGAAACTGTGGGAAGCTAGCAGATGTTCTACTTTCCAAAGCAAATATATTATGATATAGATGCAATATTTTGCAATGATATATCTTGCCTTTGAAAATGTAACCCTTGGTCTTAATAACATCTAGCGCCATAGCTACTATTGTGGTAAAAAAATTCTTAATGCTGTTGATCTACATCTTAGGCAAACCATTGGACGAGATGGCCATCCCTGACCAATCAGACACACAACAACTAGGTCATTCACATCCCTGGATATATCATCATGTACGACAGACCCGTGACATTGATACAGTGCAATGTCAATGAACTAGATCTCAAGCACTTCATTGGAAAGTCATCTCGACCAATCTCATGCAAGATATCTGGGTCAGTCATATACTGAACGGCCATCACGCTTTACGTGAGTGGGTTGATACTGCTATAAACTCAAAAGGCAGTATATGCCTACTTGTAATGTAAGCAGCTACTGTGTTTGTTAATTGTGGCTGTGTATGTCGGTGTATACACATGATACACACCCTGCTCCAGGCCAACTGTGATTATGTAATACGCAGTTCTGACTGTGAACAACATTTATTTAAATTGTAAATATATCAGGATTCAAGATATTGTTCTTTTCAGTTCAAACTATTCAAAATTGATATATAACAGACTTCCTTAGCACCAATATTGATGAAATGATCAATTTTTAAGTCAGGATGGAACCAACTGTATAGTTCTAGACGGAAAGCCAGATGATCAGCTATCACCCGGCAAGCTCATTGACCCAATGCTGGGCTAGTGTTGGCCCAGTGATTATTGTGAATCAATGCACGCGGTGATAAATACAGAAACATAGCAAAGCCCGTTATATATATAAGTTAACAGCTCCCGCTGGCGCTCGAGAAATTTGCAAATTGCGAGTATTTATGCTATTTGCTACACAAATATGTGTTTAATTAAGCGAATGTTTTTTGCGAATCTATAATCCCGTCGTCTTTGACGATAGTGATACACGCTGTTACAAACTACGAGGGCTGACTGACCAGTCAACCGACACCTAAGTGCTACCTACGGTGGCCGTGCCATCCAAAGCCAAACAGTGGCAACTGCTTACTGAAGGTAGGCTATGTTCGCTGCTGTTTGCCGAAATTTAATGGCAGTTTGACCTGAGTTTCTGCTCGGGAGTCTGGATTGAAATGAAACGATTAGATCTTACTGCTTTCACAATGACTGGAGTAGTTTAGCCAATTGTTGTTTTAAAGCTGGATCAGCGTATAACCATAGATTAACCACATATAGATGCGTCATAAACCACTGACCAATGGGAGATTCTGTCACACGGCGCACCGCAGCGCCCCCTGAGTTTAAATTGGGTCATTTCTGCTGAATTAATATGGCGCACATAGCCATACTGCATGTACTGCCCAGGCATCTATAGCCTTTGTCACTGAACTATCCTGTAGACTGACTCTATTATTGAAGGTTTATTGGAATATACTCATAATTTATGACACCTATGGATAGACTAGCTAATCTTAAAAACATCAATATTTTGTAGATCAAGTATAAATAGGCCTCAAACACACCCAGACTAAACTTGCCTTCTCTTCTTGAACTTGAAGCTGAGCCTTGACTGGTGCCAGGGTGTGCCTGGACGGTGGTATATTCAATGTCAATGACAATAAACTCTCACTGACGTTAGAGTATTAGTATTAGCGACATAGTCCTATTAAAACATCATCAAGATCTACATAAGTCATGTTTGTAGGCCTATAATTAGTAGATCTAATTGTTTTCAGCAAGCAGTCAAGACTTTTAGTCTAGGCCTAGTAGGCCTATAGGCCAGGCCCAAACCTCAGATTTGTCATTGTTAAAAGCATGTGCCGTGGCCTAGACTACAGTAGGCTACCGTACCTAGACCAGAGATGCCTAGACATGCTAGATCTCTCCAGACTAGGCCTACTACTGTCCCAACAGGAATAAAAAACTAACCTCTTAGGCTAGACTAAAAACACACAAAAATATCATGATAACGGGACATGCCACATGGGTCGTAGGTAATCAGGCTATTTCTAATTATTTTTTTTATTTATGTTGTAGCCTAGTAGTAGTAGGCCCCTAGGTAGGTTATGTTACCTACCAGTAGCCTACATTGCTACAAGTAGAGAACATTTAGACAGCCCACCCCCATATAATAATAATGTTCAATGAATAGGCCTAAGAAAGGTTAGGCCTAGACTAGAGCTCCTGCAGTTGATTGGAGAACAAAATATTACTTTGGTGGGAGGGGGAGGGGTAGGCCTAGGCTATGGGCTAAGCATGGAAATAGACTAGACTATTTATGAAGTATAAATTATTTATAGGCATTATTGTCTAGTAGGCCTAGGCCTAATAATTTTTGTCCCTTGGAATGCTAAAAATGAATGTTTGTTTAATTCGGTGTAGACCTAGACTATTTAAATATAGCCAATATACATCCTATTTTAAGCCTTATAAGCCTAGGTCTTAACTAGCCTAGGCCACGTTTTTTTATAAATGGCATGGTTCGCATGATTCAAGATTCAGAGCAGACGGTCAAAAAAATATAAATGAAAACTTTTTACTTGATTTGTAACGGAAAACTTACACAAAAAAAAACAATTTTTTTAAGTGTAGACTTATTCCATTTAAAAAATGCATAATTTATATTTTAATTTCAATTGATATCGATAAATAGCTGTAGACTAGTCGAAAGTAAAATAAAAAAAAGGGAAAAATTTTATTTTATTTTTTTATTGATGTTCCATTAGGCCTATCGTGACTGGGTGATCTTGCAACAAATTCTCGCATTACCAGGTTACATTCTAATTAGACATACAAATAGTTATGGCGCCATTATAGACAATTTTGATTACTTTCTACACATAACATTGGAATGCAACGTTTTTGCTATAAAAAAGATCGAAAGGTATTACTACAGGGGCAATATTTTTCCAACATTTTCATGTAGCCTATGGCCTAAATTTCATCAAAGAAAATCTTTAGACGTTTCGAGCCCCCCCCCCCCCATATATATCTGCTTTTAACATTTATGATTGATAATAAGGTAATAAAGTGGTGTAAAAGGCATGCTTTAAAAAAAAATAGCCCTGGGTCAAAACGCTCACTTAGGCCTACATCCACCTATTATCAGTTCGCCGCCCTTGGCTATTTACCAACTTACTTGAGTGATCTTGCTCATCACATGTGAAGCTTGATACTTAAAATGACCCATATTATAGGCCTAGGCCTATAAGCTTATAAATTTTTACCTTATGTGTATATTGATTATAGCTGATGATATAGGCTTAGGCTATTTAAAATTATCAAAGATAATAGGCCTAATGGCTTAGTGTTGTGATCCTGACAGGCATATCTATGTCAAGAAAACAATTCAGTCTGATCCTAGCTATATTCTTCAGTTTGCCGCCCTTGGCTTTTTGCCAAATATCTATATATGTGAAGTTTCAAATTTTGTAAAGGCACCTAATTTCGATTCAGCAAAATGTCAAATTTACACTCACACCTCCTCTTTTGGAACGCAATTGATCTGCTCATTCAAGGATAAACTTTCAAACTATATTATTACTGAAAATAATGCGTTTACAATATTAAAATGTAATAATGAGCGACATTGCCAATGATTTCAGGGCGGAATAACTTTTAAATTTTTAGTTTAATGTTAACTAGGCCTAGATGTTGATTAAAAAAAAACTAATTATAACAAGATGAGATTTATCAGCTTAATTCGAAAGATCTGACAACTGGTGAGTAACTGTAGGCTATGTAGGGCCTTTAAAAGTCACTGCCAATGTTCGGCTTGAAGTGGGTCAGATATCCAAGGGCGAGGTATCAGAATTCGAACCAGTGTATAGTGATATGTGTTGTCACTGAAATGGTGTTTTTTTTTATCTTACAGTGAAGTTTCCAATAGTGGAATTTTCTATGGGGACATGCCATTTTCCACATTTCCATGATAGTCATTTTGACCTCTTATAAAACCATATAGATATTTTTCCTTTTTTACAAATATTAACATTATAAAGTAGGCCTAGTAATGCTTAAACGTAAGGTTGAACAATTTTTTTTAAATATTTTTACATTTAATTCAAAATTCGGACCTTTTAAGTCCTGGGGACACCAATTTTATGTAAAAATACCCACATTTTTTGGTATTACCCATATGAAAATGAGGACGGTCACATTTTGTTTTTCCTGGCAACATCCTTGCATTTCAATGTTAGATCCTCGAATCGTAGGCTATTCATTTTCATGTAGGCCGACAACGTTGAATGGATTAACTTTAAGGAGCGCACCATTACGGGGGGGGGGGCATTAACCCTTTCAAGCCTGACTTTACAATGTCACCTTCATCCACTACAAGCCGCAAATTGCTGTCGCAATTCACGACTTGTAGTCGATGAAGATTATTTGAAGTTAGTGAAAAATTAAAGAAAATTGCCATGTAGACTACTGGTAAACCAGTTTCATGGAAATTTTTATTCTAAAACTAAAAGCCTTGCTTGAGGAAAATGTAGTCTCTTTTCAGGGATGTAAAATGATGCTTTAATGCATCGTGAGGACTTGAAGGGTTAAGAAATATGCTAACAAAGTTTGTTGCCACAAATATGGACAGAAAAAAAGTTTGTTGGCAGAATTGATGAAAAATATGTTGACCAGAATAAACCAGCAAATTTTAACATGTATACAGAACAAGGAAGGCCTCTTCAATGAACAAAAAAGAAGTTTGTCTAAATTTTACCTCTAGCCTTGGACATGCATGTCCAAAATGAGAAATACGAGAATTTCGTCTCCATGTCTCCCTTTACTGGTAGGCCTAATGCGCAGCACAAAAATTAAAAAAAACTACATCATATGGTCATATAAAGAAACCAAAATAAAATTAGGGCCTACCGATTTTTTTATTAGTTTAGCCAGATTGTGTCACTTTAATTATACTAATTCATGTAATTATGGGGCCTATTGATTCTAAACTTTATCAGTCTTTATATAAACAATGTTATTTATGTTAATATGTGTAGGCCTATGCCTAGAGGCTAGACTACTACACAAAAATTAGGCCTAGGGCTAGGCTATGCATATCATTATGGCTTATGCATATCATTAGTCTATTTTTCAAGTGGGCCCCTCCTACTAGTAGACTATAGACTAGTCAAAAGATGGTGGGGGCGTGTCTAATCTTTGATCAATCCATCACACCCATAGTACAGTGATAACTATAGTCTATACTAGGCCTATATATATATAGTACATGATATACATGTGTCTCCCATATTCATGTAGCCTTGTGGTTGTAGGACTAATAGCCTATCAGTGTCTATAAGTTACTAATAATATAGGGCTAACCTATAGTCTGTTATAGTTCCATAAACAAGACTGTGAGGTGTCATCATCATGTGAGCTGCAAATAGACTTCAAATAGATTATAGGCTAATTACTATAGACTAGTCTGAGTAGTCTACTACAGTAGATCTCGTCTAAAGGTTGGTGAAATTGGAGATTTTATTACCGTTCATAGTTACAGTAGGTCTACTAAATGTAGGCTAGATCTAGTAAGTAACGTTAGTAGAGTAGAATAGAACTTAGAAGTCCCACTCCCAGTCCCAGCGCCAATCCCAATGACTGCTGAGTGATGATTTATAAGCCTTAGAAGCCAGCTCGCCACGCCATGTTCAGATTGTCGCCACAATTTCTGACCCAATTTAAAATCAGATGGCGCTGCAGTCGCCGTGTGACAGGTTTTCAACATGGCGTGACATATCTATTATGGTTAATCTATGGTATAACCTAGGGACCCCAAACGTTATATTGGACATGTTCACAAGGACTGGTGTACAGAAATGTCAACCGTTTCTCACACACAGCACCCCTATTTCCCCTAAATAGGAAACAAATAAACTCAATAAAATAAACTTAATAAATAAAAATGTATAGTTCACCATACTTTGTCCCCTTTTTATGTCAGATGGTCGTAATGAAAGGGTTAACTTACCACATGATCGGGCATTGCAATAAATTACATTGTTCGGTCATTTTTCACACCAGAAGTGTATAAATTATATCAATGTGCAATGCCTTTTACTGCCGAGTCCAAAAATCTAATTTTAATAATACAAAATTTGCAATTTTTGGAGATAAATATCTTAGCCAAGACCTAATTGTTATATTGCGTAACATATAACACGGTTGTGTCAAGTGATGCAGAGAGGGGTGGGAGAAGGTGGCTAGCCCTCATGCGACAGACTGCTGGCATTCATGAACACCTACCCAGCTATCACGAAGCATTGACCCAATGTTGTTTTTATGTTGTGCCGACGTCGAAGACGGCGGGCCCGCATTAAAACAACATTGGGTCAATGCCTTGTGTCTGCTGGGTTGCGGTCACAGCTGATCAGCAAACTCGAGTCATTGACACAATATTAGCCTGATAGTGGCCCACCGTTTACAACACTGGGCCGGCATTAACCCAGCATTGGCGGCATACTAGTATATAGGCCTTAACAAGATAAACGTTCACCCAATGCTTGCTTACTGCTGGCCCATCGGCTACGACCATGGCTCAGCTGTAAAACAGCATTGGCTAAAGGTCTCGTTTTTGCAGGGAACACCAGCAACTCAATACCCTGACACAATGTTGGTTCAATGTTGGAAGAGTGTCTTAGATGATGGCACAACATTTAACCAACAATGGGTCAGTGCAAGCCGAAAGGAGGCAGTGAAATCAGCGGAAAGGAAGTATATACTTGATTTACAAGTGAACAAATACGGCCTTTTGGCAGCGCTATGGCAGGAAGAGACGGGACGCCAGTTAAAAAGCAGTAAATGCCCAGTATACCAGGGAGCAGAAATTGCCTTCTGACATTGCACAGACAAAACAGATAGTAACGGAAGTTAACGACAGACGTTTGTGTGGAAAACCAGCTTAAAAGTTTGTCGAGTCGACAAACTAAAAAACAATGGGCCATTTTGAAACTTATGGGACATTGACAAGTTGATTTTCCATTTAAATTGTATAATGATTTATGCTATGTAGTATAGGCCTACATTAAATGTAGGCCTATATATAAGGATGTCATATTATCTCCCTTAGGCCTGTGCCTATAGGTTAGTTTTCAATTTAAAATAAAACATGTTTTACATTCTTGTCATTATAGTTGAATTTGGTTTGAGCCATTAGTGATTAGGCCTACTTCCGTCAGTTGGTTTTACTGTGAGAAGTGCAGGCTTGTAGAGCTAGATATATCATTGTGACTTGTCAGGCCAGGCTATGTCATCAGTCTCAGATGCAGCAGGCCTTGGCCCAGCATGATGATCATTGTCCACATGAACATGATGAAGGTTTAATATACTCTGTTCTGATGCATGAGGCTGGACTATCTACAGATGTATACAACTACGTATAGGGTCCATAAAGGCATTGGGATTCATTCTGATATTCCAGCACATGCTTTCACAAGCATTAATATCAATGCTGCCCTCAGTTAACATGGTTAGCCGTTAACTACACAAGACATTAACAGCACAAGATGTAAAGTTATTTTAGGCGTAATTTTGTGCAGTGTTGCAAACTGAGACCCAGCAGTAAACAAGTCATGGCTCAATGTCGCGTGTTTACTGTATCGGCCACGCCATGCATGTAGGCTTACATACGTAACGCGCATAACATAGTTCGCATAACATAGTTTGCACGTCACTTGGCCTACACAGTGGCCTGTGTGTCAGCTACATTGCGGCAAGTCTGGCGCTAGCAGGGTGAACACGATCCCCAGTCAGCTGCAGCATTCTGCCACACTGTCACGTGACACACTATTCAAAGGTGGTAGATTGTATCACTGCGTGTTTACCAGGTTTACTAGTAACTGTTGAACTGTATTTTTTCACTCCCAACCATGGCGCAACCTGTCATAATACAATGGGACATTTATCAAAAAATATGCGCCAATGATGCAGGGCGCACGTCCTTACCAATCACTGCATATGGGCAAGCCAGTCACTTCAAGAATCATGTGACCCCAGCAGTGTTCTCGTTTGTAGTGACCTCCACTTTCGTTTAACTAGTTTTACCATTTATTTCATGCCTAGACCTTTCAGAAAATGTATAGTTGTCCATAGCCTGAACAAGAAAAATTGTGCTTTTGACCATTGGAATGCCATGAAGATGACATTTTTGGCATGTCACCAGCCTAAATTTTTGTCTTTGACAGGTCACTGTTCATGAGTGGGTGCAGTTTTTAGAAGATAAATTGTTTCAATTTGACAAACATATAGTAATGATTGTATTAACAAAGAAAATTCCCAAAAGTATTATATTGTTCCTTGCAAAATTGAATTTATGTTCATGTTGCCACAAAATATGTTACATTGGAGTTAGTTAGTTGTTTCTGTCTGCCAAAAAATCTAAAATCAATTAAAATTCCTTGTTGCATGATGAATATGTAGTCTAACGTAAGTATTTAAGAAGACATAACAAAATTATGTGATACTAACAGTATTACTCTTGCAATAATAAATCGCACATAATAAATAGAAACAAGCAGACTCTATTTATTTTTTAAGAAAACAGAATACGTTACATGGATTCTGAAGATATAGTGATATGCACACTTTACAACAAATAGCCCTTTAGTTACTCACTAGGTCTGTCTCCAAGCAGAAAGTAAAACATTAGCCTGGTCACTAAACCCAGCTTTACACTTGTCCAAAAAAGAAAAAAAAATCCAGAATACGTTACACAAATTACGTTACATTTTGTAACGAATTTTGGTAGTGTATTTTGGTTACGTATTTTGTTCTTTACTAAACAATGTTGTAATAGTGCATTCTGTTTCGTAGCAAAAATACAAAACACTCACACTTTGGATAATACAACTATTTACTGGATATGGTGACATTAAATATCATTACATTATCATAACATTAATTTTGTTAGTTATGCAACGTATTTTAGTAACGTATTTTGCATTTTCTGCCAAAATAAGGGCACCTTATTTGGCTGCCAGACTAGTAGAGCTAGACTGAGCAGGAATATTGCTGATTCTAAAAAAGGGTCTAGTCTGAAAATACCCCCAACTATTTGTCATATATGAGGTGAAAAAATGAAGGTTCTAAGTCAAGACATTATGAAGTTATCGCGCTTGCCAGCCATTTTGGTTTCCGTGACCTTGAAATTAGGTCAAGGTCACTGAATGTCGAACTTGACCTTCAGAGTAGGGTCATCCATATGAGGTAAAAAAATTAAAACCCTAAGTCAAGGCGTTATAAGGTTATCGCGCTTACAAGCCATTTTTTTTCAGTGAGCTGGTGATTTTGAAATTAGGTCAAGGTCACTGAATGTCGAACTTGACCTTCAGATCAGTGTCATACACATGAGGTAAAAAAATGCAGGTCCTAAGTCAAGGCGTTATGAAGTTATTGCGCTTATAAGCATCTGCACCGCCCGACCCCCGTCCGACCGCCTGCCTCTGGTGATCACTATACCCCACAGCCTTAATGGCTGAGGGGTAAATTGCGGTCCTCCCTCTTGTGATTTCAGGTTCAACCATATTTTGACAAAATAATGATCTGCACTACCATGATATCTTGCTGGGGAAGATATTAAACCGCATTTTAAAAGTACAACATCGACCCTCATGCTTTCTTATAGGCCTACTTTTTTTTCATTTTATTAGGATTCATGACATTGAGAGGTTTCTTGTGCTCTGTTTTTCTAGAAAAAATAGTCTGTCAGTGGTACAAGAGTTCAAAATTCATAGCTCAGAATGATCAGTGTCCCCATAATATAGCAGTGTGTTTGTCTCCTTTCAGATAAGCATATACGAGTTATTAACTTCTTCAATAGCCTTTTTCTCTCTATATATTATATGTACAATGTATGTCACAGCCATATAGATATTGAATACAGTTTTTTGCTCACTTAACCATGTTGACCCTGATCAGGGTTGGAAAAGAAAACTGTGTGGCAATAGACGCTTCCATCAAAATCCCAGGTTTAAAAGTTATTTGGATTGTGTCTACAGTGCACGATTATCACTATTTAAATTTAAATAAACAACCACAATTAAATTAAACCACTTGTCTAATCCTACCATACACTTTATCATGTTTATGCTTACTTTCTAATTTTGGAGCATTACCCATTGCCCAAATCAGTTATCAGCTGACTGTATATTTTATTTTAGAATGTCATGGAAATGTTCATGGAAAAGACATGGAAAAGACTGAACGGAGTATATACATAATTTCTCTAGAAGCCCCTGAACAGAACATAATAAGTGCAACACTGCAGGAATATTATGGCTGTAGCAATGCTAAGCTTGTGCAATAGACGGATTAAGCAGATGATGATTCTGCTGACTTTTATGACAACAGCTTTAATAGTAATACATTTTATACCTGACTTCAACAACAAGATTGAAGTGCTGACAGATGCTACTGAGGAGCCATTGGCACCTGTTCCAGTATGGTTGACCCGGCATTCATTTTGTCCAGCATGTTTCGGAACAGATTTATGCTCAGATATTCAGAGAAATCATGTGAGACTTAACCTTCATGCATTAAATATGTTGAAAGATGGGGATAATATAGATGCGAAACAGTTACCAGGAAAGAAAGGCAACTCCAAAATTTTACTGAAAACTTTGGTCCCAGTTAGTTTATTTAAAATTTTTGACGAGAAGATTTGTTTGAACTCCAGCCAATCTGAAGATTGTGATGTATCAGATGTAGCTGCTCGTTCTTCTAGTTTTCTTGTTCGGCAAGAGTCTTTTATGCCAAAAATGATGCAGAACTCATGGAAACTTGTTCATGATGAGCCTGAAAATTTGGCGTAAGTACAATTAGTGATGTATGTCAAAATGAAATGTTTCATAACCAGCACATGGATTGATTATTCCCTGGCCTGCTTAAGCAAAAATGTACATAGGTTTCAATTATCAGGTCTGTGTGCTCTGTGTTGAGTTTAGATAACTCGATCACAAATTTTTAATCTTGGCTAGTTATGAAACTTAGAATTAATTACGCATTCTGGAAAGCATCTGTTGTGATTCATGTCTGCCTTCACAAGTCTGCAATCTGCATAACATTAAAGTTAGGTCTGCAGTTTAATTTTCATTCCTGTATATATTATATTTCTATAGATATAATCATGTAATGACTAGCAATTATGAAGCATCCCTATACTATCTGGATGCTTATAGTGTTTAGCATTTTTCTGGTGCTGCCCCAGGCGTATCCACATATCAATTTAACTCTCACTAGATTTTTTTTGATATTTCACAAGCGCCTGTGAAGTTCTTCCCATATATATTTTGCCGGCAGCAAGCCATAAATGTCATTTTCCAAAATGGCCACCCAAAAAACTTGTGGGCGCGATATTATATGAACCATTAGTTGGATCACATTCAAACTTGATTTTGTTGTTCATTATGTATTTTTGATAACTTTTGGGATGAATCGATTAAAACAAAATGGCTAATGGCAGCCATCTTGTCAAAAAATGTAATAATGTTTGATAATTAGAGAACTGAAAGTAGGAATACATTTTTAGAGGTATCCATTAAAAATTGATGAAAGCCATCTTGTTATTTCTGGGGCAATTTTTTGATTAGCTGACAGGGGATGTTTCACATGTTTTCATGCTGTAGTTGAGACTCAAACAATTAAAATGTGATTTCAGGTTCCTTGTGTGTGCTACACCAAATCTAATTAAGCATATAACTGCACAATTTGATAATGATGACGATCAGACATTATCTTTACAACAAACTGCCATGCTTTACACATCGATGGTGTTGAATCCTGAGGCAGCACTTCTCAAGGTAATCTTGAATGTATAAACATGATAAACGGAGATTTTCATATAATCAAGAATTTATAACTGTTATAAATTCTTGATATAATTGAATTTTCAAGGATATCTATTTTTTGATAGTTATTGGCTCATGCCACACTGTCAATGTGGTATATTTAATATAATTGTATAAATTTTGTCCAATTTATAACCGCGTGAAAATAATCTCCTCAATTTTTTAAGGTATTCAACATTGGATGTTTTGTTGCAGAACGGGAATATCAGATTTTGTCATATGTTTCCCTTATTCTGTGCATTACCATTTGCTGCTTTATTGTCGTCCACATATTTTTCATCAATTACGCCAACAAACTTTTTTTTCTGCGCATGTTTCCTGACTTTTGTGGTGACAAACTTTTTTTTCATATATTTACTATCCCCCAATATCCCCCCCCCCCCCCAGATGTATTATGGTGCATCCCCAAATCAGCTCAAGATTCCACACCAACTGTATTGCAATTTTTATCATGAGTCGCACATCATGTGTCACCTGTTCGTCAGTCTTTTTTTGTGGACAGAAATTATTAAATTGGCCACCATGGATCGACTTCAAAATTTTCGGGGGGCAGTGAAAACAATGTCTTGTGTTGATGTCTTGCCTATGATTTCCCAAATTGTTTCTCCTTTAATGCTAACATTATCTCTTTTCAATTTAGTAGGTCTTGATCATTATTAGTAATTATTAGTCATCTGCCTGCAGTAGTCACTTTCTGTATTTCCCAAACAGGGCTTATGGCTCAAGTTCCTACACTCTTGACAATGCTTTGTTCAGCATCACAGTTGTGGTCAACCACTGCTATCTTCTTTAAAGTGTGCTGTTAAACATCACAATCTTTTATATATCATTTAAATGTCCTAGTGATAGTTGAGTTTTGTTCTGCATAGATGCATCTAATAAGGATAAGCCTTATGAAGCTTTTTCAAGAATTTGACTGTAACAATTGAGTCTACTCGTATATATCTCAGGTATTATACAAAAGGTTATACTACTCGATCGATTGGGGCAACTGATTATAGTATATTCTAGAACTGCTCTGTCCTGTGGTCACTGTTATTTACTTTGTACATATTATGTATCCTGTACTTTAATGGTATCGTTTGTGTCTTTCATTTTTAGTTTGCTCTGAATCAGCATCTCCCTGTTCCTGGTTATGTAGGCTCCTGTGGCAGGGTCATTGTTGTTGAACACCCAGGAAATCCTCTCTCAGATTATTTGAATGGCCCATGGAATTTGCGAGCAGAGCTGGCTTTGCAGCTACTAGAAATTACAACAGATTTCATAGTATGTTGATTTGTTATTGGTTAAATTAATTTGATTCTCTCATTTTTTAATGTAATGTAAAATATTTCATATGGCATGCTGCATAAACATGAGCAGGTAAATGATTTCAAATTCCAATCACCAGTTGTGGCGATTGCATTAGTGTTAGTTTTTAGACTCAAGTGAACAAGAAAAATATATTATGAAATGTATATACAGAGTACATGTATATCTCTGAAATTTGAAATTACTCTGTCACTTCTATTACCATGTCTACTATGAAATCTGTTCTTGTTGTTTTTCCCCAGAATGATAACCCAGATTGGACATTCATTTATGGTGGTGTGCATTTGGAAAATTTTGCTGTAACTGAAAATTTAGATGTGCTCCTCAATAATCTAGAAGATTTTGCCATTGTTGACAAGAAATTTTTCAAAACTGGTAAATAATTATGTATCTTATTGTTAGGATCATACACTACAATAACATGCATTGTCAAAAGTCTTTGGATTATTCTTTCCTCAGTCTTATTGACCTGCTACTTCTCTCACACACAATCTCTGTTATGTTTGCATAATTTTTTTTTCAAAGTAGAAATTTATGACTAGTGACTATGCCTGGTTATTTCAAGGTTATCTAGTTTTCATTGTGGTTTATAAATGACACCCACTCATCAGATTATTCACCTTTAAAGTAAAGATTTACGTTAATATATTTTCAATGCTATCAATTCCACATAAGATAACCAACTTTTCATTAATATGTGTATGATTATGTAACATGCTTTTTAATAATCTAGTTGTCAATTCTCCCTAAACGGGGATTTCCCATAATCAAATGTAATTTGATTATCAAGTCGATATATTTTAAAAGTTCCCTGAATAAATGTAATAATATAATTTCACCTATATGAAAATAAATACTGATCAATATGTGATAATGTCTTTATTGTGATGGATAAAAGTGTCCAAAAACAAATTTTAATAATATTTTTAACACTGTTTTTATCCGGGAAGGGGGATTTTAGTTGCACCAGTATTCTGTCCTGCGTCGCTTTTTCTTGTGGGCGCAAAAACTCAAAAAACTACCGGTCAATTTTTTTTGAAATTTTAACATGACATTCCTGGTAAACTCCAAAATTTTTTGTGGGCGCAAAACTTTAAATCGGAAATTATTCAAATTTTACTATCAGTACTATCAGTATCAGTACTATCAGTATCAGTACTATCACGATATATAGATTTCAAGGTTTTACTGAAATTTAAACCTTATGTATCAAATCAACTGTACCCGGTATATATCTGCAATAAGATCTAAATTTACACCAAATCGAGCTAGTTCTTAGAACCTCATTCCTACTTTTAATCTAATTAAAAGTTATTTAGTTTGCTTCCAAATTTTACTATCACATTCCCCACGGTATGGAGATGTGCAGGTAACTTTTTCAAGGTTTTACTGAAATTAAAAATGGCCGTCACAGATCAACTTTGATTTTTTTTATTTTTTTATTACTATGTGGTGGAGACTTATTGTTTTAGTGCTGTCTATTGTTGTTATTATTATAATTATCATATGCTCATTATTATATGCATATATTATTATATGCTCAAGTCAGAAAATCAGCTAATTTGCATATCTAAGATGGCCGCCATGGGCTATTTGCATATTCAAGATCGACGTGAACGCTCTCCAGTAGTCAATATTCATCCGATCTTCGAATTTTTTTTTCATGAACACCCTCTGATGGATTATCCTGCTTAATTTCGAAAATCAGCTAATTTGCATATCCAAGATGGCCGCCATAAGCTAATTTGCATATTCAAGATTGATGTGAACGCTCTCCAGTCGTCAATATTCATCCTATCTGCAGAAAATTTTTTTTGAACACCTTCTGATGGATTATCCTGCTCAAGTTCTATAATCAGCTAATTTGCATATCCAAGATGGCCACAATGGGCTAATTTGCATATTGAATATCAAAATGAACGCTCTCCAGTCGTCAATATTCATCTGATCTTCGCGATTTTTTTCTGAACAGCCTCTGATTGCATATCTTGCTCATTTTCGAAAATCAGCCAATTTGCATAACCAAGATGGTTGCCATGGCCTAGTTTGCATATTGAAGATCGACGTAAATGCTCTCCAGTCGTCAATATTTATCCAATCTTCCAGAATTTTTTTCTGAACATGCTCTGATAGATTATCTCGGCTGAGTTCGAAAATCAGCTACTTTGCATATCCAAGATGGCCGTCATGGACTTATTTGCATATTCAAGAATCGACGTAAATATTCCAGTCGTCAATATTTATTTGATTTTTCTGAACCCTCTTTAGTTGATTGTCCTGTTTGAGTTTGAAAATTTGCTAATTTGCATATATCCAAGATGGCTGCCATAGCACTTCTGCTATATAGCCCCATCGTTACTGCATTGGTAATAAACTTTTAATTGTGGAAGGTGGAGACTTTCATATTTGCTATGCAAATAGAAGATCCAGTTGAATCTGTTTTTGTGTTGTAAACATATATAATTATGTTATGAGGGAATGATTCAACTCTTTATTTAAGCATCATAGTTATTATGTATTTTTTTCAAATATATTTTATTTTTTATCATAGATGAATATGGATTGCTGAAATCAGAAAAACCCTGCAACAAAGAATGTATGGGCGTCTTCACAAGAGATTTTATAGATATTGGTTCTGGTGGCCATTCTATGGCATGTTCAATGGCTGGATCAACTGGAGGTCAAATCATGTACAGTTTACTATGCCAGAATATTCTGTCTGATTTAGATGATCACAAAAGAGCACGTGCCAAAGAAGAAGACAATCCAAGAGACACAAATCCAGGTATAATATATTATTGTCATACCCCTGAAAGTATTTTATTATGCTAGCGATGGCATTATATATTATGTTTTTGGGTTGTCCACCTGTTTATTTGTCAGTCTGGTCATTCTTGTCATCACAATAATTCACTAACAACTGAAGCTAACAGTTCCAGATTACCCGGTAATAACAGTAATGGCTGTTCAAAGATGGGTGACCTTGACCTTTTTTCAAGCTTATAGAGGCTAATAAAGGAACTACAATTTGTATTACTTCCATATTAATACCTGTGATCCATGTGATGAATCACAAGGTCAAGTTCACAGATTGATGATCTTGACCTTTTTGTCAATGTCACAGAGACCGATAAAGAAAAAAGTTTGTCATGAAGATATCTCCATACCTACAATTTGTATTGATTCCATATTAATACCAGTGATCCATATGATGAAAATCAAAGTTAAGTTCAAGGATTGGTGACCTTGCCCTATTTGTCAAGTCACAGAGGCTATAAAGAAAATAGTTTGTCTTCACGATATCTCCACAACTACAGTATGTATTGCTTCCATATAAATACCAATGATCCATATGATGACACTCAATGTCATGTTCACTGATGTGTGAGCTTGATCTATTTTTTCAAGATCAAAGCCAATAAATCAAAATAATTGTTATTATGATATATCCACATGGACACCTGCAGTTATTTTCATCATTCATTTTATTCCTTAGAAGGGTGCATCTAATGAAACTCTTGGTCAAGTTTACGCATTAGGTAGTGAGCTGAGCTATGGCATGCGGCAGATGCATATTCTCGAATCTTCTATTCTTGGAATCTCTTCTAGTTGTTGCTGTCCAGTTAAATTATGAGCATTTCAGAGGTGTGTGTTTTAAACCTTTACTTACTCAAACATGAAGGATAAACTTTTATGATCCAGAAAGACTGTCTAGCATTCATCAGCACATGAGTGGCGTTACCAAAATGTAATTGATGATAGAAGAATGCACATTCCACAATAGGTGATTTAACTTTGATTCTAAGCCAGCGATCATCAGGCTGTCAGCACATGTATAACATGTTAGTAGTGCATGTATAACACACTCAACTACTGGGGAACGACTGTTGATCGTTAGAGTGTACCACAACACACACTTAAGATCATATGATTTTATCTTTAAAAACATGACGTGAGTTTCTCTTTTCAAAGATGTCATCCCATCAGACAACATGTTGGATTGTCAAACAATGTTTTGTTAGATAGTTTTTTAGTGTTCTGTTAAAGTTGTTTTCAATTGGACATTCCATGTATTGCATAAAAAAATGAATTTAAACATGTCGCATTATGATTGATTTGTTGATCCTCAGCCTCCAGAAAGATTGCTACATTAACAACTTGTTTTAGGTGTTTTATACTTTTTATACTAGCCCTATTTATCTGCTATCAGCAGCTATCTGTGAATGTGGTAGAAAACTAGTAGAATTTGCTTTGCAATCGGTTCAACTATTTTCACTTTTGCTTACACCTTCAGGATTGCTCAATAACCCACCAGTTGAAGTAAAGGAAGAATTGAAAGAGGCGTTGATGATGTGTGTGGAGGAGATGGAAGCTGGTGGTCGTCTAGAAGCTGTACAGGGATTACAGGAGCTCCTGCAGAAGTACACACAATGATCATGATGATCAACTCGCTTCATCATGACAAACTCTTATTAAAATGAAATGTTATAATAATGATAAATATAATAAATTGTAAATTAAAATCATATTATTTGATCCATGGAATTAGCTTTTTAGGCCTCAGTCAAATTTTGCGGATTCCTATTGTCTTCATGCGGCGCGTCTGTCTGTCCATCACTTTTAGCACTATGACTTCTTTTGCATTGCTGGAATGCACATTAAACTTCACCTACAGGTTAATCATGTCTAAAGCTTGATTCAGTTCACATTTGACCTTTCTAGGTCGCAACGGCCAAAATCGCAGACTATCGCCAATTATTTTCTCATATATGGAAAACCGTGCCAGATCATTACTATAGCACAAAATGTGCAGTTTTATGCCCTGAAAAATTTCACCTCGATAAAATTAAAAATGGCCAACTTGCTGCCATTATTGACTTTAATATGCGTAATATCTAGAAAACAATGCCAGATAGGTAGACCATTACTATAAAACATGACTAATTTTGGAAAATGCGAAGTCTGCCTTTATCATTGGTGGCCATATATTTGAAAACATTGATAACCTTTTACCCACACGGGGATCTCTACTAAAATTTATTACCTTCTCTGTGAATTGCTGTTGCAATATTCGCACATACTAAACAGTAAATATCCAGATTAACATACATCATAAACAGCCAATACATCTAATAGAAGGCTGTTCATTTTCCTTCATATTTTGTAACAATGTATTAATGCTTCTTAGTATGTATTGAAGGCCCACTTTAATAATTGACTCATTGTTACAAAGTAGAATTGAAAATATTTTGCCAGAGACTGAATACAATGCAAAATAAGCTTTTGTACCTTATTTCACTTTTTAAATATGTGGATTATTGTTATAATATAGAATCTGTAAAGCATTGTTAATATTAAACAGAAAATTACCATTGTCAGTTGGTGGATGGACTGCGTAATTATATTAATTAAAGCGCATCATTTTTAGCCCGCCTTTTAATTTATCCTTCCCAAATTTGTTATGCATGTTACTGGTGACCAGTTCTCGGACAAAATCAATAATGGCTGGAAAAAAATCAAAATGGCAAAATTATTGCAATTTTTCGCATTTTACATCAATAATTTAACTTTGTCTAACATAACAAAGTTTTTCATTTATCCTGCTCAAATTTGTTATGCATGTTACTAATTAGCTGTTGTCAGACAAGTTCGATAACGACTGGAAAAAATTCAAAGTGGCCGCTTTATTGTGATTTATTGCATTTTACATCGATAATTTGATCTTTTTGGCGCAATAACTTTAAGTTTAATAATGGCAGCGGGCTATTGTCGAGTGTGTTCTTGTTTGCATATTACTTCAATAATTTGTCTTTGTGGGCGCGATAACTTGAAAAGTTTTTCATGTATCCTTCCCAAATTTGTAATGCTTGTTACAAATGACCAGTTTTCAGATAAGTTTAATAATGGCTGGAAAAAAAAATCAAAATGGCAGAATTATTGCGATTTTTCGCATTTTACATCAATAATTTGACCTTGTTGATGCGATAACATGACAAGTTTTTCATTTATCCTGCTCAAATTTGTTATGCATGTTACTAATTAGCAGTTCTGAGACAAGTTCGATAACGACTGAAAAAAATTCAAAATGGCCGATTTATTGTGATTTGTTGCATTTTACGTTGATAATTTGACCTTTTTGGTGCAATAACTTTAAGTTCAATAATGGCAGCAAATTTGTTATGCATGTTACTAATAAGCAGTTCTCGGACAAGTTCGATAATGGCTAAAAAATATTGAAAATGGCTGATTTATTGCGATTTTTTGCATTTTACATTAATAATTGTGGCGGGATAACATACAACGTTTTTTTCTTTATCCTGCTCAAATTTGTTATGCATGTTACAAATAAGCAGTTCTCGGACAAGTTCGATAACGGCTGAAAAAAATAAAAATGGAAGATTTCTTGCATTTTACATTTTTTAATAATTTGACCTTGTGGACGCAATAAGTTCAATAATGACGGCGGGCTATTGTCGAGTGTGTTCTTGTTATTTTTAGCTATCCATGATTTGATATCACTATTATTACTTGCTTATAATCATGTACATTATTTGCTTTGTACGATCATGGTCTACATTGATCATACATGAATATGACACGTTTAAAGGACCTAAAGTATTATTTTATACCTTGTTAACTTTTTTACATGTTTTTATACTCCTGTAGATAAAGGAGTGCTATCTTTTGCTGTACCACAGTAGTCGAATATGATTTTTTTTCTAATAACATGCATCATATTATTAGAAGACAAACAAGACCATACATGATGCTGTATCTTAATAATTTGTCAGTGTAAAGAAAATCGCACGTACATTACACCATGATAAATTTATATGCTGCGTGCCATATTAACAACATTATCACTGCTGTGTTTATATACCAGGATCATTTTTCTCCATGTCTTATATCACCTCCACTGTGTGTTATCAATTGAGCAGAACATTAATTTAAGTGTTGCCAAAAAGAACTGCTAATAATCAGTCACCAAGTTTGTTAATTTATATAATTGTTTTATAATCTTATTTTAGTTTATGACGGTCTTTGTATTTAGGATAATTAGGACATATTTATGTAAATCGTCAGAAAAAAACAAGTTAACTGTTTTTTGAATATGTTATAGAGAGATCTCTTTTGTGTGCCAAAATCTCAAGACTTACTTTTATGATCTTATGGTCTCGATCAATTTTGGTAATAGTTTTCTTGTATTTACTATAAATGCCCACATTATTATATATATGTACAATGTAATTATAAAGGTTTAAAGATAGTTACATAATATGTGATATATTTATCGTAAATAATCAGGTTTAGTTGGTTTACTGACAAGTACGACCACTATATTTTAAGCACATCCATTGTTCAATTTCGATTCTGTTTTAAGGGGAATCTACAATGTGATAATTAGTCATGTAGGTTATGTATGTATGAAATTGAGTGCGTTTTGTAATATATAATTTTGATCTGTATGAATATATTGCTACTATATTCCCAAATAGTAGTTATTGATTAAAAAGGATAACTGTAACTCCTGCCTTACATATCAAGCCCTAGCAACTAGAGTGTCAAATGGGTGGCACTTATGACACTCTGGTTGCTAAGGGTCGATATAACGTGATGGTTGAAACTTCAATTTGATCGTGGCAGGTATGATTTCTATTTAGTAGAATAAAAAATACATTCCATAATTTTGTGTTTTTAATCTTAGTATTTCAAAGTAGTACAGTGACATCATTTTCCACATGTCCTGCCTTCTAAATGCAAAATGTTTGTTTTTTCATTTAAGTTTTAGTGCTGATAATAACCCTGAATTAAATGGTGAAAATATATTTCAATTTTTTTTCTTGCACATTTCGAAAGGGCGAATACTGTATAATACTGGAGGGCGTTAAAGTATGTGGGTCATTATGATTGTAAACATTGTTGGCGCATTGTCAATGTCCACAGGAGTGGGGTCCACCGCAATGTAAATATTATGGCTCAGTGAAGCATAACGACTTTTTTCAAAGTTTTACAGAAATTCAAAATGGCGGCCACGGATCAAGTTCAATGTTTTGGTGGGTGCAACAACATTTTAACATTACATTCATAGCAACATGTGGATGTGCAAGTGATTTTTTAGATATGCAACCAAAATTCAAAATGGCCGCCAGAAGTCGACTCCAAATTTTTTTGTGGGCGCAAAAACTTGTTTTAAACATCAGAAATTATTCAAATTTTAGAATCACATTTCCCACAATATGGAGATGTGGACGTGATTTTTTCAAGGTTTTACAGAAATTCAAAATAACCGCCATGCATAAACCCCCTAATTTTTTGTGGACGCAAAAACTCAAAAATTGAAGTCAGAAATAATGTGCAGGTGATTTTACTGAAATTTAAAATGGCCACCACAAGTCGACTTTTCAAAAACCTAATTAATGGCGGGGGATGATATAGGACTTTAGGCCTTTATCAAATCTTGCATACTCACAGTCTTTTAATGGGAACTCCATAACATGTATGGCTCATTGTCACCAATATTAAATAATGAGCAGGAATAAAACAAAATGTGAACCTCCAGCCAATGGCAGTCATGCCATTCCTTAACCCCCTGGACACGAGCCTGCCTACCATGTGCCAATTTCAAAGTGAAGTTAGATACAGGAACCACATCATAAGCCACAATGCTCATAGATATGACATGCACATCAATTTCTATCTGTAACCCCTTAAGCGCTAGAAGCCTAAGAAGATTTTTCAAATATGAATTTTTGAACCAAGCGACGCAGCTCAATTTCGCTTAGCTCTGTGAAAAGCTTTTGAAAAAAGTAGTCCATGAAATGGCACAAGTAAATCGTCGTATCTCCAAAAGTGGCCGAGATAGCGGCCCTTCAATATTTATGAACAAGCGTCGCAGGACTGTCTACGGGCTAGGTGGGCTCGTTGGAAAGCTTGTAAAAAAGACAAATGTGAGGTTTAAAACCTTGTAAGTGCAACCAAAACTGAGCAATACTGCGAAAAAGTCCAAACTTTGTCGATGTTGCTGCTTGCCAGTCACAGTAAATTTCTAATTAATTTTGATATACTTAATATCGGGTAAACCATGCTAGATAGCTAGACCATTACTATAAAACAAAATGTGTTGTTTTACGGAGGGATATAACCTGCAAAAATTTAATTCTATTAAATTAAAAATGGCCGACTTTCTGCCATTATTGATTTTAATATGCCTGATAAGCCGTGTCATATAGCTAGATCAATATTATAAACAAAATGTGCGGTTAAAGAGAGAGATGTGCCCTGAAAATTTCAACGCGAGCAAATTCAAAATGACCATTATTGCCTTTAATATGGGTAATAGTGGGGGAAATGTGGCAGGTAGCTGGATGATTACTATAAAACAAAATGTACGGTTGTACGGATGGATATACCTTCTGTTTAAGAATGTTCCCAAAGGTGGTAGGCCTGATAGAAAGACATGCGTTGGATTTAATAACGAATTTTTTTGCTTGTGCCTTTATATTGTTTCTGGTTGATGCGTCCATATCCTATTTTCAACCAAATCTCGTCATGGATGTCATATATGGAAAGTATCCTATATTAAATACGGATTGGACCTACCGGTATTTTATAATGTACATTCTGTACTGCCTGTTACGTTGAGTTGTATAACGATACTATAGGCCTACAATTATGACATTACTTGTTTACGTTATACTAGTATTTACATTAAATATACTTTAGATACATGTTTAATTAAAATAAATAATTATTGTATATGAAATAAGCTTATAGTATCATATACTATAACATTTGATGGAAAATGAATTATTTTTTCAGGTCTTTGTCGTGGTATGGTCACACCTTATGACCCGTTTTTGGTCCGAAATATTGAAATTGTACGTAGGCCTACATGACTATATAGTATTTGAAAATTATTTTTCGATTTCCCATGCAGCTCATCCGGCCTTTAGGCCTAATATGAGCTTATGCCATCGTGTTGCGTCTGTCGTCTATTGTCTGTCCACAATTCACAAGAAATGCTTCTCCTCCCTCAGTTTCTATCCGATTTCAATTTCGTTTGGCTTGTTTGAAAGTTCTGTGCCTGTGCATAAAATTTCCTCACGGATTTCAGAAATTTTAATTATTAATTAACTTGTGACCTAAATAAGACCCGGGACACTTTGGCCACAATTCACAAGAAATGCTCCTCCTCCCTCAATTATTATCCGATTTCAATTTGGTTTGGTTTGGTTTGTTTGAAAGAGCTCGTGCCTGTGCATTAAATTTCATCACGGATTTCAGAAATTTTAATTATTATTTAACTTATGACCTAATTAAGACCTAATTAGGGTACTCTGTCCACAATTCACAAGAAATGCTTTTCCTCTCTCAATTCTTATCCGATTTCAATTTTGTTCGTTTGAAAGAGCTTGTGCCTGTGCATTAAACTTCCTTAGGGATTTCAGAAATTTTAATTATTATTTAACTTATGACCTAATTAACACCTAATTAGGGCACTCTGTCCACAATTCACAAGAAATGATTCTCCTCCCCCAATTCTCATCCGATTTCAAGTTTATTTGAAAGAACATACAACTGCCTCACGGATTTCACAAATTTTAATTCGTAATCAACTTGCCCTAATTAAGAATGAGCTTCTGTGTCATTAACACTCTGGTAGGACTTGATCTAGAGTAGCCTACCCCAGGACAGTTATTATAATAATATATAGGCATATATATGGTGACAATATAATGCCTTTTTTGACATAAAATGGTAAAGTAACTGATTTTATTCAAAGTCAAGCATCTACACATTTGACCTGGAATTTCAAGAAAGGTATCACTTGTAAATCTGGTGTTGATGGGAATAAAAGTGATCCTGCTATCACAGTGCCAACGATATAATGACGTATTGGCTTATATTTTTTTCAAACTTCATACTTGGCCAAGAGATACAAACATCACTTTATTAATTTG
Source organism: Flabesymbios commensalis (assembly GCA_964017125.1). Classification (NCBI taxonomy): domain Eukaryota; kingdom Metazoa; phylum Annelida; class Polychaeta; order Terebellida; family Flabelligeridae; genus Flabesymbios; species Flabesymbios commensalis. Next base: position 97,079,041 of record OZ024902.1, read on the forward strand.
TTCTCGATGGAAAAAGATGGCAGATTACAATTGAAGAATCTTTTTTGGCTTGTGACATTAAAATATAGGACATGTGGAAAAACATAGAGTGCTTAACAAATATTTTTAGTGCCTTTTCTGTTATTCTGATACCAGAATGCACTGACTTTGAAGCAAATTTAGCAAAAATGTTACTGTTGTCTCATTTAGGGATATTGCCATCTATGAGCATAGTTGGTGTCACTATGTTAAGAGTGAAAACGTTTAATCAGACTATTGATACTAGGTAATCAATGGGCCTATGTATCGACATAGGTTTTAGTAGAAACATACATTTTCAACATTTTTTTCAATTCCGGGAGGCCTATAGTGTATTTATTTTGTATTTTTTTTAAACTGATCATCACATAATGCATATGTTACTGAATTTTCTGAAAAAATTGACACAGTCTAGGTATTAATACTAGTTGTTGAACACAATAAGGAGTTTGGGAGATATCATGGTGACAAGGTATGAATGTGTCGGCGCAGTCAGCGGCAGATGGAAGCGTACAAAAACAAAAAGCCTCCCCCCGGTCAATAACACAAAAGCAGTGGTGGAAACCGAGCGAATGCTATAATTATTCTTACGCATTGGTTTAAAGTTCATAAAAATAAATCAAAAAGAAGAATCAACTAGAAAGAGTTGTTCAGAAACGAACACGAAAACAGCCCTTCGTTATCGCCAGTCGGCCATTTAAAATTTAATATAGATCAGCAAATTTTCTCAAGGGTTATTTTATATTACCGCTTCAGCAAGGATGCAACATTTCCGAGATTATGAGAAAAAAACAAATAAAAATGACCGTCAGTCGGCCATTTTTTATTTTATTTCTGCAAAATTTATCATGGGTTATCCTTGTGGGAGTCCTTACATTTTGTTCTATATGCATGGTCCAACTATTTTGCTTTGATTTTGAGTTGCGTAAATATTACAAAATTAATCAAATTCAAAATGGCCGCTAAACAGCCATTTTAAAATTGTTTGCTGCCAAAAGTTAATCAGGTCATTGACTGACATTGCTGTCCATATTTACCAAATAAAAAGAAAATCTGCTGAAAACTTTTTACTGAAATGTGCAACAAGTATTTCCTTGTTAGTGGCCCTAGTAATTAAGGGGTTGATAATATGGGAATCAAAGTGTCAACAAAAATTTCCTGGTGTTATCTGATGGCTATGAAAAGTATGAGGAAGCAGAAGTTCATAGATCAGCTAGCTATCATGCAAAATTTCCGAGATAATGAGAAAAAAATTAAAATGGCAGACTGGCGGCTATTTTGGATTTTATAACTGCGGAATTTGTCACAGGTTATCCTTGTGTGAGACATTACATTTTGTTTTATATTCATGGTCCAGCTATTTTGCATTTTTTTATTGAAGTCAATATCACAAAATTATTAAAATTCAAAATGTCACCAAAACAATTCCCCAGAGCTATGTGATGGCTATGTGAAGTATGAGGAAGCAGAAGTTGATAGATTAGTAGCTATATTGAAAACAAATAACTGCGGAGGCGGACCGCGTGGAATACAGTAATTAAACTAATTAGCATCAGCTCTCCAAGCTATCCGTAGCTTTCTTCTTTTTTGTCTCTGTTTTCCTGTTATGTATATGCTACCTTGCAAAGCTAGATTAATTGTTTTCACAATTTATTAACCACAAAATTATGTCCCGTGAAGGTCCAGTGGGGGGGGGGGGGGGAGACCAGACATAATATAGAACCAACAGATTCAACTATCGACGCATGGGTTTAAAATCGGAAACGGTGAATTAATTTGTATCTCGAAGGGTGTGTGTAGGTCATATAAAAATGTCAAACATTAAACACCAATCTTTTTCAATAACATTTTTTATTAAAAACTCATAGACATCTAACAAAAAAAAGTCTAAAAACATTTACCAAAATAATTCTGACAAGGCGGATTTGTTTAATAGGTGTTCACTTCTTACAGAAAATGTGAAAATTGGCTCACATAGTTTAGCATAGACTGTTTAAAAAAAGTAAGCACATAGTTGATCTGACACTTTCTCTTCTCTGTAATATGTTTGATTGTGGTTGATGTTGTCCAGATTTCTGGTGGTAGAATTTCTGGAATCTCGTGGCACAGACAACTTTGTGATGAATGAATCTGATTAGACTATAACCACATTAGCTGCCATATGAGAGCCATATATATACATAGCCATTTTCTTACAAAGTATCCACATTACTATGTTTGCATGTTAGACTGTGGACGAGTAGAACCAAATATACAGGTATGCGTGTCCTTCACGTTAATTCTGGGTTGTGTTCAGTAGGCTATGACTTTCAGATGTTGTAAAAAACAAGTACACACTCGTTCACTCGTTAATAATTACAGACAAATGATACAAAATTGTGTTAGTTCTTGACTGCCGCTTTTGTTCTACTGATGCATTTGTTCAAAATTATGAAAATTCCACAACTGATTTTTCTATTTCACTTGTTCCAGCTATGTAGCACAGTTGGCGACATGCTGCATTTATTTCGCAGTTACAATCATAATTGAAGTCACGTCTTCAATATTTCAGACAATTATTGTAGTTTTCTATATAAAACAAAAAACAAATTGATGGTTATCTTGGATTTTGCATCGGAAATGTGAACGGAAAATGTCTTCTTACTTTCTCTTGATCTTGGACCACCTGGGCCTATGTGCTAAATTTGCTACTCCCTGCCAGAGGTGAACACATCTTAAATTAACTGTTACATATCCGCCCCACTAGTCTATTATAGATGACAATATAAAATATGACAACAATATCAAGACAATATTAATATAAAATATAGGTCTACATTTATATATCACAGACTGATGATTTTATTATAACAGTAGTAAATTCTAGAATATGTAGATTGTGTATCACAGCCTAATTTAAACATTCTTCTCTGATAAGGCTACACTGTGTAGTCCCAACAATGCTTGCAAAAATTGCAATATTTTTAACAAATTATACATTGTTTCTACATGGTCATTGTGATGGTTTTCAAAAAGTCTAAACTTGCCTGGTGCAGTAACAGTTGGGTACATTATTCTTTATTGGTAAAATATTATTAGACTAGAGTATTTTAACAATAAAAATTAAATGACTGTTACATCTGAGAAGTTTTGAATTTGAGTCAACCATTACTAAAATTAGGTGGTGGGCTAGTCCCTTTAAACCTTAAAGCACTGAATATTTGTTTATATAAAACATGGAGACCAAAGGGTTTTATTCAATTCGAAATCATCATAAATGTTTTAGTTAGCTCTTTCTGACTCATTTGAATACCTATGTTATGGGCCTGCGGACATTAGAAACATTTTTACTCTTACAGTGCGGCGATCGACTTTAGACGTCAGATTCTGAGAACTAAAGTCGATCCCCGCGCTGTAAGGGTTAAATGCAAAAATCTTAAAAACTGGATGTGTTTTCTGCACGAAAACATTAAAAGCATCCCATTATATATCCAGGTAAGTCATCAAAAAATAATACGGATGTCGTCACCTCAAAAGTTAATTTCCTCAAAAAAAACCTCTTGAATTTGGACATACAGTGTCCAAATGTGTGGAGATCAATCATATCAAATTTGAATGGGATCCAAACAACGGTTCATAAGATATTGCACCTACAAGCTTTTCGGACGGCCCTCTTGGAAAATGGACGTTTATGTATCGGGGCACAATGAATCAATGAATGATATGCAAAAACAGAATGTGTAAAAATTGTATAAGTTGAGAAAAATAACCCCCCCCCCCCCTTCAAAAGAGTGTCCCCAAAATGTTTTCTAAGCTTAGAGAGACTACTCCAATGTAAAAAAGGGCCCATGTGATTTTTTTCAAGATGTCTTGTCATCAGCCATTTTTTTTTTACATGGATTCTTCCCATTAGTTAACCAGATCACCAGAAATACCTTGAGAACCAGCCTATGATATTTGAATTCAATCCAACCAACGATTCATAAGATATCGTGGCCACAATCTTTTTTGGGCGGATATCTTGGGAATGGCCGTTTGTGGCTAGGTGCCTAAAAATATATCAAAAGAAATGCACAGGCACATAGGTCATATCCGAAAAATAAGCAAATTCATCAGTTAGCTTTTTAGTGAGAACTAAACACTATAAGCATCCTGATAGTATGGGGGATGCTTAAATACATGGACATAATTCATATATATAATTTGTCCACTTGGATATGAAAGGGTGTATCTGTCACTTCACAAAGTGGCAAATACACCCTTTCATATCCAAGGAGACTATATGGTCTTGTATTTATTTCACACCAAAATACTGCTCGTGGAGAAATGTACCTGATATGAGGTTGCTTTTACACTTTCAACTCTCGTGATGCCGCAACACATCTTTTTGCATCCCTGCACACTGACTAAATTTCACACTCAAAGATTTTAGAACGACACTTTTCAACAATAATATCGCGCAATGTTCCTTAGCTTGTCACCCTCCTTATGTCATCTTTATCCACCATGAGTCAAGAATTGCAACAGCAGTCTGTAATGGATGAAGATTTCAATGGTAGTAAATTCAGGTTTAGATGAGTTAAAGGAGGTGTATCTTCGACAGTTATTGAATAATAAAGGTCAATCATAGAGGCCCTAACTTGGAGAAAAAAGATTAAAGATGGCTGCAAGACCGAGATATGTTGTTGAATTTTCCGAAAAATTGACGCAGTCTAGGAATTAATACTAGTATTCACTATGTTGAACACCCAGTTAATCGAATAAGAAGTTTTGCAGATATCATGGTGACAAGGTATGGATGCGTCGGCGTAGGCAGCGACAGATGAAAGTGTACAAAAACAAAAAGCCTCCACCCGCCGCCGGTCAATAACACAAAAGCAGCGGTGGAAACCGAGCTAATGCTATAATTATTCTTATACATTGGTTGAAAGTTCATGAAAAAAAAAATAAAAAAGCGGAATCAATTAAAATAATTAGCATCAGCTCTCCAAGGTATCCATAGATTTCTTCTTTTTTTGTTTCTGTTTTCCTCGGACCTCTGTTTTCAGAAAATGCACTCTGAGATACTCCCTTGAACGAATATCAGCCTGTAACAATAAGTAAATGTTCATTGTGTTTATAAAATACAAACATGGATATTTTGATACGCTGGGAAAGCCACCTAAATTGGCCTAAATATGAATCTATTCATGGCCCCAGGTTCAGCCTGCGTTGTAAACTCTCACCTACAGCGTGATTCACATGATATGCGGGTTTGAATGTGATACGATAATTATAACATATACATAGATTATAAAGAGCAAGAATACTGTATAAATATAAGAACCTTGCGGTTCTGAACATTATTGAGAGTTTTATTATGTAGCCAGATAATGAGATAATGAATAAAAATCTTGTACGTAGACTAGTATTATAATAGTAGGAGCCCTATACGTAGCCTACAAGATTTTATTATTCAACTGTACTCATGGTAATCGAAATGCATGAAAACATACGGTTGTAGGCCTATTTCTGTTTAATATTATATTTATTGGCATAGATTACACCATATATTGTGTAGTCCAGCAATTAGGCCTACAGTAAATATTGCGGATATCTCGGGATTAGAACGCCGAAATTATAAACCCGTGTGATAATATATTATCAACTGCCATCATAAACTACTCAGGTTCAGGGTTATCCACCAATGTTTGCTTTCGAGAACGAATTAGATACCAGAGGTTTCCATATACGAACTGGCTCTCTGGCCGGCTTGCCGACCACATGTAGAATCCAGTTTAGTTGGCCAGCCGTCAAGTTTGCCCTATGTAGAAGAGAGTCTCTGGCTGACATGCCGTGAATTATCCAGCCGCCGGTAAAGTGAATACAAGATATGTGAAATAAATAAAGACAGAGCTATCCAGAACTCCACACAGCAATTATTATTAAGACATGACTGAGATTAGATTGTTCACAAAAGTGTAGGCCTATAGCAATTAACAGGCCCGCCTCAGGTGCAACTCCTGTCAGCACTTCTGAGTAGGCTAGTGGTTGTCAACTGCAGTTCTCAAGCGTAGCCTAGTTGCAATTCACATGTTTAAGGTTTGACTCCGGCTGTCAGCACTTCTGAATTGCAGAGTTGTGATTTCAACATATGTGCTACAGGTATAGCAATTAAAAATTTCAGGTGCGATTCTTGTCAACACCTCTGAGTTGTGATCGCAATTTGCTGTTTCTGAGACTAGGTACATGTACCGTCACTTGATATTTTAAAAATTGAGGGATTTTAAAATCTGGAGAGTCTTTCGTAATTATGAGAGATAGGGGCCTAATGATTTGAAAGCAAATATCACAGGCACCGCCGTCTGGCTGGATAATTCAAGGCGGGCCGCCCTGGGTGTCTTTCTTCATAGGGCAAACTTGACAGCCGGCCAACCAGACAGTATTCTGCAATCTGGCCAGAGAGCCACTTCGTACTTTGATGAATAAATTATAGGCTGTTGATATTTATGACTGATCACTTAAAGATATTTTCGACTTTCTGATCACAGTCAGAGATGACGGTGATTGAGCAGTGAAACGTCACATACTTTTTTCAGGTATATAGTCGGCTAAAGGGGGTCACCATTTAATCTCCAGGGGGGGGGGGGCTGTAGTTTTTTCGCGGACAAATAATTTGCTGAAACTTAATCCTAGTAAGACAAAATTCAATGTTAGAATTCATGATCATTGGTAATTTAACTAAACGTAAAAAAGTCACTCATATTTTCCTAGTTGAACTTTTAAACCAAAATTTTGCCGAAATCGACTGCCGTACGAAACCTGAATGTGGCTTTTGATCCAGCTTTTTCATTCAAGAAAAATGTCTCGAATATTTGTAGATCAGCTTTCTACCGTATTCGCGATCTTAGACGCATTAAAATTCATCCGAATAAAGCTACTGCAATTGCTCCAGCCAATGCTCCAGTGAGCAGTCGCCTTGACTACTGTAATCCTTTGCTGTTCAGTTGCTCCGAAAAAATATAAAACAGTGTGTACAGAATTGCAGTGTGTACAGAATTGCCTTGCCCGAGTAGTGACCAGGTCAAGTATGCTTTCAGAGTCTAGGCTCCTGCTCAAATCACAGCATTGGTTGCCTATTAAATCGCGTATCAAATTTAAACTGAACCTTCTGACATATATTTTTGGGTACTCCCTCAAATCTCAGTGATTTAATGCATTTTGAGAATAGCCAGCACGAGATCCGGAAGAAATTACGGCCATTCTTCGTTTGTGGTTGCTGCACCGCGCTTCTGGAATAAATTGCCAATTAAAATTCTTGAAGCAAAATCAGTCACTATCTTTCAGAAAAAAAACACTTTTTACATTAGATCTACCACCCTAATCAGAGCATCCACCGACAGTCATAATTAGGATGAATTCCTTTTCCGACTATGGACCTCCCCACTGAATACTGATTTTAGCCGACAGCGCCATTGAGTCTCTGTTGAGAGATACTGGCGCTATAGAAGTCATTGTACATTACATGTATTATTCATTATAGCCATAAACATTCCTCTCTTATAATTATCCTAAGTTGATTAATTTATGCTGACGATATTTTGAAATAATATATTATCATAATATATTTGCTTTGGAAAGTAGAACATCTGCTAGCTTTCCCCAGTTTCAAACTCTCATTGTGGCAATTTCTTAAGATTATATTGGCCTAGTTTGATCCCAAGGTAGGCATTGTTCTCAGTGACATCTATGGGCTATCTACAGGGTATAAACCAATGGCTCAACACACAGCCCAAAAAACTGGAAACGCTAACTGTCGTAAAATTGACGACAGAAATCTTAATAACTTAGCAAATACAGTAATTTATGCTTATTCAGAAACAACGTTTGGTGGGCCTACTTTAGGCTATGTTACGACAGAAAACTGTATCAATGTGTGTTGTGGCTTGAACGAAGATGTCGGTAATAGTCATTTGGGACACACGGAAAATGGACACAAAAAACAGTGCCTGGAATCCGTTTTGTGAACCATATTAAAACAATATTGGAATGAGTTCCAATAATGTGAAAATGTGAACCTAACAAAAACAAAATGACCAATATCACTAACATTCAAGGTACACTGTTGGATGGATGAATAATATACAGTAGAGACCCGGTATTGGACCACCCCACTTAGCGGTCCACCATGGAATACAGATCACACCTGGTAAGGCCCATTCAGATAATGTTTTTATCAGATTCTGTTAGCAGATCAAAATGCTATTCAGGTCACAGACCACACTTTCCCGTAACAAGAGGCCTGATGTCCAATATCATCACCCGCCATAAATTAGGTTTAGATTTAGGAGTTTTTGCAGTCACAAATATTTAAAGTCGACTTGTGGTGGCTATTTTAAATTTCAGTAAAATCACCTGCACATTTCCAGATGGTGGATAATGTGATTGTAAAATATGAATTACTTCTATTTTTGAGTTTTTGCACCCACAAAAAATTATGAAGTTCATCCATGGCCGCCATTTTGAATTTCAGTAAAACATTAAAAATCACCTGCGCTTCTCCATAACGTGGGGCATGTGATTGTAAAATTTGAATAATTCCCTACTTTAGTTTTTGAGCTTTTGCGCCCTCAAAAAAATTGAAGTTGATCTGTGGTCGCCATTTCGAATTTCCGCAAAACTACCTGCACATCTCCATATCGTGGGGAATGTGATGTAAAATTTGAATACATGCCCACAAACAATTTTCTGGTGACCATTTTGAATTTTGTACTTAGCATCCTTAAAAAATCTTTGCACATCCCTACGTTTCTAGGAATGTGATGTTTAAATTTCAAATACAAATTGACCAAGTTTATTTTTTGCGCCCACAAAAAAAGTGAAGTTGATCCGTGGTGGCCATTTTGAATTTCAGTAAACCTTTGAAAAAATAACCTGCACATCTCCATATCGTGGGGAATGTGATAGTAAAATTTGAATAATTTCTGACTTTAAGTTTATGTGCCTACAAATAAACCTCTGGCAGCCAATTTTGATAGTATCTTTAAACCAGAGTGTCAATGACACAGAAGCTCATCCTTGATTAGGGCAAGTTGATTACGAATTAAAATTTCTGAAAATCATGAGGGAGGAGAAGCATTTCTTGTGAATTGTGGACAGAGTGCCCTAATTGAGTCTTAATTAGGCCATAAGCTAATTAATAATTGAAATTTCTGAAAACTGTGAGGACTGTCTATGCACAGGACCAAGCTCTTTCAAACAAACCAAACAGAATTGAAATCGGATAAGAATTGAGGGAGGAGAAGCATTTATTGTGAATTCTGGACAGAACAAACCAAACAGAATTGAAATCGGATAAGAATTGAGGGAGGAGAAGCATTTCTTGTGAATTGTGGACAGAGTGGCCTAATTGGGTCTTAATTAGGTCATAATTTAATTAATAAGTAAAATTTCTGAAATCCGTGAGGAAGTTTAATGCACAGGCCCGAGCTCTTTCAAACAAACAAAACAGAATTAAAATCAGAAAAGAATTGAGGGAGGAGAAGCATTTCTTGTGAATTGTGGACAGACGACAGACAACAGACGCAACACGATGGCATAAGCTCATCTTAGGCATAAAGGCCGGATGAGCTGAAAGTCACTTGCACATCCCCATGTTGCTAAGAATGTCATTTTAAAACTTTTAAAAAAAATGACCCGTAGTTTTTGAGTTTTTGCGCCCACAATAAAACGTGACGTCAGTCAAAATCCTGGCTCAACTAAAATCCCCCTTCCCCTAAGGGTGGGGGATAAAAATGGTGGCTGAATTCACCAGTTCCAAAAGCAAAGATAATTATTTTATTTTCTAACCATTTTTTTTCTAAACTAATGGTGCAGACAGTTTGATCCATCATAGGAACCAGCTCTGCATAGATCCACAACGGGATCAGCTATGGATATATCCATTAAATGGATCTGACTGGACTACTAGGGGGACAAGCTCCGGCTGCATCCACCAAAGAGACCAGCTGTTGTTTGATCCATTAAAGGGACCAGTCTTGGCTAGATCCACTAAGCAGTGCTAAAAGGAATAGCTGTGGCTGGATCAAGTAAGGTGACCACACGACCAATTAGAAAGACCAGCTCTAGCTGAATCTACTAAGAGCACCAGTGCTTGCTGGATACACTAAGGTACTGACTGGATGCAATTAGGGGATCAGCTTTGGCTGGTTTTATTAAATCTGATCCTGATTATATTCATTTTTTATTAATTTTTTATTAGCACATTGAATACCAGCTTTTGAACATGTTAATCAATCAATCAATAAGACATCAATCAATAAGATTTCAAAATCGTTGATTTCCATTTTGCAAATCTGAATAATTTTTAATCACTTGTTGTGGATCGCGTGTTAATCACTTGTTGTGGATCGCGTGAGCGAGACACAACTTCAAGTGGATAAAAATTCCAATTGAAAAATTATTAAAATACCAATTAATAAATCTCATGTAAAGACTGGGGGAGTACTGACCTGCCTTGTGGGTTCAGGAACACGAACACAGCAGCACTGCTTCACTAAGCATGCTGCAGTTTCTACTGAGATTTTATGCCCAGGAGACACATAAATAGGATTTATGCTTGAATCACTGCTTTTAAGCGCCTGAAAGAAAACATAACATTTCAGTTACAGAAACTTCTCTCAACCTCTAATGAGCTTGAATAGTGATGGTCACCTAGCACCGGCTTGATTCAGCAATTTCCATTCAGCAAATTGCTGTACGATTTTCGAATTGTAGTGTATGAAGATGACTTGTAGTGGCTGACAAATTCTTAGAAGCAGGACTGACATGGCAATTAAAATAAAATAAAAGCATGGAAAAAGACTAAACTAGTTTTATTTTCAATTTGTCTATTGCTATGTAAACAAGTTTTAACAAGACTACATAAGTCCAGGAGCTCCCGCTCCGAATTAGAATTTGATTTAAGCAATTTTGTATAGGATTATCAATGTAGTCCTAGTCTAGGTCAAAAATCAAGACGCAAGACAACTAGGTCTAAGAAGCCCAGTCTAAGAGTAAGATAAGAACTAGACAGTCTGTCAGAGATTGCAAACCTCCATTGAAATTAATGATCCTGATCAGTATCCCAGTAATGGTCTACCTATCTGGCATGGTTTACCCGATATCAGGCCAATCGAGTTAACTAATAGCTGATTTACGGTCATTTTTAATTCGATATAAATTAGTTAAAAACTTAGGGTGCATCCTCCCCCGAAACCTCAAATTTTGTTTTATAGTAATGGACTAACATCTAACACAGTTTGCAAAATATTGGGCATGTGAAAGTAAATAATGGCCGATAGGGGGCCATTTTGAATTTGATCGAGTCAGAATTTTTCCAGATGCATCCTCAGCTGAAATCTCACATTTCATTCTATAGTAATCGTCTAGCTATCTAGCATGGTTTACCAAATATCGGCCATGTGAAAGTGAATAATGGCCTAAAGGCGGCCATTTTGAATTTGATCAAGTCAAAATTTTCCAAGATGCATCCTCAGCTGAAATCTCACATTTCATTCTATAGTAATGGTCTAGCCATCTAGCACGGTTTACCAAATATCGCCCATGTGAAAGTGAATAATGGCTGATAGGAGGCCATTTTGAATTTGATCAAGTCAAAATTTTTCAAGATGCATCCTCTCCTGAAATCTCACATTTTGTTTTATAGTAATGGTCTAGCCATCTAGTACGGTTACTAAAAACCGGCTATGTGAAAGTGAATAATGGCCGATAGGCGGCCATTTTGAATTTGATCGAGTCAATTTTTTTCAAGATGCATCCTCTCTTGTAATCTCACATTTTGTTTTATAGTAATGGTCCAGCTATCTAACACGGTTTACCAAATATCAGCAATGTGCAAGTAAATAGTGGCCGATAGGCGGCCATTTTGAATTCGCTTGAGTCGAAAGTTTTTAAAAGGCATCCTCTCTCGAAACATCACATTTTGTTTTATAGTAATGGTCTAGCTATCTAGCACGGTTTACCTGATATCAGGCCTATCGAGGTAAATAATGCTGATTGTCGGCCATTTTGAATTCGTAACTTAAAAATTTTCAGGGTGCATCCTCCCCCGAAAACTCACACTTTGTTTTATAGTAATCAGGTAATGGTCTAGCCATCTAGCACGGTTTACCAAATATCAGCCATGTGAAAATGAATAATGGCCGAAAAGGCGGCCATTTTAAATTTGATCAAGTCAATTTTTTTAAAGATGCATCCTCATCTGAAATCTCACATTTTGTTTTACAGTAATGGTCTAGCCATCTAGCACGGTTGACCAAATAACGGCCATGTGAAAGTGAATAATGGCCGATAAGCGGCCATTTTGAATTTTATCGAGTCAAATTTTTTCAAGATGCATCCTCTCCTGAAATCACACATTTTGTTTTATAGTAATGGTCTAGCCATCTAGCACGGTTTACCAAATAACGGCCATGTGAAAGTGAATAATGGCTGATTGGCGGCCATTTTGAACTTTGACAAAATGAATTTTTTTCAAAATACATCCTCCCCTGAAGCCTTACAATTTGTTTTATAGTAATGGTGTAGATATCTTGAGCGGTTTTCATGATATTCCACAATATCAGGCCTGTCGAGGTGAATAATGGCTGATAGGCGGCCATTTTGAATTTTATCAACTTCGAATTTTTCAGGATGCATCCTCTCCTGAAACCTTACAATTTATTTGATATTAATGGTGTAGCTATCTTGAGCGGTTTTCATGATATTCTGCAATATCAGGCCTGTCGAGGTGAATAATGGCCGATAGGCGGCCATTTTTAATTTTATCGACTTGAAATTTTTCAAGATGCATCCTCTCCTGAAACCTCACAATTTGTTTTATAGTAATGGTGTAGCTATCTTGAGCGGTTTTCATGATATTCCGCAAAATCTTTCAGACGGATTTACCGATGTTATAAATTAGGTCAAAGTGCTGGGTCAACTTCAAGGTCAAGGTCCAAAAACCTGAAAAGGCACAACTAGGGACCTTAGAGAACATGTATGTGCAATATGACTGTCATCGGCCCAGTACTTTTCGAGATCTGCTCCGGAAACGAAGTGCGCGTCAAAACGTCTAAATAGGTCATAGTTCTGAACCAGAAGTAGGTCAAAGTTCAAATACCCCAAAAGGCACAACTAGACCCCCTAGGGGTGTTGTGTGTAAAATTTGAAGACAATCGGACAAGTACTTTCAGAGATATGCTCCGGAAACGAATTGTTTACGGACGGCCCAACGGCCCAACGCCGTCACATCATCATTTTCTCCTCTGCAACCTTGCGTATTGAATTCAGATTAAAAATATTTTAATCCGTCCATTAGCCACCTGGAAGTAACCCACATACCAAAAATTGTTATCCTAGCTTATTTTCTCACAAAGTTATAGGCAAAAGAAGAGGCCAAAAAAAAACGGAGGTAGAATCCATAGCTCCCTTCGCTCACCTACGGTGACGGCGGGAGCTAAAAAATTAAAAGCATGGGAAGTGACTAAACTAGTTTTATTTTTAATTTGTATATTGTTATGTAAACAAAACTGCGTGGATTTTGAAATCATGTGATGATCTGCGGTACCGGGTATACATTACTCTAAACTAAATTAATTTTCATCATATAGCCCATATAGCTAATTTAAATACTGTAAAAAGGTATAATAAAACAATTCATGCTAAAACAACCAGATACAGAATTTGAAGTCAATTATCACGGATACTAAGTGATGCATCGTGAGGGATAAAAGTGCTAGAAAGGCTACATTTTAATGGCCAGACAAAAAAATAAATACATCAGCACAATTAGTTTGCCAGCCAGCAATTCCTCAAAGTAAGAGCAGGATTGGACCAGAGTGTCAATGACACAGAAGCTCATCCTTGATTAGGGCAAGTTGATTACGAATTAAAATTGTTGAAATCCGTGAGGCAATTCTATGCACATGCACGAGCTCTTACAAATAAACTAAACAAAATTGAAATTGGATAAGAATTTAGGGAGAAGCATTTCTTGTGAATTGTGAAGTGCCCTAATTAGGTCCTAATTAGTTCATAAGTTAAATAATAATTAAAATTTCTGATGTGAATTGTGGAGTGCCCTTATTAGGTCTTAATTAGCTCATCAGTTAAATAATAATTAAAATTTCTGAAATCCGTGAGGAAGTTTAAGGCACAAGCTCTTTCTAAAAAATGTAACAAAATTGAAATCGGATAAGAATTGAGGGAGAAGCATTTTTTGTGAATTGTGGACAGAGTGCCCTAAATAAGTCTTAATTAGGTCACAAGTTAATTAATAATTAAAATTTCTGAAATCCGTGAGAAATTTAAAGCACATGTACTAGCTCTTTCAAACAATCAAAACGGAATCGAAATCGGATAAGAATTGATGGAGAAGCATTTCTCGTGAATTGTGGCAAAAGTGTTCTAATTAGGTTGTAATCAGGTCATAAGTTAAATAAAAATTAAAATTTCTGAAATTTGTGAAGAAGTTTAATGCACAGGCACTAGGTCTTTCAAACAATCCAAACGGAATTCAAATCGTATAAGAATTGAAGAAGGAGAAGCATTACTTGTAAATTGTGGACAGAGTGCCCTAATCAGGTCTTAAATAGGTCACAAGTTAATGAATAATTAAAATTTCTGAAATCCGTGAAGACTTGTAATGCACAGGCACTAGCTCTTTCAAACAATCCAAACGGAATTGAAATCGGATAAGAATTGAGGGAGGAGAAGCATTTCTTGTGAATTGTGGCCAAAGTGTCCTAATTAGGTAATAATTAGGCCATAAGTTAATTATTAATTGAAATTTCTGAAATCCGTGACAAAAGTTTATGCACAGGCATGAGCTCTTTCAAACAAACCAAATAAAATTGAAATCGGATAAGAACTAAGGGAGGAGAACCATTTCTTGTGAATTGTGGACAGACGACAGACGCAACACAATGGCATAAGCTCATCTTAGGCCTAAAGGCCGGATGAGATAAAAATGCATGGTGACTAAAACAGGGTTGGCGATGGTGGCAAAGATGATGGGAGATATGGCAGAAAAAAGCAAATGCTATTATCAGATATATATCCATAGCCACAGGTCGCGGTTAACCTACAAATAATTTACCCATCATCTTCAACGCTTCTTATGTGAGCACAACGATATAAAATAGCCATCAATTAATGGCAGGACCCCTCAGCCGTAGGCTCTGTCCATCAATATCAAGAAATATAAATTTAAGCACAAGGCAAAAAAATGAAGGCCCTAAGTCAAGGCGTTATGAATTTATTGGGCTTACACGCCATTTTGGTTTACATGAGCTAGTGACCTTGAAACTAGGTCAAGGTCACTAAATGGCAAAATCGACCTTCAGATTAGTAACATGCACACGAGGTAACAAAAAAAGGCTCTAAGTCAAGGCGCTAGGAATATATCACACTTACAAGCCATTTTGGTTCCTGTGACCTTGAAATTAGGTCAAGGTCACTGGATGTTGAACTTAACATTCAGATTAGTATCATGTACATGGGGTTGAAAAATGAAAGTCCTAAGTCAAGGCGTTATGAAGTTATCGCGCTTACAAGCTGTTTTGGTTTCCGTGACCTGGTGACCTTGAAATTAGGTCAAGGTCATTGAATGTCGAACTTGACCTTCAAATTAGTTTCATACACATGAGGTAAAAAATGAAGTCAAGGCGTTATGAAGCTATAGCGCTTACAAGCAGCTGCACCGCCCGCCCGCCTCCGGTGATCACTATACCCCACAGCCTTAATCCTTAAAGCGCTGTCAATTTTTGCATAAACCATGGAGATAAAAGGGTATTTCTCAATTTTAAATCATCATAAATGTCATAGCTAGCTCTTTCTTATTCATTTGAATACTTATGTCATGGGTCTGCGGCCGCTTGAAATATTTTTGCTCTTACAGTGCGGGGATCGACTTTAGAGGTCAGAATCTGACGTCTACAGACTTCAGATTCTGACGACTTAAGTCTATCCCTGTGATGTGAGGGTTAATGGCTGAGGGGTTAATAATAAAATGGTGTTTGTATTTAAAAAAATTGGAAGCCCTGCATTGGAATCATGGAAACGAAGACTATTTAAAACATATCAGATTTTATATTGCTATAGGCCCAGCCCTACGACGCAATATATTTGTCACAACTGTATAGTGTTTTAAGTGGATCACAGATCGATGGCGTGGGGACACAGTAGCTCACATAGGTGCTGGGTATCTGGTCAAGCAGCAGTTGGTTAATTTAACCCTCTGCGGGCTATACTCCGGAGCGGGCAATAGACCAGAAAATATGGTACTATTTTTATTTAATTTGTATTTACGGAATTCACAATGAAAGTATGCAGTATTATGATTATTTTGCAAAAAAAACTAGAACACTTTTTATCCAATAAACAACATCTAAAACATGCATTATAATATGTAACTAGAAGCAGCCCTCTGTTATTACCAGCCGTCCATTTTTAATTTGATATAGATCAACAAACTTTGTCATTATGTACATGTAACAGGAAAGTTTATCATGCAAGGAATACGAAAAAATGTGCAAAATTGAAACAAAATGGCTACTAGTCTGCCATTTTGAATTTTATATCTGCAAAATTTGTCATGTGTTGTCCTTGTGTTACACAGTTAATTTTATTTAATATTAATGCTCTAGCTATCATGCTCCGAGATAATGACCAAAGTTAAAACAAAATGGCCGGCAATCGGTCATTTTGGATTTTATGTTTGCAGAAAATGTCCTATGTATTCCTTGTGAACACTGGACATTTTATTTTATATTACTGCTTTGGCTATCATGCAATATCTCCAAGATAATGAGAAAAACTGTGAAATTTGTCATGGGTTATCCTTGTGTGATACAATGTACCTTCAATTTTGTTTTAAATTCATGGTCCAACTATTTTGCATTGTTTTCAAGTTACCTTAATATCACAAAATTACTGAAGTTAAAAATGGCCACTAACCGGCCATTTTAGAATTGTTTGCTCTCAAAAGTTAATCAGGTAATTTGCTGACATAGGTTATCATATGTATGCCAGCTTAAAAAAAGACCTGATCAATGGAACCTTTTTCCTGAAATGCACTGACGAGCATTTCTTTGTTAGTGGCAATAGTTATTAAAGGGTTGATGATATGGGGATCAAAATGTCACCCCAAAATAAATTCTCAGTAGTATGTGATGGCTATGTGAAGTATGATGCAGCAGCAGTTGATAGATTAGTTATCATGCAAGATTGACGAGATAAGAATAAAAAACTATTAAAAATTGCCACCAGTCGGCCATTTTGCATTTCATTTCTACGAAATTTGTCATGGGTTATCCTGGTGTGATTTTTAAGTTACATGTACTTGAATATCACAAAATTACTCAAGTTAAAAATGGCTACTAAATAGTAATTTTGGAATTGTTCGCTCACAAAAGTAAACCAGGGCATTGGCTGGCAATAGCTGAGCATATATTTGCCAAAATAAAAGAAGATCTGATGGAAACTTGTTTCCTGAAACATGCTAACAAGCATTTCTTCGTTAGTGGCCATAGTAATTAAAGGGTTAATGATATTGGTAGCAAAATTTCACGAAAACAATTCCCCTGTGGTCTATGTGATGGTCATGTGAAGTATGAGGAAGCAGAAGTTGATAAGTAATTATATTGAAAACAAATAACTGCTACAGTACCGGAGGCGGACAATGTAGAATACAGTAAGCAGCCCACCTCGGTGATGGCTGCTAATTATCAAGATTTACTTGATTTGTTTAATGCCAGACAAAACACTTCCCTGCGAATCTAAGGCGGCAAACTATCAATATTTTTTTCTAAAAAACAAAACAATTTTCATCTAATAAACAGCATATAAAACATGCATTATACAAAACACTTTCCTGTGAATCTAAGGAGGCAAAATAAGTGAGTAATAGAAAGAGATTTAGAAACAGCTACTTACCACGCCAAGAAGTTTTCCAGACTGTCCGATCAGCGGAAATGAATCTCCAGCCTTTGTCAGTTTGTTAATCTAGGTGACAAAATGTGGGTGTCAAAAATATGTTTAAAATCTTGAAATAACTAAAGGCTGGCAATAATGGAACAAAGACGCTTACCACTTGGAAGTAACACAAAAATACTAATCTTACAAATATATACATTTCTGTAATTTAATTGTCTGGAAAACATTAAAAAGGTGAAAATGAATCTACATCAAAACAATATCTCAACATCAAATAGTAGCTGCAAGTAATATGAATCAGCCTATCAATGAATAAGAGGCCAAAGGCCGCCATAATCCACCGCTCCTCCCTCGTGCACCCTTCCCTGAAGTCTCACATTTTGCCAGATATTCCGCATATTAAAGTCAATAATGGTTGCAGGTCGACCATTTTGAATTTGATAGAGTTAAAATTATTGAGGGCATATCCCTCCCGGAACAGCACATTTTGTTTTAAGGTAATGGTCTAGTTATCTAGTATGGTTGGCCAAATTTCAGGCATAAATAATGGCCGATTGTCGGCCATTTTGAATTTGATCAAGTTAATTTTTTTCAGTTTGCATCCTTTCATGAAGTCTCACATTTTGCTCAATACTAATGGTCTAGCCATCTGGCACGGCTTGCCAAAATATAAATCATATTAGAGTAAATAATGTCTGATAGTTGGACGTTTTGACTATGCTGGAGTTGAGATTTTTCTGATCACATCCCCTTGAAACCACAGATCTTGCTGTATAGTAATGTTCTAGGTATCTAGCACGGTTTGCTAGATATCAGTAATAGTAAAGAAAATAAATATTTAAGTAAATAAAGTGATTTAGGTAAAAAAATAGATGACAGGTCATAACAACCAAAAGACACATCTACACCGGTTAAGTGATATGTGTGTGCAATATGAAAGTAATCCCCCCTTGGAATTCCAAGATATGCTATGGACAATACATGTATTGCTAGTGTCAAAAGCTTGTCAAAATCTATTTTTGGCCCAGAGATGGGAGATCAAAGGATACAACCCCCAAACGGCACATCTACACCCTCTAAGTGATATGTGTGTGCGATGTCAAAAAAATCTCCCCATAGGTTTCTGAGATACATGTATGCTCGTGAAACGAAACGCAGACAGGCGGTGATGCAACATGGGCAGGGGATAAAAATGTTAGCATAATTGGTCATTTAAATAACCTGATGAAAATCTTAACATAAGTTTCTAAGTACTTTCTGTTAAAAAGGCTACCAAATACATGTAGCTGGTAAGGATGGTGTTTTCTACTGATGATTTACTTGTTAGTGGTTGATACATACAAATGCCAAACTAATAAAAATAATGATGTGATTGGTAAGTTATAAGAGCAGCTTCAAGCATGGAATGGAGGGGATGTGGTAAACTCAGCTGTTTCCTCCCACCTTTCTGACACTGACTGTATTACAGTGGTACCCCTGTCCAGCGTTGCCCCTCAAGAACGACTGCTCCCCTTAAACGACTGTTTTTCTGTGCACGTATGCCTTTTACACTGTTAAGGACCCCTGAAGAACGACGACCCCTCTAACACGTTATACGACGGCAAAAATTTGGCTGACGGCCGTCACTTACCTCCCCAGAAACGACTGTTGGGTGTTATTACTATAAAAAAAAAGACTGAAAAATTAGCATGTGAGACGTCACTCAACTGGCAAGTAGGCTGTGTTATATAAACAATGACGTGCGATCTTAGACACTTGATACAATATTACTGTGAGACGATCCGTTTTCGGCTGTGTGTGTATAAATGAGCTCCCATATATCTGGCCATTGTGTATGCGATGTTGGTTCGGCAATAATCCAGGACCAGTGTTGGCTGTAAAAGCCTACATTTTGCTATTACAACACAGCAAACACGAGACGATCAACCTGCACTAA
Organism: Flabesymbios commensalis; assembly: GCA_964017125.1. Taxonomy (NCBI): domain Eukaryota; kingdom Metazoa; phylum Annelida; class Polychaeta; order Terebellida; family Flabelligeridae; genus Flabesymbios; species Flabesymbios commensalis. The sequence goes on from OZ024902.1 coordinate 97,098,929, forward strand.
AACAACGTTGGATCAGCGTCTGGAATTCGCTGAGAAGTCACGCCGAGATGCACTCGAACTGCTGAGACACTGGGGGAACGAGGGTGTTGATAGAATGATTATCGCAAAATTGACACCCTTGTGAGCCAGCGGGTGCTATAATGACAGCACTTGCATTAATTCAAAAATGGTATTACCCTTTATTGCCGGTTAGTAGCCGCAGTTTATAACTTGAAAAATGCTTGGTAAAATATCTAAAAAAAATTGATACTTTTAAGAGGCGGTTTATAACCAGGCATTCTGAGTGAGCCATGACGATTTCTGGTTGAAATAGGAGTGTTTGCCGGGACTGGCAACCAACTGACAGACCGGGTATCGTCACCTGCGTTGGCGTGAGCTTTGTCGCCCGATTATGAAGTCAATTAACCATCTGCTTCCCAATGTGAATAATAATGTGAGCTAAATTAAAGCTCATGAATGTAAATTGCAACATCTTTGTCGGCTGAAAGCAGAAAGAATTAGTTATGTTGATGAAATTTCACGATGGTAGATGATTTCAAACATCACTGTATATCACCGTATTGTTATTGTCTGTAGGGCTGAGATTGTCGTCATAACAGTCTTAACTAGAGCAGTAGGAGTTCAGAGCGAATGGCGGTAATGGTGCCGTGGAAAGCTAATAGACATTAACTGTTCACATGTAATTACTTGTAGTTACTGCCTCTTGGCTTTGTAAGACGTTATATTACAGTTTTCTACCAGGTGTTGTCCTCTCGTTAGACACAGCCAGCCGGTATTGATTTGATGTTAGATTAATAGCTTTGGGCTAACCTTGTTTATGCGCAGATGCATGAAAGCCAAACTCAAATATACTAATACATTTATTAATCATGCTAATTGAGTGTTGAATTATAACAATTAAAACAGATTTTCGATGTCACGGGAATAATATATATGACGATATTTTGAACCCCTGTAGAACTAAAAGTGTCAGCCTAATTACCGTCACGAGAAGAACAAAGGGACTTGCAGCGATTTAACAATCAGACCAACAGCATTTCGCCAATACTGGTTTAATGTTGGTTCACCGTCTGCGACGCTGGACCAACATTAAAATAACAGGAAGCAGACGTCTCGTGTATTTGCCAGGAAGTGCCCATCAAACACGACACATCGACCCAGTGCTTGTTTGTCTGCTGCAACGACGCTGGCCTAACATTAATCTGACACAGGATCATCCTATCGTTTTTTGCTGTGTAATCAGGTTTGGCGGGAATATGTCGCCTGCTCACAGCAATGTTGTAACAGCCGACAATGGCCCAACATCAAGCCAACACTTTCTTAATGCTGGCACACCATCCACAACGATGCCCCGGCATATATTGAGTCTACCGTGAGAAACACGCTGACTGTACTAATGCCGCTTGGCGTTGACTGCGATAATGATGAAATACCGCTCTAGAGCTAAGCTGTCTGGCTAAACTGCGGGAGTTACCGGGAAGAATTACGGCTGCCTGTTGTACCCAAAGTAGGGATGCGGTTTGTAAGAGGGCCACCATTCATTCTCCAGAAGTAAACAAAAAGACATTTTGCCTCAAAACCTAAGTGCAATAAATAATTTGAGCTAAGTCAATGAAAAGTCACTTACTAAATAAAAACTTTTTTTTACACAGCGAATGTGTCCTGCTCATTTTTTTCTGGTGTTCAAAATAATTCATGCCCTTGACAAACGACCACCCCTCTCATATGACCGTTTTTATGTGGCAGTAACTGGGGTCGCATAACAGGGGTACCACTGTACATGAATATCATTTCTCAGAGACATTTATATATTCCAGTTTCAGATGATTTATAAGTACATGTACAGTAAATCCTGTCACCAAAAATCTTCCGTCTGCCAGACAAAAATGTTGTTGGTAGCACTAAGTCGATGGTAACAGAAATGGGGTTTTGCAGTAAAATTCGCTGGTGCGGCGGCTGGCTCAATGTCAGGCTAATGACCCACCATTGACTGGTAGTCACTGAGGATCAAAGCATGTGGTTGCTGAACATTGCAATTCCAGTTCATATAGAAGTTAACCCTTTCATTATGAAGATCTGATATAAAAAAAGACAAAGTATGGTGAAATATTTTTGCCAAAAGTTTCCTGATTTAAAAACTTCCAATTGAAGACGCAGGAGGACTTATGATATTTGTTTAGCAGCGTTCGAAATAAGGCCTTTCCGGTTGTCCCAGACAACCAGAATTTGTGGAGGACAATCAATAGTTACCAGGAGGTTGTCCGAGTGGACAGCAAACTTTTGAGAAGGATATGTTCACATGACATTATTATTTAAAGGCACTTATAAGTCAAGTGACTGTCAGGGTTGAAAATTTTGATTACAGTGGTGAGCTTCCACTTTGTTGGGTTGCGGTAAATAATATTTTCATAAAGTTGTGGAAACAGGCTGGGTTGAAGCTATAAATAACTTACAGACAATCTGAAATTTCAGCGGACAACCTGAAAATCTGATCTGGTTGTCCGATGGACAACCTCATTTTTAACCCTAATTTCGAACGCTGTTTAGGGCTATGCTGCAACACTTTTTTCATAAGCTAATCACGCTAACAGAGCACACGATATTATATAAGCCCAGATAGCTTTTAAATCTTTACGGACATGAGTAAAAAGTGTCACAATAGGGCTGATAATGCACTACACTTGTTGTCATGTTAAACCTACCTGGGAACGCCAAATAGGCATTTTCAAATTGTTTGCTCCCAAAATTTAATCAGGTTATTTCCTGACATTACTAAATATAGCCCAGTAGTGTACACACAAGACGTTGAACCAATGTTGATGTAATGACAGTAATGTTGGTCCAGCATCATAGACAGTGTACAAACCACAGTTGAACATTGACTAAACGTGGATGGTGGCAAATATAATTGGAGATACTGTTTGCTAGAGTCCACAAAACTAACTAAAAATTAGATGGAAAAAATAGTTTATAAGCATTTGTTTGTTGACAAGCATTACTTTGTTATTTGTCACCAAACAAATTCTTCAGTGGTGTATACAATATATGTGAAGAATGAACAAGCAAAAGTTTATATATTTGTAGGTATTTAGAAAATAGATACATTTATTTCAATTGTAGCGGCGGTTCCTTAAGTGTAACTGCTACTGGGAAATTACTTACCTTATCATGATGATCTGCATTCTTTTCCAAACCATCCACATGAAAAAGGTTTTTTGCCACACCAATACAAGCTATATTTACCATCACACCCAATTGACAAGCTAACCCAAACTCTGCAATCAGTTAACATACAACTAAAAAATGTATATATAGTACTTAGCTATGTACTTATACAGTAGTCCTTTGATACCATTTCCATACTGCCAGACAACAAAAGTCGCATTAGAGGGGTAGTCTTATCTGAGAAGGGTGGAAAAACTCATAAAAAAAACATAAAAATGGGCAGAATTTGATGTTTAACCCTTGTCCTGCTGAATTGCTTCAATTGTATTTTTCGTCATTTGAAGCTGGAATTACTAACGCAATTTCCAACTTCAAATGATGAAAATTATTATTATTTATGAAAAATGACATGTCTAAAATTAAATTATTTGATCAACAAAGCATCTATTAAAACTATTTGATCAAAATAAAGTGATATTTGTAATGATCTTTGACATCCTTAACCCCGTATATATCCGGGCGTAACAGGACAAGGGTTAAGACAGCACCTTCTGTATCTCCATTCCCATAACATGAAGTTGAGTGTATATCAACGTACAAAAATAATTGTAAGACTATACATGTGAGTATAAGTCAAACAGCTTGCCTGGCTAAGCACAACGATAATCATTTTTTTCTTCAAAAAAAATCTTTTGAATGAGCAATATGTCTCATAACTGGAAAATTATGTGTCCTCCAATTTGAATGATATGAATAATTTTCGCAAACATTAGAGTAAACATTTGACAAAACAACTACATGACGTGACAAGACAAAAGTGCACATTTTTCGGACCTTGGGGTCGAGATCACTCTCAGTCACGCCATGTTGAAAAACGTTGATTGCTCTGGTACTTCAGTTCACAGAATATCCTCGCACACTTGCTCCCGAACCGCAAGTGCCTGAAAACCTGACAAAACTTTTGCTGTCATAAGGCTGTGTGTATATCACAATATGGCTCAAATTACCATGCAGGTGATCATTCTTGGATTACATAGTTCTACGATTCAAAAGGGCTTCATTTCTAAGGGGTGTGATTGATTTCGCATACCACATCACGCCCTCTCAAATTTGTGCTTGACTACTGTAGTTCTGAACTAATTAGATAAGAAATACATCACAGATAGTGGATGTCAACCATCTTTGAAATCAAAACAGATGTGCAATGTTGTATGTGAAGCGTGTGGGCGGGCAGGAGGGGGTGTGTGATAAGGATAAAATGAAAGAAGGAGGGATAGGAGGAAGGGTAAAATACCACATTCATACATGTATATATATCATGTATATAATTACTTATAACTTCTAGCCAGATAAGCCTTACATATCTGATCATTTTTGAACACATATTAAAATGCATTAAACAAAGACATACTTCTGCAATAAACATTTAAAAAATATATTTTAAATACATAAACTGTATGTGATATTTCTCACCTTTTGGGTGAAGAATACCATTTCCGTCCACAAATATGACCTACAATATGACACAGCCCATATATTGTTCACAATACAGTAATTTTCTTAACCTTTTTTTACATTATGGACATCTGCTAACACTTATTCCACTTATTTACAGGTCACCCAACATGATACACTGTAATTTAAATGTGTTTCTGATTAAGGTAATACAGTATACCAGTACTAATGGAGAAATTGTGTTTCTATCTTTTTTCTCAATAACGATTTTTCAATGAATGTAAATATCTGAATATCTTCTGTGTAGTAAAATGCAAAGTGACTTACCTGTGGGGTAAATTGTGGAAATTCATTGATGACTCTGTTAACTTTTTTAACAAGAAATGAAACTTCTCTAAATGCAAGAAAACCAGGGATATAGGGGGCTGTAAGCTCAACCATACTTAAATCCTCATAGACTACCTAAATGGAGAAAGGAGAGTACACGGTTAGGTACATTAATTTTATACAGGAATTTCAATTGAAATTGTTATTTTATTTTATTGAAATGTAGGCTTATTGTGTATGGTAAATGTCTGTGTCTTCAGGGTGCATCCTTCAATGAAGTCTCACATTAATGATTTTGTTTTATATCAATGGTCTAGTTAGGTTTGCCAAACATCAGGCATAATGAAGTCAAAATTGGCCACAAGTCCGCTATTTTTAATTCAAGTTGAAAGTTTTCAAGGCATATCCCTCCCTGAAACTGCACATTTTGTTTTATAGTAATGATCATGTGGCTTGCGCGTAGCTGTGAACTCGCCGAGAGAGAAAGTGAACAATTTTAGGTAAACCAAATATCCCAGAGTGGCAACTCAATAAAGCTATTTTGGCCGAGGGAATCGGATGTATGTGCAAAAGTAAGTCAAAAGTCATAAACCCCAAAAGGCACATTTTCACCCCACAAGGGATGTGTGTAAATGGTAGGGGAGACTGAGACTAATCCGAACAAAATTTTGGGAAAATGATTTAATTATTTGCATTGATCTATGCTATTTTTAGCATACATTATTCTCAAAATGAAAATAAAGTAGAATCAGGAAAATATGTTAGCTAGATTTTTCACTGTACAAACAAACCCTACACTTGAGGTTAGTTCGAACATGGGATGCGGTCTGCTGGACAGTGTTGGATGTACCAGATATTTTGTGGGGTTGATCAGAACAGTCAAAATAGCCCAATATAATTTGTTTGAACAAACCCCACATGGGTGTATTTAGAAAAATACCATATTTATTACTAACATCGTAAAAGGTATCCTAACATGTACATGTATAAAGGATTATTAACTATAATTATCGGGGCTGAAACTGTCAGGTTCAAGGCAAACAATTGAGCGAAATAGCATTTTGTGTGATAGCAAAAAAAAACTTTTGATCCTCAAAATGAAACAAGAGCACACTTGATAATAGCCCGCCACCATTATTGAACTTGAACTTATTGCGCCCACAAGGTCAAATTATTGACGTAAAATGCAAAAAAATCACAATATCGGCCATTTAATAATTTTTATTAGCCGTTATCGAACCTGTCTGAGAACTGCATATTAGTAACATGCATAACAGATATGAGCAGGATAAATGAAAAAAATGTCATGTTATCCCTCCAACAAGGTCAAATTATTGATGTGAAATGCGAAAAATCACAATAAATCAGCTATTTCGATACATGAAAAACTTTTCAAGTTATCGTACCAACAAGGTCAAATTATTGACGTAAAATGCAAAAACCCGCAATAAATTGACCATTTGATTTTTTTCAGCTATTATTAAACTTTTTTGAGAACTGGTCATTAGTAACATGCATAACAAATTTGGGAAGGATACATGAAAAACTTTTCATGTTATCGCGCCCACAAGATCAAATTATTGACGTAAAATGTGAAAAATAGCAATAAATAGGACATTTTAATTTTTTTTCACCCATTATTGAACTTGTCCGAGAACTGGTCACTAGTAACATGCATAACAAATTTGGGAAGGATAGATGAAAAACTTTTTCAAGTTATCGCGCCCACAAGGTCAAATTATTGATGTAAAATGCGAAACATCACAACAAATCGTCCATTTTGAATTTTTTTCAGCCATTATTGAACTTGTCTGGGACTGGTCATTAGAAACATGCATAACAAATTTGGAAAGGATACCTGAAAAACTTTTTAAGTTATCCCGCCCACAAGTAAATGTTTACGCTGACGCTGACACCGACGACGCCGAACTTCAATTGCAATAGCCCACCTTTTTTAAATAAAATTAAAAGGCAAGCTAAAAAGTGTTTTTACTTTTTCATACTTTGTTTTGAAGAAACCCTTCAAACATAAAGTCAAAGGTACTGATACAATACTTCACTAGGAGGTTAAAAGTCAGAATGCCACACATGCTCCGGAAAAGAGCTGTTTGAGTCAGAGATATAGGTCAAAAGAATATCCAGCCATTTATGCTCAGAGATGTAGGTACTTCAAAGTAAGTCAAAGGTCATAACCCCACAAGACACTCCTGAAAAGAGATGTCTGGCTCAGAATTGGTCAACAGATTCTCTAACCATTTTGGTAATTTTGTGTGGGTGATGTAGATGTGAGTGAGAAAAGGCACATCTACATCCCCCGCAGGAATGCTTGTTTGCAGAATGAAAAAAAAAAGATATGATCCGGAAATGAAATTGGCTCAGAGATGTAGGTGAAAAAATAGGTCAAAGGTCATAATATAATTCTTATGATGTTTTTGCTAAAGTTTAGTCAGTTAATATTGACGTGAAGCAAGAAAGTGCTTACACATGCTACACATAAAATAATGAATAATTTGGCCTAGTTTTTCTTTAGATAATGTCTTAATTGAAAATGTCCGCCATAACTTCACAAGATATTGAAAAATTTAAAATGGCAACCTTTTTCTTGAAAATCACTGAATTGTTTTATTTTGTGGCAAGGCACCAAAGTGCCTACATACAATGTTGATTGTGATTTAGCGGTTCTTGAGATGAATTGAAAAATTGTTGCCATATTAAAGATTGCTGCCATTTTCTTGAAAATCACTGAACTGGGACAAAGAACTTTTTAATCAAGAGTTTCGGATTAGGATTTTTTGAGATATTCAATAAGTGTCAAATAAACAGCATGTAAAGAAAGGAGAAAATATAGAATAAATGCAATTTATCCAATAAGAATAAATTATTTGTCACAAATATGTTTTTATTACCTTCATATCTGGATAGCGTAAAATGACTAATGCAGCACATGCATTGACATTATCTCCTTTAACAAATGATATATCAACACCACCTATATATTTATCAGGGTCGATAGAATTACTATCATCTGTTGTTGTAAGATATTTGTTCCAGTCATCAACATCTTCCAATATAATAGATAGTTTCAGCTCTTCTTGTTCTCTGAAATACATCCACATAATATAATAAGGTATGTGGTTTACATATGACTAATTCGCTTGAACAACAATTTAAGTATATGTGGTGTGTTTGACATGACATCATATTTATTCTTTGGAATAAACACCAATATTCCAGTAAACATGATAAACACTTTGAAAATTAAATCCACGATCATGGTAGACTATATAGACATTAACAAAGCCCTTCTGCAACGGAATTAGGCCTCAGCCTCTAATCTTAGTTTAAAAGAGAATACAATTTTAAGATAACTATAACTGTAAAAATCGCATTACCACTTCTTTAAAATTAGTCATGTTACACAGATATTTCCAGATATTACGCATATTAAGGTTAATAATAGCCACATGCCGGCTATTTTGAATTTGATTGAGTTAAAAAAAATTTTTAGCATAAACATTACTGAAGCAGCACATTTTGTTTGATAGTACCTAAGGCCATCCTAAAAAATACCCTTGTTTCCGATTTCATGGTGTTAAAATTTCCATGCGTTGAGTCGGAAAAAGATTCTTTTATACCGCACAAAAATTCCATGACGCAAGCTTCATTTTTGACTACCAAAAATTCCATGCGGGATTGCGGCAGAAGTTTTAAAAAAATTATGTGTCGATATAAATCATTTTAACACGAATAATTCTATTTCGTACAAGACACGTTGTTTTTGGACAAAAAATTGTGAAGCAGAGAACACAAACTTCATTTTCGCCGGCATGGGCGGCCATTTTCTCAATGTAAGCCAGGCTAGGCCTAGGATTCTAGAGACAGACGCATGTTTAAACATTTTAACACAATAACAACGTTGTATTTAACTGCAATAAAAACTTTTTTCATGTGCTGATTTGGACATGTGCGGGCGGAAATGCTTTCTTTTACTACACAAAAGGCCACGCGGTATCTTCTACTGCTATTTTTACCCATACGGTCGGATATCGAAAACAAACATATTTTTTAGGATGGCCTACAAGTGGTGTGTTTGACATGCCACCATATTTATTCTTTGGAATAAACACCAATATTCCAATAAACATGATAAACACTTTGAAAATTAAATCCACGATCATGGTACACTATATAGACAGTAACAAAGCCCTTCTGCAACGGAATTAGGACTCAGCCTCTAATCATAGTTTAAAAGAGAATACAATTTTAAAATAACTGTGAAAATCGCATGACCACTTATTTGAAATTAGTCATGTTACACAGATATTTCCAGATACTACGCATATTAAGGTCAATAATGGCCACGTGCCGGCTATTTTGAATTTGATCGAGTTGAATTTTTTAGCATAAACATTCCTCAAGCAGCACATTTTGTTTGATAGTATTTAAGGCCATCCTAAAAAATATCCTTGTTGCCGATTTCATGGTGTGAAAATTTCCATGCGGTTGGTCGGAAAAAGATTTCTATTAGACTGCACAAAAATTCCATGACACAAGCTTTATCTTTGACTGCCAGAAAATTCCATGCAGGATTGCGGCAGAAGTTCTTAAAAAAAATTGTGTTGATATAAATCATTTTAACAAGAATAATTCTATTTCGTACAAGACACATTGTTTTTTGACAAAAATTGCGAAGCAGAGAACACAAACTTCATTTTCGCCGGCATGGACGCCATTTTCTCAATGTGAGGCAGGCTAGGCCTAGGATTCTAGAGACAGACATTATCAAAAATTTTAACGCAATAACAACGTTGTATTTAACTGCAATAAAAACTTTTTTCATGTGCTGATTTGGACATGTGCGGGCGGAAATGCTTTCTTTTACTACACAAAAGGCCACGCGGTATCTTCTACTGCTATATTTACCCATGCAGTCGGAAATCTAAAACAAAGATATTTTTTACGATGGCCTAAAATTCTAGCTATCTGGCACAATTTTCCACATATTATGCATATTAAAGTCAATAATAGCCTAAAGTCACCCATTGCAATTTCATGGAGTTGAAATTTTGCAGGGCATATCTCTCCCTGAAGCCACACATTTTGTTTAATAGTAATGGTTTAGCTATCTGGCATATTTTTCCAGATATTACGCATATTAAAGTAAATACTAACCAAGCCAGCCATTTTAAAAATTGGTAGGGCATATCCCTTCCTGAAGCTGCACATTTTGTTTTACAGTGATGTTCTAGCTATCTGGCACGATTTGTCAGATATTACCCATATTAAAAAAGTCAATAATACTGCAAGTTGGCGATTTTTAATTTGATCAAGTTGAAATTTTTCGGGCATATCCCTCCCTACAACCGCACATTTTGTTCTATAGTAATGGTCTAGCTATCTGGAACTGTTTTCCAGATATTACAAATATAAAAAAAGTAATTGCCGACATTCCACCACCGCGGCCTAGTTTTCAACTGATGTGCTGCCATTTTTGAACTCATTTACCCATATTAAAGTTAATAATGCCGCAAGTCGGCGATTTCAAATTTGATCAAGTTGAAATTGTTCGGGCATATCCCTTCCTACAACCGCACATTTTGCTCTATAGTAATGGTCTAGCTATCCGAAACTGTTTTCCAGATATTACAAATATAAAAAAGTAATTGCCAACAGTCCACCAACATAGCCTAGTTTTCAACCGATGTGCTGCCATTTTCGAACTCATCTGAGCTACATGTATCTGTGAAATAGATATACGGTGTAAATTTTAGAGCGATACATAGAAAATTGTTGAATGAAGCGCGTCAACAGCCGAACAGATGTGCTGCATGACGACAATAGGAACTCGCAATTTGGCAGAGGTCTAAAAAACTACTCTAATACAAGTGCTTACCCACCCTTGTAGCCTCAGGGCGTATTCAAATTACAGCCAAGGGTGTTTATTGGAATAAATACCCAGAATCTGTTGGGTAATGCACTACTATCGGCAAATATTTATAAGCTGGGGAAGCTGCTTCAGCCATTTTGCGTTTTTTTTTTATTTGTCATCAAATATTCTTAATAACTGGAACAATAAAGTAGGACCAACCAGACATGCCGAGTAAAACACAGATAGGTACGGCAAATTACACAACTACATGAGACCTATGATCCAGTAATTTTTTTTGTCATTTTTTTGGTTACTTTTTGTGATCACAAGGTAAGAATCAGCTATTTACTACCCAATTTTGTTTTGGTCTGTAAAAATTCCAAGTTTAGAGGACCTATACTGTCCAGAGAAATTTTTGGCTTACTGGGAAAGACCAGAGACCGTGCATACACGATTTCTGGAAAGGCTGCCACAATCTCACACTTTTCACATGCTAATTAATGGCAGAAGACTTTGCTGTGCCTGAATTTCATGAGCTGATGTGGTGTGTATACAGTAGTTCTATTTATGGCAATATAAGACTATCGATCTGAGATGATCCTATATTTTTTGTGCTTTCCAGCAGTTTGTATGATTTAAAAATTTTGTACCAGTATCCAATTTACACATGCCTAAAAAATACTGTTAGATCAACCTAGAAGGAGAATGTATCTATTGCATGCCTCAGGCACATCATGTATTCTAACCCATCTTTTACACTATCTATTACATGTGAAATCGATACAAATAGTGGGCAATAAGATATCATGATAACAAAGTTACCGTCTGTCTGCCTCTGTGCGTTTGAAAAATCAGTCAAGATAACCAATCTTTGAGCTTGGCACAGAGGTTTATATATATGGTCTATCAATAGCATGTATACATGTTTATGAAAGCGATACAAATTGGATGAACAGAGATGGTGACAAGTTTTCTTCTGTTGGTCTCTTTGTCCTTAAAAAATACATCAAAGTCACCTAACTCACTGTGAACATGACCTACAGTTGTCTAGGATGTATCAGTGATATACATTTAGTGTATATCATAAAACAGACCCCACTATGTATTGCAATAAAAATGTAATTCCTTTTTGATTTCTCAGATAGCTTCTGTGACTCTTTGTACAAGTCTAGTGTTAATGTAATCAAAATTCACCAAGCCATTGTGATAGAAATGGTCAAACAGAGAGATAACCCAAAAACATCATGCCTTCGGCGTCAGAGGTATAAAAATGACTTTGGTTAAATATAGCTGCCAAAGAGCAGCTTTAAAATAAATGTAAACCTTGCACATTTAATTAGAATAGCAGACAATCAATAAATAATTTAGTTTTTAAAATAAATTTGTATATTCATTAAACCACAAGACAGCACTTGTAAGCAGGTGAGGTCGAAATAAATACAGACCTTGCCCATTTCTCCTTAAGCTCTTCATTAATTTTGTCATCAAAATTTAATGAAGATGCACTGTTGTCTTTCACATTTTCTGAAAAGATACATAATAGAGATACAGTGGGATACAATTTGATAACTTGATCAAACTTGATTTACTAAAACAATCCAAATTACATGTATATGTGACCCATCTGCACAAAATAAGTTGCATCGCACATTTGTCAGAAAAACAAAATACTGGTAATACAAAAATGTAAAAGAGAACAAATAGACTATATGAGGTTCAAACCACCAATGATTAAATGTATCTTTATTCAAGTCAAAGTTATGGATTTTTAAACATTTAAAATATGGTTGTTGAAAAAGAAGAGAAAGCCCTTACTGCCCATTTTTATTTTATCTGCTCTGTAGTTTCGGCGAAGGACATCATGCGAGTGCCACAATAACGGCAGAGTGTCAGTTATGATCGAGCAGCTAATCCATCGAGCAGGGAGTAACAGTGAGAAGTGACATGACATGACTAATCCCCCTTGATATACCTATGATGAGCCGTGTTCATTCACAAAACTAACATCCAGACGGTATAGCCCACAGCAATGTGCAACAGCTGTATGACAAACTACATTTAATGACAGCTCATATCTCTAAGACTTTGTGATCGTTGAGTAGACACCTAATGAGTGTCTAGTCAATAATTATCAGTGTGAAGTACTTTGAGGGTTTCATCTAAGAACAAGGTTCTCAGAGAGGGAATGCTAAATGATTAAGCAATAGCTACATTCTTTCTCCTTGTCTCGATGCAGGGGCTTGCAGGGAATGCATACTGTTGTACAGCACCCACTCAGCCCTCTGTCTGTAGACAATGGGATAGGTTTTATCTCTTATGTATTCTGCCCAGTTGTCAATGGTGATCCTTTGACCAGAGATGTTGGCCTAGTGTACTGGGATAACCTTGGTACAGGGTTGGGACAGGGTGTCTTTACTAGTTGAAGTTGTGACTGTCTCTTGCATCAGATGATCTTAGACTATGCACTCATTGGATTAGACAATTTGACGGGGTATTGACACTTGGTATTGAAAGCTGTAATAATCAAGTTGTGCTGTTATGTGTTGCAAATGGGGGGGGTCAAATTGTAAATATGTATATGTCTTATTTCTCCTGCCGAAGGGTACCAGCTCGATTTATTGCAGGTAACCCTTTCAGGCAAATTAACGGTTTGCAAAATAGCAGGCTCATTAAAGTAAATAATAGCCTATATTAGGCCACTTTCAATATGATCAAGGGTGCATCCTTCCCTGAATTCTAACATTTTGTTTGATAGTAACAGTCTAGCTATCTAGCACAGTTTGCCAGATATTATTCATATTAAAGTCAATATTCAAAATGGCCGCAAGTGGGCCATTTTGCATTTGATCAAGTTGAAATTTTTCACGGCACATGCCTATATCAGAAATATTAACGTAAATAAAGTTATTTTGGCAGAGATGTAGACCAAAAAGTAGGTCAAAGGTCATAGCCCCCAACAGGCAGATATATGCCCCCTATGTGATATATGTGTGCAATATGAAAGTAAAACCCATGTTTTCTGAGATATGCCCCGGAAAAGAAAAATTTACAGTGTCTAAAGATATTTTGGCAGAGAAATGTATACATTTCATGTACATGTATTCAGTACATGTATATAGTTCAAAAAGTAGGTCAAAGGTCATCACAGCCCAAAAGGCAGAACTACAGTAGAACCTGCTCTGAGGAGCCATCCTTTTGACACAGGAAAACTGGCCTTCTAATGCAGATGGCTGCCCATAGGAGGTGCATTTCTATACAAAATGCCATTTTGCAGAATGGCCAAGTGACCTCCCATAGGTGGTTAGCTGCTCATAAGAGTGTGCAGGTTCTACTGTACACCTGTAAGTGATGTGTATGTGCACTATGAAATAAATCACTCATGGGTTTCCGAGATACATGCATGATCTGGGAATGAAAATGTAGACAGATGGACGGACAGCGGGGGATAATTCAGCAATCACAGACTAAAAAGAAAACAGACTAAAAAGAAAAACAACTATAAACATATTGTGTCTAAAACTAAACATCATTATGCATTTGGAGTTTTTACACTCTGTATGTGGCTATGCGGCCCTGATCTCACTACAATAATATGAATGAGATCTACATGGCATAATACCGGGTATTGTGGTATTGGGCGCTCATACTCATAGCATAAAGAGAGATTGAAATACACATCACTATGTGTTATGGAAATTTAAGGTCACCAGTTATAAAATTGAAATGAAAATAAGGTTAAGTCATGTATAATACCTTTTTCTTGGTCATCCTCTTTCATGCCACTGGCTGCTACAAATTTCCTGTACATACGGTTCTACCACTCTTGATTAGCCTACAACAATTGTTCTGAAACAATTTAATATTTTGAGAATAAATACCAAGTCAGTATGATACGCTAACCCAACGTGAATTCAATGTAGAACCACTGTCTGCTAGGATGACAACACATTTACCCACCATTGGGGTACCAGTAATAAAGTTGTGGTAATGGTAATTTAATAGTACAGGAAATAAGTCAGTGCACAAATTCTAGATGAGGCCACATAACCTTCCGTGGTCTGAAATGGGCAGGGCACACTGATTAATCACCCTTGTGTGGCCTGTAGCCATGCTGGCTTTTCAAATTAAAATAGGTTGATTTTCATTACATAAAACAGAACAAACTAATTAAAATTAACTCCTAAAAACAGCCAAGACCCCTAATCTGTACATTCTGTCCATCAACACTAACAATTGAAATGCTGCCTGTTCCTGAAATATAATGGTCACTGAGTATTGAAATTGACCTTAAGATTAGCTTGGTGCACATGTCATTCAAAAATGAAGGCCATAATTCAAGGCATTTTGATTTCTATGACCTGGTAACTTTAAATTAGGTCAAGGTCACAGAATATCAAATTTTATCTTAAGATTACTGTAGTACAATGTGGTTGAGAATAAAGGTGTTATGATCGCACCTGCACTGCAGGCCCGACAGCCCACTGGTGGGTCTCACTATACCCCACAACAGGGGTAAGAATGAGAGAGTAACACCCAACTTTAATGAGTCGATGCTCATATAGAACCATTTATTTTTACTTACAATAATGTACTGTATGTTAGTGCAGAATAGCGGGTTCAAGAAAGAAAATCCGGTTGTCACATCCTGCCAGATCACGCTATTTAACACACATTATTAGCTAAAAAGCTACACCAAGCTGCAAAGGCAAACTGCAGTATCTACTTACTTGTAAAGTGAGAAAATACTGCCTTTTGGCTTTCCATGGCAGTTTTAGGTCAAATCTGAGTTAAACTGTACATGGAGGCAATGCGTTATCACATGGTCGCCGACAGCCTATCAGCAGATGTTATCGGATTGGCAGTGATTCAGTGCTGCAGCAACATGGAAACTTGTTTCTACACAGACACAAGGCTGTTTCCTGGGGCTGTTCACTTTACTTTCCTCCCCTTCCCTGTCATTATGACTTGGGGGAATTTCAACAAAATGGAACAGCCCACGTGGTGAGCAGCTGCTGTACGGGTATGGTACATCGAAAATGTAACAGGGGTGGGATTGGGAAAGTATTCCAAGACTGAAAAGAAATTATTCCAAGACTGAAAAGTGTATTGTCTACTAGAACGCCTACTCTGAATTTTTTCAAAAGACGGAAATCTGTCTGTAGACGGAAATTTCCCACCCCTGGAAACATACATGTAGGCTGCATTAAACAGTGGTGGGAATTCTATAAGGGATCGTCAATACTGATATACATGGACATAGTCACAAGTCAGCTACATGTACTTTATACAAATTATATTTAAATACTTCTAAGCATGGATATAGCTAATATCTCCATGTTTTAACGAAGCTTATCCCACTTGGAAGTGCTGGTCCAATGCTGTTTCATTAGCGTCCCGAAGTCACCGGCATAGACCCAATGCTGGGCCAGTTTTTCACAACACCTAGTGTAGGTCTAAATTTATATTTAGAAACAAAGTCTTTTACAATGTGTTTTACAAACAAATAAGCTTACAGAATATTCATTAGTGTCACTATAAATTGCACAAGCAAAAAAATATGTAATACAAATCTTGAAGTCGGTTAACCAGTTAACAATAAACAATGTAGACAACCATATTAAAGTAGTCTCCTAGTGGCATAATATCACTCTTTCTAGGATTAGGCATAGCTAAGAGCTGCCCTGAGCTCAGCTATACGAAAAATTGGGCGGACAACCACATTTTGACCGCTGATAACCAGACGTAAATCACTTATTACGAGCCCTGGTGGTTATGGCATCATATGGGTCTGTTCACACTAACTGGGGCCAATGCGTCACACGGAAAGTGAATCTTCAAATGCATTTTATCATGACTTGTTATGGCAGTACATTATTTCAACTTCATTTTTACAAACTCTGATACAATTTGGTTCACTGTAAACCGCAAAATATTGATTTTTTATTAAAGACAGTTTATCCCAAGAAATGCATCAATTGTGCAGCATATGACCTCTTGGTGCATAGCAATTTAAACCCCTAACCATGTAGTCAATATATTCTGATGTTGTTTTATTTATTATAACTACACATCCAACAATGTATAATATTCCCTCCATTAGTATAAATAGCGTATGGCTTAGAAAAATATAACAAGAGCACACTCGATAATAGCCCGCCGCCGAATTATGATAAAGAAAGTAAAGACGAATGTCATCACGTAAATAACAACCCAAGATTATAAATGGTATGTAAAATAAGATAGATACATGTATAATATGATATACTATATAATACTTGCATAGACTACAAGCAGATTTATAAAAAACCAGCCGCTTTTCAAGTTATCGCGCCCACAAGGTCAAATTATGGACGTAAAATAAATGTGAAAAATCGCAATAAGTCGACCATTTTGATTTTTTTACCGGCCATTATTGAGCTTGTCCAAGAACTGCTTATTAGTAACATGCATAACAAACTTGAAGAGGATACTTGTGAAAATGTTGAAGTTATCGCGCCTACAAGGTCAAATTATTGATGTAAAATGAGAAAAATCGCAATAAATCGGCCATTTTGAATTTTTTTTCAGCCATTATTAAACTTGCCCAAGAACTACTTATTAGTAACATGCATAACAAATTTGAAGAGGATATGTGAAAAACTTTTCAAGTTGTCGCGCCCACAAGGTCAAATTATTGACGTAAAATGAGAAAAATCACAATAAATCGGCCATTTTTTTTTTTTTTCAGCCATTATTGAACTTGTCCAAGAACTACTTATAAGTAACATACATAACAAATTTTGAAGAGAATATGTGAAAAACTTTTCAAGTTATCGCGCCCACAGAGTCAAATTATTGACGTAAAATGAGAAAAATCGCAATAAATCAGCCATTTTTTTTTTTTTTCGGCCATTATTAAACTTGTCCAAGAACTACTTATTAGTAATATGCATAACCAATTTGAAGAGGATATGTGGAAAACTTTTCAAGTTTTCGCGCCCACAAGGTCGAATTATTGACTTAAAATGTGAAAAATTGCAATAAATAGGCCATTTTTTTTTTTTTTCGGCCATTATTGAACTTGTCTAAGAACTACTTATAAGTAACATGCATAACCAATTTGAAGAGGATATGTGAAAAACTTTTCAACTTATCGCGCCCACAAGGTCAAATTATTGACGTAAAATGTGAAAAATCGCAATAAATCGGCCATTTTTTTTTTTTTCGGTCATTATTGAACTTGTCCGAGAACTGGTCATTAGTAACATGCATAACAAATTTGAAAAGGATATGTGAAAAACTTTTCAAGTTATCGCGCCCACAAGGTCAAATTATTGACGTAAAATGTGAAAAATCGCAATAAATCGGCCATTTTTTTTTTTCCGGCCATTATTGAACTTGTTCGAGAACTGGTCATTAGTAACATGCATAACAAATTTGAAAAGGAAACGTGAAAAACTTTTCAAGTTATCGCGCCCACAAGGTCAAATTATTGACGTAAAAGGTGAAAAATCGCAATAAGTCGGCCATTTTGAATTTTTTTCCAGCCATTATTGAACTTGTCCGAGAAATGGTCATTAGTAACATGCAAAACAAATTTGGGAAGGAAACATGAAAAACTTTTCAAGTTATCGCACCCACAAGTAAATGTTAACGCCGACGCCGACGACGCCGAACTTCAATTGCAATAGCCCACCTTTTTTAATTAAAATTAAAAGGCGGGCTAAAAATGAGAAACATAATTTCCACTTCAGCTTTATTTAGACACCGTTGTAACACCAACCTACAGAATGAATTAATAAGCATCTAAATATATGTATAGTTGTACTTGTAACTAAAAAGACTGAGCATTGTATCATGCTGTTAACCAATTCAGTTCATCGACCCACACGTCACATGTGTGGAAAAGTGTAAAACAATCTGGACCCAACCAGCTTCATCCCTGGCTCGGCCAAAACCCTCAAAATGTCAGCACGGTAGCTGGTAGGTCTCGGTATCTCATGTAAAGATTGGAGGCTTTCCTTTCTTGAGCTTTCCCTTGGTCGGCATAAAATACATGACAGCCAGAGGCAATCAGTCCTGAAACACGATGCATAATGTGAATGGGGTGACATACTACATACACACTGCTTAATATCCCAGTAGGCCTACCCCTTTTTAAGAATGCGTCAGGGAAATATAGATACAATGATCTCAAGTAATGAACAGTTTGTAGCCTAGTGCTCCATAATTATTATCTATAGACACAGTACATATCTGACACATACAATGTATTAGCGGGCACGCCATGATGGTGATAACGCGCGCCATGCAGTGAGCAAGCAGTGACGATTCACTGAGCCAATGCTGGTTCAACATTGAATCACTGCTAACGACGATGGCCCAACATTCAAACATCATCAGTCTGCATTTGCTGGGCGTGCAAGCCCTGTCTAACGTTCCCGTCATACCACTTATTGATAACAATAGAAAAACGTTTTAACCACATCTAAATCATAATCAGCTGGTATTAGCGGTGGATGGCCACAATACACATACCCTACTCTCACAGTTAGCCCCCACTCGGTAATCAGAGCATTGCATCAATGAAGGTGTGACATTTTACTGCCAACGGCCGCAGTTAACCTGCAAATAAAATAAATAGGCCACTACACACAGTCATACCCCTGCACTCTCACAGTTATGACCGCCACTCGATAATCAGAGCATTGTAATATTGAAGGTCCGACATTTTACTCCCACGGGCCGCAGCTACAGGCCACTACACACAGGCCACACCACTCTCAGTTAGCCGCCACTCGGTAATCAGAGCATTGCATTAAGAAAGTCTGACATTTTACTCCCACGGGCCGCAGCTACAGGCCACTACACACAGGCCACCCCACTCTCAGTTAGTCGCCACTCGGTAATCAGAGCATTGCATTAATGAAGGTCCGACATTTTACTCCCACGGGCCGCAGCTACAGGCTCCTACACACAGGCCACCCCAGTCTCAGTTAGCAGCCACTCGGTAATCAGAGCATAGCCGCCACTCGGTAATCAGAGCATTGAATTAATAAAGGTCTGACATCTTACTCCCTCGGGCCGCGGCTAACAGGCCACTACACACAGGCCACCCCACTCTCATTGCATCAATGAAGGTGTGACACTTTACTCCCATGGCCGCGGTTAACCTGCAAATGATTTACCCTCATCTTAGACGGTTCTTATGTCAGCACAGCAAAATATAAAATGGTCTTTGTATTTAGAAACATTGGAAGCCCTGCATTGGAATTATAGAAAGAAGTCGGCAAAATATGAATATACTAGTATCAAAAAGACCAAACAATTACATTTCGCATGATAGACTGAATTTCAAACGCACATGCCCGTAATCTCTTCAGACAGGTGAGACGAGGTCTATGACGTCACCAGCATGCCGCATTGCGGTGGGCTGGCGTTTACGTGCCATTTTAAGGGAAGATGTTATAAATATAGTATAGGGTGGGTATGTGTATCGGCGACCCAGCAAACACGGGATGTTGATCCAATGTTGTTTTGATGTTTGGCCAACATCGAAGGGTGCTGAGTGTGATAAAGGCGAACAGCTAACAGAGCACACGCTATAAGCACAGATAGCTGCTAATCCTTTACAGACATGAGGCATTATATTCACATTAAATCTGTGATGATAGTTGTTGTTGTCATGTTAAGCCTACTTACTGACTGACAGATTGAAAACGTTTTGGGTTGACTTAAAACTATTTACAAATCCATTGTAAAATACAAATGACTCATTCATTTTTGTCGTCATCAATTTACATACGATCTACAGTCAGGTCAACAGAAGCAGCTAACTAAAACAGTGTGTCAAAGTTTATTTATTTTCCCAGGCAGTTGATCAACGTTATAGGTGAGGGTGGTGGGCGCGTGGCCCTATGATTATTTGGTGGGCAGGGGCTTGTTTCACTAAGAAAATCTTATCTTAACTTTGACCTAGTTTAGGTCATTTATCATTAAAAAGTTAAGATCATCTTAAGATCATCTTAACTTTTTAATGATAAAAGACCTAAACTAGGTCAAAGTTAAGATAAGATTTAGTGAAACGAGCCCCAGCAGTTCCCAATTGACCTGCTGGTTTAATGCTGATTCACTGGAGACAATATTCAGCCAACCCTGAGCCAACGTCTCATGCCAGCTGTATGACTGCCAGGTTCAGGAATTAAAGACTTGAGAGGGGTGTGCTAGCTCACTGACAGGCTGTGTAGGCCTAATAAAATTATGACAGCGCCGCTATGCCTACAAACGCAACACACTGAATACCGGCTGACCTTAAGGTGTGCTAGAGAGATTTGCCTATTATTTATATAATTTACCACGTCGGATCTTCTTATTACATTTTCTAAACAATTTAATACTAAAATATTGTATTGCAACAAGTGTTTAATTAGCTTAATATAAAATAAACAATCTTATAAACTTTCTGACTAATGTGAGCATTGGATTGATTCATAGGGCATATCTTTATTTGCCCATTGGACATGAAGGGTTGGGTGATTCCCACAGAGAGTTCAGTGTGATAGTCGCGTGGGGATTTAATTTTATGATAACCTTAAAAACATGTCCATTTGTAACGTTTGCAAGTTCAAATGTTGTCCAAAAATAACGCTAGCAAAAGCACTGGCAAAATATACACATTTGTGTATATTGACCTTATTAAATACCATTTCAGTGGATACAAACGTATTCATTGACCATGCCTAAATTCAAATCAACCGTAATCATTTGTGTATAGTCATTATTTAGCATGTTATTCTCTTTAAACTTGCATTACTTCTAACAGTAACATTAGCAATGTAACGCTAGCAAATAAATTCCGTCCATCTGTAACGCTAGTACCTGTGCTAGGGTTACTCTTTGCTAGCGTCATTTCCATAAGACAGAAAACTTTAACATCATTATTCAAGTGTACTTACGTAATTTGCTGATATTATTCATAAATAAAAGAAAGTATCATATTTATGTATTTGTTACTGTATATTTCTTAAACTATTCGGTTTTAAGTATGTTTTAATGCCCATACCACAGAGCTTTTTGTTGTGGGGTTTTATATAAACGTTAATACAACGGGTGATGATAATGACTCGGGAGTATAGTCTGTCCTATAAACATGATAAAGGACTTAGTTGACCCAAATTTGATACATTTAACAGAAATGCAACAACACACATTTTAAAATATTTTATTCATTTTTTAAACAGTTCAATTCTTCATTACTATGTAGATACATATTCAGACATCGTGTAGAAATAATTTAAATATTGGCAAATAGTGGTTTTCCGTCCAGGTAACATTAGAAAAAATGAAATCTGCCAAATGCTTTATGAGATATCATCCGGAAACTGAACTTATCATCCGCCAGCAGTTAAAGTCAATAATTGCCTCAAAATTGAAGGTCAACAATAAGGTGAAAGGTTATAACCCCCAAAAGGCACATCTACACCACCTGAGGGATGTGTGTGTGCAGTATGAAAACAAGGCTTGTTCAATTTCTTCAAACACAACATAAAATGGGCATGCTATCATTCTAGCTTTCTTCTTTTCCTGTCACTGGCGTCATGAATGTGACGCTTGAGAATGAATTCTCATCAAATGTCACTTACATGACCAGGGATAATCAATCAAGAATCACATACTTTACTTCTGAATTTGACCTGAAAAACTTCAATTATCGCTCAGAAAAAAACATTGAGATTCAGTCCTATTCACACCACATACTATATTATATACAGGCTACGGTTCTATTTTCTGTGCTAAAATTGTTTAGCTGAGTATGTATTTCTTGATTATTTTTCTAATTTGCAGTGTCAAAGCCGCTAAACATAAGAATTTGCATGTTTCAACAAAATCAAAAGTTGTGCAACAAAAATATCGCCGTAACGAAATACTCACAAGTTTATATGATTGGATGAAATAGTAGCTGGCTAACCCCCTCTGGCTGCAACAATTTTCAGCCACAGATTGACCGCGTACAAAATCATGGGAAATTTCTTTGGACTGTCATATATATATATTGGAAAATATGAGGGAGTAATCAGGTCAAAAATAGTTTTTTTAGAAGCAGTAACATTTCAGCTCCATGCCGGAATGCTCAGCTCAGAGGTCGCAGTCATTAAAAAGTTATGGACTTTTTCCGGAACTTTGGGTCGGGATCGCTCTCAGTCACCGCTATGTTGGATTTTTCGGGTAAAGCAAATACATTCATCCACGACCTCGGAGAGGACTTAACCAGGGGTCTGGCCGGACGAATGGTTGCCAACTGGTGGCTTCGTCACTCTCGAATGTATTCGTACGGAAGCTCATTAGAGTAAGAGAGGACCACACTGCAAGTAGCTGGCGAGGTCGCCGGTAACAGTCCGCCCAGCTGACTATTGAAAAAAACCACTAGAGGCACCAGTTCGATGTTTGTCCCCGACATCTGACTGTTTAGTGGTGTATGGAAGGGAGTAAGGGTTATAATTATAGAACACTGATAAAATATGTGACACACGTAAATCAAAAGCCATTAAAAAGCACAATGAGCTTTTGTTAAGAAATCAGTGGTTTAGAAAAGTTAATGGTTGCTCCAAAAATCCCAAGTTGAGACTACAGAGACTTTAAATGTGATTTTAATGTTGAACCATACATGTATAAATGCAAGTACAGAATTGCAATAAGTAGCTCTCATCATCTGGCCATAGAAACAGATAGACATGCAAACTCAAAAATACCTATTGAGCGAAGATTCTGTACATCTTGCTTGGATAAAATTGATGATGAAATAAACTTTCTTATTGAATGTAAAAAATATCAAAAATTAAGAAAACATATGTTCATCACTAATTTGTCCCAGGTGTCGGATTTTAACATTAGTACATTTTTGTAGTCTAATCGTGTGTGACATATTTTACACACGGAGCGCATTTGTCATTTTAGAAACATTGCTCTTCTAGCGCCTTATCTAAAACAACTTTACATTCTTGTAATCGTCAATCGTACATTCCGAACACGGACCATATTTGTTAACAACGGCATCAGCACGTTTGAATATCAAAGAAGTAGGAGAAGCTGTCCATTCGATACGGAGTTAATGCTATTGCAGCAGTTTTATTTTTTTTAATGTTTCATGACGACAGCACTCGTTTGTTTGGTAACTTTTAGATATTTTCTGGAATATATATGACGCTGGATTTAATGCTCCGATGCTGTATAATTGATACAATTAATGCCTTGACTAAAAGTCAAAAATGAAATAAGAATAACCCAGCGATGACATCATAAATCAAATCTTTTTATATTTTACTTACCGGTAGTTATTTATTTATTGGGTCATCAGGTATCACAATCAGAATAAATGTATCCAAACACACCGTCTCATTTTTGTGAGAATTATTTATGTTTTATGCACTGATATGTTTATGAATTGATACGAGCTTTTACTTACAGGTACTTACAGGTCCTCTTCTGGCTGATTATGCATTTTTGCCTCTGCTGCCAGCTCCAAGTTAATTTCTGTTACTCTGTGTTTCTGGTGTGTAGTGTGAGAGTGTTGTCTTTGTCCCGTAGGGTTGTACGGGGATTTGGTGTAGTCATATTTAATGGGGTGGTCCCCCCAAAATTTGTCTAGTCTCTTCTCAAAAGTTGCGACCGATGGTGCATGTATAACCACGTCTGGTAGACTATTCCATATGTCATTGGACCGGGGTATGAATGAATATTTTCTCTGGTTTAGGTGAATTCTTTGTGTTGGTGTCCTCTGGTCTGGTTACCGGGTCCCCTTGCTATATTTGGGGTCTCATTCGTGTCGTACTTTCCAATCATGATTTTGTACAATTCTATCATGTCTCCTCTCATTCTTCGGTATGCTAATGTAGGGAGGCCTAGTTTCGTGAGTTTTTTTCGCTGTACTCTAGGTCTCTGAAACCCGAGATAAGTTTGGTGGCCCTTCGTTGCACATTTTCGATACTAGTTATAAATATGTTTTTTCAGAAATGCTGCCCAGATTTGGTTGGCATATTCTAGCATTCTGACCTCAGAGATTATATGCAGCGGGAATACCTGAGCGACATCTATGTTAGGAGAATGATGTTCTAGGTGTGGTCTCACTAATGCTTTAAAAAGGGTACAGAAACTTCTTTCGTCAAGGTATTCAAAAGTGCGGCGAATCGTGCCCATGGTGGCATTTGTTTTTTTATTTTTTTCAGTCATATGGGCCTCGAATGAGGAATTGAATCAATAATGACCCCTACATCACAAGCAAGATGTTACGTCACCTTGTCGCCCCCTGTTTAACCCTTAGTGCACCGCATGCGATTTAAAAAAAAATCTAAATAGAGAAATTTGATTCCGGTTAGGACAGGTGAAATACAATTAAATTTATGCATTTAGGGAAAACAGGTTTCGGTTTGGAGAGGGTTAATTATTATTGTTTTGAGTGTAATAAATTCGGGACCAAATAATTATTACGGTATAGACAGGATTCCAGTTTGTACAAGGTCCGGTATAAGTACAGGTTGCACTGTACATATAATATAATGCTTTTATTGACACCGGCAGAAATCACTGGGCAAGATAAACGCAGGCCGTCCAAAATCAACCGGGACGAGATCGTCGAAGGCCGAGATCACTGGTATTCATTTCATGATGTAAACATTGCCTGATAAGCCTGGCCAATTTCATTTATGGCCGGGTATAGGCCAAGGTTCTTAGTCACGTGACCTTCATGCCTGTGCTATTGAGGCCGGTGAATAATTTTCTGGGTCAAGTCATAGGAGATGCGTCAGAGGGGAAATACAATACTGTGAACAACTCTTCATCTGAGGAAGTGACCTTTCAAAAATGCACATTTACCAGTTAAGCGAGATATAGAGACGAAATTTCCGATTTCTTATTTCGGACATGCATGTCCAAAATAAGAAAGACGGGACATTATAGGATTTGTCATCATTAGACAGGATTTTTTTCAATGTTTCACGTTGAACCAAAATAAGTCAAATAACCACACTATTTTCAGGGTTCCGGGTCAACTCGGACCCTAACCAACTCGGACCCTGCTACAAACAGTGTCCGAGTTGGTTTACTGCAGTGTCCGACTTGGTAATGGTAGAATAGTGTCCGAGTTGGCATAGGGTCCGACCCGTCTAAAACCAACTCGAGCCCTATTTAGTAGATTTTATTAACAATATTAAGCCTACTGAATATATCAGGCCACTAAGTTTTGTTTGTTTTATCTGTTAGCATTCAGGTCGCCCTAAGTGTAGGCACAGGTGAAATGCAATAATGGCAAGATTAGATAAAACACCACCTGAAATGCAATTGACTTTGAACAGTTGATAAAACACGATATAAAATGTAATTACCTTCAACAGTAGATAAAACACCATATAAAACGTAATTAACTTCAACTGTAGATAAAACACCATATAAAACGCAATTAACTTCAACAATAGATAAAACACCATCTAAAACGCAATTAACATCAACAGTGGAGGAGCAACTCAACAGAGTGATGACATGTCCTGCCGACTAGTGAGGTGTGATATACTGGAAAGCTCAGCTAACCCTCCTCATGCTAATGACGACATTTACCATCCGTTAACCAAATAAAAGATATTATAGTCTATATATATTTGTTGTTATTTATTTATCTGATAATAAATAACAACAAATATATACAGATACAATGATGATCACGAAACAAAAGAAACATCACATTTTATTGATATAAAGATTAATAAATATTACATTTTAGATATACATGTTGTCTCTGATTGTCATTTCTTCACTTGTAGCGAGCCGCCCGTCTCTAATTATTTTCATTTGCAAATTTACTATTTTTTTGTGCCCTACATCACTTCTAACTTCAACCATCTCTAATAATCAACATTTATTCATGTTATATGTGGCGAGCCGTCCTGTGTTTGCAAAAAAGTTTATTTCTATCTAAAGATAATAAAAAAAACATTGCTTAAGCTATGTTTTTTAATCATGACCTTAATATTAGCAAGAATATATAATCATTATATTCTTGATATTCTACTCAACACCTTAAACATGAAACAACGACTTGATGACATGTCTGTTATTGCATCAATGTAGCCGATATATTTACTCCGCACATTTCCATTGTTTGACAATACCAGAGTATAATAACCAGGTGTCACCTGTATCACGTGTGAATGTTAATTACGCTCGTTGAACTTCAGTAGACATTAGACTCAGTAATTGCATTTAGAAGATCACGCCGACGCTTAACGCTCCTTTTATCAGAAGGGTCCAAGCAGTGTCCGAGTTGGTTATATGATCATAGAGTCTGTTAGATAATCATAGGGTCCGATCTGTGTTCAACTAATAGGCCTATCAGCAGGGTTTGAGAGGTGTCCGAGTTGGTTAAATAATCATGGGGTCCGAGCTGGTATAGGGTCCGAGTTGGTTTATCATAGTGTCCGAGTTGGTAGTGTCCGAGTTGGTCTAGGGTCCGAGTTGGTATAAGGTCCGAGTTGGCATAGGGTCCGAGTCGTCCGGTTACCATTTTCAGTAGCCCACTTGTCTATTTAATTTGAAGAAAACTTTTTTTATTCACTTCTATTTCCATACATTATATTAATGGACAATGCTTTAAAATATATAAATTTGTGAATTAAAATTTAAAAAATAATGTGGAGAATTAGCTATAATAATGTGATTTATCTATTATTCTGGGAATCATTAGAAAAAATATGAGATATTGCCGTATTGGTTCGAGGCGTTATTGGAGTTCTACTGCATTCTTATGTGATGCTGAATAAAAACACTCATTGATTTGTGATATTTAAAAAAAAAACAAGAAAACGTTTGGTGAGTAAGGGCCTTATCGTTTTCAACTGTTGTGCTCCATGACTGTCCCTGCCTATTTTTTCAACAGATGCACGCGCAATATCTCCAGCTTCGAGACTACTCTCCAGGTGGCTCTTGTTATTTCAGTTTGACGTATATGAGAAAAAAATTCAGACACTGCATTTCGGCAAGTATGAATAGCGAGGGAGACCTATAAAGCGAGTGAAGATCAATAAGTGTTTTCATATGGAAGTGTAGTGCATGTATATAATATATGTATCGGTGAGATAATAAAATATATGCTTTTATTATTTTAATACAATATTTTTTTTCTATTCGTGAAATAAAACAGGTGCATTTTTATAAGCGAAAAAGACTCAGCTTCGTTTGCAATTCTCTTTCGTTTTGCCAGGTGGCTGTGTATAAATCGCTTAGCCGCTGACATTCATCATGTTCATGCTAAAACACGAATCATGTATAGGCCTATCTAATGTTACCAATGGCGTATAGCGATGGCCTAGATGTAGTTATCAAACAAATAAAAAAAAAATAGAATAAAGAATTATAGGCTACAGGTACTTTCTAATTACAAAATTAAAACAAATGTATTTTATAATGTGAATGCAATGAAACTAATATAACAAATCTTAGACTCTAGAAGAGTTATACCTTTTAATTACCATTGAACAAGTATATGCTAAAAATGTGCAGAAATGACACACTAACAAAAATAAAAGAAATACGAACTGACTGGCACGCCGGTATAGGGCCTACTGCATGTATCACTGTATTAAACGGCTTAGTTTTAGGACGCTGGTATCCTCTGTAGGCTAATTAAAGCCATAGACAACTGATGATTATTTGCGGGACACTGCACTCCCAAAATTCAAAGTGATCCAGTCCTGACCAACAGTCATGAAACAAGATCATATCGAGCTCTTAAATCACAATAAGACTATATACTTGAGCGAAATCTATGGTTAATAACAAAAAAAAAACAGTCAGTTACTTTCCAATGATATTGCCCTTAGTTATGATCTTTGGCGACATTAGGTCATAGAATCTATGCTGTACACCCTGTTGTGTTGACATAGTGTCCACATGGCGACCGATATGACCAGCTGCCCATGCAGGCAGAATCAGGCCATTTTTGGTAGTTTTGCAGTCTGTACCCTGCCGATTGCAAGTGATTTTGAATATCTATTTCTATACCCAGTTTGAATCAACAAGTAGCCTAGTGCATAGGTTTACACATGATGCAATGCATAGACAACTGATAAGCCTAAACACTGACCCACGCATGCACGTTTGAGAGCTGACCACAAGTTTAAGAGTCGGCCTAGGTGAAAAGAGTAGTTCTCAATGAAACACTGCCTAAAACTTTATTTTTATAGCATATGTGACACGCCACGCAAAAAGGGCTGTAGAGTCAAAATGTTCAAAATTGACTTTTAATATTTTAAAATTAGCTATGTAGGCCTAATCATAAAATTTAAATGTTATATAACGTCATAAATATTTTTATAAAAACCGCAGGGAGGTATATTTTCGCATGGCAGGTCACATATGACCATATGATGTAAACATGTCCATAGACTAGAACTGCAAAAGTTTTTAAATTTTTGTGTTGTACATTTACCAGTAAAGCGAGCTATAAAGACGAAATCTCTATATTTTTTATTTTGGACATGCATGGTTCGCCACCTAATCATAAATCAGCATGATATTTGTCAAAATTGACGCCCCCATTAATTGGGCTTTGATAACTGATGTGAGCTTTGCACAAGTGAGAGATGTCCTAATAGGCCTACACTTAAAACCCTAGGTATACACCCACGCACATGTATACACTCACATACACTAGAAAATCACAGTAGGCCTACCATTACTTTGAAGTGACCCCTTGGGATGAGACATTTTCAATTTTGTCAATTTCGAAAATTAAATTTATATGAAGCAATATAGCCTACTGATCTTAACTGAAAATACTAACAAGTCAAAAAACCTTTTTAAAGCACCGAAAAAGAGTGAAATAGTTATATTTCCAGGTCGTATATTGCCATGTAAACAAAACAAGTCAGCAATATACAGCACTTTACACCACATACTCCGAACGCTTGGACGGGGAGATCAAAGCAATCGCCGCTAATTGGCTGCTAATTGGTCTTATAGTCAGGACATGGGGGATACACCTGCAACACTGATTGTCTGCCCAACGCTGGGCCGACGGCATCGACATGTGGCCCAATGCTGGAGGAACATTTAATCCTCCTTCAGCGGATGTTTACGTATACAAAAAGTTTGTTTGAGTTTGAAACGGTTCCATAGAAATGTTCATAAAAAATATTTTTAAAAATCTAAAAACTCTGAAAAAAAAATCATGATCTGGGGGATACACTACTTCATTACAAAACTAAAAACGAAAATTGATGTCATCCCAATGGCCACTCGATATCAAACACAAACTAAAATTATTCATATAAATATAATCGGTACTGATAACAAACAAACACACCGAATCAATACAATATATATCTCAATGAGCAAAACCCGCAATTTGTAGGCCTAACGATAAATGAGAGTAGACTAAAATCAGGAAAAAACATAAAAAAAGGATCCCTAATTATCATATAATAAGGAATGATAGAGAATATCCAGGGCGAGGGGTAGGAGGAGGTGTAGCAATCCTAATGCGAACGGACATAAAATTTATTCATTTAGACACATCAGAATTCGATGAAAAAATAAGAACGGGGGCGAAACGTCTTCTCCAGGGTGCGAAACGTTCTATAAGAACGTGGGCGAAACGACTTGCCTGTGGTGCGGAACGTCTAACACGCAGGGTCGAAATGTCCTAATTTAGAGAGAGGGCGAAAAGTCTTTCCTATAGGTAGGTACTTTCAATAAATTTTAAAATTGTCCAATAAAATTATGCTGAGCCTTTTTTCGTAACTGCCCACATGCTAGAATAAATAATTGACCACATTCCACAGTTTTCACTGAGCAAGAAAAATGCTGTGCCAGATCGAAATCTGAGCTAATTATAAAAACATCCAAAAGCTGTGACCTTAATTTTGCAAATTCCGGCAGGGATACAGAAGCCAAAACATCACCCAGACACTTGAACTTTTTGAAGCAGCTGAATAAAACTACTGAGATGTTGTATCCGTATATATCAGGTTTTAAGATACATCAGTGCACACAATGAGTGCCCCGCAATACTGTAACAGAGCAAATAGGTCACACAACAATCAGAAATTTGGGCATAGCCTCCGGCCCCACGAGGGGGTCATAGAAGAAGAAAAATTTTGATGGATTCTTATCCTTATAGCCATGAAACTTCCATTTTTACCCTCGGTGCGCCCCATGAGGAAATGCAGGGTAGGCAAACAAAACTTCACCCAGGTTTTACCATGGGCAAACTAGTGCAGCCTTCCCCAGGCATCTCAATTCTTCAAGATGCCCACATTGTTCTGTCCAAACGGTCTTAATGATGTCCTCCAGAACTTCCTCATAGGGCAGTGGACATAGTCTATTTTCATTTTTTGCATTTTTTTACAAAAATTTTAAAATGGCACCTGCGTAAAAAAAATTAGCAGAAGGGACCACAGCATGCCTGTTCCACTTACCTCTTCAAGCACTTGTTGCAACAATTATGGAATTAAAGGCGAGAGCTGGCACCATTTTTCATAATTGCGAGAAATCTAATGATGGGAACCCTCGGAAAAGGTGATAAAAGTGTCATTCAAAGAAAATTACTTTTTTAATTCTACAATAATGGCTTCATTTCTACCAGTAATAGTGAGCAAGAAGAACAAACAAACAGAGGACAATATGTATTTTATTGCAGTGTATCACAAATTCACATAAATCATGAAAAAACACGAAAAACCCCATCATAATGACTGTTTGGATGTACCTACTATAGGGGGCAAAACGTCTCAATAGGGGGGGGGGGGCGAAACGTCTCACATAGGGAGTGAAACGTCTCACATGTATACGTGGCGAAGCGTCTTCCGTGGGTTCGAAACGTCTTACAGAGGGTCGAAACGTCTTAAAGTCGGGCAAGTCGTCACGGCGACGAGGGGCCTAACGTCTTAAAGATGGATGCGAAACGTCTTGAGGGTAAAACGTCTATGGTGCGAAATGTCCTGGAGCCTTTTTTTGTTTATCATCATCAGCATTTCATTATTAAAATGGACGGACAAGATGAGAAATTGTCCAAACAGAAGCATAAAGTTGCGAATCGGATGGTTAGTATAGGCTTTTATAGTTAAATTGTTATGTTATGCTGCAAATAAAATACTAGCCTATTATATAAATCAAAATGTTTCATGCCTAATGTTGGAAATTTATTCTAGAGGCTAGTTTAGCGAACTGTCAATTTTGTAGGAGGTGGTCGATAATAGGGGTCGTTACGACATTAGGACGGTTTCTAGACACTTCGTACCATGTCCACTTCGTAACCAGCCACTTCGTACCAGGAAGCTACCAGTTCGTACCAACGTACCTACCACTTCGTACCAGAAAAAAAAATCATAATTAGACTAGTAAAAATTAATACTATAGGGCTAGGCTAATCAGTGCTAATGTTACCGTAAACAAGATCACAGTGACACAGCAAATTTATCATGGTCTTCCAAATAGGCAGTGCCAGTGGCTAATCATACATGATTCTTTATAATGTAACTTTATGGGCAGCCTCGTTTACGAAATGACAGGCTCTCATTGACTCCCATTATCATGATTATAACTTTCCCGTACGGATAGCCACTCCGTTCCAAATATGGCCTTCCATGGTTTTCATGTTTTAGCCAATGTTATTACTGTTGGCCATGGTCAAACAAATGTGACCAAATAGTCTTGAATGGATCAGAGTTGACCATGGTCGTTTGAGTTTAAACCTGAATTTTATCATGGTTGGTCTCTATCAGTCACCATCATGGTTGACCATGGTTGACCATGGTCTTCCAAATTTAAACATCCATGGTTGACCATGGTCATGTTGAATTTATGATGGTTGATCATGGTCTCCCAGACTTGACCATGGTGTTAACCAATTTTATCACGTACGACCATGGTAGACCATAGTCTTCATCAGTCTTTATCATGGTGGACTATGGTCGTCTGCATTTAAACATGGTTAACCATGGTCAACCATGTTGCCTTGTTTGACCATGGCTGACCATGGTCTGACCATGCAAGGTTGACCATGTTAATTCATGATCAGCAGTATGCAAATACCATGCCTACCATGGTCAACCATGGTCACATTTCGCCTAGGTATACATGTATTGATTTATTACTAAGATTTGGGTTAAGAAATGAGAATAAGGTAGGGGCCTAATAATGGAATTTATGAGCTTTGCAAATTTAACAGTAAGAAATAAATATACCTTCTATATGATGTATGAATTAAGTATTTCTATTGTTTTACAGTTGTGTAGTCAATCATCCGGTCAGCTGGATCAACACCATCCTTTCCTTAAGTTTAATAATACTTTTCAATTCTAAGCAAACTAAAGAAGCTGGAAGAGCTTTTAAATCTAAATATGATCATTTAATCTAATAATTATGACAAATTTTACTGTTTTTTGATGCATTATTTGATGCAAATAAATGGGACATTTCCAACCGTACCCAGAACAATTGTTTATTACAGGACACCAATTATTGTTTTCTAATCAATTTATGAAAAACATATATTAGCAGCTAAATTATAATAATTAGAGCCTTTTTTTATGAAATATATTAAGCTATGGTGGTCGTAACATTTTGTGTCCTATTGACAACTATTACTAAATCATGGCATAAGTTTTAATACCTTGCCACAATCGCTCGAAAAGTGAACTGAAAAGCAAAATAAATGATGCAGATGCAGAAATAATAGTTGAAAACAAATGAAAATCAAGTAAAAGGGTTTAATTACTACTTTTACTAAACATTAAATTTTCGTGTCCTACAAGCATTTTCTTTTGGTGTCATTTTCTTGAACAGTAGTCATCATCTAGTGTTCAAATTGGTGTGTATACATCCATTTGTACATGGGCTGTATGTGCTTTACATAATTGTATACAAAACAATATGGAACAGAAAGAAAAAGGTATTTGTATAAGGAGTGAAAATATAGTAAAATGTGCGACCGTTGTACAAAATAGCAGAATCAATGTCGGATCTTGTCTGTATTTATATTTATATAGTGTTGTGAAAATTGAAGATTAAATCTACAAACCAGTGAAAAGTTATGATCACAAAACATTGTGCGACACGAAAGTGGTCGTAACATAGGACACGAAATAGTCGTAACATTGAAAATCAATACTAGAAAGTAAGGACACGATAAAATTTTGTGTCCACATGGTCGAACATTTAGTCTAACATGAGACACCAAAGGTCGCACACAGGACACCAAGAAAATCATCAACTGCGGTCGCCGTCACGGTAGGTGAGACAGAGGGAGCTTTGGATTCTACCTCCGTTTTTTTTTGCCTCTTCTTTTGCCTATAACTTTGTAAGAAAATAAGCTAGAATAACAATTTCTGGTATGTGGGTTACTTCCAGGTGGATAATGGACAGGTTAAAATATTTTTAATCTGAATTCAATACGCAAGGTCGCAGAGGAGGAAATGATGATGTTACGGCGCTGGGCCGTTGGGCCGTCCGTAAACAATTTGTTTCCGGAGCATATCTCTAAAAGTACTTGTCCGTTTCCGGAGCAGATCTCGAAAAGTACTGGGCCGATGACAGTCATATTGCATACATGTTCTCTAAGGTCCCTAGCTGTGCCTTTTCAGGTTTTCGGACCTTGATCTTGAAGTTGACCCAGGTCTTGGACCTAATTTATAACATCGGTAAATCCGACTGAAAGATTTTGCGGAATATCATGAAAATTGCTCGAGATAGCTACACCATTACTACAAAACAAATTGTGAGGTTTTGGAAGAGGATGCATCTTGAAAAATTTCAAGTCGATACAATTAAAAATGGCCGCCTATCGGCCATTATTCACTTCGACAGGCCTGATATTGCGGAGTATCATGAAAACCGCTCAAGATAGCTACACCATTAATATCAAATAAATTGTAAGGTTTCAGGAGAGGATGCATCTTGAAAAATTTCAAGCTGATAAAATTCAAAATGGCCGCCTATCGGCCATTATTCACCTTGACAGGCCTGATATTGTGGAATATCATAAAAATCGCTCAAGATATCTACACCATTACTATAAAACAAATTGTAAGGTTTCAGGAGAGGATGCATTTTGAAAAAATTCCACTCATCCAAGTTCAAAATGGCCGCCAATCGGCCATTATTCACTTTCACATGGCCGTTATTTGGTAAACCTTGCTAGATGGCTAGACCATTACTATAAAACAAAATGTGTGATTTCAGGAGAGGATGCATCTTGAAAAAATTTGACTTGATAAAATTCAAAATGGCCGCTTATCGGCGATTATTCACTTTCACATGGCCGATATTTGGTCAACCGTGCTAGATGGCTAGACCATTACTATAAAACGAAATGTGAGATTTCAGATGAGGATGCATCTTGAAAAAATTTGACTTGATCAAATTTAAAATGGCCGCCTTTTCGGCCATTATTCATTTTCACATGGCTGATATTTGGTAAACCGTGCTACATGGCTAGACCATTACCTGATTACTATACAACAAAGTGTGAGTTTTCGGGGGAGGATGCACCCTGAAAATTTTTAACTTACGAATTTAAAATGGCCGACGATCAGCATTATTTACCTCGATAGGCGTGATATCAGGTAAACGGTGCTAGATAGCTAGACCATTACTATAAAACAAAATGTGACGTTTCGAGAGAGGATGCCTTTTAAAAACTTTTGACTCAATTGAATTCAAATTGGCCGCTTATCGGCCACCATTTACTTTCACATTGCTGATATTTGGTAAACCGTGTTAGATACCTGGACCATTAAGTACTATAAAACAAAATGTGAGATTACAAGAGAGGATGCATCTTGAAAAATTTTGACTTGATCAAATTCAAAATGGCCGCCTATCGGCCATTATTCACTTTCACATAGCCGGTTTTTGATAACCGTACTAGATGGCTAGACCATTACTATAAAACAAAATGTGAGATTTCAGCTGAGGATGCATCTTGGAAAATTTCGACTTGATCAAATTCAAAATGGCCGCCTTTAGGCCATTATTCACTTTCACATGGCCGATATTTGGTAAACCGTGCTAGATAGCTAGACGATTACTATAGAATGAAATGTGAGATTTCAGCTGAGGATGCATCTTGAAAAAAATTGACTTGATCAAATTTAAAATGGCCGCCTTTTCGGCCATTATTCATTTTCACATGGCTGATATTTGGTAAACCGTGCTAGATGTTAGTCCATTACTAAAAAACAAAATTTGAGGTTTCGGGGGAGGATGCACCCTAAGTTTTTAACTATTTTATATCGAATTCAAAATGACCGTAAATCAGCAATTAGTTACCTCGATTGGCCTGATAAACCGTGCCAGATAGGTAGACCATTACTGGGATACTGATTAGGATCATTAATTTCAATGGAGGTTTGCAATCTCTGACAGACTTTGTAGTTCTTATCTTACTCTTAGACTGGGCTTCTTAGACCTAGTTGTCTTGCGTCTTGATGTTTGACCTAGCCTAGGACTACATTAATAACCCTACACAAAATTGCTTAAATCAAATTCTAATTCGGAGCGGGAGCTCCTGGACTTATGTAGTCTTGTTCACATTTATCCTCCATTTCCTGCTTCCAAATTTAATTGTATGACTAATTATCAATAATTTAATCGATCTGTTAAGTAAATAAGTTAAAATTTTGCTTTAAAAAAACGGGACCAAATGTCCCACTTGTTCGACGCACCTAATGAGAACCGCCCATATAACATCCAGGGCCTACAACACCAGGTGTCATTTCTGAAACAAAAATTAAACAAATATCTATGTGGCTAGAACATCTAACATAACAATTCCAGATAATAAAATAAAAATATTTGACATAATTTAATTGCTAAATGTGGGGAAATTGTTACAGTAATTCACCTTGTAAATATGTGAAAAAAAACACTACACATACATAGAGATTAAAAGTATTGAGCATACACATCATGATAGGGATATGTCTTTATAATCTTTTCACACATTTTTTTTTTGAAAAAAAGCTTAGTCCTGCCATCACAGACATAAGGCCACTATGTTTTTTTGCTCTGTTTTTGATGAGTGCGCGCATTAGATTTAGGCCACACATTACCAAAAAATTTTCCTGCGCAGCCCGCTTATTGGGTTGTTTCCGAATTCCGGAAGATAAACAGAACATTTAGAAAAAAAAAGTTCATTTCAGGTCTCAGGTGAATTTTTTTTGGGGTCGCCCTCATTAACTTTTCCAAAAATATGTTCAATGTTTTTTTTCTTAAATATTTTTCCCGGCCTCCCTAATTAGATTTTGGGTTTTTTCCAATCTAAAACAGAGAAATAAAACATAGTGGCCTAATAAATGCTACATGTATACTAAATACGTGATACTGAATGATTCACTTAGCCTACTTATGAGATAAATGTTGAAAAATCTAATTTTATTTAAAATGATTTATAGAAATATGCAATAATTATGGCAAAATCCAGTCAAATTATGGAGCAATGTAGGGACCACTATTATCATAATGCAAAAAAAGTGCAGTTGGGGCCTACCTTGGAAATAAATTAATAAAGTATGAAAAATGGCTGCAAATCACTGGGCGACCCAGAACACAATGGATTAAGTACTGGTATAGCTGCATAGTAATCTAATTATACAATGTAGATGGTCAAACGTGTATAGGAGGCCGAGCGTGTTTCTGTGTGTGTGTGGGGAGGGGGGGGGGGGGGGGGGAGGAGTTGCGAACAGGTTTGGGCTTTTCCGCTATATAGCCAAGTGAGATGTAGACTGCTAATAATGGAATTTAGCCCTTTGCTAAACAATATTGGATTTGTTTGATAGCGCGACTCGTCATAAGTTACGATGTGAGGTAAAGGATATCGGGGATATATTTGCCAGGGTGGGTCGAGCTTTCTATATTGGCTAAAAGCTACAGTTCAGTAGTCCCGTACCTTTAGGTTATTTACTATATAGCATTTTATGGTGAAATATATGGCTGGACTTAAGTACATGCAGATGGAATCATTATCATTACCCCTTTTACTTATTCTTGGCAATAAGGAGATTTTCACTACTAAATTCTAAATTGCAGAGTTAATGAGAATAGAGATAGGGATGTTAAAATAGGTTGGAATTATAGCAGGATTTAGTGGATTATTAGT
Source organism: Flabesymbios commensalis (assembly GCA_964017125.1). Lineage (NCBI taxonomy): Eukaryota > Metazoa > Annelida > Polychaeta > Terebellida > Flabelligeridae > Flabesymbios > Flabesymbios commensalis. The sequence goes on from OZ024902.1 coordinate 97,136,866, forward strand.
TGGATAGCATAGGTTATCATTAGCTTGGAATGGAATGCTAGAAATATAGCAGGAGTTAATATTGAAGTTGGTCAGAACTATTAAGATATATGTTATAGTTAGGTTTTAGACTAAGGCAGGAACTGTATAGGGATTTTATCTGATATACTAGGGATATTAGAGTTGTTATTAGGTTTCAGTAATGCGAAATCAGTGGGAGATATTTAGTGTGATATATTAGGAATACTTGGGTATTTTGGGTATGAGTTTAGGGACTTTAATGGGATTATGTAGACAGTGGGTTTTATGTTATGGATTGGGAGTATTTAAAAGACTCTCACATTCTGTAAGGTCAGTGACCTAGTTAAAGGGCGGAATTCTCTATTAGGTTAATGACCTAATTAAGTCTCCACCCACTATGTTGTGGTGGAGACTTATTGTTTTTGCTGAGTCCGCCCGCCGCCACTTGTTTCTGCTCTCACTCGAAAACCCCTACTCAGATTATTTCCAAATATTTGCAGTATGCATACTGGCCCTGGGGAATTTGTCTGGTAAATTTTTTTTTTTGCGTTTTTCAGTTTCTTCAACAAAATCCAAGATGGCCGCCAAAATCCTATGGCGCACGCTAGAGCTTGAACCGCTTCATCGATTTGTTTCATGTTTGGTTTAAAGGAAAGACCTTACTTTGGCCGTGAGCTGAAAAGCTTTTGGTGTGATTCTGATAATAAAAACTTTGATTTTTTTACGTTTTAGTATTTTAGCGGATATTTCTGTTTTGCTCATTTTGGTCATCATCAAAATATGATAATATAGCCATGCAACCCTACTCGGATTATTTCTAAATATTTGCAGTATGCATATTAGCCCTAGGAAATTTGCCCTGTAATTTTTTTTCAACGTTTTTCAGCTCCTTCAACAAAATCCAAGCTTGAACCGCTTAATGGATTTGTTTCATGTTTGGTTTAAAAGAAAGACCCTACTCTGCACATGTGCTAATTAGTTTTTGGTGTGATTCTGATAATAAAAACTATGATTTTTTTACGTTCCAGAATTTTAGCGGATTTTTCAGTTTTGTTTATTTTGGCTATCACAAAAATTTGTTAATTAGCTATACACCCCTGCTCAGAATATTTCTAAATATTTGCAGTATGCATATTGGCCCTGAGGAATTTGCCCGATAATTTTTTTTGCGTTTTTCAGCTTCAGCAAAATCCAAGATGGCCGCCATGTTTTATGTTTGGTTTAACGGGAAGACCTTACCCTGCACATATATTGATTTGTTTTTGGTGTGATTCCGATAATAAAAACTTTGATTTTTTACGTTTCAGAATTTCAGCGGATATTTCAGTTTTGTTCATTTTGGCTATCATCAAAATTTGGTAATATAGCTATAAACCCCTGATCAGATTATTTATAAGTATTTGCAGTATGCATATTCACCCTAGGGAATTTGCTCGGTAAATTTTGTTGGGGTTTTTCAGCTTCTTCAACAAAATCCAAGATGGCCGCCAAAATCCTATGTCACTCTCTAGAGCTTGAACTGCTTCATGGATTTGTTTCATGTTTGGTTCAAAGAAATAACCCTACCCTGGATGTGTGCTGATTAGCTTTTTGTGTGATTATGATAATAAAAACTTATATTTTTTTTACTTTTCAGGATTTTAGCTCATATTTCAGTTTTGCTCATTTTGGCTATTATCAAAATTTGGTAATATGGTTATACAACTTAAATTTGATCTTTTGTGTATGCTCAGTGGCCCTGAGAAAAAGTCAGGACTTTTTTCATTTTTTCAACAAAATTCAAGATGGCCGACAAATCACATGTTACTCTGAAGAGCTTGAACTGCTTCACTGATTTGTTCCAAGGAAGCAACTTACCCTGACCATATGCTGATTATTTTTTTGTGTGATTCTGAAATCACATTTTCATGTGGTTCACATAAAAATTTGGTGACAGTACTGTATTTATCTATAATTAATGTACTATGTAGGGTGGGTGAAGACGCAAGCTTTGCCCCTCAGACAAATCTAGTCAGGCAAATTGTTTAAATTATTCAAAGTCATTGATTTAGTTAATGGTCAAGAGTATAACAAATTATTCTCTTATGCTGCTGTATGTATAATATTACAAGTGTATATATTTAATTGTGTGTTTGGTTCAAATAATATAGTGACATATCAAGTGGTATGTTTTACAAAACATTTGTTGTATGAAGGTGATTTAAGATCAGTGAATCAAGTTCCCTGATCTTTATATAAGCAATTTAAGAGTTAAAGCTGGTTAAAGTGACCTAATTACCGAAAACGTCGAAATCGCCCGTTTTGTTAATTCTCCACTTTTTTATGCGTTTTTGTTATTACTATTATTTTCGTTGTTTCAAGACCTGGTGTCAGATCCTGATATCATCTATGTAATTTCTTTATACACAGAAGCCTTAAGGGCAGTAGAGTAGAGTTTAGTGGGTAACCGGGGTCACTTGTTCGGCAAATTTACCATGACCGCTCGGTAGAACTGATATCCTGACAAGAAGTCAGAATAACGTGACAATATTATTTCTACGATAATTATTATAAGATTTCTAATAGACTCCACCTCGCAACATAAAACATTTTAAAGTAGTAGGTACGGAGTGCTAGGTAGAGGTGGTACGACCTGGTAGGTCTATAATGTTTTGTGGTACGAAGTGGTAGGTTACAAAGTGGACATGGTACGAAGTGACTTGCTACCGTTACGACTCATTGTGCTGCATGCAATATGATCAGGTAGGGGCTGACCGCAGATTAAAGTACGTACTTCCTTTGATTAAAGTACGTACTTCCTTTGATTAAATACGTACTTCGATCGAAGTACCCCTACAGCCTCATTCTGGCTTAATAGGGCACTCACTTGTTGTGTCCCCATTCATTTGCAACACATTATTTTATTGGTCCAATACGGCAATAGTCAGAGTCTGTCCAATGATAATCAGGCTACTAGATTTACACGATTTCTGATATTGTAAGAGGCCATGCTTTCAACTGTGAAGATGGGAGTGGAAAAAGAGGTAAACATTTATCAATTAGAAGTAAATAATATATATTGCCAACTAAAAGAAATAATGGACATTAAAAAAGATAGTTTGAAATATTAAATCACAAATTTATAGAGCAGCCCTATGTCTGGTAAATTAGGAATGAGCAATTAAAATTCTTCCATAGAGTCACATGCCTCATGGTCTGTACTTCCATTGAAGTACGTACTTCCTTTTAAGTACACTTTGTACTTCAATCAAAGTACGCCCTCAGTGCAACAGATATAAAGTTAAATATGTATTTTTCCAAACATGAAAAACAGTTTTGATAACATACATTTTGTGCAATAAAATGTCCTCTTTCAACTGAAAGCTGGCAAATGCTCAACAGCTTCAGGACAAGAGGATGACAACAACAAATTCCACCTGTTGCAAAGTCTTTGTTATATTCATGTAAACTGAAAATAATTGGAAGTTCCTCTTATGAATAATTTGATAGCTTGATTATCAATGTTCAGAAAGAAACCATTCAACCAATACCATCTGAAGTTGCAAAAGAGTAATAAAATAACAAATATGAGTGAAGCTCAGGGTGTACCTGTCAACATTGAGGTGCCATCTTTTGCACGTTTTTATAATTTAGCTCAGATTCTGATCTAGCACACTATTTTTCTTGCTCAGTGAAAACTGTGGAATGTGGTCAAATATTTCTTTTAGCACGTCGGTTGTTACGAAAAAAGGCTCAGCATAATTTTATTGGACAATTTTAAAATTTATTGAATGTACCTACGTTATACCCCAACCCACCTAAATTTGCTTGATAATTTTACAACCAATATGATTCAGTGTTTCTTAAGTCTTAGACAATGCATATCTAACCTATAGATATTAGAAATTCTTACACAAATTAATGTTTATTAGCAATTAACTTCAAGAGTAGAGAAAACAGTAGAGTAGATATACCGTTATATGCACTGGTGGCATGCACAAAAACTGTTAAAATTTCCTGTTGTCTATACAATCTATCTAGACTGTCTACAATATTATATATTTAACTTTCACTTCAGTAATTCCAGCCTGGTATTATCAGTAAACTATATAATTTTATCAATGTTTTTCAAGTTTAATTTTAATAGAAATTTATTCGCTTATGTTGCACCTTATAATAGTTAGACATCGCGGGCTAGAGTGTAATGTGTGTGACACATTAACAGAGCCATAGCGTGCACAGTGTTAGCCTTGATCTGTAACAGCTAATTTTCACACCAGGCCCCGGTTTCACCAGTCCTGACTTAAGTCAAAATTTTGTCTTAACTATCAACACATGATCACGTCTCAACAAATCAGTCCAATTAAAGTTGGTGAAACCGGTCCCAGGGGCCGGTTTACCCAACTTTACATGGACTTAAGTCAGTAGGCTTAAGTCGGTCTTAAGCTAACTGATTGGTTGAGACGTGATCACGTGTTGATAGTTAAGACAATTTTTTTACTTAAGTCAGACTGGTGAAACCAGGGCCAGGCCCCGGTTTCACCAGTCTGACTGAAAGTCAAAAATTTGTCAACCGGCCCCTGATGTAGGCACCTGGATTAAGTGGGCTCTACTAGGCTGCACGATGAGTTGTGTCAAAATGACGCCAGCGTGTCAGTTTTGCTTAGAACAAAAGTGATGACTAGTCATTGCACTGACTCAGTGATCATTGAGTCAGACAGATTGATCAGCTTTTCCTCCATAAATATTGCGCCGCTGTTAAATATCACCCAAGCGCTTTAAAATAAAAAAAGTAGTGTGGTATCGTTCAATGATCTAAGTATACACATATATAATAAACGAGCCCCAACTGTGTCTCCGCACCTGCCAAGTTTATTAGGGATAATAGAGTACATTGTTTTAGACCAGAATTGAAAACTATGACTCACTATTTAATATATATCTAGATAGTCTCAACTTTTGACGTCGGCAGCGATGAAACTAGCTGTCACAGTGTCACATGTTTTGTACTGAAAAGCATCTTTGGCCTATATTGGAATGTGGACAAAATACTGCCTCAATGCTTATGAAAACACAAGCCACTTCCAGTACTTTTAAATGATGTGTGACCGTTACAACAGGCAATTAATACAAGCTGTCAACTGCGCTGATTGTGTCACAACGAGAATAGATGTTTGATGTGTTTGAAGGGTTCTGTCTTAAACATCAAATTTGGCCCATTTTCTGGGGTTTTTTCAAAGTTTTTTCACCCCCCTAAAATACGACTACCCCTTTGATGCGAGTTTGGTTCTCTGGCAGTATTTTAGTTGTAGCAGAGGGGGACTACTAGATCCGTTTTCGTGGTAGAAATGGCAGGAATAACAATAGCATTACCGCCATTTTTTTCTACCATTCACACAGTTTTATTTCATATTTTAAATTCATATTCAATGTAGCAATAACAGGCTATATTAATATAGCCTGTTATTGCTGTAAAATATTATTGTGTAAAATAGAGGCTATAATTATAATTATAGCCTCTACTTTACAAAAACTGTGTTTGCTTACCACTGTTTATAGTCTCGGCAAAAAAAAATGGCGGACGGCCACCGCGTATTCCTATCATCTGTCAACTTGATATCTTGTTATACTCACTAATGTTTAATCTAATATCTCTATATGATAATCATGGTTTTAATTTTATTATACTCGCCGTCAAATTAACCAGGATCGCATGATTTTCAGCGATTTCTCCGTCAATTCTAAACTGATTTTCTTCAAATTTTGCAAAGGCCATTTTCTATTCAAATCCTAACAGCCCTGAAAATTTCGTGAAATTATATAGCGCATTTCAAAAGTTAGACCATTTGACATGTAATAAATTGAAATTACGACGTTCCTCTTTAACCCCATTAAACTAATTTTAGAATTTTATTACATGCCAAATGGTCTAACTTTTGAAATATTAAATATTATTTTGCGAATTTTTTTACCCCTGTTAGGATTTTAATAGAAAATGACCTCTGCAAAATTTCAAGAAAATCGGTTCATAATTGACGGAGAAATTGCCGAAAATCATGCGATCCTGGTTGATCATTTTTAATTTGACGGTGACTATAGGTCTTTTGTCACTGCATTCATATAATTTCCATTTTACACTAGGTCAGTGATTATTTGTCAGGAGCAGTAAACTTGTTCTGACAGATGCTGTATAGACATCAGATTCTCACATCTAAAGACAGTCCCCGTGCTGAAAGGGTTAAGTAATACAAAGTGAAAATTGTCCAAAACCTTTTTAAGTCTTTATCAAATCTCAGTATCAAAAACTCAATATAATTCAACATTTATTATAATTTATGCATCCAGCTAATTTGACAAGATAATTGGTGTGTATGAAATATAGATCAATTGATGTTGTCTACACCTAATCCTTGTTACTTTTATCAATTGCAGGCATTTACTAAATTCACTAAACTGAAAACAGACAAAAGTGGTTCATGGGAATGCTGCAGTCAAGTCCATTCGGAACGAAGAACATTTCTCCGTCATGTGTCATCAGAACACAAAGCTGAAGTAGATGCATTATGCAAGGAAATCCTTAAAAAGGGTCATGCTGATGCCAGATGGTCAGCTTTGAAAGTACCTTGTCATAAAATTGAACCAGAGCAACCTCTATGTGATCAACAGCAGCTATTAGTATTTGAAGACAGTGATGAATTCCCATGGCTTCCCAAGAAAAATGAGGAGTACATAAATGATAGACACCAGGAAAATATATTACTTTTCTATAAATACAAGTAAGTGTGTCATGCATCACCTACAGATACCATTATAAACATTGTTAGAAATGAATATTATACTACTGTAGTCTATAATAGGGGTGTAACGATACATCTATGATATCGATGTATCACGGATGTGTTAAGTGACAATACACATATTGATTCTCAAAGTATCGTGGGTATAGTGGTTGAAGAGAAAGTGTGGTTGTCTAATAAAAAATGCTGAATTTAAATATGTAAACTTTTGTTTAGAAAAACTAGTTCATTCGTTAACTCATGATTCCGCATTTGGTTTTTTTTCAAAGTCTCATACTCACGCATTCCACGGCATCCCATATTTTAATAGCATGTGCAATATCAATAAGATTGTTTGTCATAGCTAGCCCTGGAAGCAGGCTAGTACCCCACCTTCCCATAAATATCGATCGGTCAGTCTCCTCATCAATCATGTCAATAGAAAGATCTAACGTCTGACCACTGGTAGCGATTGTGACCGGACCACTGTCTACGCTGCTGACCAAGCTTTAGCTTAACATCAGGTCAATTGTTTGCCGAGATGATGTAGTGATTCAAAATGACCGATATCTCACGGCAACACTGATTTGTTGGAGGCTTCACCACAAGCCAATCAAGGTATGCGCTGCATCAACCCTTCTGCATATGAAGATTCCCACTCTCTGAGTGTCAACAGCTGTTCAATGTCATTCTGCATTAAGCCTACCCAGCAATCACAGCCGACGCTGGCTCAAAGTGTTGTGTTTGCTGGGTGTAAAATATTTAACTATTTTATTTAAAGGAAAATTATTACTTAAGAACTCAAGATAATATTATACAGCTGTTTTTTCCTATAAGGGATGTCTTGTAGTATACAGTGTATCTTGGTTATGAAACTGAATACACAATTCTATATACAAAAGAAAGTATTCCCAATAATTATGTTAGATCTAGTTGACTGGTCTACTTTGATCCTGCTCTATCCACATGATCCATTAGCAAAATACACTGAATGTAGATGAAATATAATTCTTTCTAAATCTGGGAACCTTCGTCTATTTTGTCTAACGATAATTATTAGATTTATAAATTCGCTAGAATACAAGAATATATTACTGGTACTATAATAATCTGGCATGAGAAACAATTTCACAAGAAAGCGTGATACAAATCATATCACTTGTCATATGTGATATGTATTGTATCGCCATGATACAGTGTTGTTACGCCCCTATACTATAATCACATAATATTATCAAATGCTATCAAAACTCAAGCACACCATCTGCTCAGCAGTGGCCCACAAAAACTAATCTGGTTTATATCCCATAACGAAATAGAATGTAGCCTACAGTGGTATTAGTTTAGCATTGCATCAATTTATGCTGTACAGAAAGAAAGTATCCCTCTGTCAGTATCACTACCATGACGGTGTTAACCCGGGATATTGAATAACCACAGATCTAATGTATAACTCGTCCTCTAGTGATCGAGAGGATAGAAATCACAGCTTCTATCCACAGTTTGTCGTGTTTTACAAGCAGGAAATTTGTATTATTTGTAATTTTTGCAGGTAGGCCACTACCTATATTAATTTTCTCTGATTCAGATGAGTGTGTGCATTAGCTCAAGCCTGTACATAAACGTATTACAAAAAATAGCTGCTTTTGTCTATCCAATGCACACATGGGTTGTTTGCCAATTTCTGAAAAAAAATAATAATTTCAGGAGAAATAAAGTTCTTTTCATCGGCCTTATATTTTTTTCAGAAATTGGTACAACGTTGTTTTTTAACATGTTAATAGGTTTTTTTCCCACCCTTCTTTATTGGATTTTGTTTTTATGCCTCCGCCGCCGCGAAGGCATTATGTTCTCGGGCTGTCCATCCTTCCGGATGTCCGGCTGTCCGTCCGTCCGGTCATGAATGCCTGCCGTACACCGCCACCTTTTTGTACTATGCCAACATGGTCCAACAAATTGAATTAATAATTTATACAAACATGAAGTTACTCATGAGTATGGAGATGACCTGATTAGATTATCAGCTTTCCACCGATAATTAAATTGGCATCCAGCTGGTGACTAAATTTTTTTTTTCAACTTTTTTTTTTTATAATTCACAGTAGTGCTTAGATAGTTATGGATCCGTCCGGATGTCTGGTTGTTCGTCTGTCGGTGATGAACGCCTGCTGTACGCCGTCACCTTTTTGTACTACGCCAACATGGTCCAACAGATTGAATTCATAATTTATACAAACATTCAACCCCTCGGCAATTTTTTTTTACCAAAGGTCAAAGTCAAAGTTCAAGGGCAAAATTTCAAAAAAATGTTTTGTCAACGCGATAACTTGGAAAATAATTATTGCATCTCTCCAATTTTTTATGTGAAGTTACTCATGAGTATGGAGATGACCTGATTAGATTTTCAGCTTACCACAGGGAGAGAGGAGATAGAGTAGGCCTACATGGGCCTCATGTGATGGCGGTGGCATACAATTGACGCATGTGCGTCAAATTAGTTTTCTGATCTAAAGCAGAGCTAGTAAACTGAAATCTTATGTATTGTGTGAAAACTAGATTTTGGGTTTGATTAAGTTTTTCTACCAAGTGAAATGCCAGATGAAAAGCACAAGAGTTATATATACCGTATTTTTCAGTGTATAGTATGGACCTTTTCTTTTTTTGCCTGTTTTTGACCAGGTATGTACTATGCAGTGGTATTATACTGGATAATAGGCCTTGGTGTTGCTTATGAATAAAGCCTAATCTCAATGTGTGTATGTGAAACTCACTGCTAAATCTGTGTCAACTTAAGTGAGGGAGGTCAGGTGCTTTTCCAATCTGGAAATCTGTACACATACCATTCTGGATAGCACTTTTGGGACTAAATAATTTCTCCAATATATTTTGAATTGAGCATGTACCGTAGCTCTTATGATTTGGGGTGAAATATGTGAAATCTTGCAAATGCAAATGCAAAAAAAAAAAGATTTTGATATTGGGCTGGGAGTGGCTGGACTTGGTTTTATTTTGCTTTTAAACTAAACCTAACAATTGTGGCAATGCTGTTTTAATGTTGTCCCACCAGTTATGACACTTGGTGACTGGATCTATAGGGGACTTTTTAAAGAATTTGATAAAAAGGGGGGGGGGTGCCCCCCCACCACCCCTGAATCCACACCTGGGAATGACATTAAACCAACATGATAAGTTCAAAGTCGTATATTTACTAGGTTGTTTATTATATCAACAGCATAGGGTCATGCATTCTGGCAAGTGAGCGACACCCTGAATTTTTTATGCTTGTTTCAGCATTGTCAACATTCAGATAATTTAATTGTGTTAATGTTTTTTTCAAAATTTACAGAAGTCTGCCCAATGTGAAGCATATTGAACAATGGCAGCTGTGCCTTTGTGAGAGACTTGGACTAAGTGGAAAAGTGAGTGCCTATTGAATGTACTGCAGTATACAGAACATGTATTAACTGTTGTCAGTTCCAAATCTATTTTATGGTGGTTTGAGCACTATAGCTCAATGATTCTAATTTGAATTTTCACCCACTTGATGTTGTGTCTCGCGTTAACTTCAAGTGAGTGAAAATTACTGTTCATTGTGATAATTTTAGGTAAGAGTTGGGAGAGAAGGACTCAATGGAACATTGGCCGGCAATGTCAATGCAACCGAATTGTATATACAGAGTTTGCAGCTACATCCTCAGTTTTCTGATATGACAGATGAAGATTTCAAAGTAAGATAACATACACCTCAAAATTATGCTTGTACACTATATATGTATACACAGTTTAAACTTCAATTATGACTATTTAAATGCTATGAATGTAGAATACCCAGTATGCAAATGTGAAGGTGTACATGTAGGCGTATAGTCTGATATCAAGCCTGGAGACTCATCAGCCCACAGTGCACAATTTTGGACCAGATTCCCAGTGTGGCAGAAGGACTCTCTCTTGTAAAAATAAGAGAGTCCTTCCGAACTTGGGAGAGTCCTGTGGGTCACACACACAGCACAAACTTTTTTATATGCTATGGTTTAACACTGTTTAAGATGTTTAATTGATAATTGTTTTAATTGAACTTTTTTTTCTACTAGACTCTAGTCTAATACAGAGAATCTTGTCATTTAGATTGTTTTTTATTTCCTTTTTAATCATTATCTTTGCGACAATCAATCATTTTGAGATCAGGCTCACCTTATTGATTTTTACTTAGAAAAGCCAGTGTGGTCGCAGGCCACACTGGAGTGAATATTCAGCGTGTCCCACACCTTTAAAACCACGGCAGGCCACAAGGACTCGCCTAAATTGAGCACTGGCCCACTCTAGATCCCCCCCCCCCTCTCCCTGGTCACTGGACCTGCTCAGTCATGTTCCATTTCAACTTGAAACGCATTGAACTTATCATACACATTGCCATCTCTTTCCTACCAAGTACTCATTTACACCTGAGTCAAGTGAAGCATGTGAGGGTAAAGTGCTTTACCCAAGGACACAACATCGAGACAATGTCCCAATACATGTATTTTATTGTTTTTATCCCCCGCCCGACGAAGTGGGGTCGCCTTGGATGTCCGTCCCTCCATTTGTGCGTTCGGCCGTCCGTTCATCTGCCGCCGTCTGCACTTTTGTTTCCGGAGCAGAACTCTTGTAGCCCGAGCATGGATTTCACTAATTTTTGACACACACATCCTTCAGGGGGTGTAGATTTCTCTTTTGAATTTTTACCTACTTTATTGGCCGATCATCGGCCATAATTAACTTTTATATGTCTGATATCTGGCAAACCGTGCCATATAGCTAGACCTTTACTATAAAACAAAATGTACGAATTCAGGTAGGGATATGCTCTGAAAATTTTCAACACGAAAAAATTAAAAATGGTCGACTATCGGCCATAATTAACTTTAATATACCTGATATCTGACAAACCATGCCATATAGCTAGACCATTACTACAAAACAAACTGTGCGGTTTCAGGTAGGGATATGCTCTGAAAATTTTCAACTTGATCAAATTCAAATTGGCAGATTATCGGCCATAATTATATTTGGGCTATGCCCAATTATATTGATTTTACAACGGAACTTTACACTTATTATTCTTGGCACGTTTTTGTAAGACTCTATTTCTCCCTGAATTTTTATCCTATCATAATGAAATTTGGACACCATATTCCCAGAGTAGTCAGGTATTCTGCTATGGCTTTTCTAAAACATCCATCGTGTTCTTCCGGATTAATCCAGGATTTTCTGGATCACTATACTCTTGAATGGCAAAAGGCAGTTTCTGCTTGCTTGTAAAGTGAGCAGAGACCGCACTATGCTGCTCTTCAAATGCAAAAGGCAGTATCTGCTTACTTGTAAAGTGAGCAGATACTGCCTTTTGGCTTGCACGGCAGTAGGTCTATAATTGGGTCTAATATTGGTCCAATAGTGGACATGTCGGGTGATTCTCCATTCATTGCCAGGAGGGTAAACATGTCCAGACCTACTCCACCCTTTAGTCTCCAGATTTGATGATAAAAATACATTGATCCAATGTTTCAATTCTGAGCCAGCGTCGCAGACGGTGGCCCATATTGTGTATTTGGTATAGACAGTTGAAACTTTTCAAATGCTACAAATAAAATAACAGTTGCAAATCTTTTTAAACGCTAAACGTTGAATCAATGTTGTTTTAATGTTGGGCTAGCGTCGCGGATAGTGATACAACATTAAATCAACAGAAAGACAAGTCGATGTGTGTACTGTGCACGCTGAATGCAATTCCATTTGACAAACAAATATATATTTATTTAAAACTGCAAAAGCGCAGTGGGGACTTCTAAAATTTGAAGCCTGAAGTCCGAAGTTACAGTTCAGAATGGCTGCCAAAAAACTCATACGCGAATTTCCAATCAATCTGTCATTATAAAACTCAAACAACCAAATTTAAAATGGCCACCACAAAAACTTTAAAAATCTAGCCCAAAAAGTATTGTTACTTGAAAAGTCACAATTCATGTCTAGTTGATATGCCTGATACCGGAAAAACCGTGCCAGATAGTTAGATGCTCTAACCTTTTTTTGCTACAGAAAAACACATAAAATTAAAATCTACCAACAGAATTCAACATTGATAATGCATTAAATCTATTCACAGCATCAGCCCTTGGAACAAAAATTCCATAGTATATATATATACCAGTCCAATAAATACTATACAACGATATGTATGGTTTCAGTGAGGGATATATATATACCCTCTCAATGGCAACTTGCTCATATTAAAAAAAATGCTGACTGGCACCCATCATTGACTTCAATATCTGTAATATATACAGTAATCTAGATAGGTGGATCATTATTGTAGAACAGAATGTGAGACTTCAGGGAAGTATGCACCCTGTAAAAGTTCTATCACGCAGACGGGGGATTATGGTGGCTGGCTGGTCTCTTGTTAGTTATGCCGTCTGTTCGTGAGGGTTATGACCTTTGACCTACTTTTTTATCTACATTTCTCGGCTGAAATACATGCAGTTTATACACACTACATGTAGCTTAGACACCAACAATCTTGTTTCTGAAGCATACCTCAAAAACCCAAGCAGGGATTTGTTTCACATTGCACACACACATAACTTAGAGGGTGTAGATGTGCCTCCTGGGGGCTATAACCTTTGACTTAATTTTAGCTCCCGTAGGTGAGACGGAGGGAGCTATGGATTCCGCCTCCGTTCTGTTTTTTACCTCTTTTTTTGCCTAAAACTATGTAAGAAAATAAGCTAGGATAACAATTTTTAGTATGTAAGTTACTTCCAGGTGGATAATGGACAGGTTAAAATATTTTTAATCTGAATTCAATACCCAAGGTTGCAGAGGAGAACCGTGAACAATTCGTTTCCGGAGCATATCTCTGAAAGTACTAGTCTGATTGTCTTCAAATTTTACACACAACACCTCTAGGGGGTCTAGTTGTGCCTTTTAGGGTATATGAAGTTTGACCTACTTTTGGTTCAGAAATATGACCTATTTAGACGTTTTGACACACACTTCGTTTCCGGAACAGATCTCGAAAAATACTGGGCCGATTACAGTCATATTGCACATACATCTTCTCTAAGGTCTCTAGTTGTGCCTTTTTAGGTTTTTGGACCTTGACCTTGAAGTTGACCCAGCACTTTGACCTAATTTATAACATTGGTAAATCTGACCGAAAGATTTTGCGGAATATCATGAAAACCGCTCAAGATACCTACACCATTACTATAAAACAAATTGTGAGGTTTCAGGAGAGGATGCATCTTGAAAAATTTCAGGTTGATAAAATTAAAAATGGCCGCCTATCGGCCATTATTCACCTCGACAGGTCTGATATTGCGGAATATCATGAAAACCGCTCAAGATAGCTATGCACCATTACTATAAAACAAATTGTGAGGTTTCAGGAGAAGATGCATCTTGAATAATTTCAGGTTGATAAAATTCAAAATGGCCGCCTATCGGCCATTATTCACCTCGACAGGCCTGATATTGCGGAATATCATGAAAACCGCTCAAGATAGCCACACCATTACTATAAAACAAATTGTCGATAAAAGTCGATAAAATTGAAAATGGCCGACTATTGGCCATTATTGACCTCGACAGGCCTGATATTGCGGAATATCATGAAAACCGCTCAAGATAGCTACACCATTACTCATAAACAAATTGTAAGGTTTCAGGAGAGGATGCATCTTGAATAATTTCAAGTTGATAAAATTCAAAATGGCCGCCTATCGGCCATTATTCACCTCGACAGGCCTGATATTGCGGAATATCATGAAAAGTTCAAGATAGCCACACCATTACTATAAAACAAATTGTAAGGTTTCAGGAGAGGATGCATTTTGAAAAATTTCAACTTGATCAAGTTCAAAATGGCCGCCAATCGGCCATTATTCACTTTCACATGGTCCTTATTTGATAAACTGTGCTAGATGGCTAGACCATTACTATAAAACAAAATATGTGATTTCAGGAGAGGATGCATCTTGAAAAAATTCGACTCGATAAAATTTAAAATGGCCGCTAATCGGCCATTATTCACTTTCACAAGGCCCAAATTTGGTCAACCGTTCTATGTGGCTAGACCATTACTATAAAACGAAATGTGAGATTTCAGATGAGGATGCATCAGATTGAAAAAATTTGACTTGATCAAATTCAAAATGGCCGCCTTTTCAGCCATTATGTATTCATTTTCACATGGCCGATATTTGGTGAACCGTGCTAGATGGCTAGACCATTACTATAAAACAAAATGTGAGTTTTTTCGGGGGAAGATGCACCCTGAAAATTTTTAACCTTCGAATTCAAAATGGCCGACAATCAGCATTATTTACTTTGATAGGCCTGATATCAGGTAAACCGTGCTAGATAGCTAGTCCATTACTATAAAACAAAATGTGACGCTTCGGGAGAGGATGCCTTTTAAAAACTTTCGGCTCAATCGAATTCAAAATGGCCGCCTATCGGCCACTATTTACTTTCACATTGCTGATATTTGGTAAACCGTGTTAGATAGCTGGACCATTACTATAAAACAAAATGTGAGATTTCAGGAGAGGATGCATCTTGAAAAAAGTTGACAAAATCAAAATGGCCGCCTATCGGCCATTATTCACTTTCACATAGCCGTTATTTGGTAAACCGTACTAGATGGCTAGACCATTACTATAAAAGAAAATGTGAGATTTCAAGAGAGGATGCATCTTGAAAAAATTCGACTTGATCAAATTCAAAATGACCGCTTATTGGCCATTATTCACTTTAACATGGCCGATATTTGGTAAACCGTGCTAGATGGCTAGACCATTACTATAGAACGAAATGTGATATTTCAGCTGAGGATGCATCATGAAAAATTTCGACTTGATCAAATTCAAAATGGCCGCCTTCAGGCCATTATTCACTTTCACATGGCCGTTATTTGGTAAACTGTGCTAGATGGCTAGACCATTACTATAAAACAAAATCTGAGATTTCTGGAGAGGATGCATCTTGAAAAGTTTAGACTTAATCAAATTCAAAATGGCCGCCTATTGGCCTTTATTCACTTTCACATGGCCGATATTTGGTAGACCGTGCTAGATGGCTAGACCATTACTATAGAATGAAATGTGAGATTTCAGCTGAGGATGCATCTTGAAAAATTCTGACTCGATCAAATTCAAAATTGCTCCCTATCAGCCAATTTTTTACCTATATCTCTAGGCTCAAATACATGTAGGTTTATTTAATATTGCTGATATCTGGCAAACCATGCTAGATGGCTAGACCATTACTATCTACTGATAAAGCAAAATATGAGGTTTGAGGGAGGGATAGATCTGAAAATTATCAACTTGAATGGCAGACCATCGGCTATTATTTACTTTTATTATCCGATATTGGTTATACCGTCCCAGATAGCTAGACCATTACTACAAAATAAGATGTGCAGTTTCAGGGAGGGAAATACCCTGAAAAATTGCAATTTGATCAAATTCAAAATAACAGACCATTATTGGCTTTGATCAGAGCTGGAAATGAGAGCGTTCTGTTTGTCCGGGACAACTAAATAACAAAACGGACAACCCATATTGCTCTCATGGTTGTTCGTCCGGAAAACCACTGATTTTCATCCAACAGTCACATTTACAGTCACTGATTGTGAGCCATAACTACTACCAGCATAGGCCTAACCAAATTTTGACCATTATTTATTTGAGTGTCAAAAATAGTTAAAGCAGTGCTTAGGGATGACATCAATTTTCCTTTTTAGCCCGCCTTTTAATTTTAATTAAAAAAGGTGGGCTATTGCAATTGAAGTTCGGCGTCGTCGGCGTCGGCATCGGCGTCGGCGTTAACATTTACTTGTTTAGTTTTGTAATAAAGTAGTGTATCCCCCAGATAATGATTTTATTTTTTTCAGAGTTTTTTGGTTTTTAAAAATATTTTTTATCAACATTTCTATGAATCAGCTTAAAACCCAAACAAACTTGTTGTATACCTGAACACTTGCTAAAGGACGGTTGAATGTTCCTACAGCATTAGGCTACTTGTTGATGCCATCGGCCCAGCGTTGGGCAGACAATCAGTGTTGCAGGTGTATCCCCTCATGTCTTGACTATAAGACACCAATTAGCGACGATTGCTTCGAATCACCGTCCAAGACGTGGGAATATGTGGTGTAAAGTGCTGTAATTATTTTTTGACTTTTTTGTATTTTATAGTTAAGATCAGTAGTCTATATAGCTTTATATAAACTAATTGTTCAAAATTGACAAAATTGAAAATGTCTCATCCCAACTTCCCAAGGAGCAGCTTTGAAAATTGTGGTCGCGATCAAAATCATACTTTCACTTTTGTTCCCATTTTTCGGCGGAAAACTTAAAAATATGGCCGACAACCGAAATTTCATGTTCATTTCCGGTGGACAACAAATACTTTGAACCTTATTTCCAGCCTTGTTGATATGTGTAATATGTATCTGGCAAACTGTGCTAGATATTTAGACCATTACTATAAACAAAATCTGAGATTTCAGGGAAGGATGCACCCTGAAAAATTTGAACTTGATCAAATACAAAATGGCAGATTATCTTTTTTGTTGGTGATGTCTGGCAAACGGTACTAGATAGCTAGACCATTAAGTGGCCATAGACGTTATTAGCACTTTAACCAACCCTTGAACCGCTGAAATACTTTACTATAAAGCAAATTATGTGGTTCAAAGAGGGATGTGACCTGACAAACTTTTTAGATTTTTTTTAGAATTAGCTGACTATTGGCCATGATTTACTTTAATATGCCTGATACATCTATCTGGTAAACTTTGCCAGATAGCTAGACTATTACTATAAAACAAAATGTGAGACTTCATGGAAGGATGCACCGGTAAAATGACATATGGATCAAATTCAAAATGACCGACCATCAGTCATTATACAAATAATATGACTGATATCAAATAGCAAGTGCATCAGATACATGTAGCAAAATTGTGAGGGATATGGATTATACCCTGAATTTCAACTTGATCAAATTCAAAATGGCAAATTGAGCCATTTTTTGCTTTAATCATGTGTTAATATGGCCATACCAGAGCCATACCAAGCCATACCAGATAACTAAACCATTACTAAAAAACAAGATATGAGGTTTTTGTGATGGAAAAATTCAACTAATGATGATTAAATTGAAAATATACTGACTCTGTGATATGAAAAATCAATATCCATGACAGCTTGAGACACCTGTGCGACAGAGTGGTAGGGTAATTTCTTCAATGTGTGATTAAAAAGAAATGTTTTGAGCACAACTGTTATGATTTGGAGTGAAATTTGTTAAATTTTCTGTACATAAAATCGATTGAATCAAATTCTATGCAAGGCCGAGCGCACTAGAGACTTCTGTAGAATCTGTTGACCTATATCTCTGACCCAAACAGCTCTTTTCCAGAGCGTATACATTTCTTTTTCGGGCATTATGACCTTTGACCTATTTTTTTACCTGCATGCCCGAGTCCAAATAGCTCAGGGACTAAACGTCTTGTTTCCAAAGCAGATCTTTGACACCCCTTGTGGGATTCTTTGATATTCCACGCACGGCACGCACAGTTGAGGGTTATGACATAACCTTTGACTTACTCTTTACCTACATCTCTCAGCCAAAATGGTTTTATGACTAACTGAGTAACATTACCATTTACAGAGCATACATGTATCTCTGCAACTTCTTTGTGATTACTTTCATATTTCACACTCACACCATCCAAATGGCTTAGGCCTTGATATGTGCCTTAAATTGTGTGTTTCCATCCTAAGAGCAGGGCGGGGGATTATGGTCTTGTTTTTAAGTTAGTTTTGAATATTTGCACAACATTTGTGTCTGTAACTACCTTTCAAGACAATTTTGTTTTTCAGAGAAGTTACGGATCGAGGAAAGATTTTCCAAATGGGTTGAAAGTTGGTATTTTCTCTGAAATTGTGCCAATGGGAATTTCACCAACAACATGTAGCTATGAGAAAGCAGGTAGGTAATGTAAGAGAATAAGGGTTATATATTTTTCTTTTTACCTTTCACTGTTGTGAGTATTCATAATTTTTTGGGGTTTTCCGCTGACTTTATCACCGCCACTGCGAGCGTGTTTGCAAATTTAGCTCTCACCAAAAGCTATCAAGCTTGGCTGATACATCAGTGGCACCACAACAAAAGTCAAGACAATGAGTTGTAGTTGAAAATAAAATAAAAAATAATGAGACAATGTTAATGATGGTATGAGCAACAACACACATAATCCACACCAAATTGACACTCAAGTTGAGTATACATGTACATATAGTATTATGATAAAGTTTATGTTTACTCATCACTGTTATTGCTATCTTTGAAGTGTTCCGGTGACAATTCTACTGCTTACTTTTCTATTCTCTGGTCATTACATATCTGAATTTTGCAAGTGTCTGCATTTTAACTGGTTAGGCAGACAGTGTATGTCTGCCTAACCAGTTAAAATGCAGACACTTGCAAAATTCAGATAGCTCGGTAGCTTACATATGTGTGCACACTTGCAGGACATCATCTGCAACATAGTATCTGGTGCAGGTGAGCCGCACATCCACTCGATATCCAAATCATTATCACCATCAGTGTTTAGTAGCCAACCAGTCGTTCAGATTAGGCACAACTGGCTGTCTTTGCATGGTGTAAATTGGCTTGATTCCACCTCCCCACGTTTTATATTACACAAAAAGCTGGTAGTGGAGCTCATTTATCTCGCAAATATTTGTTGATGATGCATACATGCAACACATCAATGTCTCCACTTGTGCAAACATTTCAGCAGATACATCTCATGATCTCCACGAAATGTTAAAGCCTGGTGTGCTTTATTTTGTTTCACCTGCTCTTCTGAGTTTTAGATTTCACACCAGACTCGTCTTTTGGGGATAGTTGCAGATCTTCACGGTTAAGCTCTCGGGAGCTGTCACACCCTATCATGTCCCTCAGCTGTCGTAGATATGAAGTAGTTCTGTATTTAGATGCAAGGTAACATATTGCCACAGCACCTGAAACCTTTTGTTCCTCCAAGGTATGTGTGTCTTTGCTCATCATTTCTTCTATTGCTTGGTCTACCGGATTCTGCCAAAGGAATTGCATGAAATTAGCATGCATGTAAGGATGGATAGCAATAGGGCAACTAACATCCATAGTTCAACTTATTGTACATACCTATTTCACGGTGTATAGTACGCAGATTTTTTCTTTTTTGGGACTGTTTTGGCCTGGTTCGAATTTGATGAGAAATGATGAGAAAGTGTCAAAACACCTGCTGGGATAATTCTCAACAAAATTTTATTACAGCTTTATACTTAGTGTACACCACACCTTGATATCCAGAAAATCTCATGTCCCTTGGCACTATTTCGACTCGACATCCACTCTGGACAGTCTACCACTGTGGCTATAATAGCCATCATCCAATAAAAGCTGCAGCTCCAAGTCTGCACATAATCTTCAGGTGACAGGCCTGCTCATCAGCAAAGCTAATGCAGCTGTCTCATCAGTGCTCAGTCACTGGTCGTGGTACATGTATAAACTACCGTTTCACATTAGGTATCTCATGTGTGATGAATGGAGTTACCCTCAACTACTGTTTCTCTGGGGACTAACTGACCTGATCGATTGAAAAGTCGCAGCAATCCAGCATTAAATTGCACAGCGAATAGTCTCTGGCCATCTGGACATCTCTGGGGGAAAATCTCCTAGACATGCTGAGAACCCTTTATCAACCCGGGTGAACGAGCAAGCATTCCAAGTGTAGAAGTGGAGCACTGTAAGAAAAAAATGTACAAGTCGTGCCGCTTCGACAACAAATTTCACGTTTCTAAGATGAATTACTCAATCAATAAGGCAGCGATTTCTAAGTGTTTTTTTCCATAAGGTGCGGAATTTTCTTGGGAATAGTACAATGTAAAGTCAGATTTTCAGCCTTTGTCGTTTTTGCCACTAGCTGGTCCACAAACCGGCCAAGTGGACGATATTTTGTCGAAACTGCCGATCTGGAACGTCCAAAATATTGTTTAGGCTTTTATTTTGACCCAGATCCCTGCTATTCAATCCAGAATGATGTTAAACAATTGCTTGTAAATTTATGTGTCCAATGACAGTATATTATTTCAATAAAGTGCCAAAACATGCATTGTACGCACACCTTATGTACAGTTGTATCACCAACAAGGTCATGTGGTGCAAGCAGCGCATATCTTATATATGTTACTATACAACATAGGATAATGTGATACTAAGAATTTCCATTTAAATGGCCATACTGGCCGAAAAATGATGTAAAAAGACATTTCACTTACCTAACCTGTCTTATGTATGTGATAAGGTCAATATTTAGGAAAATATTTAGGTATTTTAGTCCTCTTCCATATAAGTACTCTCAGGTGTTTTTGAAAAAAATTATCTGGAACACACCTGAGGTAATAGTACCACACAAATATGATGTGTTGGGCCGGTGTTGGCTTATAAATAGGCCAGTGTCGCCGACGGTGGACCAGCATTGAGACAGCATTGGTTTAACTTCACCTGTTTCCTGGCTGAAGACACACTGTCAACCAATTTAATGCACCCCCACTTTTATACTTTTATCGCAAAAATGATAACAAGGTAAAACGTAGAGAGGGGATGGTCACTGGTCATTGTGAACCCCCCTCCCCTCTTTGAGTGCATCGTGGGGAGTCCCTCCACCCTATGTTTTAACCATTCTACAAAAGACTTAATAAACAAAACCAAAAGTCACTATCAGCTTCCAGTTTGCTCTGACCTAACAGGTTAATATGTTTGTATGATATTGTGATTGTCATCATTATGGACAGTTGAATAGGTATGCCTCACATGCACCGTTTTAAATTTTTCAAATGCTTGGGTATAGCATGCATAATATCTTAAATCTACTGATATTATTCGGATATAATATATAATTGTTCAGGTGTCATGTTATTAAAGTTACTAAATTATTATTATGTATATTATATGTCCAGGTGGCAAAGCGTTAAATCCCAATAAATTACTATATCCAGACCTCTCCACGTACCCATCTTTAGTATTATCACTCCGCCTTTTACTCATGTTGTAATTAATTGATGCATACTTATTTTAAGATCACTCTCAAATGTCTGTCGCCCTGCATACACGTAAAAAGATTTAGCAGTCCCTGCGCGGATGATTAAGAAAACGCTAGATTATTTAAACATATTATTTACAAAACTTTTAAATTGGAAATAATATATGACCCATATATAATAATTATACATCATGTATTTCTATTTATGTATATCTTTTTTTAGTTGAAAATAATCGTTTATAAACTTTCTAAGCCTATCTTTTCAGTCTGTATTCAAATAATTTGTATCCTTTTAATCATTGGATAACAGTATGAACTACGGTAATTCAGAGATAATGAAGGCATTGGCCTTTGGTCGTGCACGTCGTATGTGTGATTTACAATGATTATATCACATTTCAACTAACATTTGTTCCGTCTATACAGTTTTGGCGGGTGCCTAGAGCTGCTGTCCAATGCGCGCATGGGATTCACTCACTGCTACTACCTTGTGCTCTTTCCCTGTCCTGTCTGATGTATAGTCTAACGATATCGATAGTTATTAAACTTGATGTAAATGAGCCTAGAGTGTCGACATTACGTTACTCATGCTTATATTTCATATATCGCTAATATTAGTTGGTATGAATTTTACTGACTTACATAAACAAAGGAACTTAGGCCTGTCGGTGATGGTTCAATATTCTAGGTTAGACTGCACGTGCTCAAAATTGGACAAAAACAACGTTTCTGACGTGTGTCGTGCGACAATAATTTGTATGATGATCGACGATAAATTATTTGTAACACGGTGGTAAAGATTAGGATAGGAGGAAAAGATCATGTTAATGAAACGGTCAAACAGAAAAATCTTCAGAACATGTGGTGATATTTAGTTGAAGAGTATTCTTGCGTAAAAATTAGTGAGTGTTACTAATATGACCCCATTTCTTATATTATCCTGTCAATTTGATAAACGTCTTGTTTTTTTGCGAATAATTGTACCTGATTTCCCCTTTTTTGTGTAGCCTGATTATCAGCATATAGTCTCTGAAATGTCCCTCCTTAGTACAGATTATTGAGGCAAAAATCAAGCCCTTTTTACACCTAGACCACTTTGTAATGCTACCAATTGCAGCAATCAATAGTTACCATGACACGTGACGACCCAAGGTAAAAAATTGAACAAACAGACTGTTATAGTCGTGGAGCGTTCTTTTTGTACATTATGTTCACAATGCCGGACAATTCAAATATATCACTAATTGTACATTATGTTCAATAAATACACATGTATGTCTGAGCCTCTCCACTACAAATGCAGTCATATTATTGATACCCAAGCACAATAAATAAAACACCCTTGTCTTAACCATCAATGCGGTCACTAATTGTGATTATTCACTTAAGTCGGAAGGATAGTTCTACAATATACAGCTAGTTATTGAGGCTACCTAGATATATCAAGCTGGGCATACATGTATATCTCACTAGACTATAATACTTTTCCATAATACGTAGCTGTAAGAAAAATAAGGAATTCTGAAATTTGTAGAGCAATTCAAAATTATTTAATCCTAGCGAATTTTACCCATTTTTCACAATATTCACTGATATATATATATATATATATATTATATATGTCCAGCGCAGGGCTCTGGTGTAGTAATTAGCTCAGCAGTCTGTCACGGAGCAGTTTGGGTCTCTCCTACTACTATGGTATTCATTTTTTCAGGACCAAAATATTTATCCTCTCTCCGTGCAGGCTTAAAATCCTGTGTTATGACCCTCTGCGAATGGCAGGCAGCGTACTCGGATCTCATACCGCCAGTAATTAGCTCCCGCCGTCACCGTAGGTGAGAAGAAGGGAGCTATGGATTCTACCTCCGTTTTTTTTTTAGCTCCCGCCGTCACCGTAGGTGAGCGAAGGGAGCTATGGATTCTACCTCCGTTTTTTTTTGGCCTCTTCTTTTGCCTATAACTTTGTGAGAAAATAAGCTAGGATAACAATTTTTGGTATGTGGGTTACTTCCAGGTGGCTAATGGACGGGTTAAAATATTTTTAATCTGAATTCAATATGCAAGGTTGCAGAGGAGAAAATGATGATGTGACGGCGTTGGGCCGTTGGGCCGTTGGGCCGTCCGTAAACAATTCGTTTCCGGAGCATATCTCTGAAAGTACTTGTCCGATTGTCTTCAAATTTTACACACAACACCCCTAGGTGGTCTAGTTGTGCCTTTTGGGGTATTTGAACTTTGACCTACTTCTGGTTCAGAACTATGACCTATTTAGACGTTTTGACGCGCACTTCGTTTCCGGAGCAGATCTCGAAAAGTACTGGGCCGATGACAGTCATATTGCACATACATGTTCTCTAAGGTCCCTAGTTGTGCCTTTTCAGGTTTTTGGACCTTGACCTTGAAGTTGACCCAGCACTTTGACCTAATTTATAACATCGGTAAATCCGACTGAAAGATTTTGCGGAATATCATGAAAACCGCTCAAGATAGCTACACCATTACTATAAAACAAATTGTGAGGTTTCAGGAGAGGATGCATCTTGAAAAATTTCAAGTCGATAAAATTAAAAATGGCCGCCTATCGGCCATTATTCACCTTGACAGGCCTGATATTGCGGAATATCATGAAAACCGCTCAAGATAGCTACACCATTAATATCAAATAAATTGTAAGGTTTCAGGAGAGGATGCATCCTAAAAAATTTGAAGTTGATAAAATTCAAAATGGCCGCCTATCAGCCATTATTCACCTCGACAGGCCTGATATTGTGGAATATCATGAAAACCGCTCAAGATATCTAAACCATTACTATAAAACAAATTGTAAGGCTTCAGGAGAGGATGTATTTTGAAAAAATTCATTTTGTCAAAGTTCAAAATGGCCGCCAATCGGCCATTATTCACTTTCACATGGCCGTTATTTGGTAAACCGTGCTAGATGGCTAGACCATTACTATAAAACAAAATGTGTGATTTCAGGAGAGGATGCATCTTGAAAAAATTTGACTCGATAAAATTCAAAATGGCCGCTTATCGGTCATTATTCACTTTCACATGGCCGTTATTTGGTAAACCGTGCTAGATGGCTAGACCATTACTATAAAACAAAATGTGTGATTTCAGGAGAGGATGCATCTTGAAAAAATTCGACTCTATAAAATTGAAAATGGCCGCTTATCGGCCATTATTCACTTTCACATGGCCGTTATTTGGTAAACCGTGCTAGATGGCTAGACCATTACTATAAAACAAAATGTGTGATTTCAGGAGAGGATGCATCTTGAAAAAATTAGACTCGATAAAATTCAAAATGGCCGCTTATCGGCCATTATTCACTTTCACATGGCCGTTATTTGGTCAACCGTGCTAGATGGCTAGACCATTACTGTAAAACGAAATGTGAGATTTCAGATGAGGATGCATCTTGAAAAAAATTGACTTGATCAAATTTAAAATGGCCGCCTTTTCGGCCATTATTCATTTTCACATGGCTGATATTTGGTAAACCGTGCTAGATGGCTAGACCATTACCTGATTACTATAAAACAAAGTGTGAGTTTTCGGGGAAGGATGCACCCTGAAAATTTTTAATTTACGAATTAAATATGGCCGACAATCAGCATTATTTACCTCGATAGGCCTGATATCAGGTAAACCGTGCTAGATAGCTAGACCATTACTATAAAACAAAATGTGACGTTTAGAGAGAGGATGCCTTTAAAAAACTTTCGACTCAATCGAATTCAAAATGGCCGCCTATCGGCCACTTTTTACTTTCACATTGCTGATATTTGGTAAACCGTGTTAGATAGCTGGGCGATTACTATAAAACAAAATGTGAGATTACAAGAGAGGTTGCATCTTGAAAAAAATTGACTCGATCAAATTCAAAATGGCCGCCTATCGGCCATTATTTACTTTCACATAGCCGGTTTTTAGTAACCGTACTAGATGGCTAGACCATTACTATAAAACAAAATGTGAGATTTCAGGAGAGGATGCATCTTGAAAAATTTTGACTTGATCAAATTCAAAATGGCCTCCTATCGGCCATTATTCACTTTCACATGGGCGATATTTGGTAAACCGTGCTAGATGGCTAGACCATTACTATAGAATGAAATGTGACATTTCAGCTGAGGATGCATCTTGAAAAATTCCGACTCGATCAAATTCAAAATGGCCCCCTATCGGCCATTATTTACTTTCACATGCCCAATATTTTGCAAACTGTGTTAGATGTTAGTCTATTACTATAAAACAAAATATGAGGTTTCGGGGGAGGGATGCACCCTAAGTTTTTAACTAGTTTATATCGAATTCAAAATGACCGTAAATCAGCTATTAGTTACCTCAATTGGCCTGATATCGGGTAAACCATGCCAGATAGGTAGACCATTACTGGGATACTGATTAGGATCATTAATTTTAATGGAGGTTTGCAATCTCTGACAAAAATCGTCTAGTTCTTATCTTACTCTTAGACTGAGCTTCTTAGACCTAGTTGTCTTGCGTCTTGATTTTTGACCTAGCCTAGTACTACATTAAAAACCCTACACAAAATTGCTTAAATCAAATTCTAATTCGTCGCGGGAGCTCCTGGACTTATGTAGTCTTGTTGCCTCTTCTTTTGCCTATAACTTTGTAAGAAAATAAGCTAGGATAACAATTTTTGGTATGTGGGTTACTTCCAGGTGGCTAATGGACAGGTTAAAATATTTTTAATCTGAATTCAATATGCAAGGTTGCAGAGGAGAAAATGATGATGTTACGGCGTTGGGCCGTCCGTAAACAATTCGTTTCCGGAGCATATCTCTGAAAGTACTTGTCCGATTGTCTTCAAATTTTACACACAACACCCCTAGGGGGTCTAGTTGTGCCTTTTGGGGTATTTGAACTTTGACCTACTTCTGGTTCAGAACTATGACCTATTTAGACGTTTTGACGCACACTTCGTTTCCGGAGCAGATCTCGAAAAGTACTGGGCCGATGACAGTCATATTGCACATACATGTTCTCTAAGGTCCCTAGTTGTGCCTTTTCAGGTTTTTGGACCTTGACCTTGAAGTTGACCCAGCACTTTGACCTAATTTATAACATCGGTAAATCCGACTGAAAGATTTTGCGGAATATCATGGAAACCGCTCAAGATAGCTACACCATTACTATAAAACAAATTGTGAGGTTTCAGGAGAGGATGCATCTTGAAAAATTTCATGTCGATATAATTAAAAATGGCCGCCTATCGGCCATTATTCACCTCGACATGCCTGATATTGCGGAATATCATGAAAACCGCTCAAGATAGCTACACCATTAATATCAAATAAATTGTAAGGTTTAAGGAGAGGATGCATCTTGAAAAATTTGAAGTTGATAAAATTCAAAATGGCCGCCTATCAGCCATCATTCACCTCGACAGGCCTGATATTGTGGAATATCATGAAAACCGCTCAAGATATCTACACCATTACTATAAAACAAATTGTAAGGCTTCAGGAGAGGATGCATTTTGAAAAAATTCAACTACCGGTAGTCCAAGTTCAAAATGGCCGCCAATCGGCCATTATTCACTTTCACATGGCCGTTATTTGGTAAACCGTGCTAGATGGCTAGACCATTACTATAAAACAAAATGTGTGATTTCAGGAGAGGATGCATCTTGAAAAAATTTGACTCGTTAAAATTCAAAATGGCCGCTTATCGGCCATTATTCACTTTCACATGGCCGTTATTTGGTCAACCGTGCTAGATGGCTAGACCATTACTGTAAAACAAAATGTGAGATTTCAGATGAGGATGCATCTTGAAAAAATTTGACTTGATCAAATTTAAAATGGCCACCTTTTCGGCCATTATTCATTTTCACATGGCTGATATTTGGTAAACCGTGCTAGATGGCTAGACAATTACCTGATTACTATAAAACAAAGTGTGAGTTTTCGGGGGAGGATGCACCCTGAAAATTTTTAACTTACGAATTCAAAATGGCCGACAATCAGCATTATTTACCTCGATAGGCCTGATATCAGGTAAACCGTGCTAGATAGCTAGACCATTACTATAAAACAAAATGTGACGTTTCGAGAGTGGATGCCTTTTAAAAACTTTCGACTCAATCGAATTCAAAATGGCCGCCTATCGGCCACTATTTACTTTCACATTGCTGATATTTGGTAAACCGTGTTAGATAGCTGGACCATTACTATAAAACAAAATGTGAGATTACAAGAGAGGATGCATCTTGAAAAAAATTGACTCGATCAAATTCAAAATGGCCGCCTATCGGCCATTATTCACTTTCACATAGCCGGTTTTTGGTAACCGTACTAGATGGCTAGACCATTACTATAAAACAAAATGTGAGATTTCAGGAGGGGATGCATCTTGAAAATTTTTGACTTGATCAAATTCAAAATGGCCTCCTATCAGCCATTATTCATTTTCACATGGGCGATATTTGGTAAACCGTGCTCGATGGCTAGACCATTACTATAGAATGAAATGTGAGATTTCAGCTGAGGATGCATCTTGGTAAATTTTGACTTGATCAAATTCAAAATGGCCGCCTTTAGGCCATTATTCACTTTCACATGGCCGATATTTGGTAAACCGTGCTAGATAGCTAGACGATTACTATAGAATGAAATGTGAGATTTCAGCTGAGGATGCATCTTGAAAAATTCTGACTCGATCAAATTCAAAATGGCCCCCTATCGGCCATTATTTATTTTCACATGCCGAATATTTTGCAAACTGTGTTAGATGTTAGTCCATTACTATAAAACAAAATTTGAGGTTTCGGGGGAGAATGCACCCTAAGTTTTTAACTAATTTATGTCGAATTCAAAATGACCGTAAATCAGCTATTAGTTAACTCGATTGGCCTGATATCGGGTAAACCGTGCCAGATAGGTAGACCATTACTGGGATACTGATTAGGATCATTAATTTCAATGGAGGTTTGCAATCTCTGACAGACTGTCTAGTTCTTATCTTACTCTTAGACTGGGCTTCTTAGACCTAGTTGTCTTGCGTCCTGATTTTTGACCTAGACTAGGACTACATTAATAACTCTACACAAAATTGCTTAAATCAAATTCTAATTCGGAGCGGGAGCTCCTGGACTTATGTAGTCTTGTTTCCATTCTTTTGTCTGGGGTAGTATCATCTGAATCTTATCCTGATTCAGTTTAGCTATATAAAATGTATGGTATGTGACCTGAACCCAACTTCTTCATTATCCTTGCTTGCTATGTCAGTACTGTACTTTTTTAACCCTTGCCCTCTTAGGTCCGCTTATATACCTTTTCAACCCTGTAATATTCCCATGGTATTCCTAAAAATATCTGAGCCACATTCCAGGCTACATTACACTGTCGATATCGTGAGCAATGAAGTGCTCAACTGACTGGGAGGCACAATCATGACAATGTGACGATTCATGAATGCCCCAGCGCTAAGAGTCACTTGGTCACTGTATCGCGCCAACTGGCTAAACACTGAAAAAAAAAGATATATGACCCTAAACGGAAGCAGACGGCCAGCAAGTTCATATTAGTTCATTGCACCACATGATTTGTTTGTGATACAGCTGTACATTAGATGTGCGTACAGCGCATGTTTTGGCACTTTGTAGAAATAATATACTGTCGTTGGACACACAAATTTACAAGCAATTGTTTAACATCAAAATGGATTGGGTAGCAGGAATCTGGGTCAAAATAAAAGCCTAAACAATTTTTTTGGACGTTCCAGACCGACAGTTTCAAAAAAATATCGTCCACTTGGCCGGTTTGTGGACCAGCTAGCGGCAAAAATATGAGTTTACATTGTACTATTCCCAAGAAAATTCCGCACCTTATGGAAAAAACTGCTTAGAAATCGCTGCCTTATTGATTGAGTAATTCATCTCAGAAACGTGAAATTTGTTGTCGAAGAGGCACCACTTCTACATTTTTTTCTTACAGTGCTTCACTTTTACACTCCGAATACTTCCTCGTTCACCCGGGTTGTTTATCAGGCGATTGAAGGAAGAAACACTCGATCACCCATCATACCCAATACAATAGCTCCACCCTCATGTCATCATCAGTACATCATTTATTTTGATCTGCAGGCTGCACTGTTTTTAATGTTCATGTATTATAGAGTCACTTAACCCTTTAAAGCCTGGAACTCATCTTCATCTACTACAAGCAATATTCCCGACTTGTAGTGGATAGTGATGAGTTGAAGTGGTTCACGAATGATTTTTACATTATTGGAACTCATTCTCATTAATATGGTTCACAAAACGGATTCTGGGCACTGTTTTTTTGTGTCCATATAACGTGTGTCCGAAATGACTATCACTCACATCTTCTCAAATACGGCAAAATGCATAGGTTCAATTTTCTGTCATTCCATAGACTAGTATGCACACTAAACGTTGTTTCTGAATAAGCATAACTATTTGTATTTGCTGAGTTATTAGGATTTCTGTCGTCAATTTTACAACAGTTAGTGGTCTCCAATTTTTGAGCTGTGGGTTGAGCCATCAGTTTATACCCTGTAGATAGCCAATAGATTTTACTGAGAACATTGCTTACCTTGGGATCAAACTAATATAATCTTAAGAAATTGCCACAATGAGAGTCTGAAACTGGGGGAAGCTGGCAGATGTTCTACTTTCCAAAGCAAATATATTATGATATATATGCAATATTTTGCAATGATATATCTTGCCTTTGAATATCTAACCCTTGGTCTTAATAGCATCTAGCACCACAGCCAATATTGTGGTAAAAACATTCTTAGTGCTGTTGATCTACATCTTAGGCAAACCATTGGACGAGATGGCCTTCTCTGACCAATCACACACAGAACATCTAGGTCACTCACATCTCTGGATATTTCAACATGGACGACAGACACGTGACATTGATACAGTGCAATGTCAATGAGGCTGAACTAGATCTCAGGCTCGTCATTGGTCGAGTAAGTCATCTCGACCAATCTCATGCCCGATATCAGGGTCAGTCATATACTGAAGGGCCATCCCACTTTCCGTAAGTGATCTGATACTGCTACAAACTCGAAAGGCAGTATCTACTTACTTGTAATGTAAGCAGCTACTGTGTTTGTTAATTGTGGCTGTGTATGTCAGTGTATACACATGATACACATCCTGGCTAACTGTGATTATGTAATACGCAGGACTCGCAAGCCTCTCACGTCTGACTGTGAACTAAATCTATTTAAATTGTAAATATATCAGGATTCAAGATATATATTTGTTCTTTTCAGCTCAAGCTATTCAAGATTGATATATTACAGACTTCCTTAGCGCCAATATTGATGAAATTATCCATTTTTAAGTCAGGATCGAACCAACTGTACAGAGACGGAAAGCCAGTTGTGGTATGCCTTTCATCAGCCACCACCCGGCAAGCACAACTCATTGACCCAATGCTGGGCTAGTCTTGGCCCAGTGGTTATTGTGAATCAATGCACGTGGTTATACAGAATAATATATAATATATAAGTTAACTTTTCCATTGCGACGATTTGACATGGAAAAAGGACAAAGGATGGTGAAATATTAACCCTTACACTGCTGCATAAAATTTGCAGCATGTGTGGCTTCCCACTAAGTAATATCTGGCACGTTTTTTCTGCAAAAAAAACAGCTGATGAAAAACTGATATTAAAAGCCATTATATTACAAAATCAGTCAGTATTGAGGTTGCTTGGTTAGCTTTATAAAGCACAAATAGGAAGACACCACAAAACGAAAGTAAAAAAAATAAATATTTTATTTTGCTTGCACAGTACAGTATAGTCCTCTCTGATACGACTTTTATGCTGCCAGAGAACCAAAGTTGCATCAAAGGGGTAGTCGTATCTGAGAGGGGTGAAAAAAACTCTAGAAAAAACGTAAAATGGGCCGAATTTGATGTTTAAGGACAGCACCCTTTAAACACCTCAATTTTCGTTGTGACAGTCTGATGAGCGCACTTGACAGCCTGCGTTAATTGCCGGTGCTAACGGTAACACACGTAATTTAGAAGTACTGGAAGTTGCTTGTGTTTTCATAAGAATTGAGGCAATATTTTTTCCACATTTCAATATAGGCATATGCTTTGCAGTACAAAACATACATGTGACACTGACTGTGACAGCTACTTTCAATTGATGTCGACCCGTCAAAAGTTAAGACTAGGCTGAATACTAAGTCATAGTTTTCCATTCTGGGCCAGCAAGACAATGTACCTTATTATCCATAAAAACGTGCCAGGTAAGGAGACGCAGTAGGGCTGGTTTATTGTATATGTGATGCAACACGCGGTACACCGGGGTACCGTTGTACCCCGGGGTACCTCGTGATTTGCAGCGCCACCTGGTGAATACGGCGGCAATTTGCGTTACAATAGGTTCCGACATTGGAAGATGCTTTACCAATAGTCTTTAGTGACATAAATGCCCCTAAAACAAGAATATTTTGCAAAATATGAACGTTTCACATCTGTTTCGCCCTCTTTTAAAATTATTTGACAGTTTCTGGTACCCAGGGTACAGTATTGAAAAGTAAATTAAATAATTAAACAAAATGGCGGATTTCTATTTGGTACCCCAGGGTACCGCGTGGTGCATCATGTGCACAAAGATCATTGGATGATAACACGCTACTTTTTTTTATCTTAGAGCTCGTGGGTGATATTTAACAGCGGCGCGATATTTATGGCTGAAACGCTGATCAATCTGTCTGACTCAATGATCACTGAGTCAGTGCAATGACCATGCAGTCATCACTTATGCTGTAAGCAATGCTGACGAGCTACCGTCATTTTGACATAACTCAACGTACAGCCTAGTAGAGCCTACTTAATCCAGGTGCCGACATCAGGTTTGAAAAATAGCTGTGAGACACCAAGGCTGAAACTGTGCACGCTATGGTTCTGTTAATGTGTCACACACATTACACTCTAGACTAACTCAACCCGAAACTCTAGGATTGATCGATAATACATTGCTAAATATTGCATTCTCAATGCAAAATTCAATGGCAAACAGGCGAGGCGGGCGTCTTCTATGTTGACCAAGATTGAAGTTAAGCAGACAATATAACCAACGAACACACTATAACAGATATTATCTTCACGTGTATTACACTCTGAGGCACTGTAATGCACGTGGCTGTGAATATGGTCGGCGCGAGACGTTGGTGCGGTGTTGTTCTAATTCTGGGCCATCGTCATCAATGGCGGCATCGGCTTGGCGTCTCGTGGCGGCGTACCCATCTTGCCGTATCAGGTCTGACCGTCAGACTACCAGTCTGACCTTGACAACAGGTGTGTGAAGCCGGTACGAAAATGAGGGGTGCGAGCAACATGAATATTCATTATGACGTCACCGGTTTACTGACTGCAGTGTGGAGGTCACACTCAGGTCAGATTGTTTGGGCCGCCTGAATCAACTGTGAATTGGCCAGGGAGGATGAGGGAGGAGGGGGGTTCTGAACTCATAGCACATATACGGGTTATCCAGTTTCTGCCGGTAGCAAACAACTGGATAGATGAAGATGCGGTGTACCCCGTTGACGTTTATTCTCAATGATGATAGACTGCACCCTGCCTTATTTTTCAAATCAATAACTTTGCGAGTTTAAGCGCTATCATTATCTAATTTATATCATTATTTTCAGCATTGAATAAGTTTCTGGTGATATTTATTACATGTCCGTACGACCATAATTGAAAAAGTTAAGTATTTGAAGTGGGATGTTTATCACAACTAGCAGACACACGGACACCGCTGACGTCCCCTGCTAATTAGTTGTGTAATGCACCTTGTAACGCCAAGGGTACACTGGATGTTAACTGCAGAGCATGTAAAGAAATATTTACATTGGAAAACCCCATTTAAGCATGGTTTTAAAATAATAACAGAAAAAGTATTTAAGATACAGTAAAAAATGTTATATCACCGGAAAGCATTTTTCAGCTACTATAATCTGATATGCGTCCCAACGATGTGGAAACATAAAAAGTCGTATCTTATCAATACAGGCCGGCAGACATCTGCAGACGTGACACAGTCTGTGAACAGCTAATTTCAAAAAGTCGTATCTTTAGAAGGATATCGCTAGTATCTGGTACGGTGATTTGAAGCTACCAGAACACATCTGCACACAGTGTCAAGATTGTGTCAATGCTGGCCCACTTCATACGACGCTGTACCAGCCTTAAGCCAACATTGGCTTAACATAGTATCTGCTGGGCTGTATTGGCGGAAAGTATATTTGTTTTGATTACAATTTTACATTGCCCATTGCTTAATATAAATATCAACTTCAGTCTAAAGCAAAAAAAAATACTCTCAATAATGTTCAGAACCGCAGGGTTCTTGTTTTTATTATTTTAAAAACAGTTCAATGAAAATGTTCGTTCCAAACCGCTTGGTGTAGGAAATTAAGTCATTCTTCAGGATGCAAATGGTGATTTGATGCGTCGTGAAGTTTTAACCGTTGCGGTGAAAAAGGGACGTTAAGCCACAGTTTTACTTACTTGCTTGCTTAAGGTTTGAATTCACCTAGTATGCCTTACACTTCTTTCAATCGTATTGCTTGTCTCATTTGAACCTTTGTACTTATTTGAAGGGGCAAAATAATTCGAAAGATATGGGAAGGGATTAACCTGTTTACAACTATGAAGTGGACAAACTTACTGATGAAGGACGTTTATCTTCCACAACTTAAAAATGTATTTTATTGTTCCAGGCAAACATGTTACTGCAGACGAATTCCATCAACAAATTACATCATATCTATCTGATGAGGATAAAAGAAAAAACACAATCTTTGTAGACTGTAGAAATTTTTATGAAAGTAAAATTGTAAGTTGTGTGTCATACATGTAATTATCCTATGCATATTCTATATAATTGTCGCCCTTACACTACACCATGTCACATGAATTTGTGTCATAATTTCATATTTTTAAGTGATAACAATAACAATTTTGTGATTTAAGTCAATTTTATGTTTCACTTTTTAGGGGCGGTTTGAAGGTGCATTGCTCCCCAGCATCAGAAAATTCAGCTATTGGCCTGAATATGTTGAACAGAATTTATCCCTCTTCAATGATAAAAATGTATTTATGTACTGTACCGGGGGCATCCGTTGTGAAAGAGGGTCGGCTTTTCTTAAATCAAAGGTAAGCATAATCTTATAATTTAGCTAAAATATGGTAGCTATATAATTATTTGAAAAACAGAAAATATGATATGTACTGTACTATATCATTTGACAGCAAAATATGCATGCGATCTGCTACAAATACTCTGGGTTATACTAAATATATATTTTTTTCGTGCCAATATGTAGCATGTTTTTAGTAATTTTAAATTTCAGTAGAATGTAGTGAATCTGAGGTATGCTCGAAGTAATAACACTGAAAACTTCATGTTAGCTGATGCTGTTCTAGAGTATATAGAGACAAATAGAAGGCAACATATCAATCACACAATATTTTTCAGATTATTAAACATGCTGCATAAAATAAAGATGTGAACATTTTAACAACCCATCTCGCAATTAAAATTATGATATAGCATCTTGTGTAATATTAAAATTCAAAAATATTACGTGAAGATATAGATATACCAGTCTTGAAACGTGTCCGCCTGTTAATTAAAAAGGTGGGCTTTTGTAATTGAAGTTTGGCATCACTGTCGTTCAAATTTGTTCTGTATGTTACTAATAAACAGTCCTTGAACAAGTTCAAAAATAGTTGAAAACAAAATCCAAATAGCAGATTTATTGTGATTTTTCGCATTTTACGTAGCTAATTTTAGGTTGTGGGCGCGTAAAGTATCCTGCTCAATTTTGTATATATCGAGTTGTTAACTCATCATATTGAGTGAAGATGATGGGTTGGTGGCAGGGATGGGATAATAGTAGTAGGTAATATCAGCAATTTCACTGTAATAGTAATAGATCGCAAAAAAATGAAAGTAATAGTAATAGATTGTCAAGTAATAGATAATAGTATACTACTTTAGTTTAATATTACACTGTTCTATTTTCGCTAGATTATTCACATCAATTTAACCTATGCCACTAATCTCAGAAAATATATTTAATTATTAATAGTGATATTTTGTCAATTATTTATCAAATTAATATTATTGACAATTATTTGTCAATTTCATAACTTTATATACCATGATGATTTGTATTAGGGCCTATTTCTTTTGACACCCACAGTGTACGTGCACATACCAAACACACAAGGTGTTTGTACCGGGCTAACATTGCAGAGGGAGGGCCAACATTAAAACTACATCTTATGTTTGCTTGGAGGCGAGTCAGTTGGTGGCATTATTACCCCAATTTTGCTCCGATTTTCCCCTGAATTCCTCCTATTTCCCAATGATTCCTACTGATTCCCCCAGTTTCCTGTGCAGTTTTTAATACAACCTATTTTATGCATATTACATGTATCTTTGAAAATGAGGATTCCACATAATGTGAGACAGAGAATTATAAATCTGGGGAATTCTGCGGAAATTCAGGGGAATTGAGAGGAATTCTGGGAAAATCAGACAAAAAGCTTTTCATTTGTTTTCACTCGTTTTCCTGTGAAATACATTTCCCTCTTGGGGAAATCTAATCCCCCTGAATTCTCCAGTGGCTACCATGAAAACTCCTGTGTAAAAAAGTGAAAGGGAATTCACTGTGAAACGTGAATTCCCTTTCATTTCATTTTCTCCTCCCCCCTACAAGTTTTAATTGCACAGTACTGTATATGATACCGCTACAACTTGGTATCGCTTTGGAAATGGTGACGAAAAGTTATTGTAATATTATTAGATGGAATAGTAATAGTAATATAGCTCAAATTACTGTAATAGAAGAAGTGCAAAATAATAGTAATAGATTAGATTGCATATAAATACGGAATACGGCGTTCGCTCATCGGTGTTGGCTCTATCACTGAAGTTAAGCAACGTCGCGCCCGGTTCATAATTGGATGGGTGACCGCCTGGGACTGCCAGGTGCCATATACACTAGGACATGTTGTGTGCAGCGATGTCGTGTCGTGGGGCTCAGAAAACCACGTAAATCAGATGGCTCGACTGAACTAGTTGGACGTAAAATAACCTCAATGGACGAAGGCGCTGTTTCCATCCAGCGAAACTCCAGAAAATCCGCAATGTGGTGCGATATCACCCTGAGCCGTTAGTCTTCCAAACTAGGGTGTTGTGCTCAGTATATACAAAACAAAACAACAAACAAAATAATTATTATAGATCACATGTCTGGATGGTGGTTTTTCAAAAATAATATTCGAAATTCAATTTTGTTTTCATCAACAGAAAATAAATTGACCATTAAACTAATTTAAATATATGTAAGCTGGTTATTAACACGTCCACTCACCTACTGGAACACAAGTCAGTCATATTATGGTATATGTCATTGGGTGGGTGGCTCATCAAAAAGCAAAAAGAATTTCACTTGATTTTCACCATAAAAATTATCATTGATATGAACTACAAACATTGTAGTTTGGTAGTTAGGTAAAATAACTGGATA
Organism: Flabesymbios commensalis; assembly: GCA_964017125.1. Taxonomy (NCBI): domain Eukaryota; kingdom Metazoa; phylum Annelida; class Polychaeta; order Terebellida; family Flabelligeridae; genus Flabesymbios; species Flabesymbios commensalis. The sequence continues at coordinate 97,174,337 of OZ024902.1, forward strand.
GTTATCGACATTTTGCCATCTTGATTTATAATAATAAAGAGTAAATTAAACAAATTTAATGGGATTATTTCATTACAATAAAAAACCCATAAATATATATTATATTTAGAATCATTCTGTTGGTGTATTAGCCTCTTCATATATACATGTTTTGCATTAACAGGGAGTTTGTCGTGAAATTTATCAACTAAGTGGCGGCATTCATAAATATATAGAAAGTTATCCTGATGGGTATTTCAGAGGTAAACTGTTTGTCTTCGATGACAGATTTGCGATAAAAGCCAATGAAGATATCCTGGCAGGTGAGGAAACAAGTGTTAGAGTACAGTACATTTTTACAAATGAATGAAAGAAACACATTCTATAGATCTTAATATTTTTTAACAAGTTAAGCAATAAAAAGTTAACTGATGAAATCAGAATTATGTTTTTTTCGCAGATATGACCTATGTGTCTGGAAAATTCTAACAATATTTTTTTTTGCACCGAGCCATACAAGTGCATTTCCCAGCCAAACAGCTTGTAAGAATTATTTTAATTTAAAATAATTGATGTATTCTCGCCAGCTATCAAAGTTATTTTTTCTGGCATATATTTGATGGACTGGCCGGGAAATATTTAACGCTGATTGGTATATGTGTTTGTTGTAAAACAGTGCCATATGGTTATATGATAAAGTGTACACAAATGACTACATTTCCCCCATAACTGTTATTACATGTATATGAATATCTTCATTTTCAGAATGCACCTATTGTAAAGAACCTTGGGACGAATACTGTCCCTGCAGCAGCCAACATTGCCACCAATTGGTATTAGCATGTACACGATGTCGAGACAACGGATCAACAGCATGCTGTAGCCAGTGTCAGGACAATCATCATAATGGTGACAGAAAAGAAGAGTGTGACTGCACTAAAAATAGATCACGGATACCGGTGGAAGAGAGCTTATAGATTGTATCCATTTCATAAGAAGTCTGTATTCAATTGAAATATTGATCAAAGACAAAATTTGAAATTATGAAAGGTTTCATAACTATCACAGCTAATAGCAAACAGCCACCTCCTGCTATGTTGTTATTCTCACACTATCATCTTGCTATTTTGAACCACGCTGAGGTAGGTAGGCCTATTGTGAAGATCGCATGTTTTGACATTTAATATATAATTGATAAAATATAGACTCTCGTGATGAGCGGTTTTCATATTATTAGCCCCCAAAGTCCACTGCTGTTAACCTGCTGACTTTTTATCCCCTGCCCGTAGGGGAAGGGGGATTTTAGTCGCGCCAGGATTCTGCCTGGTGTCCAGCGTCACGTTTTCTTGTGGGTGCAAAAACTCAAAAACTACTGGTCAAATCTTTTTGAAATTTTAACATGACATTCATTAAAATTTAAAATGGCCGCCAACCTCTTTTGTTGCTGTTCTAGTTTACCAATCTACACATGAAAATTCAATTGCCGTTACAATGATATATCGCATGTTGCAGTGGAGTAAACAGTCATATCTCCACAGACGTTGAAACATAATTTGTATTAGAAAGTAATCAAAATCATCAACAAAACATACTAGTCAAATATGGCCAAAGAAAACCACTCAATAAAGCATAATGTTTGCCCATATCTCCATGTGGCCTATGTTTTCTGAACCGAGATATGTATTTGTTTAACAATCAGTATTTAGTTTTATAAATGTTGATATATTTCTTTTAATGTAAGAAAATAGCAGCCTGTTATGAAAATCTGTGTACTTAGCCTGTGCTGAAATCTGAAACATTAAACTTTTCTCGGCATTTAAGTGTATAATTTGTTTTGCATTTGTTTTTACATAATTCGGGTGCGCTATATATAGTTTCCTTCACCTTCAAATTTGACAAACAAAAAATGGCTGCCAAAACCACATCTCGTCTCCTTTTTCCGACAAATAAACGCACAATTTCTCGTTTCTGCATGATTTGGAGTTGATAAATTTATGTCTCATGTTTTTCGATAAAAATGACCTTTATTTGACCTTCAAATTTAAAATGGTTACCACCAGAACGAAAGAATAGCGTTTTTATGTATAAACTATAATATAATAAAAAAACTTTTTTTTAATGGAAATTTAAAAATAAACTAGGTAATACGGCAGATTTGCTTACAAAGCATTCGAAACAAGGTTTAATTACAATACATTCTAACATGCTTTGTGCTCCGCATTTAAAATGACGTCATGATTTTAATTGAAAATATGTGAAATGACGGCCATATTGGATTTTACGATAAAATCCACATCAGGCAATGATAAATAAACATCGGACACGAGTGCTCCGGTCCCCAAATCATAAAAAAATAATATATCAAGCATTTCCGTGCGACAAACCGAAAAAAGTGGTGTCATTTACATTTTGATAGTCATTTTATATTACGTTCATTTGAGGGTGAATGTTGCGGCCATTTTAGATTTATTTTTCAAAATTTACTCGGCAATAATGTTTATTCTTGGTTCACTAAGCTACTTCAAGTAAGTCATATTATCGTCAGCATATTTAGTGGTGTAATTATAGTGACAGTAAATATTAACAAGAGGACTGAAGTCCTATATCATCCCCCGCCATAAATTAGGTTAGACTTTTTGCAATCACAAATACAAAAAAATTTAATTTGTGGTGGCCATTTTAAATTTCAGTAAAATCACATGCACATTTCCAGATGGTGGGTAATGTGATTGTACAATGTGAATTATTACCGATTTCAATTTTTCAGTTTTTGCGCCCACAAAAAAATATTAAGTTTATCCATGGCGGCCATTTTGAATTTCAGTTAAACCTTAAAAAAACACTTGCACATCTCCATATCGTGGGGAATGTGATAGTAAAATTTGAATAATTTCTGACTAAGTTTTAGAGTTTTTGCACCCACAAAAAATTTGCGCCAGAGTTGACCTCTGGCGGCCATTTTGAATTTTGGTAGCATCTTTAAAAAATCACTTGCACATCCCCATGTTGCTAGGAATGTGATGTTAAAATTTCAAAACAAATTAAAAATAAAATTTGACTTTACGCTCACCCTATAAATGATCAGGAAGGTTTGCTCTAGCAGAATATATAATCAGATTTTGTCAGTATGGTGGGTTGTACGGACCGATGTTTTCTCAGGTCCAGCTCTTCTACTATTAGTTTGTACTCACACTTGAGCTTATTGATATTATCTTTCATTTTATTTACGTTTTGGCTGAATTTCTGGCATTTACGATTCCACAAGCTAACCTTAGTATCTGTAGCATTCAACGTGAACCATTGACAATAAATAACTAAACGCTTGAGCAATTACATCTGGAGTTGTGTCATTCATTTCATTGGAAGATCCCGAGATCTGACACTTCTTGTACACCTCAGACGTAACACTATGAGTATGTGGGAAAGGGAAATTAGATTATTGCCCCCCACCCTTTTTGACGAACTTGGAAGTACCCTTTCTCCAGTGTTCTCTGTGTGTCCAGTGTGGTGTAAGCGTGGTAGTCCTGAGAATATTCACCATATTTAAAAAAAAACATCGGTTTAACAGTCAAGTTCAAAGATGAGGATGTTCCATAATAATTAGGGGACCACAGCCGTTTTTATCACTCTGGGGGCGAGGTTATGGCGTCACCTCCGACGTCCGTCCGTCTGACCAGCATGCATCCACATTTTCGTTCCCGGGGCATATCTTGGAAACCCATGGTCGGATTTCTTTTCATATTGCACACACAAATATTCTTTAGTTGATGTAGATGTGCCTTTTAGAGTTATGAACTTTGACCTACATCTCTGGCCAAAATACCTTTAGACACTAACAATCTCGTTTGCAGAGCATATCTCTGAAACCCATGGGGGATTACTTTCATATTGCACACACACTCGGAGGTGTAGATGTGCCTTTTGCGGGTTTTGTCCTTCGACCTACTTTTTACCTACTTTTTACCTCTCAGCCAAATAACTTTATTTAAAAATATTTACTAATATTGCTGATATCTGACAAACCGTGCTAGATAGCTAGACCATTGCTATAAAACAGAATGAGCGGTTTCAGGGAGGTGATATTCCCTGAAACAATTCAACTGAAGAAAATTCAAAATGGCCGACTTGCCACCATCATTTACTTTAAATATATGTGTAATATCTCACACACTGCTAGACCATTACTGCAAAACAAAATGTAAGAGTTCTGGGAAGGATGCACAGTGTAAAATGTCTTATCGCGAGGGCGGCGTGGGGGATTATGGTGGCCAGCGGCCGGTTTCTGTAACATACTTAAGTAAAAAGTGTCAAGCTGGAAGTCGGCTGGTTTACGTAGCATACTTAAGTAAAAAGTTAACTTTTTACTTAAATATGTTATAGAAATCGGCCGCAGGGGCCAGTTTCTGTAACATACTTAAGTACAAAATTAACACTTTTTACTTAAGTACGATACAGAAACTGGTCCCAGATCTTTTTTTAAATATATAGGGCATATTTCTTGTGTAATTTTTATTGCCTTTCAATGCATTACATTAAAGCAAAACTATACACTGGACAAGAGTCGCCACAAATTCAGGACAACCCCCTACAGTACAATAGACATCAGGGAAATGGGCCTACAACACTATAGAAAGAAGCGCTACAGATTTTGGACAAGCGCAAGAGTAGTTAAAGAGACGCTGTCAGACCAAAAATCATGATAAATAATTATTTTTAGTTTGGCTCCTCAATATGTCCATAATATGTGAACATGTCCATTGACTAGAATTGCGTAAATCTTTTAAATTTTGGGTTGCAGTGGAAACGTAACAAGTGTACCGGAAACCCCGTGTATCAGTTATTCCTGTATTTCTTATTGTGGATAGGTCTGAAATTATATCTCGTCATTGTTCCTCTTTTAACTGGTAAATGAGCAACACAAAATTTTTTAAAAAATACGCAATTCTAGTCTATGGACAGCAAGGAGCCAAAACAAAAATGACGATTTTAGCCTGATTGTCTAGCTTTATTCAACGATACACTACTCTTCAATATCAAATCGATCGCTCTAAAACAAATTACATGGCCCATGGCTCGGACAAGATAAAAAGCCAAGACCTTGAAGACGGGATTTGCAGGACACCGCATTTGCCCATAACCAGTCTGAACTCTGAATCAGAATATATATCTCAATATTTGTACAGTTAGCATTTGTACAGTAAGCACACCAATTTAAATGATATATCGGTCCATTATCGACAGTAGTCTCGGGGAAAAAATCACTTTTTTATCAGTAAGATTCCTCGGGGTCCGTGTTTTGGACGATCGCTTAAAAGTTGCAGCACGTCCCTGGCATGTCAGGGCAGAAAATTAGTGAAATCCATTTTATCATATTTATTAATTATTTCCCAGAAAACAGAAACGCAGACCTTTTGTCGAAGACGCAGGTGGTGCTAGATGCAGCTGTATTCTACTAGAAGGTGAACGTCTGGTGTTTTCTGGGTTGTCAATTAGATATAATTTATTCTGAAAATGGGTATTTCCCGGCTGATTACATTTGATATATTCGTAAATTTTAGCTAGGGACAATGGTATTATCAGGGCCGTACCGTACATTTCGCAGTTATGTATTTGTATTTCATCGTCAGTTATATTACATTTTATACAGAAAGTTCCTCTACTGTACGCCAGGAAATGTATACTTTACAGTAATTTATTGTATATATTTTATAATTCATGATAACTTTCAGACAGTTATATTCCACAGTAAGCTTTTGTGAAATCAACGGTAAGAAATCAAAGGCACGATATATCAAATCAAACTAACCAAAGCCCGTTATATAAATGTTAAGGAAATGTATTTTAATAAAAAGTAAAACTATATTGACATACAGCATAACCTGTAAAGTCATGTAAATTTACTCCTTTAAAAAATGAACTGGTCATTGAAAAAAAATCATTACAACCAAATTCAATGCATGTCGGCAGATCCTCACCCTTAAATCAGTAGGCAATTGTATGAAGAAATTTATGATATCATAGTGATATATTAGTCATATATACATGCCGGTATACATTTTTAAGCTGCAACAATGTCAAACTGCATTACAAAAAATAGAAATAAGCAAAAGCACAAAGAATAATATTGATATTACATGTTAGGTTAAAAGACACAGCAAAACAGAAAACTAAATTCATTAAATTTAATCGAGGATAGCAGGCCTCAGCATATTATGGTGGGTCACCTACCCTAAGCTATAACATAGACTAAAGATACGCAACGTTTCTGTGTTATGTTGAGTGCACATCTATATAAAAAAGAAATATTTGCACACGGGAGGTACATATCACTTCTTGTAAGAAATGACTTATGTAGGCTATATAATACAAAATATATTAACCCTTTCCGTGCCCAATAATTCAGCCCCTGCCAATTTCTACAATTCCTAATTACTCGAGCATAATGGTTATTTTGGCTAAAAAAACTAATTAAGATTCATCAGTAGACCTATAGAACACCATATCAAAGTGAACTCTCATATTTGTAACTGGCAATGTATGGTGGGACGAGTTGGGGTTGCACTTTACTGGGGTTGAACGCAAAGGTCATGCCGAGGTCATGTCAAGGTCATATGAAGGTCAATCTCGATAAAAAAATCAGCAAATTTCCATTTTATGCCTTCAAACTTGATTTATGCGTGTTATATATGACTGTAGTTGGATCATTCAGGGTCAAGCACCATTTCAGAAGGTGTCGCAAGTAGTTTTAAGGTACCTGAGGAGTACCCGAGTGGTAGCCTCTTCGGATTTCCCTTATTTTCACCTTCGGATAAATTCACTATTCAATTGCTCCTTTTCCAGGACTAGAAATTGAATGCCAAAAGTGACCAAATATAGTAGTGTGGGACTATGCCTTAAATTGCAACAAATTTACAAATGACTGTGTGGAAAGGGTAACACGGGTTGGAGTTCCACTATACTGAGGTGGTGTGCAAAGGTCATTCCAAGGTCATATCAAGGTCATATCAAGGTCAAACTCGACAAAAAATACCATGTTATGCCTTCCAACTTTATCTATGCGTGAGCTAAGTGTTATATATGACTGTAGTTGGATCATTCGGGGTCAAGCACTATTTCAGAAGGTGTCGCAAGTAGTTTTAAGGTACTTGAGGAGTACCCGAGTAGTGGTAGCCCCTTCGGATTTCCCTTATTTTCACCTTCGGATAAATTCACTATTCAATTGCTCCTTTTCCAGGACTAGAAATTGAATGCCAAAAGTGACCAAATATAGTAGTGTGGAACTATGCCTTGAATTGCAACAAATTTACAAATGACTGTGTGGAAAGGGTAACACGGGTTGGAGTTCCACTATACTGAGGTGGTGTGCAAAGGTCATTCCAAGGTCATATCAAGGTCATATAAAGGTCAAACTCGACAAAAAATACCATGTTATGCCCTCCAACTTTATCTATGCGTGAGCTAAGTGTTATATATGACTGTAGTTGGATCATTCAGGGTTAAGCACTATTTCAGAAGGTGTTTCAAGTAGTTTGAGGGTAAGGACGGTACCCGAGGAGTGACATTATTCATGCGAGACGAGATTCTGAAAGGCATAGTCGTTGCGCTACCCGGGATCTCTAATAACACATATTCAGAACAAGAGGTCACGCCAATGAGACAGATGCTGAATAATGCTGACTAATGAGGCTGCAAACTAATAAGATCGGTTTCTCGCATTGAGGTAAAAATTACACGTCAACCAGAAATAGTGCGACGTGACCCCAGATAGGCCTATATAATTATAGCAGACATCTGATAACGACGAGACACGCAACAAACACAGCCGTGATTTGCACCAATGCTTGGTTAATGTTGGTGCAACGTCGCAGACGTTGGGTCAACATTAAACTAGCAACTGTTGAACTTCTTGTGTTTGCTGCAGAGAGTGGATAAATCGACACACTGTACCTGCTATATAAATAAGAGTAGGCCTACATACACTGTTGAGCTGTTGCTCACCTTGTTTTCTATGGCATTGTGACTGTACACAGGCGAACTGTTCCAATTCACGCCAAACATACACCGCCACTGTTTTGTGAATCAATCTGAAAAAATGCCCATACACTGCCTAGCCAGAGCGCAGCAGCGGTCGGTACCCGCCAAACAGTCACCAGATGGCACTGTAGTACACGCCTTTTATGTTTTGAAGCACGCTGGATGCATCAGACCACACCTGGCGACTGTTCATTATAGTGAATTAACTGTAAACTAGCCCGGACACGGTCCAGGATTGGCATTGAAATCAGTATTAAAATTCCCGGACACGGTCCGGGAAAGGGTTTCAGAAAATATGATTATTATATTGGGAAATAGCATCATGCTAAATAATTATACACATGCATATAAATGATGGGTCAAAATTAGCTTAAGGTGTTATATTGTTCAAATTAATTAAAAAGTTCCAATGGGGACCATCAATATATCTAAATATATGTATTTTTAATATCTTCCTTCCTTGATAACAAAAATATCAGGTTTGGTGAAAAATCAAGTCTCTATCTCAACTATTGAGAAAGTCATGATAATTTTATTGATTTTATGGCGGCCATTTTGAATTTCTTGTTCTAAAGGAATCCTTTAAGATTGACAGCTCCATATCGGCCCAGATAATATTATGGGGTGTTATCTATGCACAATCAAAAGAGAAAAAACTTTTATCAGCCAAAACAAGGTTACCCCCATGATTACCGGACCACATTAATTTTACAGAAAAATATATATAAAAAACCACACTGCCCAGAGATATCTCGGGACCCGCGCTAAAAGGGTTAAGTGATTTCCTGTATGTATATAAATACAGCCGAGGTCTCGTTCCCTATAAAACACATAGGGGGTCTACTTTAATCATCTGCACTGTTGAAAAATAATTTATTGCAAATACAAAATTCCACATTTTGTCTGTCAAAAGTAACATACGGAGGCGATAAAACAACAACTTTAATGTTATTGTGGCGAAATCTTTTCAATGGTAGATAAAGTTAGCTCTCATAAATCACTTTGATTGGAAGGTTGTGATTTTTGTCCAATTTTTTTTATAATTTAAGTGTGTTTGTTACACTTTATTACACCTTAGCTAATATGCTAATAATGACCAACATATAATACGTAAACATAGGCCTACATGCATATATTTATTTGCAGTTGTTTTATTTCGTGTTTATTTTTAATAAACAATTTTTCCCATTGTATGTGTCTCTTTTTGTACGATAAATTATACACATGCATACATATAATACGTATGCCTATGCATAGACATACATGCATATACATGTATACATATGCTTATACATATACATATGCTCATACACATACATGACCCACCTATAGGCCTATGTTATAGACGTGTACAGGCCTACATATAAGTAGAGAGATAAAACATGTGTTTTGCGTCACTAAATGTTTATAAAACACATGCATAGACATACGTATAGATTTATATGTATAATAGCGGATTCCCGGAAATATACTATAAGCTATACAGATATAATAGATCTTGTAGAAAAATAGCTCTTTAGAATGTTTTTTTCAGCATATAAAGTGAAACTGTGTAAACAAGGCGTAGGCTACCGGTAGGACTATACAAGTTAATAATAATGTTCGAAGAACTGTTGTTTAATATATTAGATGAATCAAACATATATTGCTGCAAAATATCATGTCTGATTCGATAAGTCGCGTATTTATGTTGATGTATTGTATTGTGATCGTGTGATTCATGTTGTCGTGTATGTGTAAAAGAAGTGGAATATGTGAGTATAACTCGCCTTAGTAATGGGTGGGGGTGTGCCTCCGGCATGTTCAAAACCTGACCCTGTCGCAATTCGTCTCATGCCTAAAAAGACACCCTGCACCAATTTTGAAATTACCACCGAATTTAATTGGTTGGTTTGTGGTGTAATTACTACCGATATACATGTTTTATGGTCTTCTTAAGCTCTTTAATATTTGTTTTTGAAATTGTGAGGCTATCAGCTCTGATACTAGAAAAAAGTAATGAAATTCGGCTAATAATGGCCTGAGAAATCAGCAAAATACATGCTAACTGGGTGCCAGAGTTGGAAGCTCAAAAAAGCACCCTATCCAAATTCTGGAAGCTCAAAAAGGCACTCTGTGCCAAAACTGGAAGCTCAAAAAAGGCACCCTGTCCAGCGGCACATCCCCAGTACTCACAAGTATGTTAGTGCCCCCTCCTCCCTTCTCCGGGGGGGGGGGGAGAGGGGGGCAATTATTAGACGAAAATTCTTTGTAGAAAACGTTTGATCCCAACTTATCTGAGCAGTCAATCACCGTTCTCTACAACATTTAGAAACCTTATTGCAAAACTTTCATACCAGGTACAATTCATTTTTAGACGTAATTGTTGGACTTTTATCAGTGTTCATATGGGGGTAGGTGTGACAGGCAATAGGCCTACATTTAAACACAAAGGTGGGTTCGTGTTGAGAAAGCGTCGTAAACGTCGTAAAAATGTTGGGGAAGCATCGTTTGTGAAGCGTCGTGATAGGATGCTTCACTTTTCACGTAATTTCTCTATTAATTGTTTTCTATCTTTAGGCAAAGTTGCAAAATATTCTTTCTGTTCTTCTGAATATTTTGATTCAACTGGAATAACATCTCTAAATGTCCAATCCTGCCAGTTTCCATTAAACCGATTAAGAGCGTCTATCTTCATCTCATCCGTCGGTAGTACATCAGGCGGCTCAATTTGTGGGAGGTCAGGTACCTTAATATTTTTGAAGATAGCTACACCTCGAAATGCAAACCATCCCCCATACTGTGGATGTATACTCATGCCGAAAATTTTCTGAATAAAAGGAGAGAAAAAGAACATTTATATGTGGTAATAAATTATTATTGTCACGTCACACGTGATTACATTTAAGCAATAAATAAAAACTGTTAAGATTCCAAATTACATAATAAAAAAGGTTTTCTCCCATCGCCAACGTTTCAGCTGCTGTCTTCCTCACTGTCAGGGGATGTTACAACTGAGTGATCAATACTATAAAAAAATTTTTTTACATAGTTTCAACAATTTTAACAATATTGCTTCAGAATCACCTTATCACCCCATGGATCTTCTTTCACGTCATTTCTTTGGTAGTAAGGACATGCGCCTGCAACATGGCCAGCTGACTGCACCAGAATTTTAGGTCTCCTCATGTGATCCAATTCATAGTCATAGATAATATCGATATCTTGGTCAATAAAATCCTGCAAGTGCAACGTATTATTTGAATGCCATTGTGATATTAGATTGTAATTCTGATAATTCTAACTTAAATTGAAACTAAAAGTGTTAAATTTAATCTACTTGCAAATAAATACTTGGTTTAGACATATTATTGTATTGACCAATTAAAGCAATACACATGATACACAGTTGTAATACAAGGCTGTAACACAAAGCTGCGCTCGAAAATACAAGGCTTCGTTGATAGTAATTAACAGCTGACTGACAAGAAACGTGGTTCTCGCCTTACATTTTTCAGTGATCCCAGGCAATCGGCCATGCACTGATCAATTGGGTCATTGCCAGCTGAGCAGTCTGTGCGAGCAATGAATGGTTTGAAAGTTTTGTCGAACATGGCTGGTGTACTGAGGAAGATGAATGCAACTGTGTCCACTGCATAATTCAGCGAGAAAATATTATCAACTTTGTCATTATACCAACCAACCTAAAACATAACAAACAAAAATGGTTGGCAAATAATTATCTATACTAAGTATATTAGCATGTAAATTAACTCTAGCAATCAAGTGGGCCCTATTGTGCAGTCAAGATCAGGATGAATAACCTATCGAGTTCAAACATTACAAATTGAAATATCCGGTATATTTAGCTTCTATGCCCTCTGTTATCTATGTAAAACTATATAAAATTGACCAGTTTGATAAAGTTGGACAGTACAGTATACACCCTCTGTATATATACTTGTCCTGTGTAGGGGAAGGGCGGGCAAAGGGGGCCACTTAACGTTTCTATGGTATTTAAGGAAAATATTTTAAATATTTTAAAACCAATGACTGTTCTATGTAGGCTACATGCAATGCAGATACATATAGAAGACCCACTTAGTGTTTCAAGGATACATTATTTTAATTATAAGCCAAATAGATTTGCTCTCAAAGTGGCCCCCTTTGCCCAATAGCTTGGGCAAAGGGGGCCAGCGCATTGGGCAAAGGGGGCCACCCTCACTTCGGGTACTTTTTTCATTTTGATACACAAGTGTGTACACTGAAGAAAGCTTAATAAAATAGATATGAAAAAAACCTTTCATTTGATGTACATGGTGACATACTTCGTTGGACATAATACTAGGTAGTATAACAAATATTTCGTTCACTGGGATTAGTTTGTGAAATATGTACCCATCGAAAGTTCGCGGGCAAAGGGGGCCATGCTGTATGGTCTTTGTATTGAAATGGGCTGGCCCCCTTTGCCCTGGCTCCCTTTGCCCAAGGGGTAGAGGTGGGAAATTTAGCCTATTATCTCTCCCCAAAGTGATCTCCTGACTAAAGTAATGACTAGAAAACAAAGGCAATATAATGTACCACACAAAACAAAAGATTTTCAGAAGAAATCACATAAATTCATCAAGAGATTCATACAAATATATAAGCTTATATTCATAAGATTGTTGCCAAAAAACTCCTTGTCGTCTATTATTTGTATCTAAGATATGTATGAGATGTATATTTATGTTTTTTGTATACATATGTTCATAATTCATAACTATGACGTCATTAAAATTTCATACAACATGTCACAATTAAAATATCATTGATGGCCCCCTTTGCCCACCGGCACCCTTTGCCCGCCTCTCCCCTAATACTCTTATAACATGGTGCCCTGCTTTGTAAAAAGTCGTCAACAAATACACATAACGACCATGCAGTAATCATGGTAAATCAGAGTTTTATCGTATTTAGTAATGCTAGCATCATTCTATTATTTTGCTTAAGTGTTCTATGAACAGCTGTTGTACCACCTTGCAATGCTACCATTGATTGTACCATGAAAATGACGACCATTGGGTCAGTAAGCGTTACACATTTAGGCCTACATTCTCAGTTCAGTGTCGCCAAAATTTAAAAAAAAAGTGCAGGTTTATAGTCTGATATCTCTGAAGACTTGTCAGCCGACATTACATTTTACCCCCTGCTCACCGGACTTGTTCATTCGTGTGCCATTTCACCTCGACGGTCTACAGTTCTGCAGCTATTTCGGAGCATTTAACTTATCTTACACATTTCCATCTCTGTCCTACCAGGTAGGCCTACGCATTTACACATGATTCAAGTAAGGGTGAGGGTGAAGTGCCTTGGCCAAGGACATAACATCGAAACAATGTCCCAATATTAAGAGGGGAGAAATATAATATGTCTCTTCTGAAAATCCTGCACCAAGCAGGGTTCGAAACCGCACGACAGGCAGTGACATTGGCAATGCTCCACTCTCTAACCATTGTGCCACGTCCCTCTCATCATCTAAGCCTATAAATACACATTTATAGGAATTTATGTGTAACAAAGTGTCCGGTGAACATCTTGGACCACACTAGTTTTTCATGGCGGAATGAGTTCTTTAACGGTAGGCCTACCCTACTTCAACAGCTCACAGTGCATTTTTAGGAAAACGGCCACCTTTGGGTTAGTAAGAGTTCCTGATATGGATTCCGGACATATTTTCCCTATAGAAACAACTGACCTGACATTTGGACGTGAAACATAAATAAAATCCTCCGGGCTCTCTCAACTATATTGTTGTCATGGTCGTGCACTGCCGCCATCTCCGCCGCTGCCATTTATTCATAATTCAAACAAACATTCAACCTGTTTTCACGTGCGACCGAACACAATGGCGGCCATCTTGGTTTGATCAATTTTATTAAATCATCTTATGTTCAGTTTAAATAACTTGAAACCTCTTATACATATGTTTCGGGGTTCTGTAGGCCTAAATCTATAACTGGTAGTGTGCGTTTTGATGTGCCACCGGCGCATCCTGATTTTATCAATTTTAATAAATCGATCTTATGTTCAGTTAAATGCCTTAAAACCTTGTAGGCCTACATATAGGCCTAGTTTTTTGGGGTCGTCGAATCTAAATGGTGGGGTCCGTTTGATGAGCGACCGAAATGCGGATCTGGCGGCCATCCAGAATTTATTGATTTAAATAACTCAAACCTTAGGCCTACATTGAATTTCGCCTTAACACGTCGTCCATACAGCTCTGATTTGTTTAGTCCATCGGCCATTTGCACTACTAAATCAGCCGAAGGGTGTTTCCGTGCTGAATGAGAGCTATACGTATTTCAACCCAATGCCCAAGGTCGGAAAAATGCTCACAACATTCTAACGACGTGGTGGAAAACGAGCTGAGGATACTTGAATTAAATGTAGATCAAATGTTGCTGCATCCAATAAACCTGTAATTAACTCGAATAAACGTGGCCAATTCTTAGATTCAATACGAAGTTGCACACGTCTTCAGTATGAGCGCAATGTAGGCCTACGTGTGCCTGAAATCTTCAGTTTTAGTCACGTTTCAGTCTAGCCTACTAATTGTGTTACTTTAAAACTCAGCAAATACATAATGTTGAACTAATTTGGCTCTGTGTTGGTCGAACATTGACTCAAATGATGTGTACTGTTTAATACTCTTTAGAAATAATGCAGCTGAAGTAGCATAGGCCTAACATTGAGAAGTAGATGAAGCAGGGGTTTTTTTTGTCACAAAATTGAAGCTACGTTTAATCCGCAACGCATATCAAATTGTCCATTTAGAGGGTACATTATCTTTTCACAAGTCTTCAAAACCTCCAACCCCCAGCGTTTCCGAAAATTGAAATAATCTCTCCCTATGTCATGGATAGCCTACATACAGTAGGCCTAACGGTACGAAAGTTCCATTTAGACATGACCATAGGCATCATCTCACTTCACCTTGTTTGTAGATTTCTAGCCTGCAGATAGGCTTTTATTTCAGCGGATTAATAATACGTGGATCGGTTCAACACACGTTAGCCCTAAGGGGGATCAGCTAAGGGGCGAACGAGATGATAAGCTCCAAAGCGACAGAAATTGTTTTTGCCATGATATCTAGATCTACTATATTCCGTAAGATTTATCGAACAAACTTCCTTACTTGACCCCTCCCCCCCCCCCATGTTTAATCTAATCCGCCCATGAATACATGAGCTTATATTAAATCTTATTACGCTACATACATCTCTTCATAGGCCTACGCTACATAAGCTAGGTGAGGGGGGTGGTGCACATTAAATTACTGGTGGGGGAGGGGCTGGAGCATACTTATTTGAAAGAAATATTTCAGATTAAGCTCTTGTGAAAGAAAAAATTGTCTGAAATACATGTTTTAAAGAAATATTTAACATGGCTTGGTTGAATGAAAGGTGAAATAAATTGGATTCGAATCAGGATTCTAAAGTTTACTCCATCCCGTTGTATACTCCCATTAGAGCACAATACCAGCCTTCCATGATACAGAACCTTGGTTTTCCACCATTACTGGTGTCAGCGTCTTATTTCGCCGTTAGAAGATCTCTATGTTTAGTGAGAATAACGTTACTCCCCATTGTATAGCCTATGTATTTGCCCATATCATTCAGACCCATCATTCTGCTCCTATAAAGCAGGATACAAACTCTTATAAAGCAGGACATACCTCAAATGAAAATGTTATAAAGAAGGACAATTTCGGAAAATACTGTAGTGGATATCGTACATTTGGATGGCAATATTTGAGCAGATGAAATAGTGAATTGATGTTTCTGCAATAATGTATTTTTAGATAATGTTTTGACCGGGTAAGTTTATTCATGTTGAAATAAAATCAATAGAAGTGTTCATTGATTTCCATGCCGATATTTCACATCAAATCGATCTCAATTCCCTACTATGTGCTTGCAAGGTGGTAGCCTACAACAGCTAAGCCTATCCTATTCCTAGAAAATTAAAAAAAAAAAAAAATTGTACAAGCATAAGGGGGGCTTTGGGGGTTTAACCCCCCCCCTCTCAGAAAAAATCATCACCTTATTTAGGGGTTTCCTTATGATTTGGTGATATACCGAGTAAGAAACAGTGCCGATATGCCTTAGATTGCATGAGAAAACCTTTGGAAATCAAAAATTTCCCCGGGGGCGGGTCCCTCGACCCCTTAGCAGTAAAATCATTTTTTTGTCAAATTTTAACCCCCCCCCCCCTTCACTGAAAAGCTAGATCCGCCCCTGTATAGCTAGATATGGGAAAACTCTGAAGTACGGTACTGATATTATACGCTTGTTTACCACTCTTTATAAAGGGACGGAAGACACACCACCTAGGTCTACATGACAATTGTAGGCCTACCAGCAAGAGGTGCACAAGATACATGATTACACAGCCAACTTACTTTGAATGGGTAACTCTCAAATCCCAACGGCACAAGGTAATTATTTATCGTCTCCCGGATAATATCTATATTAGCCAATGTAGTCGCCATTGATACAAATATGATGCTGATAATACTGAAAAAATAAGAAATATATATCAGTGGTATTATTGTACAGTTTGGCACGGTTATAAATGTGCATGGACCTTTACTTGTAGGCCTACGCCAAAATATTTTTAAAGCTGAGGAGGCTACTTCAACATGTTCAATCACTTAAAGCAGATGGGTTGTTATAATTCACTGAACTATAATACTTAGGCCTACATTGCGACGGACCCCACCACTTCTGTGGATGTTGACTATTTTGCGCTTGAGGGGGGGGGGGGGGCATGCATTGTGCACTCACAATGTTTACATGAATCATGACGACACACGTAGGCCTACTAAAAAAATCTTGAAAACAATTCGATCCACACCCACCCATCAACGTGTTGTTTTGTCTATCAATATCAGGCCCGTAGCCAGGGGGGGGGGGGTCGGAGGAGTCGTACGACCACCCCCCACCCCCCCTTTAAGCAGAAGTTCCACATTTTGGCCATCCCTTATCGCAGACAGCTTTTGACCAACCTTCACAAAAACTTTGGTTCAACGTTTCAAGGCTATGACTAAACATTTTACATTGTGTCATTGTTTCGTGCGATGTGGCAGACTTTTGTAGACGCATTAGCATTGTGATTAGTTTGAAAATTTTCTAAACCATCTAACGGCATATATCATGAGGTTAGGTAATAAAGTTGAATTACTCATTATTATAGGTTCATTCATCGTGTAAACTGTTATCCTAGCTCCAAACTCCCCCCTGTGTTTGTCTATAAACTGTTTATTTACAACGATTTGCATTAAATTTGTTCAACTTTAGCAGTGACGGATCCAGAGGGGGGACCCCCTCACCCCCCCCCCCCCGCTCGCGGTCCCACAATTGAAAAACAAAAAAATACCATATTTGCTCCGAAATATATGCTCTAGAATGCACCATTCAAAGCGACTCAGTATGATGACATCAATTTTCGTTTTTAATGTTGTAATGAAGTAGTGTATCCCACAAAGCATTCTACAATTTTTTTTCAGGAATTTCAGATTTTTATAAACATTTTCTAACAATATTTAAAAGAATCCGGACAAAACCCAAACATACAATAAGTTCTCCTAAAAGATAGTTGAATGCTAGCACAGCATTTGGCCACGAGTTGATGCCGTCGGCCCAGCGTTGAGCAGACCATCAGTGCTGCAGGTGTGTCCCCCCATGTCCTGACTATAAGACACCAATTAGCGGCAATTGCTTTGATCTTACCGTTCAAGACGTGAGAATATGTGGTGTAAAGTGCTGTATATTGTTGACTTGTTTTGTTTACATGGCAATATACGACCTGGGAATATAACTATTTCACTCTTGTGCCTGTGGGCCTACATTTTTGAAAAAAAAGTGATTTAATTAAAATGTCTTATCTAGTTCAGATCAGGGCCATATGCCTATAACCTGCAGGGGTGGCAGAGGGTCAGCTTCCCCCTAGAGCTATAATTTTCAAAATTTATGAAAACTTAATTTGCTGTTATATTTTCGCCTTGATTACTATTATTACCAATCTCAACCGACACCCCCACCCCCAGCTGCCCCATGTGTTCTGCCCCAGGCTACAACCCTGCTGATATTTTTTATGACACCGAATGCAAGAACCTTCTCTCATGATGCGCAAATCTATTTCCCTTTCTTTTACAGCAAAAATGATTCGATGTAGGGCATATAGAGCTACTTTACAAAAAGACATACATCACAATCTACTAATTTAGGAAGTACATTATAGGATACAGAATTTAGGCTTCACCTGCAATCACACCAATGTTAAATTTATGCAACATAAATACATTTGTTTCGCGAATTTGTTAGATGTGGCTCCTATGATACTACTCCAGAATAACATAATGTTTTAAGTATTATTATCAACACAACATCAACAACACTGGTAAAATATAATGATTCTGTCCCGGGGGTAGACCTGTAAATCCATCAAATTACACACACAAAATCTTCAATCAATCCTTTTGTAAAATATGTCAGAGAAAGAAACATTTGATTTCATTTGTTTTGCATGAAATGTACCGTAGATGTTTTTTATTGACAAGCCATGTATCAGGGGAGGATCCAAGGGGGAGGGTTTAATCCCCCCCCCCTCTCGGAAAAGATGATCATCTTATTTAATGGTTTCCTTATGAGCTGGTGATATAGGCTACTGAGGGACAAACATTGCCCAATATGCACCCCACCGTCAGTGAAAAGCTGGATACGCCCATGTGTATTTCTCAGTGTAATGATATATCTAATCAGTCATAGACATAAAAATGCTGGCAAAGAAAATGACAACATATCCCAGATTTTGCTGTCATTTCCGTTGCACTCAAATTTAAAACTTTAATTTTTTTTCTACTGGGGGAGGACCCTCAGACCCCCACCCCTCTGGGAGCCCCCCCTCTCAAACATTCCTGGCGGAAACCCTGATAATAGCTTAAAGGGTTAATTTATCATAGGGGGGGGGGGGAGAAGAACTCAGCTGAAAAAAAATTGTGTTTTAAAAGGCTGGAATTGTGGAATATGGGGGTTTTATATTTAAAAAAAATCGGGGGGGCATGTGGGAAAAAAGGTCCAACTTTTGGCCTGAAACGACCCCCCCCCACATTAAAATCCTGGATACGGGCCTGAATATAGCTGTCGTCAGTCATTTTTTCGATGCTCTGTACGTGGCACTTTATGTTGTATAGTAGGTCGTCATGCATGACTGTGCCCTTGTGGCTCGCTGGATTTTGGTCCACTTCTTCAGTACAGGTCAATTTATTTTGGGCACTCAAATGAAATGATGGGGTGTGTGGTACACAGATTTTTCGCCCCATAGTCAGTTCGCACCATTTTTTAGTGAGACGTTTCGCCCCCAACTTAACTTAAGAAAGACGTTTCGCCCCCTCCCCATAAATAGGAAAGACGTTTCGTCCCCGTCTTCATAAATCAGGAAGACGTTTCGCACCCAAACCATATTTCAGAAAGACATTTCGCACCCAAACCATATTTCAGAAAGACGTTTCGCACCCAAAGCATATTTCAGAAATACGTTTCCCACCCATACCATATTTTAGAAAGACGTTTCGCCCACAAATCATATTTAGGAAAGACGTTTCGCACCCATTTCATGATTAGGAAAGACGTTTCGCCCCCTCTTCATATTTTGGAAAACGTTTCGCCCCCTAATCAGAAAGACGTTTCGCCCCCTATAGTCATAATTTGAGAAGACTTTTCGCACCCTTTTTATAATTAGGAAAGACGTTTCGCTTGCTATTCATAAATCAGCATGATATTCATTTTTAAGAAAGACGTTTCGCACCCTAATCATAAAACAGCATAAAATTGTGAAGATTGCCGTCCCATTTATTATCAGGAAAGACATGTGTGTGTGCTCACTCAGGCTACCTTGTTGTTCATGCATTTTACTATAACTTACCGTTTTCATTCCTTGATTCAGCCACTTTAATTTATTGTGCTATCGATCTGATCGCCGACCTAAACTTGGAACATAAATAATGTAGTAGTAGTAAATCATTGCTTTACGTCACTTTTCGGCACAAAAGGTCTTTTAAGTGACATTATAATACGATAAAAACGTTGTAGTCAATTGATGAGATGAATGATGTACAGATGATGATGTGAGGGTGGGGGTGATAGGGCATGGTGGGTTATTGAGAGCGTTTTCCTTCGCTCGCCCGATAAGGGGTTCTGGGTATGTCTAGGGGATATACCCCCAGACATGCCCAGACGGCCGGAGACTTGAGTTTTGCTGTACAATTTAATGATGAAACTCTTTGGCATTTCGCACAGCTCCGCTATCCTCGGGTCGGATAGTCCCCAGAGTAACAATAGGAAGGATCACTCCCTCTGAGTAACTCCATTCATCCCACGTGAGAGACCTAATGTCAAACACGCTATTGCCGGTTATTTAAGGCTACCACAGCCTACATCAGCGCCAGCACTGATGCGGGTGCTGCATTGGCTCCGCTGTTGAGCGGAGGAACCAGGGTACGCCACTGGCAATCCGCCCGAAGATTATAGCCAGATACGAGGAGGCTGCAGCTGCCCTTGGATGATTGCTGTAGACTAGTGCTTCCGTACAATGCCGTACACAGCATCCAACAGACGAAACAGATCCCTAATGACCCTCCCCAGATGGGGGGCAAAAAGTACTACTACTAGCAATCATCCCAGTACCCCATAAATAATGTAATGCAATATTGTAAGTTGTATTACATTAACGTATATAAATTTGAAGGCTGACCATTTATTTTTAGAAATATATATAGGGGCTAGGTAGTAATTTTGGGAGGGGGCGAAACGTCTTCTCTGGGGTGCGAAACGTCCTATATGAACGGGGGCGAAACGTCTTCTCTAGGGTGCGAAACGTCCTATGAGAACGGGGGCGAAACGACTTGCCTGGAGTGCGAAACGTCCTATCACAATGGGGGCGAAACGTCTCACATAAGGGTTCGAAATGTCTTAATTTAGAGAGGGGGGCGAAACGTCTTGCCCAGGGGGGCGAAACGTCTTCCCTAGGGGGCGAAACGTCTCAATAGGGAGCGAAACGTCTCACATAGGGGGGCGAAACGTCTTCCGTGGGTGCTAAACGTCTCACAGGGGGGGCGAAACGTCTTAAACTGGGCGACGGGGGCGAAACGTCTTGAAGATGGGTGCGAAACGTCTTGGGGGAGAAACGCGTGCGAAATGTCCTAGGCTGGAGCCAAATGATGGGCTCTGTAGATTTTCTAGGTGGGTGCCCTGCTGGCTCTCACCTCAAATCTTCCAAAATCGAGCACTGAGTATCTGCCTTACCATGCTTACCCTACCGTTAGGCCTATAACTGGTTAGTAAATCGTTAGGCCTCTATAACGAAATACTAGATCGTTATAACGGGATAGTAGACCGTTATAACAAAATACTGGACCGTCATATTACGCATAGTAGACTGTTGTAATGAATTAGTATCTAATAATACATCGTTGTCTGAAAGTTGGAACGAGTATCGTAACGGTCAGAGCTGTAACAGCACGAGACGAAGTCGAGTGCTGTTACAGCTCTAACCACTGCTAACCGTTACGATACGAGTTCCAATTCTCAGACAACGATGTCTGAGCAGCCATGACAGATAGGCTACATTACCTTTCAATTCTTGATTGTGGCTTCTATCAGCCTATGATTGTCGTGCTTGCTATTTCTAATGATCTGTATAGGCCCGGCATTATCATCTGATTATAGGCTTAGACTTGTACTTGTAGATCGGCTAACACATGCAGCCCAGTCGAGGTCTAGGCCTAGGCCTATAGGCCTAAAATCTAGAAAAGGGGTCAGTCGAAGCGGGAAAGTTTAGAGGTTGATCTGTAGGACCATGATGATGTCAATTTCTGTCTAGACAATATGGGCCTATATAGGCCTAAACACGGGATACATACATGTGTCATCAAGTGCACACCTGCACAACATGCCTACAAGTGACGTACTGTACGCTGGTACGTAGCGTTACTGCCATGGTCACGGCAGCATCTAGATAGGCTAGGCCTACTGATCAACACAACTAAACTTGAGCTCCATTTGAAACGTCGTTTGAGGCATTTATGATAAAATCTGTCGTCAAAATGTGTTCTTAAACAGTGATTATGTCACAAAAAAACAAGAATAAATAAACCGTGAGTTAATCCTTTTAGTGGTCCCGAAATTATAGCATAAAGTGATAAATAAACGCTGAGGAGGAGGATTCCATGTGCTATGTTGTTAAATGCAAGGTTAGGCCTAGCCGTGTATTATTAATTAATTATACATGGTCACGTGATTAAACCAATAATTGCAGGATGATAAGCTGCCCTAAGGCTAAGCTTGATAACACTCTGGTTACGTTCATAATATGTGATATTTGCACGACCGGTAACAACACATAATTTTGTTTAATAATAGACCGTTATAACGGATTAGTAGGCTACTAGTCTAACTGATGGCATCAGCCCAGCGTTGGGTAGACAATCAGTGCTGCAGGTGTGTCCTCCCGTGTCCTGACTATGAGACACCAATTATCCCCCAATTAGCGGCGACTGCTCTGATCTTACCGTCTGATACGTGGGAATATGTGATGGAAAGTGCTTAATATTGCTGACTTGTTTTGTTTACATGGCAATATACGACCTGGAAATACAACTATTTCGCTCTTTTTTGGTGCTTTAAAATTGTTTTTTGACTTTTTCGTATTTTTAGCTAAGATTAGTAGGCTATATAGCTTCATATAAATTAAATTTTCAAAATTGACAACATTGAAAATGTCTCATCCCATTATATCCCATTATAACGGATTAGACAATAAAATCTTCATGTCCTAAATTTATGCACTTTCGTAGGTCATAACAGGTCTAGGGCCTATATAAATATCAGTCGTTTATTAAACGAGATAAGGCCTATTATAAGTCATTGTATCGACTAGTTATACTAAACAGTTGTTCAATAACTGATTAACTCTAAGACAGGTGTGCTCGAACCCACTTACCCAGCCAGTCTGCACTTTCTACCAAGTGATCACATGACATGCATGGTCATATGACAGTCATCACATGACACTTACGACATCATGCATGTCATGTGATGCTCACCAGTGCTTGCTTGTTGACAGCGTTTTTCAATTTCTAAGTTTAAAAGCTTGGTTTAAACAGTGTTAAAAGCGAACATTTATATCTTTGATGAGACGCAATTGACAACTGAATTTGATTGAATATATATATAATATTATATACCTAATTAGACCTGTGCTATATTCTAATATTGATAAAAGTATCATATGAAACTATGACAGCACAAATAATTTTGTGTTGTGCGTTGATCATCATCATTTGTTCAACTGCACTGTCTGGAGCTCATCTACAACGTGAAGTACCAGCAAATGCAGCAGGTTCAGAGTCTGATGGGACTCCCATAGGGAATGATAATGTTTTCAAATTCAGCCTAAATGGCATCAACGAACACGGCACTGGCAGTGCTTCTCAATTTACCAAACCTGGCAGTGGTAAAAACTTGTGTGCTTTCCCGACGAGCATGTGGTGCAGTTCCCTTGAAATTGCTAAAGCATGCCAGGTAGATACATGTAATGTATACTGAATCCAGGGTGGGCATGAGACCAGTCACCACAAAATGCTACTTCATGGTGCTCTGAATGGTCAATTTTAAATATTTAAAGCGACACAATCAGGCTAAAATCATGAAAAAATTGGTGATTTTATTTTGGCTTCTTAATCATGTTAATATGGCCATATGATGTAAACATGTTCATAGGCTAGAACTGCAAAAGTTTTTTAGTTTTTGTGTTGCCATTTACCAGTTACCATGGTTAAGCGAGATTAAAGACGAAATTCCCGTATTTCTTATTTTTGACATGCATGTTCAAAATAAGAAATCAAGAATTTTGTCTTTATATCCCGCTTAACTGGTAAATGCGCTACACAAAAAATAAAAAATCTTTTGCAGTTCTAGCCAATGGACAATTTACATCATATGGCCATATTAAAAAGCCAAAATAATATCATCGATTTTTCTATAATTTTAGCCTGATTGCAGTCTTTACCAATAACGTCGGACCGACCGGTCATGTCTGGTAAAACAGAGGAAGGTCCAGCAGAATATCCAAAAATATTGGACCTGCAATCTGGATATCAGTTTTATTTTTTCTGGTCTTTTTTTTGGTCTCACAAAGTAAGAATAGGGCAATTGACCACCTACTGTCTAGTGAATTTTTTTTGATCCGGTAAAAAATTACAGGACCTACTGTCCAGTGACATTTCGAGCTTATTGGGAAAGACTGATTGTGTCCTTTAATTTACAAAGATTTTGCTTCTATCTCCACAACATGTGGCGACCACTTGCCCACCTCTGACAATGTGAATCCGGGTCAGCTCTGAGCCGTACGATAACCAACACAACCCTGCTATAACTTGTACAAGTGGTGTCCGAGTTGGTCTTTGCAGTGTTAGACTTGTAGTAGAATAGGTCCTATCCAGTTGCTATGCTCTGCAAGGCGTTTAGCCCCACGTAGGGTGATTATATCAAACAAATTAAAGGAATGAAACTCCCTAGGCACCTAAATCAATGCCATTGGATTCCATTTTGTCTATACCTCGGTCTGTCTGTTTGAAAAGTTTTCGGTATCACCCACACAGATTTGCAAGATATTTTTTTCAAATGGTAATATGCAAGATTCATGCGCGATTTATCTGGCCAATAATGGGTATATTGAGATCAGCAACATTTCATCTACATTTATTCATCCACAGCTCAGGTTTTTTGCTATTCTGCTAAAATGTTGTGCATATGATGGACCGAGCAGTGTTAGACCAACTATCATTCTTGATCAGCGACATTTTGAATGATAAAATTTCAGGCAAAATAAATTTGGGGTATCACAATGCCAGGGCCAGCCTTGGCTCATAGACATTATTAGCCAAGTAATTAGTCAAATGAGAAAACCTCAGCTAAATCTGTAACTTGTTAGCCGCGGCCGTATGGCGATGGGTTGAAAAAAATGCTTTGGTAATTATTTGGAAATCAAATGTGTTCTCTGGAGGTATATTGCTTTTCTCAGAATTGATTTTATTTACAATAATACCTATCTATACAGGGTTTCCCCCAGAAAAATGAGAAAGCATCATGGTACTTGGCGGTTCGGTTTCAGCGCGGCACACAATTTGCGCGCGGCGTACAATTTGCGCGCTGCGCTCGATTTGCGCGCGGCGCACAATTTGCGGCGCGCACTGTCTGGGGGGGTATGCTCCCCCTTGAAATTTTAATCAGGAAACCTCTTTATATGCATTTTGGTGGCTTATAGAAGTAATTTGTATCCACTGTTTGTGCTGGTAAAAAATTAAACACTGATTCTGCATGTAGACTGATATATAGAAACTGAGTGCCAGTTTGACATTTAAAACCCTTGTGATATAGACCACCAATTTTCTCATATGGACACAGCAAATTATTTTTAAATAGGACTAGAGGCCTATGAAGTGACGAATAAAATATGTTGTGTCTAGGCCTACTTTGTCTATTTATGCCCCTGTATCAAACTATGATAACATAGAAATACCATGAGATGGGGGCCTGAGATCTATGATTCTTGTCTGACAAGACTATTGGATTAAATCGCATTGTGAAAAATTAAAAACAATAGACTGGCCTACACTTTTTATTCGCAAAAATGAATTCGAAAAAATCTTTAGACCATTACACACTAGGCATAACGTGATGATTCAAAATTGGTCAATACAAATCTGTTCAATAGCATGCTGTTTGTTTGTGGTTGAGAAATAAATTCATTAGGCCAAGTTAATAGATCAGTGCCACGCCGATGGATTATCATCAGAACTTGCTAATACCAGAAAACAAGTTGGTTTAAATACAAGCATCTGGTGACATTGGCCCAGCCTTTAATGAACACAAACAAGGTTGGCATCATTTGTTTTGCTTTCTGAGAATATCATGAGTTACACCCCAACTGATCTCAGCCAGCACGCTCCATTGCCTAAACAACGCTGTGTTGACGTTGGGTTCGTGTAGACACGGTAGAGGATTGTGACACACCAGGCGTCTGTTCTGTTATCGCGGCAAACACGTCAGATGGAACAACGCGCTTTAATGTTGAGCCAGCGTTGCAGACGATTTACCAACATTAAGTCAATATTATATCAACGTACTACACGTACTATACTGTAACTATCGTGTTTGCTGGGCGCATGCAGCCAGCTACACGCTGATAGTGATAGACCCGCCAACAGTGCCTGACCACGTGACATCATGTGACCACTGGGCATGCGCACAGACGAGCCACGCACTGCCATGCGGCATGCTGCGGCAATACATTAGGCCAATGTAATGCTGTAAGATCTAACGTTGATCTGTATCGCTGGACATCGCAACACGATGCCAATGTTGTACGGAATTTTCTGAAGCGTCACGGCACTTATTAAAGCGTCACGGCACTTACTGAAGCGTCAGGGTAAAAAATTAAAGCGTCATGGTGCCGTGACGCTTGGACGCTTTGGGGGAAACCCTGCTATAAATGAATGCACCTTAGGCCACTATGTTTAATTTGTCTGTTTTAGATCAGAAAAAATCCAAAATCTAATGAGGGAGGGCGGTAAAAAAAAAACATTCAGGAAAAAAAAACATTGAACCTATTTTTGGGAAAGTTAATGAGGGCAACGAAATAAAACGAGAACCCTGCGGTTCTGTGCTTTACATAACGTGTTTTGTAATTTTGTGTATAAACAGTGTATGGAACTCTAGCAACCGGAGGCTGCTGAGAGCGAGATAATTAGGATCTCATGTTAGTCTTTTTTAGTCCACCAATTACATTCTGTAGTAAAAATGTCTGGATGAAAAGGAGGACTGGAACCTGGAAAGTGTTAATTGAATTAATTTGACCTTGGAATTCCAAGGGTGGCCTAAAGAAAAAGTTATAGCCAAATTTTGAGACAGATGGCAAAATTTGTAGCCAAATTTAGTGAACAGTAGCCATAAAAAGAAACAGACAAAACGACATTTTAAAACCACATTTTTAACTTTATTTTTATTGTCTGTAGTAATGCATGTGGGAACAAACTATCTCAGGCTGTTTTATCTTAAAAAGTTATGATCATCCTAACTTTTTTTTCAGCGTCCTCAATCAGGGCTGGCTGCCGCTTCCCAGCAAACACAAAACATTTGTATAACATTTGTACAATGTTGGACCAATGTCAAAGACGTTGGGCCAACGTTGTACAAATGTTATACAAATGGTCTGTGTTTGCTGGGCAGCGTATGCACGTGGCTGTGAATGTGGTCGGCGCATAACGTTGGGACATTGTTGTTCTAATGCTGCACCACCGTTTACAATGGTGACCTACATTAGCCCGGCATCGGTTTGACGTCTCCTCTAGGCCTACTGGCTGTGGAGGCTGAGTGAACCCTAGCACCCGAAGGGTGCTGAAATTAAGATAAAGGCATTCGAAGCTTGTATGAAAGCTGCTTTTAGCCTTTCCAAATTCTTCATTAGTATTTAGTATAATACTCATCGCAAGATGTCTGGTTGGTAAGGGAGGCAAGGAACCTGGCACAGAAGCATTTCAAAATTTAATTAGTTTAGATGCGCCCTCGGGAACAGAGGGTTGAGGTGGTCAAAATGAGGTGTTGAATGAGCTAGTAGCTACCCTAGGCCTATATCTCGAGTCTTATCTCTTGAAATCTGAATGAAAAGGTCTGGTAAAGTTGTAATTTGGCAGATCCTTTAAATGAACATTTGAGATATTTCTCTTTTTTAACCTATGTCTCTCGGACACATTGAAATTCAATTAGTGTGTTTAACATACTTAAAATTGCGCTTCGCGCTTGGCTGTCCAACATGTGACGTGTTTACTCTACACTCGATGAGTGGACAATACAGTGCATGCTGCGTCGCTACTTTTTGGAATGTGAATTTTGGGTTGAGTTTCCAAAACATGGTCCAATTACACTTGAGACACTTGAGACACTATGACTTATATTGCGGTGCGACAATGTCACCCCGTGTGCATATTGGTGCCATGTGGACAGTAGAGCCACCATGCTTCGTTGCTCATTAAATTTTGGATCAAATGTGATCAATATACCTCGTGTTGTTTGCCTGACTGTCTGTGTGCCGTTGCATACTCCAGCATATATACCCAGAGAAAAAAGTCTGAGTTATGTAATTTTGATTGAATTTGAGTGGAATGGTCTAAAAGTGTCTGAAGTTATTATTTTGAAAAGTTCCTAGAAGCATACAGCATCTCATCTTAATTTGTGAAATTAAGAAAGTTTGCTTGTTCTTAATTGGTCTCTTTTCAGGGCAAGGCGTTTAGCCCCACGTAGGGTGATTATATCAAACAAATTAAAGGAATGAAACTCCTAGGCACCTAAATCAATGCCATTGGGTTCCATTTTGTCTATACCTCGGTCTGTCTGTTTGAAAAGTTTTCGGTATCACCCACACAGATTTGCAAGATATTTTTTCAAATGGTTATATGTAAGATTCATGCGCGATTTATCTGGCCAATAATGGGTATATTAAGATCAGCAACATTTCATCTACATTTATTCATCCACAGCTCAAGTTTTTTGCTATTCTGCTAAAATGTTGTGCATATGATGGACCGAGCAGTGTTAGACCAACTATCATTCTTGATCAGCGACATTTTGAATGATAAAATTTCGGGCAAAATAAATTTGGGGTATCACAATGCCAGGGCCAGCCTTGGCTCATAGACATTATTAGCCAAGTAATTAGTCAAATGAGAAAACCTCAGCTAAATCTGTAACTTGTTAGCCGCGGCCGTATGGCGATGGATTGAAAAAAATGCTTTGGTAATTATTTGGAAATCAAATGTGTTCTCTGGAGGTATATTGCTTTTCTCAGAATTGATTTTATTTACAATAATACCTATCTATTATAATGAATGCACCTTAGGCCACTATGTTTAATTTGTCTGTTTTAGATCAGAAAAAATCCAAAATCTAATGAGGGAGGGCGGTAAAAAAAAAACATTCAGGAAAAAAAAAACATTGAACCTATTTTTGGAAAAGTTAATGAGGGCAACGAAATAAAACGAGAACCCTGCGGTTCTGTGCTTTACATAACGTGTTTTGTAATTTTGTGTATAAACAGTGTATGGAACTCTAGCAACCGGAGGTTGCTGAGAGCGAGATAATTAGGATCTCATGTTAGTCTTTTTTAGTCCACCAATTACATTCTGTAGTAAAGATGTCTGGATGAAAAGGAGGACTGGAACCTGGAAAGTGTTAATTAAATTAATTTGACCTTGGAATTCCAAGGGTGGCCTAAAGAAAAAGTTATAGCCAAATTTTGAGACAGATGGCAAAATTTGTAGCCAAATTTAGTGAACAGTAGCCATAAAAAGTAACAGACAAAACGACATTTTAAAACCACATTTTTAACTTTATTTTTATTGTCTGTAGTAATGCATGTGCGAACAAAGTATTACAGGCTGGTTTATCTTAAAAAGTTATGATCATCCTAACTTTTTTTTCAGCGTCCCCAATCAGGGCTGGCTGCCGCTTCCCAGCAAACACAAAACATTTGTATAACATTTGTACAATGTTGGACCAATGTCAAAGACGTTGGGCCAACGTTGTACAAATGTTATACAAATGGTCTGTGTTTGCTGGGCAGCGTATGCACGTGGCTGTGAATGTGGTCGGCGCATAACGTTGGGACATTGTTGTTCTAATGCTGCACCACCGTTGACAATGGTGACCTACATTAGCCCGGCATCGGTTTGACGTCTCCTCTAGGCCTACTGGCTGTGGAGGCTGAGTGAACCCTGCTGAAATTAAGATAAAGGCATTCGAAGCTTGTATGAAGGCTGCTTTTAGCCTTTCCAAATTCTTCATTAGTATTTAGTATAATACTCATCGCAAGATGTCTGGTTGGTAAGGGAGGCAAGGAACCTGGCACAGAAGCATTTCAAAATTTAATTAGTTTAGATGCGCCCTCGGGAACAGAGGGTCGCGGTGGTCAAAATGAGGTGTTGAATGAGCTAGTAGCTACCCTAGGCCTATATCTCGAGTCTTATCTCTTGAAATCTGAATGAAAAGGTCTGATAAAGTTGTGATTTGGCAGATCCTTTAAATGAACATTTGAGATATTTCTCTTTTTAAACCTATGTCTCTCGAACACATTGAAATTCAATTAGTGTGTTTAACATACTTAAAATTGCGCTTTGCGCTTGGCTGTCCAACATGTGACCTGTTTACTCTACACTCGATGAGTGGACAATACAGTGCATGCTGCGTCGCTACTTTTTAGAATGTGAATTTTGGGTTGAGTTTCCAAAACATGGTCCAATTACACTTGAGACACTTGAGACACTATGACTTATATTGCGGTGCGACAATGTCACCCCGTGTGCATATTGGTGCCATGTGGACAGTAGAGCCACCATGCTTCGTTGCTCATTAAATTTTGGATCAAATGTGATCAATATACCTCGTGTTGTTTGCCTGACTGTCTGTGTGCCGTTGCGTACTCCAGCATATATACCCAGAGAAAAAAGTTATGTAATTTTGATTGAATTTGAGTGGAATGGTCTAAAAGTGTCTGAAGTTATTTATTTGAAAAGTTCCTAGACGCTTACAGCATCTCATCTTAATTTGTGAAATTAAGAAAGTTTGCTTGTTCTTAATTGGTCTCTTTTCAGGGCCACCAGGGGCTTTAAACCCTTCCAGGATTCATTGTGGTGTTTGAATCCTGTCTGTTATTTTGTTTTGTTGTTTTAATGGTTTGTGAATTGTGTATTTAGGTGTATGCGTGTTTTCTTGGTGTTTTGTGTGTTTTTGTTTGTTGGTGAAAGTCATTAATCTGTTATTTATAAGTGTTGATGTGAATGCGTGACATGGTTTGTGAATTGTCACTCACTGACCAACGCGGGTCATGACACGTAGGTGAGTGACAACTGGCCAACGCTAGAAGTGTTGGGCCGGCAACGCTGTTATCACACTCTCGAGTACTGTCCGTGCCGCTAGCGTCACGCCAATGCCGGTTCAGCGCTGTTAGCGCTGGAGTGACATTGGCACAGCGGTGGGTACACTGTGACAACTTTTCTGTTTCTGACACTCTCACTTGCTGCCAGCGTTGTCTCAATGTCGCCCAAAGCTGTTGGCGCTGGACCGACACTGACATAACTCTAGCCGCATTCACACAGCAGTCTCAATTTTGATTGAAAATTCCCGCATATTCTGATAATAATTTGTCCAGATGTGTGTTATGCCCTCTCTGAAGTCTTGAAAAGTTCTAGAAGCTTACAGCGTCTCATCTTAATTTGTGAAATTAAGAAAGTGACCGGCTGACAATTCTATTTATAGCACTGCCAACACACACACATAATATGACCACTGACCGCTTGACTGAGCGGGATAGCAAGTCTAATTCCCGCATACATAGGATATTGAGCTGATGTTGGTTTAATGTTGCACCAGGCTCTACGACGCTGGCCCAACATTAAACCAACTTTAGGTCAGCATTTCCGGTTCACTGACACCAGTGATCACAAGTAGAGTGTAACATTTGCCAAGTTCTGTTTCACTGCTGCTCGATGTCGCCGGCATTGGCCTCACTCAGTGACAGTGTTCAGCTATAGCAGACACAGTGCACGTGTTTGGTTGTAATGTTGCCACTGTGTCTGCGTAATGGTATTTGTCCAATGTCGGCCCAACACTAAAAGCGTTGGGCCAACATTGGCCCCCCACCGCCCCGATGTTGTGCTCCCCCCAGTGCTCAGACCTGACCAGCACGTGTACATGTGTGGGCACTCTACTCTACAAGGAACAGCCAGTGAGCATTGTGTACATTCTATACAGATACCAGTGAACTGCGCTCGTTATACATGTATAGGTCCTAGTACTGTACTCACCACTCTACTAATCTGAGCTTGTTTTGGAGTCACTTTTTTATCCAAACTATGGTAGTCTCGCACTTCTCATGAACAATTAATGTTCAGACTGGGTAGGGGAACATTAATCACTTAATATAGAGTGCCTGAGCAGACTAGTTTCAGAGAAGAAATTCAAAACGTCACAGCGACCATTCCAGCTCGCATCCACAACAATTGCTGTACTAGTAAAGCAAAAAAACATTTGACAAATTTCTAGAAAAGTTAATGAGGGTGAAGAAATAAAAAAAACTTTTGATCTATTTGACAAAAAGTTAATGAGGGCGATGAAAAAACAAGCAAAAAAAACATAGCTGGAAAAATGTTTTTATCTCTTGAAATAAACTTGTGTTTTTTTCTGAATGATTTTTTTATCTCCCGAAATAAACTGTTTTTTCTCAGAAATCGGTAACAATCCAATGCGCGCGCTGGGCAGAAAAAAAACACCTGTGTTTTTTTAGTAATGCACTGCTTAAATCTAATGCGCGTGCTCATCTAAAACAGAGAAAAAAACATAGTGGCCTTAGCGTAATTTTAATTTGAACTACATGGTAATTATTTGGAAATAAAAGGTGATCTCTGGTGCATTCAATAGGCATTTTAGAGGGTGTTATCGTGTATTATATTGCTTTTCTCAGAGTTGATTTTTTTCACAAGAGAACCCAATCCATAACTGTATGCACCTTAGCTTAATTTTAATTTGAAATACATGTACTAGTACTTAGTGGCACTGAACTGAATGTAGGGGTCGATTTTAGGCATTTAAAGTGAACAGCAATTTTTAAAACAGAACCGTTGGTTTGACCAGTGCAGCAATTTGCACAGTTTAGAGGCAGGGCCATGGTTATGGGTCAATATGGATTGGTTCGTGGTTGGCTTATTTCTCATTCTATCTTTCTGAAATTTTAGATAGTGGGCAACCGGTATTAGCAGAAGGACTATACACAAATTTTAAGCAACAGTGATGAATAAACGGCCGAGATATTGCGATCGACAAAGGGACGCCCGTTGCGCCATCAGCGTAATTTGCATTTAAATTGGCATTTAATGGGCTATTTTAATCGGATCATGGTTAGCTCATTTTATTTTTCCGCAAACTCAAATAGTGGGCAGTCTATATCATGTATATTAGTCGAATGGTTCTATGCATTTTCAGCTCAATTAAATAAACGGCTGAGAAATCGTGATTGACAATGAGACATCCGTTGCACAGACATCGTAATTTTTGATTGGCCAATTGGCATTTAATCGGCTATTTTAATGGGGTCGTAGTTAGCTCATTTCTCATTCTCTCTTCCTAAAAACTTAGATGGTGCGAAATAGATATTAGTAGAAGGACTTCACAAATGCTCAGCGAAATTAACAATAAAAGGCAGAGATATCGCGACGTACATACCATGCATACCGACGCCTGGTGCGCCAACATCATAATTTTTCGGTTTTCTGTCTCATAACGGCAGCAGCCAAAATTTTCGCCAGTAGTAATATCTTATCGCCAAATCTAGTCTTTCATCATCAATGGCAAACTGGTAGGGTGAGCCTACACTTCCCACCCTAGACACTGCTCCTTCGCATGTTAGAATTTGCAGATGGTTGACGTCGTATGTCCCCCGCTCTCAATTTCAAGTATTGTAGTAAGCTTGTGATTGGCCGGCTGTCTTGCTAAAAGTACCCTGATTGGCTGGCGAGAATATTATGGCGGGGGAGGGGTTGGTGTAGACAGACACCTGTGTGGAGCCCAGCAAACGCGAGGATTTGACCCAATACTGTTTCAATATTTGCCCACCGCCAACGGCGCTGGACCAACATTGAAACAACATTGGGTCAAATCTTTGTGTTTGCTGAGAGAGCTGTCTGCATTTTGATACACGCGTACCGTCTGTGTCTGGTTGGAACAGGCTGCACAGTGCTCTGTTTAGGGCGAGCCCTGCAATGCACAACTTGACTGTGAGCTTGTCATGGCTGCAGATTTCAGAAATATAATATAGTGCAGGCCTAGATGGAATGTACATGTAGGCCCTACGCTGGCAGCATGGCCTATGACAAAGTCGTACCGATACTGGTTGTAACATCCAGTACTAGTAGTTTGTTTGTTTGTATTTTACACACCTCCCTGTAACCATGGTAACCTCAGGGGGTAATTTAATTACCCCCAGGGCATTTATTAGAATATCCCAAGGCATTTATTAAAATAAATACAGCAAGTTACAGGAGTTTGCGTAGTCACATGACTTCAATAATACATGTTATGATTTTTAAGCCATTTTTCGGTAATTTCCATCAGTAAAAGCCGAAATGAAACAGAATCCAGTATTGGCCGAAAAAAAGGGGTTTTTTAATGGAAAATCACTGGTTCTTTATAATAACCCAGAACAAATTCTTTATGTTTTAGATCTGAGTCCATGTATAAAAAATAATTACAGGATAATATTGCATACATGTGATAAACAGGTAAGGGTTCAGCTGTTTTTAAATGACCGCCCATTTAAAAACGACCATGCGATTATCATCACTCGCAGCGCACTTCCGGCGACTGTTTATAAACACACGAGCTTTTATTAACGGTCGCCCTCGTTCACTTGTATACTGCCGTGCAAAGCCAAAAGGCACTATAAGCTTACTGGTAAGTAAGTGAATACTGCCTTTTGGCTTTTCATGGCAGAATAGCAAAAGGACCAGCCCCATAAAACCACCAGTTACAGTGCTTAACTTCATATGAATTTGCAATATGAGGTAGCAGTTTAGTTGACTATATAATAATCTACATTTTAGTCATTTTTGTAAGTTAAATTTCCACAGAACTAAACTAGGAAGTGGATAAAAGACAGAGCTCCCGGATTGTATATAGGTTTTGTGCACTAAATCGTGTATACAAAAAAGATGCCACATAGAGTATACAAATGCCGCATACAATTTGACCATCACTATATCCACCACCTCATGGTATTAGCAGAGTGTACCCCCAACGTATACATTTTTTAGCAATGACACTTTAAGGACGTGGGGGTCAGTGGTCAGAAAATCTACTTTTCACGATTTTTACCAATTAAAGCATCATATTTCACAGATTCTGCTTCTCAATTTCATTACTAAGTAGTGATGTGTTGTGTCAATTTATACCAAATCTGGTATAATTAAGAGAAAATAGCTGATTTTATGGAATATAATGTACAGTTAACCAGTCATATAACTGGCTGACCGTTTATAAATGCCCGGGTGTTTATAAACACTTGCCGGAAGTGCGTTGCGAATGTTTATAAATGCACAGTGGTTTTTAAATGGACGGCCATTCAAAAACGGCTGGACCCGGACCTGACAAACATACCATTAATTACCTTTTGTGTAATCACCTGAGTTTTAAAGGCATGTCTTATGATATTTTGAAAGTGACTTTTTAAAATATCAAAACTATATCAAAATGAAAACAAATCACATTTTTAGGTTGCTGAACAATGTGAAGAATACATATGGAACCAGCATGATTCCACAGCTCAGTCAGTTGACATAGCTTTGTATTATGAGTCTCTTTGTCCTGGATGTCATCAATTCATTCTAGAACAACTGTGGCCTGTTTATTCATCTGTGGGTAGCATCATGAACATAACCTTGATTCCTTATGGAAATGCTCAGGTAAGATCATTCTTAGATATTTTAATATACCAGTATTATCCATATACATCACTGTTTTTTATAGATATTATTAAATACGGAGAGACCTTGAATTCCTGTCTACCAAACTTTTGTGATGTGAAATGTATTTGTTATGGTTTTTGATACCAGTATATTCATATTTCGCCGACTCATTTCTATCATTCCAATGTATCTAAATAAAACTTTCTTTTTATATATTGTCTAATCATTTTATATATCGTATCATGTGTGTACTGGCTATCCACCGTTAGTTAGTTCCCACATGGCCAAATGACCGCCCGTCCATGAAGTACACAAAAAACAACGGATTTAGACAGGATACGGCATTAGAAATTCAAACACAAAAAAATGTCCTGTTGCAATTTCGGACTTCTAAAATGTAGATACCTCGCATTCGTTATACATGTATACCCCGCACCAGAAACTTCCAGGGAGTAAAAAGTAGCGGGTTATTCACTGAAAAGTACAGTATGATTGACTTTGCATGCAATAATTAAAAAAAAAAAAGAACAAATATACCAGAAGATTTTATTTATGAAATTACCAGATTTAAAGAAACCAGATGTGCTTTGGTCCCAATGCTGTTTGGAATTGGATGGATGTTTGATTGAAAAATCTAGGGGTGGATTCAGAATATTACAAATGGGAATTTATGTCAAATAATTAATTTTGAGGGATTTTTAGACAATTTAGTTTCCAAAAAAGGGGTCACGCCCCCCCCCCCCCCTCCCTCTGGATCATTCACAGTTATTTGCCAGACTCGGTATTCTTTGGAATGGATGATTAATGAACATCAAAGTCTCTTTAGTAGGGAATCCACATAGCAAAAAGCCTTCAAAAATGGGTTTGACCTGACGTCACCTGCTATACTTTTTATTTGTCTTTTTTATGTTTCGTTATACCGTTGGGTCACATAATTGACTGGTCTGCTTTGCCGCAAATATTGCGAGTTGGAGCTGTGGCCATTTTTGTGGACATACCCGTAAATTTTTACCGCTAAATTTGAAAAATGTTTTTTTTCTTTTCAAAGTGACTGTGGATGATTTGGGCTGCAAATATATGGTTTTCATATCGCAAAGCACAAGTCATGACACGATTAAATGTGTTAGTATATCTACAGAAGCTTTCTAAATGATTTAGAGCTATATCACCTGTAAAAATCACCTCATTTTTGCGAATTCTTGTGTTATTCAGTTGTTGAAATAAATTTATTGTAACAGAACTGCTGATATTTTTTATATAGACCTACTTTGTTTTCCTTTTAAGTTGTAGAGGTTATATTTATCATTCTCCGAAAGGAGGAGTTGACCTCATAATAAATTGCATCATGTTGTTTTAACTAGTAGGCCTAGGGCCTATAAAGTCAACGTGCCTGCATTCTGACAGTAGCAGTGGTAGATTCCAGTGTTTCAATGCTGCTGTCAGGATGCGTGCTTGCATGATGGTAAAAACAATTGCTAATTATGACAAAGAGACTAGGAGCAAGACGACTGTAACGTAATGACTCTCTACGACAGGAATGACTTTGAAGGAAATTTGGATGCGCTCCGAGCCCATCTCTATGGTAACATTAGATGAGTCATGCATCCATTGTTTTTTGCATACCGGTACAAGTATAATATCTTTTTCCCTAGTCAGCTCTGTTATGTAATTTAGTTCAAGTCCAGTTTTACTTGGCTTGAGATTTATTACTAGATTGTAACTGGTGAAGGTGGCAGTGGTGAATGTTAGCATAGTATTACTATACTGTTTATGATTTAAGGATTATACATATGACAATACAAATATTTCGTGTAACTCAGTACATGTCACTTTAATCAGTATATTGTTATTTTGCATATGTATATTTCTTGTCAGCTCTATTATGTAATTTAGTTCAAGTCTAGTTTTACTTGGTTCGATGCAATGGTGTATGTCAGCATAGTACAGACAGGCCTCGGAGATCCGTCCTCCGATGTTCCGTCTTCTTCTACATCCGTCTTGGTTTTGATGGGAACGGATCTGCCCAATGTATTTTTGCTTCTATGTTCCGTCATTCCGATGTCCGCCTCCGTCATCAAATTTCGGGGACGAAAGGGTTAAATCAATGAATAAGTGTCTCGTTGTTCTGTCACGTTGTCCGCCTCAGTCATCAAATCTTGGTGACGAAAGGATTAAATCAATGCATGAAGTAAGCGTCTCATTGTTCTGTCACGGTCAGTCACGCTAATTGTGTGAATGCCACTTGTTTGTATAGTAATTGTGGCATTGCTTATGTCCTTTTCAAAACATTTCCCCAACGCTGGCTAAATGCACCTAACGTGTAAGGGATTAGTGGGGGGCTAATGAGCAAATAAAACCCGGCAAACACATGTTCACGATGTGAGCATTGGATTAATGCTGGGCCACTGCCTTTGACACCGTACCCCCAACAAAGGAGGAGCCGCTCGTTCTACACTTCTTGACGGCAGTAATATGATTCAGCCCAGCAAACATGAGACGTTCACCCAATGCTGGTACAATGTTGGGTCAGTGTCTGAGACTATGGGTTCACATTGTACCAGCATTGGGTGAATGTTTCCTGGGTCAAAGCCAACGTCTCGCACAATGTTTAATTTCGTGTGTATATAGCCGCTAGTTGAGCCGATAAAGATTAATTAATTTAACCTTCAATATGTCTGGTGTAGATATCAGTACCGAAATGTTTGATTTTGTTAACTAAATCTATAGGTATCTAACAATTTTTGTGAACAGATCATAATTATTTATGCCGTCATCTACGTTGAGGACATCAATTTTATAGATTAGACCTATGCTCTAAGCCGTGAATACCTTGTGTTTCGGTTAGCAGGAAGTGTCAACACCTATTTGAGCGTTGAATTGTTTACCATTGTGAAAAGAACAGTATGCAAAGCCCTACAATAACAGGAAGACAATAGTCGCACCGGCAGCATGAAAGTCGGAGCAGTAAGCCACCCACCCGAGTAAAGACATGCACGGTGCTATACACAGTGAAATGTGTTAGATTTGATCACGGCCATCTGTCAACACCTGAGTTGAGTGATATTGCTTGGAATGAACAAATATTATTTTAAAAAATCATGTAATTATATATTTGAAATAATAAAATCACGCAATTGTATATTTGAAATAATAAAATTATATTTGTACCATATTTGTATGTTGTTATTTTGTTCCCACAACCAATACACATACTAATATAATAACATTACAGTATGAATTAGATATATAATATCCTTGGTTCCAACACAGCTTAGAGGAGAGTGGGGGAGCTGCTCCGAAACTCTGCCATATTCGAAGTTCCGTCATATTTCTTGGGAACAGATGATGACGGAAGATCGAGGTCTCTCTGCAGGCCTTCAGATTTGAAAATTGGTGGCGAGTGAAAGAAAGCTCACCTCAAAGTACTGAGGCGAGTGATCGCTCACCATAGTTAAATGCAATAGCTGACTTTTGAAAAAAACTATAATTTTGCAATTAAAAAAAATCTGAGGTGAGCTGTATTTCACTCACCTGACTTTACACTTGTGTGAGTTATGGTGTGCGTGAGCAATCACTCACGCCAAATCTGAAGGCCTTTCTCTGTATATCTTTATATGGATTACATTTATCACCATTAGGTTATAAGGCTTAATAAATCATCGTCAATTGATATTATATATTAGTAGGCTCTAATAGTAATACTTTACCTCAGAACCCGGTATATGAAAATGTATTGTAATATCAAGGATGCCAATTCCGAATTATTATTTAGTTACCTACATCATTTCTTTCTCATAACATTTATTATTAATCACACGCAACAACACAATACAATCAATACATACAATATAATTCAGTGGCAGGTATTCTGAACTGTTCAACCAATTTTGTTCTGACTATCGAATACATGTGCTTGCGAATAAATCTACACACAACATTTACTATCTCCATGCCATTGTTACTTCATTGTAATGCAGTTGATTGTGGCCATTTTAAGTAATCATGTGATGTCACTACTTAGTTCATTTTTATTATGATCATTTTCAAATAATCAGTTAGTTTTGTTTTAAAGTGCCTTTGTTAGTTAGTTCTCTGTTATTATGGCCATGTTTTACTTATCATTTACTGTTGTTGCAAAGTGGAATTTGATTCACATTTACTATGCTGCGCTTTATTTTAAGATCATCAATTGCTGTTTAGCTGTGCCTTTTGTATATACATCATATACATAAATTATACACCATAATATACGCTTTGTTTTATAGTAACTCACTATTGTGTATTTTTAGACACTTGTAGCCTATTGTAAATTAATTTTAGTGTTGAACTATTCATGTAAATGCGAGATCTGCCGTCTGACCCCCGATGATGCCGAACACATAAAATTTAAAGATACTGTTTTCTCAATTATTTAAATACAATGTTTACTGATTGTTCCATGATACTTGGTATATGCATGGAGATAGTAAATGAGGAGTTGCAACTTGAAAATCCAAAGGATGCGGTTTGTATACCCCCAATTCCCCTCCCTCATATGCACAGTGGTTTTCTTTGTCTTAAGTGGTGGGAGTTTTATAATCGCGGCCTTAATGATAATAGTGGTGGGGAGACGCTTTCGACTAGCAAGTCTGTGCTGAATCCAGATTTCAGATGTGACTAACCTGATCTACGTGTTTGACCTGATATATGTATCACGTGATTTAGACATACAAAGCATGGCTGTTGACATGACTAATTGACACCACGTGGGAGAAAATGGCCGCAGCTTCAACTCAGTTTTTGAAGTGGCGAAACCGGTAGATTTTTCGCGATTCTGTTGCATTTTGTTTTATACTCATCTATTACATACAATTATAACTTATAGCGAGCACATATGGTTGAGCTTAGCTGAAATTATAGTAAGATAGATTAATATTTAGACTTGCCGATGATGTTGACAGCTAAACTCAACCGTTGTCTGTCTTTTTACCCTGAGCATATGTTTATACCCACCCCCCTTGGTCAAACCTTCCGGCCCGAATCACGTCTGTCGGTGGTGTATCAATGCTGGCAACATGATATAACTGTTAGCGCCAGTTGTTTTTTTTATAATTAGATTATTGCTGGTATAATAATAATATTAATAACTAGAGGCTATGCATTTAAAATTTTGGGAAGATCGGATGAAAACTCTGGGAGATATGGCGATTTTAAAATGGCGTAATGTATTTTGACTGGGAAAAATGGGACCTTTTACCCCGCATTCCTCAAAATCTGTTGGTCGGATTTGCTATAAAAACAATAGCACTTCTTTCTGATGCCTATCCAATATTGTGGCTAAGTTTGAAGTCTATACGTCAAACACACTGGGAGAAATAGATGCGCAAAATTCGAGTAGTGGAAGAAGATTAAAAATAAAAATAATAATGTAGTTGAAAGTATTTAAGGAAAAGAATAGTTTGGGCGGCTTCGCCCAAACTAATAATGCAGTAACTCGACAATGGTTGGGTGTAGAAAAAAACTAAGCACACTCCTTGGCAGTAGTTTTCCAAGGGCTTTTCAGAAATCATACTGATTTTTCTGTATTTTGATTTTATGACGTCATCATTACGTAATAGCTTCAAACTTGCTCATATAACTCAGTAACGGTTAGAGAAATGAGATTTTCGTAATAGACGTTTACCAGGTACTTTTAGTCAGGCTTCTCAAAAAACAAAGAAAATTGAGGATTGCTCTTTTAGTTTTATCGTTATGACGTCATCACGATATTCTACACTTGGTCTTATATCTATAACAATTAATTTTACACAGTTTGCTTGCAACTTGTTTATTTGCGACATGTCCCCAGGCTTTCAGGAACACTAATCAGATCGAAGGTAAATAATTTATTCGCTGAGTTATGACGTCATGAAGTTCTAATGTATTACCTATGGGAGAAAAGCAACGTCCGGTTACTTGAAAGCTAACAGCGCCAACGCTCCAAAAACTTGTAGGAATTTGAAGGGTGCCCTAGAGCATGTGTATGTAA
Organism: Flabesymbios commensalis; assembly: GCA_964017125.1. Lineage (NCBI taxonomy): Eukaryota > Metazoa > Annelida > Polychaeta > Terebellida > Flabelligeridae > Flabesymbios > Flabesymbios commensalis. Next base: position 97,215,946 of record OZ024902.1, read on the forward strand.
AATATGGAGAGGATCGGTTGAAAACTCTAGGAGATATGAGGTCCTGAAGGTCTAATGTATTAGCTATGAGGAAAAAATGACTTCCGGTGTTTTTGAAGCTAAAGATCTATAAACTTGTAGAGTCTTGAAGGGTTCCCTAGAGGCTATGCATTTAAAATTTTGGGAAGATCGGATGAAAACTCTGGGAGATATGGCGATTTTAAAATGGCGTAATGTATTTTGACTGGGAAAAATGGGACCTTTTACCCCGCATTCCTCAAAATCTGTTGGTCGGATTTGCTATAAAAACAATAGCACTTCTTTCTGATGCCTATCCAATATTGTGGCTAAGTTTGAAGTCTATACGTCAAACACACTGGGAGAAATAGATGCGCAAAATTCGAGTAGTGGAAGAAGATTAAAAATAAAAATAATAATATAGTTGAAAGTATTTAAGGAAAAGAATAGTTTGGGCGGCTTCGCCCAAACTAATAATAATAATAATATTAATTAAAATGATAATAATTAAAATAATAATAATTTCACATTACAATCAGCCTTGCTATTGTATACTAAAACGGGCACAGGATATTTAAAATATGCATCATAACTAAATAAAAAAAATTGAAATAATCACAAGCGCATTCACATCCCGTGATGTTTCTACCTCTATAATTCAACCAAGGTTGTCTCAATATATCGGGTTTGATCATTAAGACAGTAACTGGTAAAGGTTAAAAATCGCCAGTAGTTGTAAGGAATAATACGACAACAATCTTAGTCAGCACGATATACTACCCAATGCTGGTTTAATGTTGGATCTCGCTACAACCGTGACAAATGCTGGATCATGGCTTCCCACCCTCCTCCCCTCTATCATTGTAATGCGATATGTTTGTGACCCAGGCACAGACGCGCTCGGCGAAAGCATTTTGGGCAAGCTGCAACTCCTCCTTTACTATCTCCATGGTATATGGTATTATTAATTATAATTCGTTTTACCCAATCAAAATTTTATATCCACTTTCAATTTACGCGTGTATAATTTCTCTTTATTTTTTGATTGACATGACTATGACGTTGTGTTATGCTAGGAAATTATAATTTTATTTATTTTTTGTTTGTTCATTTATTTAATGCAGTACACAATACCTTATCTGTCTGGTCATGTGACTTGTATTTTGTAGTAAATTAATTTGTTTGTTACATCGTTTGTCTTATTTTAAAACACTAAGAAAAATAAATAAGAGTGTGTACTCCTATGTCTTTGTACATATTAAAATTCAGTGGCATAGTAGGATAATACGTAAATATTACAGACATTGGGCTGACTTTGAACTGTAAATCTTTTTTGTTTTTTTTTGTATTGACCTGGTTACAAAATATGCCTGACCCATATATCGTCCAATATCAGATCATTCGAAACTGGTCTCCAAATACACTAGATCAAACACTACTACAAAAATATGTGTTTTTGTACATTGATTATAATTAATAAAATCAAATAATAGTGAATTTTCAAATAATAAAAAAAATTGTTAAAAAAAATTAGGATACTCTTCAAAAAATTTTTACGCAATATTTTCGGCAAAGCAGACCAGTCAATCTTGTGAGCCCAATAGCCAGACTAATAAAAAAACACAAATGAAAAGTAAAGCAGGCCACGTCGAGTGATCTCAAAATTTGGGTACCTGGATCCCCGACTACCTTGTAATAAAGGTCATCCTCAGAATTTAGTTGTATTTATAAGTCGCAATTACCAAGTCTTCAGCCCTAATTTATTTTTTATACTATAAAGTAGGGTGAGCATTAATTGTAAATTTATTTGTCAAACATTGTTTTCAGCATTTATATTGATGAATTTAATTGGGATGTAAAGTTGTTTTTGCTTCTGAAATATTAAAATATAATATCTTTAATATTATCTACCCATCATGTAAATACACTATTCTAGATTATCAATTTACAAAGTTGACGATGTTCACTATTCACAAAGTTTAACATACAGCATACAATTTGTATTTCAATTAAAACATTTTCAGTCCACTAAATCACAATTAAATATATCTTTGTATGCCAATTACATGTACCGGTACTAAGATTACCTATTGCTCTATTTAATAGAAATATTGCAATTTAAACATGTGTAAATAAATTATGAATCTACTTTATTACATGTATACAGGAAAAGAGAAATGGCAGTCAATGGGGATTTACATGCCAGCATGGCCCAGATGAATGTGTCGGAAATCTCATACAGGTGGCATGCCTTTAATATAATTTGGCTTATATTGTTGAATGACAGATCATATTTAAAAAGAAATTGTTATTGATTTTATTGAAATTAATGTACATTTATCACTTCTAATAATTATGAGAATGATGTTATGATATATGGATCCAATATAATATGTGATGCATTTTTGTTATTAACCCTTTAACCGTCGGTACCGATTATATTTGTTTTTAACATTTTTTATTAGCACATTCAATACCGGCTTTTTGACATGTGAAAGATAAAACGTGACATTGAACAACAACAATTCAAAATCGTTGATCTTCATTTTGTCAAACCTGAACAATTTTCACTCACTTGAAGGTGTGGATCGCGTCAGCGAGACACAACTTCAAGTGAGTGAAAATTCCAATTAAATAACTTGGAAGTTAAAGGGTTGATCAAGTAACCTCATGAAAATTATAACCATTTCCATGTAAAGCTTGTAATGTACACACTTAAGGCTAATGAGGCTGTTGAATATAAATACATCATGTATATGTTCTGTTTCACTTTCAGACATGTGCCATACATACAACCAAATTAGTAGAAACTTATTTCCCTTTCATACACTGCATGGTCAAATCTGAGGATACCCCGGAGAAGAGTGGACCACAGGTATGATTTACATCATTAATTCAACAAAGTTTACATGGGAAATGGCCACAACTAGAAAATTAAGTAATGCGACACAGTTAAAATATTTTTGTGCTCACAATTTCACATCACATTTATGAATCTGTTATTAAAGTTCACAGTTTTAATCTATGCTCCCTGTTTGCAGATATGTTCTGAATGTCTGTATATTGACATTCTCAGTTTACCCCTTGGGCTCATTACTTTACAAATCTTTGAACATTAGTTTTACTACTGGTAGTATAATTTGTGCTCAGTGCTTTTAGAGTGACAAGTATGTCACTATCACTTTGCATACTGAGTATGATTGTATTTATCCAATGATCACTACCTGACTACTTTAAATTTATATGCATTGCATACATACATATAGTTGTAAGTTATAGGCTGTGACCTTGCAATTTATTTTGTGAACAGGGATTTACAAGAGCTGTAAGAATGGTTTGAATTTTTTAACAGATTTAAAATCCAGTCAATCTGGGAGCAAAATTTGGTCAATCTCACAGATATTGCTATAGCAGTACATGTATATAGTAATGAAATTGGTAGGGCCTACTATATTTTTGGGGTTGTTAAGTGTTTACATTTCTTATTTTCAGTGTGCTAAGTCACTTGGAATTAACTATGATTTAATAAAAAATTGCATGGCTGGAGAGCTAGGAAATAATCTTGAACATAATATGGCAGTGAAAACTGGAAGACTTCAGCCACCACATCAATATGTTCCGTGGGTGACACTTTTTGGGGTAAGATTACATTAGTTTCAATGTGATTTTTTTTAAGTGTATAATGTTTAGTGTTTATTCATACCGTTAATCAGTACCAACAGCAAACTTTCTAAAGAAAATGACCAGGACACGTCTATCTAGAACTTAACATATCTTATTACACACACCCATACCACTAAATGCTTGTGATTAGGTCAAGCGAGAAAATAAAACCAGGTAATAAATATTTAACTTTTGTCCTTAAAAATGCCTTGATATGGATACACTATAGCGTACTCTGTTAAAATAAACATGGGAACAGGTATGAGGATCCACTATATTTCCACTAGGTAATTGGAATATACATTGTGCTTATTTGCGGGAAAATAGTTTAAAGGGATTGGTGCAGGTATACAACATTTACAAGGGTGTAAATTGTGGCGACTCCAATGGCTGTCACATTACTGGTATCAGAAATAGATAAGAGAAACTCTGTTATCTATTTTTGCTGGTAAGTATGTTTTAAATATATTTCAAAGTACCTTGTCTTTTGTTACATGGGGTTGTAAAATGTTTTAACCCTTTCAGCATGGGAATAGACTTTGACGCCACAATCTGTGCCAAATGTCAATCTCCGCACTGAAAGTTTAAAAAAATTAATAAATTGCTGTAGGCCTTTAACCCTTATCCTGCTCAGTTAATTTATTTAATTTTTTGCGATCCACAACCTCAAGTGGTTGAAAATTACCCATATTTGTTTAATTTGAGATCAAACATTTACAAATCTTGATGTTTATACAGTCATGTATTTCCAATAACAGTGAGTTAATTAACTGATAAAACAAGATTAAAACGACTATTTCGTGAAAAGCAGGAAAAGGGTTAATACAAATGAAGCAGAAACATACAGAACTGTGAAGTTTTCAAAGTGAATAACCTTTGTTTTCCATAGTAATAATCAATACAGTAGATGCTCAACTTCCGGTCAGATCACCAATGCAGTCAGATCGTCATTATGGTCGATTTTTTTCGGCCCGAATTCGTTCTCAGTCAAAGCCATATCAAAGGTGATCACTAATGCGGTCAGACCACCATTCCGGACTACGGTCAAATTTGTGTGGCAAAATGGCAAGTTCACTCTCGTCATTGAGGTCAAATGAGTATTTTCAATATACGTTATGACCATTTTGAGAGGGGTTTTTATATTGAAAAACTGTCACCTATGGTTCCACACATGTACAATGCGTACATTACAAAACATGGCAACTAACTTTATTATCATTAATTGGTGACGATAACATCAAATCACAGATTACTATATGAAAATAAAATTAAATGTTCTACATTGAAAAATACAATTGATCAGTTAGTTATATGGAAGTTTAAGGGTTAATTGTTTGTTGATAAAGCGTCCCTCTACTTCTAGACATACACTGTCTGCGTGCTGTAGTAACATTTTTTATTTTATGCGTATATTAGCTGGCATCGTCAATAAGCATAATTAAACAAGGTAACTAATGCAAGCACAATACAATTTAAAAAAATAAATGTATGACAAGGTGGTATTAACCGACAAATAATGCAATAATGATTTTTAAAAATATGTTATTTAAAAAAATTATCTGCGTTAGTTATATCATAGATTTACCATATGTGGTTAATCTATGGTTATATAGAAGTATAACTGTTTAAGGGTCAATTGTTTGTTGATAAAGCGTCCCGCTACTGCTGGCCATACACTGTCTGCGTGCTGCAGTTTCTATTTTATTTCAAGCGTTAATTATCTGGTATCGTCAATAAGCATAATTAAACATGTTAGATAATACAAGCACAACACAATTTTAAAAATAAATTTATCACCAGGTGGTATTACCCGACAAATAGAGTAGAACCTGCTGTGAGCAGCCACTCTTATGAGCAGCCAAACTCTTATGGGAGGCCACTTGGCCATTCCCCAAAATTTCATTTGCTATACAAATGAACCTCCTATGAGCAGGTTCTACTGTAATGCAATGGTGATTATTTAAAAAATTATATGTTATTTTAGAAAGCTGACTGCGTTAGATAAAGCGTCTCGCTACAGCAAATGGTGTTCATATAGTGCTGAGGTAATGATGGACCATTATCGCAGAAGATTGGCCAAGATTCAACCAGTGTTGGTTCAACTGCCCGTGATAATAAAGACCGTCTTAAATAAAAATCAAAGACGTGGGAATGTCGTAATTATGCAACTCAAAACTTTGTATTTAAGATAGAGTCTACATAGATTTTACAATTCACTAAATTTTAAGTTTTTTTTAAAGTTTTATTACACATAAAGGACGTATATTTTTTTTATATCGGGACTAAGAGGGTTATTCAATGATCCGGTAAGTCTGCGTTCGCCCCTATCGCAACCCGTCGGCAGTGAAAGGACACATATTGACATCTAACTCCAGTAAAAACACTTTAACCCTTTGAGCCCTCACGATGCATTAAAGCATCATTTTACATCGCTGAAAACAGACTTAATTTTCCTACAACTAGGGGTTTTAGAATGAAAATTTTCCATGAAACTAGTTTACCAATACATGGCAATTTTCTTCAATTTCCCACCCACTTCAAGTCATCTTCATCAACTACACTCGAGAATTGCGATTGCAATTCGCGGCTTGTAGTGGATGAAGATGACAATGGTAAATTCAGGCATGAAAGGGTTAAACAATGCGAATAAGTAGACCATAGTAGGGCTGGTTTTTCTATCGGAACACTTCTTTGAACTTGCATTCCCATTTACCGTTAATTATTAGGCCAAAAAAATATATGTTTGTTTCCGATTTGTTGTAATTTTAACCAGTGGGTAGGTAGGAAAATTATTTTATTTTTCATTTTATTTTTTGTTACTTCAACCAATCGGTAGGTAAGAATTATTTTTTATTTTATTTGGCGCTAAATTCATTTCTATGCATGTCTTATCTGTACATTACGTAACAATTTTTTGTTTTTTGAACGCTTTTTGACCCCCCCCTCTCTCCTTTTCGTAACTTTTTTTTAGTTACTTCGACTACAGCCAGTAACTCATCCCTTAACCATGTTAACTTATAGATTTACTAAAAAAAAGTATTTAAAAAAAAAAAAAAAAAAAAATTAATTTTAAATCCTTAAATTTGGGTCGCACATGTTTTGATAGGTCTGTCGGAAATCGGGAACAAACAATATTTTCTTTTAGGCCTCAGCTCTATAACCTGGAGTAAATTTTAAATCCACGTAAATGACATCTAAACTCGGAGTAGCTACTCCAGCAGGGTGACAAATAAACATTGGGAAGCCATGAACAGGGCTCACGGGCCGCTATAAGAATACGTTTGTCAAAATGAGAGATCATTCAATCATCAATTTTTATGTTGCATATAACAACACTTTAATCATGTCTGCATGTAAGCGTACAGAACTTTCCCTAAGGGATAAAGTGAGACTTATCAAAGCTAGTGCCGGCAAATCTCATTGTCAACTATAGCTGTTGAGTCTGCAGATGATGAGGATACATGTGACAGTCTGTCAATGATTAAGAAATACTCATTTCATGAGAATATGGTAGCGGTTTCTGTCCGCAAAGACTTTACAGCAGGCCTTTGCCTAGATGACATTCTACATGTTCTATGCTCAATATTGAGGATAAATTACAAAACTCTCATGTGCAAATAAAATCCACCGGTCAACCATCCTCCATCAATTCTTATTTCAAGCTGTTCTGTGACATTCATTTTCACCTTCATTTTGAAAAAAAAATATTTTTTATTAAGATACTTTTTTTATTCAATTGTGCATAATTATATATTCAGTTTTAACTTTGCACTGAATAAAAACACTGCTTTTCTGAACAGCTGCAACAAACTGTGAACATATTTACTATTGTTATTTTTCATTTAATTATTTTGGGCATATATATACATAATTGACTCGATATCAATGGTATTTATTGCCCGATCACTAATGTGGTCGAACCGCCATTGTGGTAAAACAATTCTAGCCCGTACTTGACCGCATTGGCGGTAGTCTGCTGTACTTGTATATATTTCAGCACTGTGAGGGTTAACGTTGTACCAATTTAGGTAGCTGTGTTCTGTATTTTGTTTAGAAACACACAGATGAAATTCAAGAACAAGCACAAGCTAATCTTCTGAAACTTGTCTGTGACTCATACAAGGTATTTCTCCAGCCTGTATTGTATTACTTATTACATCATAGCATAAATTAATTTATATTTTCTCTTTCACTTTTTTAGTGCTTTACTCTATTTAACCCGTATATATACAGTTTCACGCATGTTCCAAGCAAAAGAAAATGCAGCTGAAAGTGATGCAATTGTTTGTAATAAACATAATAAATGCTCAATTCATCAAATAACTCAATTTGCGATATGACTATTCTCATAAATAAACATTTTTTCATCATTTGGAGTTGTGTTAGCAATTCCAGCTGTGAATAAAAGAAAAATAGGGTCTCTTTATATTCAGATCTTCAAGTGGTGGATCCATAGATTTTTTGGTAAATTTTAGCCAATTTGGGGGACTTTTGTATATGGCGAAAATAGGGGTGGGGGGTGCCTGCTGCCCCCACCCCTGGATCTGCCACTGTCTTCTATGTTACAAAGTCCAGACCTTGGCTTTAGATACCAAGATGATTTAATGCCAGGGAAAGTGTCATATTTAGTTTTATATCCATCAATTTGTGAGTTACTTTTATAAATCCTAATTTTTTTCAGTTTTGTACAGGAAGTAGATATATGTCTATTATTTTTCACCCCTTAGGAATGACTTAGCACTGCACTGATTTTCTAGGGGAGCTTTTTCATCTGAGTTCATTCCATGACATCCATCTATTTGTGACTCGCGTCTCTGTCATACTTATTAAATACAGCAAGAATTATTATACAGTTATTGATCAATACTCTTTCAAACTGTTTTATCACAATAAAAACATAAACTGTAATTTGTCAATATATCAATCAAAGCACCATTTATTATTACAGGGTCTATTGAAATCCCTTGAACCTGGCAATTGCATTAGTTAGTACATTTGTATTTTGATTGACCTGCAACTGGTGTTGCTACTGTAATTTGACAATTTTTAAGTAACTCTTCAGTTCCCCTCTTACCATGCTTACTAATTATACATAATTTTTATTACAATGTCAACAATTATAGTCTAATAGACTTGTAAACAGGTTGTAGCTTCATTCCAAGATGTCATATTTGAATAGTTTCAAGCTCCTAACCCTTATCCTGCAATATTAATTTATTTATATTTTCAGGCAATTGAGGTTGTGTCGCCCTCAAGTTGTTGAAAATTACTCATATTTGTTTACTTTGAGACCAAACATTTACAAATCTTGGATGTTTAGATGCTCATTTCATTCCCAATAAAAGTGATTTAATCGGCTGATGAGACGGATGAAAAACAACTATTGTCGCGATTAGCAGACAAAGGGTTGATTGAACATTTCTTTTGACAGCTATAAAACATATCAATTTAATGCCAGTAAGGTAAATAATCAAACTAAGCAGTAGTTTAGATAACCCTTTTGGTTTTATATTCTTCTGACAGGCTGCCCGCTCTTGTGATCTATTTGCCCATACATGTATTTAACCAATCAATTAGAATTAAACCATGCTGCTAGTAATTGAACAACATCTATGTTGTCCATGAGTTTGTCTCAACATCTAGTATTATTTTCTTTGTTTTACATATGTTCCGTGACTTTCAATTATGTAGATGTATTAAGTAGGTATAATACACATCTTATGTCATACTTTTTAAACACAGTCTTTGTATTTTATAGGGTAAGAAACCCAGTGGATGTGATGGAGGCATATCAGCAGTATGTGTGAACTAATCAAGCTACAGACATGAGATTGAGATTATCATTTGTACATATTGATATTAAATCTGTGATATTTAAGAATGCAATTTAATCTAGATGATGTGATCGTGACCGACAAAAGGTATCTCAACTACATATTCCAGGTTTGTGACTATGTATAACCCATATTTACGATAAAAAAAATATCCACTTGATCAAAATAACTTGGTTTCAATTGATCTTATGTTAACTATATATTATTCAAAGATATGAGCATTGTGATTCCTGGCTTTTACTGATCCTGATGTTGTTTAGCCCTTGAAACACTGAATTATTTTTGTATAAACCATGCAGATCAAAGCGGTTTTTTTAATTTGAAATTGCCATAAATGTATTGGTTAGCTTTTACGCTTTATTTAAATACCTATGTTTTGGGTCTAGGGCGCAGTATAGTTTCTTATACAGTGCAGGCATGCAGGGACCGGTTTTATACATCAGAATCTGACGTCTACAGACATCAGATTCTGATGTATAAAGACAGTCCCAGCGCTGAAAGGTTGATAGTACATGTGTACACATTGTACATTAGAAACACTTTTATAAGCACTATGCGGTTGATTAAATATAACTTTTTCAATAGTAACCATTAAAGTGCTTATCACATCTATAGCTGTTTAAACATGTTCAAACGAGAAATTTGAAAGAGCAATGAGCATAGAACTTGCTCAGATTGGCTTATGTTTTGATTCATATTGTACACATGCAAGTAGTTTTTCCCTCTGGAAGTGGATGGAAATTTAAAGCCAGCTGTTTATTATTAATGTGGAATACTCCACATTAAAGCAACTTGCAGTGTTGATTTTATTGGGAACCACACCTGCATTTTATAAACTTACATTCTACTTTTCTATATCATCTCTTTCCACACCTGTCTATGTGACCCGACAGCCTGTAAAACATTGCATTGTTTGTCTAGTGATTACTAGTCTGGGACTATGGTTTCAATGATTTAAAAGTGGTGTGTTAAATGCTATGGGAATCAGCAACTTATGTTGTGAATGAAGAAATAATTTAATGTCTTCAGTACAATTTGGGCTTGTTTCACCAAGATTGCACTTATCTTATCTTTAACTTTTTCATATTCGCATCCAAAAAAGGGAGGAAATCAGGAGGAAAATAATATAAGCTTTGTTCCAAGATGTTAAGTGAAATTTGAATTTGTAGTTACATGTATTATATCTTTATAATACTGGAACATGTCCAATTGACTAACTTGCACAAACACATATCATGTTTTTTTGATATTGTATTCAAGTTGATGCTATGTAATAAAAATAATGAGATGTAATAATTATATTTTTTTTAAATCAGATATAACATTAACTTGCAGAGTGAAAGGTTTGTAGAATTATATATATTTTTTTCAGTTGAATTATTATTTATGTTACAAGGTTATCATGATTATATTGATGTTTTGTTCAATAAACATAAATTAACACATTGATTTAATCATGTCTAAAGGATTTGATAAAAGTGACATCCTCAAGTTTTCCCTCAATTTTTAATCTTTATATTTTGGCTTTGAGTTTTGTCTGGTTCTTTAAACTTATTATCCTGTACAGGTTTTTGTAAGACACAATTTCTCCCTGAATATTTATCAATTCAACTTGAAATTTTGACACAACATTCGCAGAGTAGTCAGGAGGGGTGCTATGACTTTTCTAAGGCATCCAACATAATCTTCCAAGATTTTCTGGACTACTATGCTGTTCTTTAAAGGCAAAATGCAGTATGTGCTTACTTGTAAAGTGAGCAGATACTGCCTTTTGGCTTGCACGACAGTAGGCCTGTAATTGGGACCAATGTTGGTTCAATGATGTACATGTCGGTTGATTCTCCATTCATTGCTTGAATGAAAACAGGAGGGTGAACGAGAGTTCCCCCATGTGCAGACCGACTCCACCCTTTAGTCTCTAGATTTCATCATAAAAATACATGTATCCAATGTTTCAATTCTGTGCCAGCGTCGCAGACAGTGGCCCAGTATTGAGCCAATATTGTGTATTTGGTATGGATAGTAGAAACCTTTTTAATTTGACTATTAAAATAACAGTTGCAATTCCATTCAAACACAATACGTCGACTCAATGTTGTTTTAATGTTGGGTTAGCGTCGCAGAGAGTGATACAAAACCAAGTCAACAGAGAGACAAGTAAATGTGTGTATTGGGCACTCTCTAAAATTCCAGTTCAAAATGGCCGCCAAAAAACTCCTACGCGAAATTCCAATCAATCTGTCATAGTAAAAATAAAAAAATTAAAATAGCTGCCAAAAAGTCATAAAACTTAGCCCAAATATTATTGTCACTTGAAAAGTCACAATTCCCCTCTAGTTGATTCTGTTTTTGTTTGACAGAAAACAAAAGATAATTTCTTTAAGTTATATAATTAAGCATCCACACACTTTATGTCTATTATCATACACTTTATGTCTATTATCATTATTATTATTATTATTATTACTATTATTATTATTATTATTATTATTATTATTATTAATATTATTATAACAATAGCGCATGTTTTGAGGGTGTTATGGTTATTTGAGTCCCGAGTCGTCAGATTAAAGCTGCATCAGAGTCGTTTGATGCTTGCGCCCAGGCAAGGGCGACAAAATCCTTATTTCTTACCTTCATTTGTATATCCCATAGCCTCATTTGATCTCTCCTAATTTGTTTATTTTTTTAGATGAAACTGTGTAGCCTACGTGTTGATAATTTTCAAAAAATACTTTTAATGTGAAAAAGATTACTTAGGAGAACTGAAAGGTTTGACTAAATAGGCTAATCTCTAAATTACTCACTGATCAAGTTTGAAATAGGTTCAATGCGATTGCGTTTTTACCTGTACTATATGCTCAATGCGATTGTGTATTGGTCAATCACATGCATGGTTGCTTCATACCCTATCAACAGGGTAACTCATGAATAAATGAACAACCCACATCAACCCAACATTGTATCAATCTTGGTTTCAGCGTTTGAAATGCTAAAGAAACATTGACCCGACAATGTTCAGTGCTTCACAAGACGTTCAACATACATGACTGTGTAGCATACATGTCGAATTGTAAAAGTGAAAGTATAATATTGCGGTAAACATGGTCACATTAACTTGAGTTGATTAAAAAAGCTTTAATGTGTGCTTGAAAACTTTGAAATAATTATTATTCCATATATTAGCACCAGTGTATTGCAATGAACTTTTCCAGGATCATGATCGCTGGAGAATATGGGTAATTTGTTTTTTTTTACGATTTTTAAAGTTATGTATTGAGAAGTATGAAAAAAATAGTTCGATTTTTTAAAAAGGGAACCATATGCCTCCGGTTGGACTCTTAGCTATAATAACATCAACTTTGCCTTGAACACTTCTTCGAACACTGATACGGATTGCCGCACCTCGAGATCGGTCCTCAGATGCGTTAGGCGCTATAGAAATCATATAATTGAAACCATTATACGCAGTTGACATACCATTACAGTCTCAATTTCTGTCAAATGCACAGGTCATATCACTTGAAATTTGATGCAAACAAGCTAAAAAATAAAATACACGAAGGTAAAATAACAACAAAGCGGCAAATAAAAAAGATGTGATAAAGGCGGTGAACAATTAAGACTACCTGCATCAGGTGTGCACATTTAATATAAAGAGCAACAGTTACACAAAATCAATGATTACTGACTGAACCATAACACAACAGACTGCTTGCCAACGTCATAGAGTGGATAAAGCCACTTAAAATGAATAACACTTTTTAAGAAATCGTAGGTCTATGAAACAATCAACAAAAATATGAAGTGGAATCAGTGGAAACTATGTCATATCACAGAGTAATGGAAAAATGTAGAGTTAACACAGTGTCTAGAAGGTCTGATTGATATATGTCATCAAACCTGAAGATGCACTCGCTCCAGCTAATGTTAAAGAAATACATTGTAATTTGCAATGATGTAGCCTATTTTCTGCTTCGCTTCTTCCGGTGGTGTCATATTTTGTTCAAAATACATAATCTCAGTGATAATGATTCCAAATAGTGTCTGATATGAAACAACCAATTAACACAAATCTTGTAGCACAGCAGGACTGCTAACCCTTGTCCTGCTGAATTGCTTCAATTGTATTTTTCGTCATTTGAAGCTGGAAATTGCGTTAGCAATTCCAGCTTCAAATGACGAAAAATATTACTATTTATGAAAAATAGACATGTCTAAAATAAATTATTGGATCAACTAAGTATCTACTAAAAACTATTTTATCAAAATTAAAGTGATATTTGTATTGATCTAAAACATCCTTAACCCCGTATATATCCGGGCAGAGCAGGACAAGGGTTAATTATTATGTTTGACACAAGGAAGAGATCCATGTTCACTCTTCTGAGAAACAACAGCAAGTCAAACATCATGAGCTACATCAATTTCTACTGATGAAAGAGGCTCTGTCTAAATATACTTCTGTGCGTTTTAGTCAAGATGGTGTTGTAGAATCACTGTGGGTGGCAATTCAAGTTCAACTAACCCATTCTTTATTTGTATAGCACAGCAATAAGCTATACCCAGTCCCCGAGTACACATATTACCTGCCACCAACATTTCACCTGATAATTATGGTACTGTCCCTGGCGTTGAACTGAAACGAGCAGTAGAAGAAACAAATGATGAAGCAATGCCACTTCTGGATTACAATCACTTTGGGTGTTCCACAAACACAGTCTTGCATTAAAAGAATAGATGATTGTGGTACCAACTTTTTCTTCGTATTGCATCATATAAATCATACAAGTTGAACGTATGAGGCAAGCATTCCCGTCCCAGCTTCTAGCCAAATTATGTATAGATAATATAACTGTATGGGTCATGGAAATTTAAAGCCAGCTGTTTATTATTAATGTGGAATACTCCACATTAAAGCAACTTGCAGTGTTGATTTTATTGGGAACCACACCTGCATTTTATAAACTTACATTCTACTTTTCTATATCATCTCTTTCCACACCTGTCTATGTGACCCGACAGCCTGTAAAACATTGCATTGTTTGTCTAGTGATTACTAGTCTGGGACTATGGTTTCAATGATTTAAAAGTGGTGTGTTAAATGCTATGGGAATCAGCAACTTATGTTGTGAATGAAGAAATAATTTAATGTCTTCAGTACAATTTGGGCTTGTTTCACCAAGATTGCACTTATCTTATTTTTAACTTTTTCATATTCGCATCCAAAAAAGGGAGGAAATCAGGAGGAAAATAATATAAGCTTTGTTCCAAGATGTTAAGTGAAATTTGAATTTGTAGTTACATGTATTATATCTTTATAATACTGGAACATGTCCAATTGACTAACTTGCACAAACACATATCATGTTTTTTTGATATTGTATTCAAGTTGATGCTATGTAATAAAAATAATGAGATGTAATAATTATATTTTTTTTAAATCAGATATAACATTAACTTGCAGAGTGAAAGGTTTGTAGAATTATATATATTTTTTTCAGTTGAATTATTATTTATGTTACAAGGTTATCATGATTATATTGATGTTTTGTTCAATAAACATAAATTAACACATTGATTTAATCATGTCTAAAGGATTTGATAAAAGTGACATCCTCAAGTTTTCCCTCAATTTTTAATCTTTATATTTTGGCTTTGAGTTTTGTCTGGTTCTTTAAACTTATTATCCTGTACAGGTTTTTGTAAGACACAATTTCTCCCTGACTATTTATCAATTCAACTTGAAATTTTGACACAACATTCGCAGAGTAGTCAGGAGGGGTGCTATGACTTTTCTAAGGCATCCAACATAATCGTCCAAGATTTTCTGGACTACTATGCTGTTCTTTAAAGGCAAAATGCAGTATGTGCTTACTTGTAAAGTGAGCAGATACTGCCTTTTGGCTTGCACGACAGTAGGCCTGTAATTGGGACCAATGTTGGTTCAATGATGTACATGTCGGTTGATTCTCCATTCATTGCTTGAATGAAAACAGGAGGGTGAACGAGAGTTCCCCCATGTGCAGACCGACTCCACCCTTTAGTCTCTAGATTTCATCATAATCATCATAAAAATACATGTATCCAATGTTTCAATTCTGTGCCAGCGTCGCAGACAGTGGCCCAGTATTGAGCCAATATTGTGTATTTGGTATGGATAGTAGAAACCTTTTTAATTTGACTATTAAAATAACAGTTGCAATTCCATTCAAACACAATACGTCGACTCAATGTTGTTTTAATGTTGGGTTAGCGTCGCAGAGAGTGATACAAAACCAAGTCAACAGAGAGACAAGTAAATGTGTGTATTGGGCACTCTCTAAAATTCCAGTTCAAAATGGCCGCCAAAAAACTCCTACGCGAAATTCCAATCAATCTGTCATAGTAAAAATAAAAAAATTAAAATAGCTGCCAAAAAGTCATAAAACTTAGCCCAAATATTATTGTCACTTGAAAAGTCACAATTCCCCTCTAGTTGATTCTGTTTTTGTTTGACAGAAAACAAAAGATAATTTCTTTAAGTTATATAATTAAGCATCCACACACTTTATGTCTATTATCATACACTTTATGTCTATTATCATTATTATTATTATTATTATTATTATTACTATTATTATTATTATTATTATTATTATTATTATTATTATTATTATTATTATTAATATTATTATAACAATAGCGCATGTTTTGAGGGTGTTATGGTTATTTGAGTCCCGAGTCGTCAGATTAGAGCTGCATCAGAGTCGTTTGATGCTTGCGCCCAGGCAAGGGCGACAAAATCCTTATTTCTTACCTTCATTTGTATATCCCATAGCCTCATTTGATCTCTCCTAATTTGTTTATTTTTTTAGATGAAGCTGTGTAGCCTACGTGTTGATAATTTTCAAAAAATACTTTTAATGTGAAAAAGATTACTTAGGAGAACTGAAAGGTTTGACTAAATAGGCTAATCTCTAAATTACTCACTGATCAAGTTTGAAATAGGTTCAATGCGATTGCGTTTTTACCTGTACTATATGCTCAATGCGATTGTGTATTGGTCAATCACATGCATGGTTGCTTCATACCCTATCAACAGGGTAACTCATGAATAAATGAACAACCCACATCAACCCAACAGTGTATCAATCTTGGTTTCAACGTTTGAAATGCTAAAGAAACATTGACCCGACAATGTTCAGTGCTTCACAAGACGTTCAACATACATGACTGTGTAGCATACATGTCGAATTGTAAAAGTGAAAGTATAATATTGCGGTAAACATGGTCACATTAACTTGAGTTGATTAAAAAAGCTTTAATGTGTGCTTGAAAACTTTGAAATAATTATTATTCCATATATTAGCACCAGTGTATTGCAATGAACTTTTCCAGGATCATGATCGCTGGAGAATATGGGTAATTTGTTTTTTTTTACGATTTTTAAAGTTATGTATTGAGAAGTATGAAAAAAATAGCTCGAATTTTTAAAAAGGGAACCATATGCCTCCGGTTGGACTCTTAGCTATAATAACATCAACTTTGCCTTGAACACTTCTTCGAACACTGATACGGATTGCCGCACCTCGAGATCGGTCCTCAGATGCGTTAGGCGCTATAGAAATCATATAATTGAAACCATTATACGCAGTTGACATATCATTACAGTCTCAATTTCTGTCAAATGCACAGGTCATATCACTTGAAATTTGATGCAAACAAGCTAAAAAATAAAATACACGAAGGTAAAATAACAACAAAGCGGCAAATAAAAAAGATGTGATAAAGGCGGTGAACAATTAAGACTACCTGCATCAGGTGTGCACATTTAATATAAAGAGCAACAGTTACACAAAATCAATGATTACTGACTGAACCATAACACAACAGACTGCTTGCCAACGTCATAGAGTGGATAAAGCCACTTAAAATGAATAACACTTTTTAAGAAATCGTAGGTCTATGAAACAATCAACAAAAATATGAAGTGGAATCAGTGGAAACTATGTCATATCACAGAGTAATGGAAAAATGTAGAGTTAACACAGTGTCTAGAAGGTCTGATTGATATATGTCATCAAACCTGAAGATGCACTCGCTCCAGCTAATGTTAAAGAAATACATTGTAATTTGCAATGATGTAGCCTATTTTCTGCTTCGCTTCTTCCGGTGGTGTCATATTTTGTTCAAAATACATAATCTCAGTGATAATGATTCCAAATAGTGTCTGATATGAAACAACCAATTAACACAAATCTTGTAGCACAGCAGGACTGCTAACCCTTGTCCTGCTGAATTGCTTCAATTGTATTTTTCGTCATTTGAAGCTGGAAATTGCGTTAGCAATTCCAGCTTCAAATGACGAAAAATATTACTATTTATGAAAAATAGACATGTCTAAAATAAATTATTGGATCAACTAAGCATCTACTAAAAACTATTTTATCAAAATTAAAGTGATATTTGTATTGATCTAAAACATCCTTAACCCCGTATATATCCGGGCATAGCAGGACAAGGGTTAATTATTATGTTTGACACAAGGAAGAGATCCATGTTCACTCTTCTGAGAAACAACAGCAAGTCAAACATCATGAGCTACATCAATTTCTACTGATGAAAGAGGCTCTGTCTAAATATACTTCTGTGCGTTTTAGTCAAGATGGTGTTGTAGAATCACTGTGGGTGGCAATTCAAGTTCAACTAACCCATTCTTTATTTGTATAGCACAGCAATAAGCTATACCCAGTCCCCGAGTACACATATTACCTGCCACCAACATTTCACCTGATAATTATGGTACTGTCCCTGGCGTTGAACTGAAACGAGCAGTAGAAGAAACAAATGATGAAGCAATGCCACTTCTGGATTACAATCACTTTGGGTGTTCCACAAACACAGTCTTGCATTAAAAGAATAGATGATTGTGGTACCAACTTTTTCTTCGTATTGCATCATATAAATCATACAAGTTGAACGTATGAGGCAAGCATTCCCGTCCCAGCTTCTAGCCAAATTATGTATAGATAATATAACTGTATGGGTCATGGAAATTTAAAGCCAGCTGTTTATTATTAATGTGGAATACTCCACATTAAAGCAACTTGCAGTGTTGATTTTATTGGGAACCACACCTGCATTTTATAAACTTACATTCTACTTTTCTATATCATCTCTTTCCACACCTGTCTATGTGACCCGACAGCCTGTAAAACATTGCATTGTTTGTCTAGTGATTACTAGTCTGGGACTATGGTTTCAATGATTTAAAAGTGGTGTGTTAAATGCTATGGGAATCAGCAACTTATGTTGTGAATGAAGAAATAATTTAATGTCTTCAGTACAATTTGGGCTTGTTTCACCAAGATTGCGCTTATCTTATCTTTAACTTTTTCATATTCGCATCCAAAAAAGGGAGGAAATCAGGAGGAAAATAATATAAGCTTTGTCCCAAGATGTTAAGTGAAATTTGAATTTGTAGTTACATGTATTATATCTTTATAATACTGGAACATGTCCAATTGACTAACTTGCACAAACACATATCATGTTTTTTTGATATTGTATTCAAGTTGATGCTATGTAATAAAAATAATGAGATGTAATAATTATATTTTTTTTAAATCAGATATAACATTAACTTGCAGAGTGAAAGGTTTGTAGAATTATATATATTTTTTTCAGTTGAATTATTATTTATGTTACAAGGTTATCATGATTATATTGATGTTTTGTTCAATAAACATAAATTAACACATTGATTTAATCATGTCTAAAGGATTTGATAAAAGTGACATCCTCAAGTTTTCCCTCAATTTTTAATCTTTATATTTTGGCTTTGAGTTTTGTCTGGTTCTTTAAACTTATTATCCTGTACAGGTTTTTGTAAGACACAATTTCTCCCTGAATATTTATCAATTCAACTTTTGACACAACATTCGCAGAGTAGTCAGGAGGGGTGCTATGACTTTTCTAAGGCATCCAACATAATCGTCCAAGATTTTCTGGACTACTATGCTGTTCTTTAAAGGCAAAATGCAGTATGTGCTTACTTGTAAAGTGAGCAGATACTGCCTTTTGGCTTGCACGACAGTAGGCCTGTAATTGGGTCCAATGTTGGTTCAATGATGTACATGTCGGTTGATTCTCCATTCATTGCTTGAATGAAAACAGGAGGGTGAACGAGAGTTCCCCCATGTGCAGACCGACTCCACCCTTTAGTCTCTAGATTTCATCATAAAAATACATGTATCCAATGTTTCAATTCTGTGCCAGCGTCGCAGACAGTGGCCCAGTATTGAGCCAATATTGTGTATTTGGTATGGATAGTAGAAACCTTTTTAATTTGACTATTAAAATAACAGTTGCAATTCCATTCAAACACAATACGTCGACTCAATGCTGTTTTAATGTTGGGTTAGCGTCGCAGAGAGTGATACAAAACCAAGTCAACAGAGAGACAAGTAAATGTGTGTATTGGGCACTCTCTAAAATTCCAGTTCAAAATGGCCGCCAAAAAACTCCTACGCGAAATTCCAATCAATCTGTCATAGTAAAAATAAAAAATTAAAATAGCTGCCAAAAAGTCATAAAACTTAGCCCAAATATTATTGTCACTTGAAAAGTCACAATTCCCCTCTAGTTGATTCTTTTTTTGTTTGACAGAAAACAAAAGATAATTTCTTTAAGTTATATAATTAAGCATCCACACACTTTATGTCTATTATCATACACTTTATGTCTATTATCATTATTATTATTATTATTATTATTATTATTACTATTATTATTATTATTATTATTATTATTATTATTATTATTATTATTATTATTATTATTATTATTATTATTATTATTATTATTATTATTATTATTATTATTATTATTATTATTATTATTATTAATAATATTATTATAACAATAGCGCATGTTTTGAGGGTGTTATGGTTATTTGAGTCCCGAGTCGTCAGATTAGAGCTGCATCAGAGTCGTTTGATGCTTGCGCCCAGGCAAGGGCGACAAAATCCTTATTTCTTACCTTCATTTGTATATCCCATAGCCTCATTTGATCTCTCCTAATTTGTTTATTTTTTTAGATGAAGCTGTGTAGCCTACGTGTTGATAATTTTCAAAAAATACTTTTAATGTGAAAAAGATTACTTAGGAGAACTGAAAGGTTTGACTAAATAGGCTAATCTCTAAATTACTCACTGATCAAGTTTGAAATAGGTTCAATGCGATTGCGTTTTTACCTGTACTATATGCTCAATGCGATTGTGTATTGGTCAATCACATGCATGGTTGCTTCATACCCTATCAACAGGGTAACTCATGAATAAATGAACAACCCACATCAACCCAACAGTGTATCAATCTTGGTTTCAACGTTTGAAATGCTAAAGAAACATTGACCCGACAATGTTCAGTGCTTCACAAGACGTTCAACATACATGACTGTGTAGCATACATGTCGAATTGTAAAAGTGAAAGTATAATATTGCGGTAAACATGGTCACATTAACTTGAGTTGATTAAAAAAGCTTTAATGTGTGCTTGAAAACTTTGAAATAATTATTATTCCATATATTAGCACCAGTGTATTGCAATGAACTTTTCCAGGATCATGATCGCTGGAGAATATGGGTAATTTGTTTTTTTTTACGATTTTTAAAGTTATGTATTGAGAAGTATGAAAAAAATAGCTCGAATTTTTAAAAAGGGAACCATATGCCTCCGGTTGGACTCTTAGCTATAATAACATCAACTTTGCCTTGAACACTTCTTCGAACACTGATACGGATTGCCGCACCTCGAGATCGGTCCTCAGATGCGTTAGGCGCTATAGAAATCATATAATTGAAACCATTATACGCAGTTGACATACCATTACAGTCTCAATTTCTGTCAAATGCACAGGTCATATCACTTGAAATTTGATGCAAACAAGCTAAAAAATAATATACACGAAGGTAAAATAACAACAAAGCGGCAAATAAAAAAGATGTGATAAAGGCGGTGAACAATTAAGACTACCTGCATCAGGTGTGCACATTTAATATAAAGAGCAACAGTTACACAAAATCAATGATTACTGACTGAACCATAACACAACAGACTGCTTGCCAACGTCATAGAGTGGATAAAGCCACTTAAAATGAATAACACTTTTTAAGAAATCGTAGGTCTATGAAACAATCAACAAAAATATGAAGTGGAATCAGTGGAAACTATGTCATATCACAGAGTAATGGAAAAATGTAGAGTTAACACAGTGTCTAGAAGGTCTGATTGATATATGTCATCAAACCTGAAGATGCACTCGCTCCAGCTAATGTTAAAGAAATACATTGTAATTTGCAATGATGTAGCCTATTTTCTGCTTCGCTTCTTCCGGTGGTGTCATATTTTGTTCAAAATACATAATCTCAGTGATAATGATTCCAAATAGTGTCTGATATGAAACAACCAATTAACACAAATCTTGTAGCACAGCAGGACTGCTAACCCTTGTCCTGCTGAATTGCTTCAATTGTATTTTTCGTCATTTGAAGCTGGAAATTGCGTTAGCAATTCCAGCTTCAAATGACGAAAAATATTACTATTTATGAAAAATAGACATGTCTAAAATAAATTATTGGATCAACTAAGCATCTACTAAAAACTATTTTATCAAAATTAAAGTGATATTTGTATTGATCTAAAACATCCTTAACCCCGTATATATCCGGGCATAGCAGGACAAGGGTTAATTATTATGTTTGACACAAGGAAGAGATCCATGTTCACTCTTCTGAGAAACAACAGCAAGTCAAACATCATGAGCTACATCAATTTCTACTGATGAAAGAGGCTCTGTCTAAATATACTTCTGTGCGTTTTAGTCAAGATGGTGTTGTAGAATCACTGTGGGTGGCAATTCAAGTTCAACTAACCCATTCTTTATTTGTATAGCACAGCAATAAGCTATACCCAGTCCCCGAGTACACATATTACCTGCCACCAACATTTCACCTGATAATTATGGTACTGTCCCTGGCGTTGAACTGAAACGAGCAGTAGAAGAAACAAATGATGAAGCAATGCCACTTCTGGATTACAATCACTTTGGGTGTTCCACAAACACAGTCTTGCATTAAAAGAATAGATGATTGTGGTACCAACTTTTTCTTCGTATTGCATCATATAAATCATACAAGTTGAACGTATGAGGCAAGCATTCCCGTCCCAGCTTCTAGCCAAATTATGTATAGATAATATAACTGTATGGGTCATGGAAATTTAAAGCCAGCTGTTTATTATTAATGTGGAATACTCCACATTAAAGCAACTTGCAGTGTTGATTTTATTGGGAACCACACCTGCATTTTATAAACTTACATTCTACTTTTCTATATCATCTCTTTCCACACCTGTCTATGTGACCCGACAGCCTGTAAAACATTGCATTGTTTGTCTAGTGATTACTAGTCTGGGACTATGGTTTCAATGATTTAAAAGTGGTGTGTTAAATGCTATGGGAATCAGCAACTTATGTTGTGAATGAAGAAATAATTTAATGTCTTCAGTACAATTTGGGCTTGTTTCACCAAGATTGCGCTTATCTTATCTTTAACTTTTTCATATTCGCATCCAAAAAAGGGAGGAAATCAGGAGGAAAATAATATAAGCTTTGTCCCAAGATGTTAAGTGAAATTTGAATTTGTAGTTACATGTATTATATCTTTATAATACTGGAACATGTCCAATTGACTAACTTGCACAAACACATATCATGTTTTTTTGATATTGTATTCAAGTTGATGCTATGTAATAAAAATAATGAGATGTAATAATTATATTTTTTTTAAATCAGATATAACATTAACTTGCAGAGTGAAAGGTTTGTAGAATTATATATATTTTTTTCAGTTGAATTATTATTTATGTTACAAGGTTATCATGATTATATTGATGTTTTGTTCAATAAACATAAATTAACACATTGATTTAATCATGTCTAAAGGATTTGATAAAAGTGACATCCTCAAGTTTTCCCTCAATTTTTAATCTTTATATTTTGGCTTTGAGTTTTGTCTGGTTCTTTAAACTTATTATCCTGTACAGGTTTTTGTAAGACACAATTTCTCCCTGAATATTTATCAATTCAACTTTTGACACAACATTCGCAGAGTAGTCAGGAGGGGTGCTATGACTTTTCTAAGGCATCCAACATAATCGTCCAAGATTTTCTGGACTACTATGCTGTTCTTTAAAGGCAAAATGCAGTATGTGCTTACTTGTAAAGTGAGCAGATACTGCCTTTTGGCTTGCACGACAGTAGGCCTGTAATTGGGTCCAATGTTGGTTCAATGATGTACATGTCGGTTGATTCTCCATTCATTGCTTGAATGAAAACAGGAGGGTGAACGAGAGTTCCCCCATGTGCAGACCGACTCCACCCTTTAGTCTCTAGATTTCATCATAAAAATACATGTATCCAATGTTTCAATTCTGTGCCAGCGTCGCAGACAGTGGCCCAGTATTGAGCCAATATTGTGTATTTGGTATGGATAGTAGAAACCTTTTTAATTTGACTATTAAAATAACAGTTGCAATTCCATTCAAACACAATACGTCGACTCAATGCTGTTTTAATGTTGGGTTAGCGTCGCAGAGAGTGATACAAAACCAAGTCAACAGAGAGACAAGTAAATGTGTGTATTGGGCACTCTCTAAAATTCCAGTTCAAAATGGCCGCCAAAAAACTCCTACGCGAAATTCCAATCAATCTGTCATAGTAAAAATAAAAAATTAAAATAGCTGCCAAAAAGTCATAAAACTTAGCCCAAATATTATTGTCACTTGAAAAGTCACAATTCCCCTCTAGTTGATTCTTTTTTTGTTTGACAGAAAACAAAAGATAATTTCTTTAAGTTATATAATTAAGCATCCACACACTTTATGTCTATTATCATACACTTTATGTCTATTATCATTATTATTATTATTATTATTATTATTATTATTATTATTATTATTATTATTATTATTATTATTATTATTATTATTATTATTATTATTATTATTATTATTATTATTATTATTATTATAACAATAGCGCATGTTTTGAGGGTGTTATGGTAATTTGAGGCCCGAGTCGTCAGATTAGAGCTGCATCAGAGTCGTTTGATGCTTGCGCCCAGGCAAGGGCGACAAAATCCTTATTTCTTACCTTTATTTGTATATCCCATAGCCTCATTTGATCTCTCCTAATTTGTTTATTTTTTTAGATGAAACTGTGTAGCCTACGTGTTGATAATTTTCAAAAAATACTTTTAATGTGAAAAAGATTACTTAGGAGAACTGAAAGGTTTGACTAAATAGGCTAATCTCTAAATTACTCACTGATCAAGTTTGAAATAGGTTCAATGCGATTGCGTTTTTACCTGTACTATATGCTCAATGCGATTGTGTATTGGTCAATCACATGCATGGTTGCTTCATACCCCATCAACAGGGTAACTCATGAATAAATGAACAACCCACATCAACCCAACATTGTATCAATCTTGGTTTCAACGTTTGAAATGCTAAAGAAACATTGACCCGACAATGTTCAGTGCTTCACAAGACGTTCAACATACATGACTGTGTAGCATACATGTCGAATTGTAAAAGTGAAAGTATAATATTGCGGTAAACATGGTCACATTAACTTGAGTTGATTAAAAAAGCTTTAATGTGTGCTTGAAAACTTTGAAATAATTATTATTCCATATATTAGCACCAGTGTATTGCAATGAACTTTTCCAGGATCATGATCGCTGGAGAATATGGGTAATTTGTTTTTTTTTACGATTTTTAAAGTTATGTATTGAGAAGTATGAAAAAAATAGTTCGAAATTTTAAAAAGGGAACCATATGCCTCCGGTTGGACTCTTAGCTATAATAACATCAACTTTGCCTTGAACACTTCTTCGAACACTGATACGGATTGCCGCACCTCGAGATCGGTCCTCAGATGCGTTAGGCGCTATAGAAATCATATAATTGAAACCATTATACGCAGTTGACATACCATTACAGTCTCAATTTCTGTCAAATGCACAGGTCATATCACTTGAAATTTGATGCAAACAAGCTAAAAATAAAATACACGAAGGTAAAATAACAACAAAGCGGCAAATAAAAAAGATGTGATAAAGGCGGTGAACAATTAAGACTACCTGCATCAGGTGTGCACATTTAATATAAAGAGCAACAGTTACACAAAATCAATGATTACTGACTGAACCATAACACAACAGACTGCTTGCCAACGTCATAGAGTGGATAAAGCCACTTAAAATGAATAACACTTTTTAAGAAATCGTAGGTCTATGAAACAATCAACAAAAATATGAAGTGGAATCAGTGGAAACTATGTCATATCACAGAGTAATGGAAAAATGTAGAGTTAACACAGTGTCTAGAAGGTCTGATTGATATATGTCATAAACCTGAAGATGCACTCGCTCCAGCTAATGTTAAAGAAATACATTGTAATTTGCAATGATGTAGCCTATTTTCTGCTTCGCTTCTTCCGGTGGTGTCATATTTTGTTCAAAATACATAATCTCAGTGATAATGATTCCAAATAGTGTCTGATATGAAACAACCAATGAACACAAATCTTGTAGCACAGCAGGACTGCTAACCCTTGTCCTGCTGAATTGCTTCAATTGTATTTTTCGTCATTTGAAGCTGGAAATTGCGTTAGCAATTCCAGCTTCAAATGACGAAAAATATTACTATTTATGAAAAATAGACATGTCTAAAATAAATTATTGGATCAACTAAGCATCTACTAAAAACTATTTTATCAAAATTAAAGTGATATTTGTATTGATCTAAAACATCCTTAACCCCGTATATATCCGGGCATAGCAGGACAAGGGTTAATTATTATGTTTGACACAAGGAAGAGATCCATGTTCACTCTTCTGAGAAACAACAGCAAGTCAAACATCATGAGCTACATCAATTTCTACTGATGAAAGAGGCTCTGTCTAAATATACTTCTGTGCGTTTTAGTCAAGATGGTGTTGTAGAATCACTGTGGGTGGCAATTCAAGTTCAACTAACCCATTCTTTATTTGTATAGCACAGCAATAAGCTATACCCAGTCCCCGAGTACACATATTACCACCAACAACTACAACTGCCACCAACATTTCACCTGATAATTATGGTACTGTCCCTGGCGTTGAACTGAAACGAGCAGTAGAAGAAACAAATGATGAAGCAATGCCACTTCTGGATTACAATCACTTTGGGTGTTCCACAAACACAGTCTTGCATTAAAAGAATAGATGATTGTGGTACCAACTTTTTCTTCGTATTGCATCATATAAATCATACAAGTTGAACGTATGAGGCAAGCATTCCCGTCCCAGCTTCTAGCCAAATTATGTATAGATAATATAACTGTATGGGTCATTCTAAATACATCTTCAGCCATATCATTCGAAACACAAGAACATGGAGAACAGTGATACTTCCGGGGCTGCATCTTAATCAAGTTAGATGAAAGCTTCTCGGGTTGTAATAGATCTCAACGGAAAAAAACAACAATTGCGGAGATATAATTAATTTGGAACTGATGTACTGGTTGAGCGAATGTTTAGTATTCACCAGTCAATAAAAACAAATCCCCATCATTGTTCCGTTAAATACACAACAGGTTTTAAAAGTCTCTAGAATGATGTTGATCGTTTTTGAACAATATGTTGCCATGCAGGTCAACCGGAACACAAACTAACTTCACTTTGATAGGCAGCTTGATGATATTACAAGAATAAATATCAGGTGGGATATCTAGGGGGCCTACATTACACAGCGTACAAGAGGAGGGCCGGGCAATGAGGGATCAGGTTTCAAGATCTGTTAAATGATCAAGCAATTGAAATGAGTTTCACTCTTGCTCAGAGAACAAATACGTCAGATGAGTGCTCTTTTTTTCATTAAATAAGTAATAATACTATGTCGCATTCAAAGTAATCTGCAATATTGTTCATTTTGAAGAACTACATCATTTTCATTTTTAAGTCTTGTTATGCATATTTTAGTGTTTACTGTGTATTTTAAATGTTGTTTATTTTTTTATCTGATATATGATTCTTGTACTTTATTTGGCAATCTAAATTGGGAAGGCCTAGGCCATTCACTCATTTTACTAATAAGGTAAAGCGACACAATCAGGCTAAAATCGGCAAAAATTCGGTAATTGTTTTTTGGCTTCTTAATTTGACCATATGATGTAAACATGTTCAAGAGTAGAACTAAAAGGTTTTTTTAATTTTTTTGTGCTGTTTATTTTTTCAGTTAATCGAGATAAAGAGACGAAATTCTCGTATTTCTTTTTTTGTACATTGCATGTCCGAAATAAGAAATCTGTAATTTCGTCTCTATATCTCGCTTAACTGGTAAATGCGCCACAAAAAATTATAAAACGTTTGCAGTTCTAGTCTATGGACATGTCTACATCACATGGTCATATTAAAAAGCCATAATAAAATTACCGATTTTTTTGCGATTTTAGCCTGATTGTGTCGCTTTAATCGCCGTACATCATATATTGGTTCAATGTTTTTAGAATGCTGTCACAAAAAAGACTTTCCTGCAACAGTTTCTCAAATTTAATCACTCATTAAATTCCTCTAGCCTATGCGTTTTTTCCACAACGTCACTTGGTACAATATATGTGGATCTAGAACTTTTTGAATGATCTTGTTATTTATTTTAATTTAGGTAAATTGAAATACTATTCGTAGCTGATTGGACAGTGTATGTGTTTATCAGTAGGCCTATACATCAAAGTAGATGGGTCCAAACGATTCGCTGATATGAGCACACGGTCTAGACGCATGCGCACCGTGGTCAACGTTCTGATGAGTGGAGCTTTCACGAGATAAATATTATTGATCAGTGAAGCGAAACGACTCATCTGCTTTAACTGGGGATTTTTTCATAACAAAGGCAGCAAAACGTAGCCGCTGGTGTGGAAATAATAGTCCAGGGCATTATTGTACTTAACCTAGAACTACGAGAGGGCAGCCGATTTTTTTACCAACTTGCTCTATAAGGTCACTAGTAACACAAAAAAAAGTCTTAAGCTCAACTCGTTGGGGGAGGGGGGTATTTTTGGGCCACGCCTTTTTTGGTGTCAGTGGAGATGTTCAGTGTGATAAAAATGTCTACTTCTGTACATACTTGACCGATTTGTATGACTTGTGTCATTTCGTACAGTTAAACCTATATAAATTATTTTTATGACCCTAAAGGGTGACTTTATTTGTCAATGTCAAGGTCAAACATAAAATTAACACTTTTCTATGGCTTTGTATTTGTTTTGCTACAATGCAAAACTTTAGAGATACATGGTACAATCATAGTCACTCTCTAGATGGATGTGGAATTGGAAAAACATATTCCGATATTATCCTTGCGGCGTTCCACAAGCTTCAATTCTTGGGCCATTATTTTTCATAGTTTTCATAAATGACATGTATTTGTACCCAGATTTGGAGGATATATCTCTTTTTGCTGATGATGCTACAGCACATCACAGTAGTAAATGTACTCAAATTATCACACAAAAACTTCAAAATGTAGCTACATCTGCAAACAAGTGGTGTGAAGATAATAAAATGCAATTGAGTATTATCAAAACCAAAGTAGCATTAGTTGGTTCAAAACAAAGAATAAATAGAATAACTGATTCTGATAAACAAATTAAAATAATTATTAATGATATCCCAATTGAACAAGTCTCTCATAGCAAGTTACTTGGTATTCACATTGATGAATCGTTGACATGGAATTTACAGGTAACAAAAGTAAAAAAACAGTGGCTTATAAATTATTTCTTCTCAAACGTATACGACCCTTCTTGCCAACCCAAAGTAGAATTATGTTTTTTAACTACTATATAAAACCGTTTTTGGAGTACTGTTGTAGTATATGGGGAAGCACATCCCAAGAAAACATAAATATAGTTGTAAAACTTCAAAAAAGAGCCGCTCGATTGATCCTCGATGCTGACTATTCAATTCGAAGTAAATTATTATTCAGTGAGCTAAAATGGGTTCCCTTTCCAGAAATCGTTAAATTTCACCAGCTTAGTCTAGTTTTTAAATGTATTAATACTATTGTTCCCACTTACTTACACAACATGTTTCGCCCCAAATCCAATGATCATACATATTTGTTGAGATCTTCCGGGACTGGCCAATTAGATTAGATAGTTTATCGCTTATTGGTCCTAAATTGTGGAACAATTTAAATAAAGAAATACGAAACTGTACCACCTTATCTAGTTTTCAATCTAAGCTTAAGCATTTTTTGTTATGTACTACTGGATGAACATTATGTTAACAGCTATAATATTTAGGTATGTCTCCATCAATATGAATTGTCACATTTTCAACATGTTTATAACATTCTAGCTTTTAAGTTTAAATTGTCATTGTTCTGTAATTATGTTATGTTCATATTCATGTATGTATCCATTACTATGTCCACATTGTGTATATATGATTTTTTTTTTCAGAGGGCCCCATGGCAGATGAGCGAAAGCTCAATGGGTCACCCTCTATAAATAAAGAATATTATTATTATTATTATTATTATATTATCCAATTTGCATAAATACAAAATGGCCGCCACTGAAAATGAGCCCGAAGTCATAATACTGTTGATTTCTGTCTCTAATTGGCCTATCAAAGCGACTAGTCTACCACGTAGTTCTAGGCAGGTGTCAGGTGCACCAAAAGATATTCAAATGTAAGATTTATTGTCACAATTATTTAGTCTAGGCCCAATAATAATTTAACAACATGAATAACCTCTACCACCAGGCAAGATGTTATTTTTTTACATCCATAACTGAACCGAGTGGTGGGCTGGTGGTACTCTAAGAGTAAAAATAATGGAATAATATTGTAAAAAAATATCTTGATATAATCATATTTGCGTAAATTTAAAATGGCCACTCATTAATATCATGTGGTGGCTCATTTGGTTTGGCTATGTAGTGCTACTTTTTGACTGTCCCTGATGCTGAAAATGATGGTTTAGCATAAAGCTCTTCAATGTATTTATATGTTTGAAGATGTATGTATATATAATGATGTCTAGATATGGTACGATGTATTCTAAAGTGCCCTGTATGTATTTAAAAAAGTGTGGGGCATAGTCACGACCTTATCGTGTCATGAAATTGCCACCAAAGGTGACAGAAAATCCAATAATTCTATAAACAGCTGATAAAAAGAAAACTTACAAATATTAAATAGTCTACAACCTACCAATGGAAATGTTGTGGACACAAAAGAGCGAGAAAATGTGTTAATCCATTATGCTTACCCTGATTTATTAAGAAGTTGAAATTGGCAATTTGAGTAATTCCATAATTATACAAAAAAGTGATGACCAAATTATAACAATATAAACACGATTGATGTGACACATCGCAGAGCATCTTTCTGGACGTATCAAATGCATTTCTGGGCGGGGGCCCTAGGGTAGTGGTTAGCACTGCTGCCTTTCACGCCAGAGTTCGGGGTTCAGTTCCCGGGCTCGGCGGTTTGAAAGAAACAAAAATGTTTCTTCCCCATCCACGTGTGAAAGTTAGTATTGTGGGGAGCCTCCGTGACCGAGAGGTAGCGTGCTCGGCCTCAGACCGCCAGGGTTCGAATTTCGAATCTTGTGTCTGGAGGACAGTTTCATCTCAATCATCTCACCATCCTCAGGAGGTTCTCCTGGCCCAGTTTAGCCTATATGTGCACAAAGGTGGCCTAAATGCATTTCTACACTACATTATTAAATTCGGCTGACCAATTAAATGACTAAAGCTTCAAGAATAAAGCGCAAATCATTCAAAAATAATCATTTAATATGCGTTAATCGATATATATTCCACGCCTCACAAATGTATATCAATAGAGTAATACAATTATGAATTGGTATAGATCATCTAATACTTTAAAATGTTTTATATGTAATCATATGTGATCAGTAGGCCTACTAAATTAGTGTTTGTTTATTAAATGTTATTTAAAGGTTTTTTGAAGAGCTAATTTTGTAGCCATTTAAATATCGAAACCAATTTTACGACTATATTTTATATTATATAGATGTATAATAATTATATTATGCATCAATATTATTGGCAATTATCTTTTAATT
Source organism: Flabesymbios commensalis (assembly GCA_964017125.1). Lineage (NCBI taxonomy): Eukaryota > Metazoa > Annelida > Polychaeta > Terebellida > Flabelligeridae > Flabesymbios > Flabesymbios commensalis. The sequence continues at coordinate 97,247,631 of OZ024902.1, forward strand.
AGTTATCTTGTTTTTTCAGAACACTACACATTATCCTACTTTTTACAACTGTGCCTAGCCAAGCTAGTGGACTGTTTGTATGACCTTGAAGGCTTATTATATATGGCTGAAAATTGAGGCCGAGCTTAAGCGCTTTTTTCACATTACAAACTGTTTTTTAAAGCTTTAACTTTCTGTTTAAACGCTTGAGCATATCTAAGATGACGTTATATGGACGCCATGCAGTGCTTGTGGACATCAATTGAATTATCGTATATCGTAATGAGTCTCTGTCGGCTTTAATGCTGAATCTCTAGGCTTACTACATTTTAAATACGGTAGACATATAGTGTTATCTGTTTCGCAGGACTTGTTATATATGTATCAAAACAAATATTCATATAGGGATTTGAAAATCTCAATAGGTCAATTGAGGAAGAGGCCTAGGTATAGGCCTATTTGCCTAATTGTGCTTATTGTCAGTGGCGGCCATTTTGAATTTATGTTAATTTATGTTAATTATATCATTAATATATTATTTTTTCAATAGCCTCTCATCTAATTGTATAAAATGGACATTACTATATTAGTAGCATTTGTTCTGTACAAAAAGAAAGCCAAAACCGTTAAAAACGTACGTTTTGTGTTTGGTCCTAATTTTGTTTTATAAGTTGACCTTGGAAGGTCAAATAAATATTGATAAAAAATCGTCAAACGTAATGTTTCAGATTTTTTTTTCACATATCCAACAAGTGGTGAGGAATGATTGAATAATTGAGCTTTTCCTGGAGGCGTCGGCGCACAATGCGCACAATGCTGCCATTACAGGAACAAACTCATGTGCAGAGACTTACAACCAAAGTCATTATAGTCTGGAGGACACTTACCGGGCGCTGACGACACTGACCCAGCATTGAGCCCGTGTACACATTGACTGACTTTAAGTATCGGGCATAGATATAGGAAATGACCAATCACAGAGCGGAAGTCCGCGATATTATGATGGAGCTGCGAGCACCAGACAATAGATCAGAAAATAACCTGCGTCTATTTCGATTATTTCCACACCAGCGGCTACGTTTTGCTGCCTTTGTTATGAAAAAAATCTGAAACATTACGTTTGGCGATTTTTTATCATTCGCTAATAAAGAACAGATTTTAAAGATATCACATCATACATGTCATAGGCATATAGTGTTATGAGAAATACAATAGTAATATTGTGACCTCGTCTACAAATCGAAATTCACATTACAGCTTATATAATATTATCATTATATGAAGTGTACAGTGATTTTGTGAATTTTACTTTTCATGTAGTATTTTCAGATATCCTGTTTGTTCGTGTCATGAACATAAGTGTTGACCCTTTAACCGCCAAGTTAGCAAATTAATATGTATACCTTAGAAATGTGTCTGTTCGCAGACAAATCATATGAAGAGAGGCTGAATGTGAAATAATTTTTTATGTAACATTTATAACTAATTGATTATTTGCTTTAACTCATAGCAGTCTGGCCATTTTGACATTGGACGTCTGTGTGGTCTGGCCATTTTTGTAATTTTGAGACATATTCTCCTACTTTTAATATAAATTTAGAATTATGTCATATGTATTTCCCATACACCATAGGAATACACATGCAATATATATTCAGAGAACACTTCATTTAAACGGCTAATGTGATGTTGCCATGGCAACTGACAGCCATTTTGAATATGCTAATTAGGTAGTCAATTTTTTGGAAATTTTGTTTAAAAATGGTATTTTTGAGATTCACGGAGATTCAGGTGTACACTATTATATTAATTCACACAAAATATATTGAAATACATCACAAATGGTTCGGAGAAGCATTCAATAGGTCTTTATAAACAAATTAATAGGGTGAAGGAGTTATTAACATGGGATTTAGCAATCTGCCTAAATTCCCTGAGATTCATACTGGATTTCAAATTTTGAGATGCACCAAGTTTGACATTCCCAACTCATCTGGGAAATACCAAAAGCCTCCTATTCATCTGAGCCTGGTGTTCGATTTTTATTTCGGAAACAGTTGCGATGCAGATAAGTCAACTCTTTATGTTCTATGTTGCCCATACTTGGTTCATAGTTGCGCAAGTGATGTCATTTGGTGAATGGCTAAGCATTATTGCCAGGTCCGAGCTGGGCTCGGACCTAGACTGCAGCGTCATAAACGCCAGGTCCGAGCTGGGCTCGGACTTAGACTGCTATGAGTTAATATACATGTACAATGCGACGCTGGCCCAGTATCAAACCAAGATTTGATCGATTTATTACAACTATTATTGTGATTATCAAATGTAGCGCCTAAGAGCGCTTCAACTGGCCACATCACCCACACAAAAGACCTACCTGGTTTAATGTTGAGCTAACGTCGCAGACGGTGAAACAACAATAAATCAACATTGGATCAATATTTAATCTTTGCTCGGTAGGGTCTTATTGACCTGAGAGGGGACATCCCTGATTTCTAGCCTACTCACTGGTAGTAAGTCAATATTGTTTTACGTCGCTTTCTACACAATCATGGCAATATGGCGATATATGCCCTACTCTTATTGAATGTCTTCAAGGGTTCTTTATAGTGCACAGTACCATGAACAGCCATGCACACTCCATGCCTTTGAACAGTTTGAAGCACTGTATATACACAACCTCGATGACAGACATCCGACCCGGCCGGGATTCGAGCCCAGAGACCGAATTAGCCACTGGTAGTGTGAAATCGTGTGGCCAAGCTCGTACGGTAGCCCATTCATACGAACGCCGTAAGAACAAATTGATGAGTCATCGTGACAATATGCGAATATCGTAAGTACTTCTTATGGTGTTCTTAAGACGATCGTACGTCCACCCTACGATGGAAGGATTTATTATGGTGTTCGTAGCGTTCTTAGACATTACATGCCCAAGAACTGACTACGAGCTTAACAACGGGATATAACTTATTGTTTTCTTACGACCACATTGGGAAGGCCACAATAAATGCACCCAAAATCGTTGGTACGGCGTTCGTGCGGGTCATTGTGACCAGGCTTCTACAGGATAGAACTATCGAACTCAATAATATCACTATAATGTCGGATTGATCAATAAAGTTGTTATTATGGGCTTCTTAATACGCTTGTATGAAAGCCGTATAAATGTAAACATTCGGAGGATGCGCGTACTAACACCGCTAGGTGTGGGTACTGTGGTGTGAGGCGACAGTAAAACGTGAAACACATCAACGCGATTGTCCGCGTTGGTGTGTTTCGCGCTTTAGGTGTAAATAAGGTGTTAATTTTTGCAATTTTTCTGAGAAGGTCTTGTGAGACTGTGACGTCGTACAAACGCTATGTTTTTTTTAGGAAAAGAAAATTCATAGGAATTGGTCGTACGAGCCTTTGTGACCGAGGCAAATATTGTTTAGGTTTGACAAATTCGATGCATAGTATATGTTTATATCTTGCTGAGCGAAGCGGATAGACAAAATAACAGTGCTTTATAAAAGCAAATGTTGAGGCGCAGATAATACAGATCGCAAATAGACCACCAAATGGCACCAATAATAAATTATTAAATGTCTAGGATAAACACAGCATTTAAAGGGTTAATAACGCGGTGAATACATTCACTACAGGAGAGGATACGGATCACACAGAATAATAAAAACACACCTATTCGACAAGTTAACACTTCCTTGAGAAGGATGCACGCTTCTTGAAGCAAAATTATAAGAGCAAAATTATATAGTTTGCAGGTAGTTTATACAGACTGTATAGTTTGTCCACCCGAATGACCGAATGATTAAATTTATTAATTCATTTTATTTTTTATTAATTTAATAAATTTATGGCGCATTAAAAATGCAGTATAATAATAAATAATAATAATAATGTTAGAAATTGGAGACCGCACTGTACAATGAACCAACTGAAGACCAAACGGGCAGTTTTCCTGAATAATTATATTTGTTATTATTTGTCATAACTGAACGTCCTTCTTTGGTTGAACGCACAATGAAGATACGGTTATCTTAACACTGCTGCAATATGCGTCAACAAACAATGATTTTACAACATTATGAAGGTTTATCATCTACTGTTATCTACAAGCTATTAAACAGGGAAATAAAACATCAGTGACCTAGAATGAACTGAATGTATACTTATTCTATAACAATATGAAGCATAGTAAAAGATCGAAATAAACGTATCAATTTTCAAATTTATCATGTCAATTCAATACGTAGAGTTTAGTTAGATAAACTATATAATATTATTTGTTCAGTGCACAACTTTATTAAAAATATGTTGAAGATTTTAATCTATTTTACGAAGAGGCTCTTCAACTCACATAGTCTCATTATCTTTTTCAGATAGAATCACAATGCGAAAATGTTGATTGGAAGCCTTGAAATGCGTAATTTATATAATAAATTAAAACTAATAAAATTGTTTGGACAGGAGATGTGTGTGACCTTGATTTACAACTTGCGCAACTGCGACAATCACTGTTTCACGATAGAAAGAGCCTAGGGATAAAAACTGGAGGTACCCACTGGGCACACGACGTTGTTGCGACGTTGAATCAACGTCAATGACGTTGATTCAACGTCGCAACACAATCGATGACAATCAATGACGTTGATTCAACGTCGCAACAACGTCGTGTGCCCAGTGGGTAATTACCATGTCCCCGTGTAAGAGCGCGATAGCGTACTTCCAACCCTGTGTCCAATATTCGGGATATGGATGGAACGACATAACCCTATTTTACTAGAAAAATGGAATTAGGGGCTATACGTGCACGGGCCTTACATTGGTGAAAATATGTATCGGAATAAAAAAAACAGCCAAAAAAAGAGGTCCACTCAATGCGAGTTTAACTGGCCCAATATTAAACCAGCATCAGTTTAACGTCTGGAGCTTAATGTGATATTTGTCCAAAGAAAGTGGCTGCCACGTCGCTGCCACACCGATAATACTGCACGCATCTCCATCATATTATGTGTGACAAGACTAATCGGCATATCCAAAAGATCCATACCACAGGTGAATATCCTGGAGAAATGTCGTAGCTGAAAAGCATTAGCCATGCAAACTGCCGTAAGAAAGAAAGATGATGTTTTCTTCGCTTTCGTTTGTCTCGAAAATAAATATTTACCGATATATCTATTTATTTGCTTTGAAAACCTCGCCAATGTATATAATAAATATTTCTTTGTAATTACTGTAATTAAAAATAGTAATAATAATATAAAATGATGCAAGCACAGTAGTTTGACCGGATTATTGGTGATTTATGTTAAAGGGACCCCTTGGGATGAGACATTTTCAATGTTATCAATTTTGAAAATTGAACTTATATGAAGCTATACAGCCTACTGATCTCAGCTGAAAATACGAAAAAGTCAAAAAACAATTTTAAAGCACCGAAAAAGAGTGAAATAGTTAAAGCAATCGCCCCTAATTGGTGTCTTATAACCGGGACATGAGGTGATACACCTGCAACACTTATTGTCTGCCCAACGCTGGGCCGACGGCATCACCATGTGGCCCAATGCCGTAGGAACATTTAACCGTCCTTTAGCAAGTGTTTAGGTGTACAAACAGTTTGTTTGGGCTCGAAGCGGTTTCATAGAAATGTTGATAAAAAAAAAATTGAAAAATCTAAAAATCCTGAAAAAAATAAAATCATGATCTTGGGGATACACTACTTCATTACAAAACTAAAAACGAAAATTGATGTCATCCCAAGGGGCTGCTTTAACAAGTAAATTAAATGCCGTCACTTTATTATGTTACCATGCAGGCAAAATGCAATAACTGCAATATTTTAACATGAAAAATGTTGTAATTACAAAATTATAAAAAAATTAAGTAACCGTTTGTTTTGAATATTGACATTTGTTCAAATTATAGTTGACGTAGGCTACCCTATAATTTGTGAAAAACGTAATAGGACTAAAAATTGTCCTCGAAAAGATTATAAGCTATTTTTCAAGCAAGATTTAGGCACAGTTATGTCATTTTGTCTATATTAGCACGGCTGAAATACCCAGGCCACTGTCAGCTCACAATTTGTCCGCTTTCTCCTGTAGGTATCCCGCTTGTATACTATATTCATCATGAATGTATCGGGTATTTTTTCCGTTTTGGTCGGTTTGCGTTCATTTATGTATACTTTACGTTAATCCTGTAAGCATCTGTTGTACGTTCGGTATGTATTCACCCGTCCCATTTTCGCCAGTCAACTATCCGTCCCCAGCATCAGCGAACTCAAATATATACAGGATATTCAATGAAAGAAAAAAGTGCAAAACACGCGAACACGAAAACGAATATGCATGCGACGACAGCACGCGAAATTCGTATGACGTCATTTGTCTGGATTTCCCTCGCGAAATCTGGCGCGACGCTCGAAGAAAAGCAAACAATTTTGAAACTTTTCGCGTTCGCCTTCGTGCTGGTAGCAATGATAAAATATTGAATTTGATAATTTTCGCGCGCGATTTCGCGTTGTTGAGTTTTGCGCTTTACGAACAGAGTCGGAATATAACAGGATACAACGAACACAGGGGCGTAGCCAAGGGGGGGGGGGGTTCGAGGGGTTCAGACGAACCCTTTTTTGGGCCCACTGACATCGCTGGCGGGCATGTAGGGGCCTAACTATATAGTAGAAGTCACATTATTATATCTGTAAACCTATTGGTCTAATTTATTTAGTTTTAATTACGAAATGTCACTACTATAGACCATTTAAAATGACACGTAGCAAATTGCCAATGACGCTCCTCTATGTGGCGCCAGGATAGCTCATTGGTAGCGTGGTTGACTCAGAGCCCGGGGATACCCTGTTCGAGTCCCGCTGCGGCTGATATATTTCCTTTGTGCACAAAAATATAGGCCTATGCACTGACCAAAACTGGTCAAATTCATGGGATAACGGAAACGTACAACCGATTTGCGCATCCAAAAAAACACATGAAATTTTTTTAAATAGAAATCACCAATATGTCTGGACGGCTATAAAAAAACAGAAAAAAAATATTAATAAAACCAATAATTTCATTTTAATAATAGTTTTTATTTAGATAAGATATTTCAATGCCAGGTAGCCTACTATATTGTCTCTTATCATGCTTATGGCGCACCTATATATAGGCCTATAACCAATTCGTTTTGTTTAGTTCAATTGTTATTGCGAAATTTCACTATATGTCAACTTTTAAAATGCTCATTCAAATTTCAAGAATTTTTCAGGGTTGGTGTTACTTGCCACATGTATGATTTGAGATCGATTTGGGCAGGGGCCCTAGGGTAGTGGTTAGCACCGCTGCCCTTCACGCCGGAGTTCGGGGTTCAGTTCCCGGTCTCGGCGGTTTGAAAGAAACACAAATGTTTCTTCCCCATCCACGCCAGGGCTCGAATTTCTAATCCTGTGTCTAGAGGGCAGTGTCATCTCAATCATCTCACCATCCTCAGGAGGTTCTCCTGGCCCAGTTTAGCCTATATGTGCACAAAGGTGGCCTAAAGCCTGATTCATTTCATTTCATTTTATTTGAGATCGATTTAGTATCTATCTGATGTGAAATAGATGGCTGCTCACGAAATTTCTTAATGAAAATGGACGTTTTTGTTGCTTTTATTTCAACATGGATAAACCTACAGCGTCAATATTTTTTCTGAAAATATAGGCTATTATTGATCAATAAATCAAATCATTATTTCATTTTCAGAATATTGTCATGAATCCAAAACTACGTATTTTGAAAAAGTCTCCTGTTTTCTAACAATTTCCTTTTTGGGATATTCTTCTTTCTAAGAGCAAAGTAGAAAGCAGAACACTTTCTCGAAATACTTTGGTGCATATTGTAAATTGCGAGGACAATATTTGAGAAGGTGAAAAGATGATTTAATGTATTGGACAATAATGTATTTTCAGAAATGTTTTTGACGCGGTAGGTTTATCAAATTTATAGTAACTTTAAATAAGAATACACTTAATTTTGCTATTTTTAAAGTAGGCCTATGTTCTCCCACTCACATTTTGTAGACGTTTTATACGGTATGTAGGCCTAGGTACGCGCACATTGTGATAAATTTCGTAATGCGATAGACCATGGCAAAAGAAAGACTCGGCGCCCTTGCTCTTATGCACCTACCCCATGACATGGTGATGGTTTAAAATCTCCGTCGGTGAAGTTGTCCAGCGCTTTGCAACACTTCACTCAAAACTTCTTGAAATTGCTAGTCTATATGTTAATTTAGTGTGTGATTAGACTCAACTCACTCCTCACTTCCCCACCCCCAACATAACATACATGTGTGACTTGCAACATGTAGGCGAAGGATATTTAAACATCAATACAAATACATTGATAAAAAAGTGTCATTTTTCCGTCGTAGCTGACAAGATGTTCCCAGATGACCCCAGAATGCGCCATTAAACACATAATATTTCAAAATTTCCTGGAGGGGGGGGCATGCCCCCAAACCCCCCTAAATGGCCGCCCCTTCGGACCGGTCAGCCTTTTCAAGGCTTGAGAGGTAGACCTACAGCAGAAATTCGAACCCCCCTCTGACGAATCCTGGCTACGCCCCTGGAACATTAATCGGATATCTACTGTTCGATATACTGTCCGTTACAAGTTTTCAACATACTGAAAACTTTCATACGGACATAACGAGAATCAGCGAGAACGAACATTGCCACTGAATGAATGACTGAATGAATGAATGAATGAATTAATGAATGAAGGAATGAAGGAATGAAGGAATGAAGGAATGAAGGAATGAATGGGCTTTTAGGCCACATAATTATATATTAAACTGGGCCAGGAGAACCTCCCGAGGATGGTGAGATGAATGAGATGACACTGCCCTCCAGATGCATGATTTGAAATTCGACCCTCTCGTTCACGGAGGCTCCCCACAATACTGAATCTTTGCGAGTGAGCGGGTAGAAACATTTTATTTGCTTGCTTACCGAATTTATGTTTTCATTGAACCTATCCATGCACCCAGTCAGAACATAAACACACACAAAAAAGTACATTGGCAGCATGCAAGCCTTTATTGTTTTATCCAATATGCAATAATTCTACCTATATAGTTGTGCATGCTAACCTTTTCTAATTTAGCCATTTTTTTATGGATCTGACTATAATCACAATTGGCAAGAGTATCAAGAATTACACCATGCTAGAAAGAGTGAGGTTGGGGGAGAGTGAGGGGGTGAACTGCGCAAATAACCCACATTGACTGTGAACAGCGTTGAATAAGGAGGTATATGCCTTCACAAAGTCTTACCCATCCGTCCGTGTAGGGGAGGGGGTATTTTTGGCTACCATCTTTATGATAGGCTGCCGGGTACTTGTTGCTAACAGTACACCCTGCTTGTTGCACACTTATTGTTATGAGGTCTTACCTGCGGTGTTGTGGTTACGCTCCGTGACATAAGGTATGTCGTCAGGTTATGCAGTTATATATTATTGCTATATCTCAGGTATTTATAAGGTATAGTATAATGGGAAATAAATAGCTGTTTCGAAGCTCAGTTGATAGATTGGTTGACTCACTGCCAGGTTGGTTGATTGATTGATTGATTGATTGCTTGGTTGGTTGTTTTAGTTAGTGTTAGTTAGTTGGTTATGGGCTAACTAACCAACGGGGCGGGAACCAGGGTCTTCAGGTTGGATGTAAACCCGTGGCTCCCTAGCACTGTCCAGAAGGTACCACTGAGGGTTATACTCATTCGTGAAGCATCCTGCCACCCACATCATAATCCTTAAGGCCGAATGCGACTAATCGTACCTACTGAGTGTACCGAGCACAAACCACTCTGCTGAATCAACCAGGTTAAGCAACCAACTTGGGCCTCATCCTAATTTTTGGGGGGTGACCGTCCTGGGTTCGAGCCCTTGACGTGCCCTTATTTTTTTATGTCATATATGACTTTTTATATATAACTCTAGAGTCTAGAGTCCCCCAATAACCTTTGAGGCTCACTTCCGACAAGGTGGACTCGAACCATTAAGGCTCACTTCAGAATTCATTAATGCGTTGATGTACATATTTAAATGTCATATCACTACTCTGACTCAGCCGAGTTCGTGAAGCATCCTGCCACCCACATCATAATCCTTAAGGCCGAATGCGACTAATCGTACGTACTGAGTGTACCGAGCACAAATTGATTGATTGATTGATTGATTGATTGATTGATTGGTTGGTTGGTTGGTTGGTTGGTTGGTTGGTTGGTTGGTTGGTTGGTTGGTTGGTTGGTTGGTTGGTTGGTTGGTTGGTTGGTTGGTTGGTTGGTTGGTTGGTTGGTTGGTTGGTTGGTTGGTTGGTTGGTTGGTTGGTTGGTTGGTTGGTTGGTTGGTTGGTTGGTTGGTTGGTTGGTTGGTTGGTTGGTTGGTTGGTTGGTTGGTTGGTTGGTTGGTTGGTTGGTTGTAACCTCAGTTATTGATTGATTGACATACAGACAAGGTGGCTTCTCGATGAATAACCTGTTGATCTCGAGTGGAGAATGGAGTCTGGATTATACTGAAGACGTCAATAGGTGCGAGGATACTTTAGAAGATCTGGATCCCATCAACACAGACTTTGTCACAAAAGCTTTAGTATGTCTTCAACAATCCGTTATCAGTACGTGGAAGAAGCACAGAGTGGGCTTGTGGCTCACACGGTGTGTGTTTGTCTTGTTGGCTGTAGGAGGCATGGTATACTTGGGATTTGCCTTAGAGAGAGACCATGAAAGCTGTATCTTCCTCTATGTTCTCACGGCTATCATCATCTTATGGTTCGTCTTTAAAGTTATCGGGAGAAAAATACTCAAGAAGTTGTCACGTGGGAGCTGCTGCAATGCAAGCCAAACTACACTAGGCCTACGAATGCAGAGATACACAAGATGGTAAGCATAATCCGTCCCCTTGGATATGATGTATCTGCCACATTACAAAGTGGCATATACACCCTTTCATATCCAAGGGGACGAATTAATCCGAGTTAGACGCAACCAGATGGTTTAGGGTCAAAGTTGGACAGTATAACAAAAACTGTGTTTTTCCTATGCTGGTTAACCCTCACGATGTTAACCAGCCCTCACGATGCATTAAAGCATCATTTTACATCATTGAAAACATAGGCCTATTTGATTTTCTCACAACCGAGGGTTTTAGAAGACAAATTTCGATAAAACTGTTCTACGAATACATGGTAATTTTCTTTAATTTATCACCCACTTCCAGTCATCTTCATCCACTACGAGTCGAGAATTGCGGTAGCAATTCGCGGCTTGTAGTGGATGAAGGTGACAATGGTAAATTCAGGACTGAAAGGGTTAACCCTTACAACGCTGAATTATTTTTGTTCAAACCATGGAGATTAATGGGTTTTTTCAATTTGAAATCATCACAAATGCCTTGGTTAGCTCTTTCCGGTTCATTTGAATACCTATGTTATGGATCTACGACCATTATAAATATTTTAACCCTTTCAGTGCGGGGATCGCCTTTATACGTCAGAATCGTCAGATTCTGACGTATAAAGACGGTCCCCGCACTGAAAGGGTTGATAGCGTAAGCTGGTATCAACGATTTAATGGCAAATCTGAGAGTAACCATATTCAAATGTCAAACTCGCCTGTAACCACCTGAAGATAAATCCCCACATCAAGGCATTATTCCAATGAGATGTAAATCGGGCATTATCAACTAATAAAAAAATCATTAATCAAACAAGGATGCTTTCATTCATTGCGCAATCGATCGGTTGCCCAAGTAGAATTCGGTGCACAGCTTTTCGGATGGCAATGATTACAGAATCTGTATCCTGTAGGCCTACAGAGTCTGTTGTTACGGACCAGTTCATAATCTGGTCTGTCAACCATTTCGATATTTTCTGTACCGTACTAGGATTGAAATATCAACTCAGATGGGATTAGTGTTTACCATCTTGAAGTTTAAACATGCTTATCGTCTCTTCGTGCACTGACAATAATTAAGTATACCACGTAAATTCTTTATTTGGCCAAATATAGCCTACAGGAGTATGTTATTTATGAGTGATATATTTACCAAAATGATACATATATGTTCAATTAAATGAATAGTTTTAGTTTAAAAATATAATCAGTTTTTCACAAATCAAGTGAGGAGAGTGTGTGCCGTCATTTATGTATTATTATTATTATTATTTTTATATTCCATGTCCTGAAAATATTAATTTAATGCCTGAAGTACATGCAATATTTTCATATCATATCAATATTGTTTTTTCTTAAGATATTTAAAATATTAATTTTTTTGCAACTGATGCAACATTCGTCTGTTATATTACATATTGATTCGTTTCTCAATACTGTTTCTCTTAATATACTTTTTTGGCAACTGATACAAATATTTGCCTTTTATATTGCGTATTGATTCGTTTATTTGTAGGTTTATATCTATTGGCATTATTGTTGGAGTTATCATTTTTGCCTGTGTTGACAACAGAGATAGACCACGTCAGTTAGTACCTATTGCGGGTGTGGTGGTCATAATCATTCTGCTCACCATCACATCCGTCAATTTCTTAAAAGTAAGCCACAAATTGAAAATTACCATATTTTTCCACTCCTCAATATTTTGTTCCAAAATGTATGTAATAGTTTTGCAAATAATTAAATGAAGTCTAGACTGTATACGGTCGCAAAAATCTGAATTTATCTTTTTCACAATGTAGACTTGCGTCTTATAAAATAAATCCCCTGTAATATCATCCACTAGCATCCAAAGTGTTGTTAGTGCCGCTTATTTGATCGGCACTAACAGCACTTTGGATCCTAGTGGGGATATGCCGTTATGTAACCGGAGATCAAAACATTTGTATAACATATGTACAATGTTGGACCAACGTCGAAGACGTTGGGCCGACGATGTTATGCAAATGTTTTGTGTTTGCTGGGTAAGTCAGAATCAACTGCTATTTTTGTAAAAAAAAGACCATTACTTTGAAAATAATGGAGCGTCGTCGACTGAGCTTCATTGTATACAGTCAAACAAATAAATAGATTTAGCCCTGTGATTGTCGAAGATTAATCGCAGTGACAGCGTGTCTGGTTTTCTGAATTTTTAGGTAAGCATCAGACTGTTATCAGAGATTGATATTTTTTTCAGATAAGTTGGCTGCACGTGAGCAGTGGATTGGCATTTCAGTTGGTAATGGCTCTGCTTGTTATCAAATGGCGTCATGGTTTTCAAGCCTTCCGCTGGCTAGGAGACCAGGTCACTGGTTTTCTTGGTCATGTAGAAGCTGGCTCAGCTTTTCTTTTTGGTGAAAATTTTTTTGAGCACGAGTTCGTATTTGCGGTGAGTAAATAATCAAAATGATAAGGTATGTATTTTCCACGGACACACACTACTGTCGTATGTTTTTTTATACAGATTTGCTTTTATCATTTAGATATCAGACAGTATATAGGCTACACGGTATTCTTCACTGTGAAAGTATTTGTTTATATTGTCTAAAGTATTTTATTGTGAAACCAGTTGTGAGTTAAATTATCGCGTGGGCCCCTACCGGCCGCGTTCTTGTTATGTTGTCAGACTGTATTTGTTGATGTTTTGTTACTTCCGGCGGGTATCCGTATTTAATTAATACCTTTTTCAGACTCAGGATTTCAGAAATCTCTATTTTATCTTTAAGATGCACTCCGGGGTGTGACTTTTTTTGTTTTTTAAACGTATTTCTGTTTTTTAAGTACTTAATGCTATTCAGATATTGGTATAAAATAGCACTGTGTTGTAACTATAATCTTTGCTGTAATATTGTGATAAGTTAAACATTAACCCTTCCAGCGCGGGGACTGCCTTTATATGTCAGAATTTGACGTATAAAGTCGATCCATGAAAGAATTAAACTATTTATAATGGCCGTTAGACCCATAACATAGGCATTCAAATGAAGCGGAAAGAGCTAACTAAGACATTTATAATGATTTTAAATTGAAAAAAAACCTTTGGTCTCCATCTGATCCTGTCATTATCGCCAATATCATGTATTATTATGTCTATCATCTTGTTATTATTCGAACAACAGAAAAGCCAATAGCATAGAAGTAATATCACTGATATCATATTCTATGTAATAATATATATCGATATTACGAGTGATATGACATTATTATATGACTATATTATTATGTTCTACCAGAAATAGATCAGGGAGAACTTATGTATTTCTGGCTCTACGTAATAACATATAACAATAGTCATATTAAATTTTTATATGGCCTGACATATAAACCTATACATATATTTTGCCAGCTCTAGCTAATCTATAATAACTATGTGACTGATTATTACAGGTGCTGCCAGCTATCATCTTCTTTGCTGCCATTACAGAAGCATGCTATTACTTTGGATTATTACAGGCCGCTATTCAAATCTTCGGCTACATCATGTCCACCTTAACATGCTTCGGTCCAATTGAGTGCTTCTTCTCCGCCGCCAATATATTTCTTGGGCCTGTAAGTTTTTTTTAGATGTTATCCATGTCTATGTGAAAGCGGCGAAGATTAGCCCTTACAAACCTGAATTTACCAGTGTAATCTTCATCCAGTACAAGCCGCGAAGTGCTGTTGCAATTCTCGACTTGTACTGGAGGAAGATCCCTTTAGGTGGTTGGCAAACGAAAAAAATGTTGTTATTCTTAAATCAACTCCATGAACTTTTCGTTTTAAACCACCCAGGTATAGAATATTAAGTCATTCTGTGGAGATATAAAAATGATGCTTTGCTGCATCGTGAGGGTTTATAGGGATTCGAGGAGCGCGTCTGATCACAGGGACTCTGTATTGACATTTTGATATCGATGGTATTATATCAAGTTATATTGGAGTGGACACTGGTGGTTCACTGTGTACTAGCATCAGGCTCCCTGCCAACACTTGACGTTGACCATGTATCCTACATTTATTTAAGCTTATCTTCAGCATCAGTAGTTAATGTTAGCATAAAATGTGTCACCTGTTCTGAAGCATCTTTTACAATCGTGAACACCCTATCCAATTTGGTGACTACAATTTGTAAAAAATATTTCAAAATTATCATTACGACGGAACCGTCTTGTGTCTGTCTGTCTGTTTTCGGTCGATATGTTTTAGGTTTCCTAACAGCTTTAAATTATTCCAATTCTAGGGTGAGAGCGATTTCGGTTGTCACAGCTTTCTAGAATTTACTTCTCTTAAAATAATACATAGCTGTTTGTTTTCCACAGAACAATTCTGCCATGACCGTTGCGCGGTGGATGACTGACATGACAATGTCCGAATTGCACTGTTTGATGACCACTGGATTCGCCACCGTTACAGGTAGTTTGCTGGGGGCATACGTGTCTTTTGGTGTACCAGCCAGTCATATCATCGCAGCTTCTGTACTGTCGTCACCTGCTGCGCTCACTGTTGCCAGGCTAGTGTACCCGGAGACAGACAATTCTAAGTTAATGGACGTGTCTAATATTACATTCCCCAAGAGGTGAGTACCTCAGGTAGTACACTACGTCTACGATTACTAAACGATCACTACGATTTTGAATAATAAAATTATCACCCACTTGAAGTTGTGTCTCGCTGCCGCGATCCACAACTTCAAGTAGGCGAAAATTACTCATATTTGTTTAATTTGTGACTAAAAATGTGCAAATATTGTTTTTTCAAACATACATTTCGTTCCCAATAACAGCGATTTCATCGGCTAATGAAATGGATGAAAAACTACTTTAGTCGCGATACGCAGTTTAATGGTCAACACACATATATTTGCTATCCTTTTATTATATTCACCTGCGCCATTTCCGCGCATATATTCACCTACGTCTGAGGTAATTATGATGGATTACGTAATTTTACCTTTATATTTTTTTGAAAATGTGCTCGTTGGCGCTAAGCACGACCATTGTCGTTTCTATTCTGTTTTATAGGAAGGTTAAATCACAGTTATTTGGAATGAAATGAGGGCTTAAACATCCAAGATTTGTAAATATTTGGTCTCAAATGAAACAAATGTGTGTAATTTTCACCCACTTGAAGTTGTAGGTCGCGGTAGCGAGACACAACTTTTGTGAAAATTTAACTGAGAAAACTTAATTAAGCGGGTAAAGGGTTAAGGCTTAAGGGGTTAACATTTCATCGAACAATACACTACTAGTCCAACATTGTGTTATATAATAATATTTATCTCATACCAAGGTTTGTATTGCACCAGATACAGGCATCTTTTACCCGGCTAATACAGCTATAAAAATTTAGAGATGTGTGCACCATAGGGGTACCCATACACCAGTTATTCCCAGTGGGGATGTTTGGTCATCTACTTGTTATCTCTCCACTACTGCCAGATTACAGTTTGATTGGTCAGAATCAGGCCACAATCATCACCCCACCGTACAACATTAGAGCGTACATTGCAAAAGCTACACAGCCGTAACTAAGATTGGACCATTGTTGGGCCATCGTCCAGGACGCCGGCCCAGCACTACAGCAGCATTGGGTCAACACCGCTCGCCCGTCAGGTGTCGTGCCACTGAGAGGTGAGAAAAGTCGCAACGCAATCGATAGGCCTACACAGTTCATGAATTGGAAGAAATTCTTTCGCCATTGAATTGAAAAAATGAATATAGGCCTATAGTAGGCTAGACTATTGCTACTAATCTTAGCATTAACTATGGGGTGAAGTTAAATGTCATGTTACAGTTATAGGCCTAAGGTAATCTACTTTATAAATTGCAGATTTACTTTATAAATTGCAGTTCTCTATAAAAAAAAATATATAGTCTAGGCCCACTTTGACTGAAATGTTGGTATGAGATAAAAAGACAATACCATGGCTAAAGTTGTATTTTCCTTCGCATCAGCCCTCCCTAATTGTATTCTCCCTGGGTGATGCTATAAAGATTTAGTGATGTGTGCACCATAGGGGTACTCATACACCAGTTATTCCCCGTGGGGATGTTTGGTCATCTACCTGTTATCTCTCCACTACTGCCAGATTACAGTTTGATTGGTCAAAATCAGGCCACAATCATCACCCCACCCTACAACATTAGAGCGTACATTGCAAAAGCTACACAGCCGTAACTAAGATTGGACCATTGTTGGGCCATCGTCCATGACGCCGGCCCAGCACTACAGCAGCATTGGGTCAATGCCTCGTGCGCAACCCGCATACCCTGACGTAACTGGTGAACGACACGCCAGCAACAGGCAGACCCCTGTCCCCCTCCCCTCCCCCACCTCCGCCACCGCTCGCCCATCAGGTGTCGTGCCACTGAGAGGTGAGAAAAGTCGCAACGCAATCGATAGGCCTACACAGCTCATGAATTGGAAGTAATTATTTCGTCATTGAATTGAAAAAATGTTTGATGCTCCAGGGCTGTAATGTTGCTTGCTGATGCGTGAAGCGTGATGCGTATTGCAGACCCCACATGTACGTCAAAATGTGATGCGTTAAAGTTTTTTTGCTGAAGCCTTGAGCCACCCAGTGCGGATCTCCTGTGGCTTTTTTACACACAGGCACATGACACCTTATTTATCTAAATATCAACGTTTCCACATCCATAGCTTTTAGAATCTGCTATACTGACCCACATGTTTCCAATTCGAATGCTGTCTTTATATTCATTTAATGAAGTGTCATATAGTGATGGGTATTCCTCAACCAGATTGATCAACTACTCCAGATATCATCATACTATATCAATCACCAAAAAGCAGCACAAATAGGAAAAAAGGACTATGTAATCTACGAGTGGGTCAGCACGTAGTTGTGCCTGGATCACATGCAAGGATCTTGGGGGGGGGGGGGAGGTGTACCCGGGAGAATCCATAAAATGACGTCATGGTAGGCTCGAGTGATGCGTGTTGACCTCTCCCAGAGCGGTGAATACGCGAGCCCAAAACGAATACGCATCACGCGTCACGCACATGTGGAGTCGCTCTGTCTATTTTTAATGATTTCGGTGAACACACATCACGCTTCAGGCATCACGCTTCACGCATCACGCGTATGTGGAGTCGTGGCTTAAAGCTACGACTCCACATACGCGTGATGCATGAAGCGTGATGCGCATTGCACGACTCCACTCCACTCCATGTACGTCAAAATGTGATGCGTCAAAGTTCTTTTTGCTGAAGAAGCCACCTAGTGCGTATCTAATGTGGCTTTTTTACACTGAGGGACATGGCACCTTATTTATCTAAATATAAACGTTTTCACATCCACATCATCTGCTATACTGTCCCAAATATTTCCAATTCGGATGTTGTCATTATATATTCTTCTAATGAAGTGTCATATAGTGCTGGGTGTTCTTCAACCAGATTGACCAACTTCCCCAGATATGTCAGTGGCGGATCCAGCATAGGGCGTACCCGGCGTACGCCCCCCCCCGTTATTGGTGAAAATATTGAATTTTCATGCAATTTTTTTAATAAAGTGAAGCTAACACCCCTTTTTCAGCCAAAATGTGGCTTACGCCCCCTTCTCTTGCACATTCTGGATCCGTCACTGTATGTACATGTATCATCAATCACGTTGCGTGTAATAATAATGTAATAATGTCACCAAAAAGGAGCATAAACAAGAACAGAAGACTATGGGATCTAAGAATGGGTCAGCATGTGGTTGTCCCTGGAATCCTGGATTACATGCAAGGATCTTGGGGGTACCCGGGAGAATCCTTCGAATGACATCGTGGTAGGCTCGCGTGATGCGTGTTGACCGCTCCCAGAGCCGTGAATACGCGAGCCCAAAACGAATACACATCACGCATCAAGCATGACATACATGTGAAGTCGCTCTTTCTATTTTCAATGATTTCGGTGAACACGCATCAAGCTTCACGCATCACACTTCACGCATCACGCGTATGTGGAGTCGTGGCTTCAGGCTACCAATAAATCTCTACACCCCTAGCCTATGGCCATCACAAGTATAACAGAGGCTTGTCATATTTTGGTATTTGCACGTTATTGTATTAACCAAGATAAATTATTCAATAAACATATTTTATTGAGGAATAGTAGACCTGCATTTTTGGATGTATATCTGTACAATAATAGAAAAGGGAATTTTACCGTTCAACTTTCTTTGAATGCTAACCCTGGGTGTAATCCTATTCCCGGCCACCCAATATGTACCCAGCAGACGCATGTGTTCAATCGATGTTGGTGTAACGTTGGTTCATCGTCCTAGAAGGTGGATCAACGTTAAAGCAACATCGATTTAACGTTTTGTGTGTGATGGGTACCCTCACACAGCAGTAACATTAAATATGAAAAAAGGCGCTACCGTTTATTACGAGTTCCCGCGAGATGTTTTTGTGCAGTAGTTTGGATTTAATTAACAGTAACTAAAATGATATGTAGACTATTTCACTTAATGACATTGTGCGCATGTGTAAGAGAAAGTATCGTCGCCTCGGAGCTAAAGGATCCTATCTGACACTCGTTAGAGTGGCAGATAGGATCCTTTAGCTCCGAGGCGACGGTATGTAGTACACTGATACCCCAGCCAACACAAGGCGTCGACCCAATGCTGGCTTAACGTTACGCACGGGTCAACGCTAGTATTCACATATTACAATACATCATCTTTCCCCTGTGTTTATATATTACAATATCTGAATATTATATTATTCCCACACTATTATAATTGTTAGTAACTTTACAGCTCAGCCTGGAACGTTTACCATTCATTCACAGTAGGAGGTTATGAAGGGATGAAAATCGTCATATTTGTGGCCGGCAACTTAGTAGCCTTCGTCTCTTTACTAGAATTTTTAAATCTGACGTTAGCCTGGTTTGGTCTCAGGGCAGGAGTCGATGATCCTCCTCTTACTATTCAGGTTAGAGTTTATAATATTAAAATATTATAGTACTGCTCATTTACCAAATACAATGATCAATGATGCACTTGTATATTTTATGTTGGCACATGTGTCGAATTCGGTTTGTTGTTATTCTGTTATTCAATTTTAGCTAGGCTTAGACAACCGGTCACGTACTAGATATATTTAAGGATTTTTAGATACACAATGATGAAATTAGTTTATTCAGTACTTTTTTCAGGTCACCACAATAGAATGAGCACATAAGCCTATTAAAATGCTTGAAACTTTTTGTAACAAGATAATTTTAGTTCACACTTTAATAAGTGTTTTAATATTGTTACATGTGCCGGTATATTATATTCCCAGTACCTAGTAAACACAAAGCATTTTTATAAATTTATAAATGTTGTATAAATGTTTTGTGCTTACTGGGTATTTATCTTGGTCCGTTGAAAAACACCATTCTATTTTTTCATTGATGTACCACAATGTATCGCGTATCTACAGAGACCAAGCACTAATCATATTTGGGTTGACTTCAGTTTATCGGATCCTACCTGTTTGTCCCTCTGGCCTACTTGATGGGTGTGCGCTGGGCAGACTGTCTGGCTGTGGGCAGATTGATTGGCATAAAGCTCGTCCTTACTGACATAGTGGGATACATAGAGTTAGGACAACTGGTGAAAAACAGAGAGCAAGGCCTTGATGGACCAACTATATCAGTGAGAAACTGCTTTTATCAAGTTTCCACCCACGTAGTGGTGGAGATTTATTGTTTATGCTGAGTCCGCCCGTCGCCGCCGCCGCTTTTTGTTTTTGCTCTCACTTGAAAACCACTGCTAGGAGTATGTCCAAATATTTGCAGTATGCATATTGGCCCTGAGGAATTTGCCTGGTAATTTTTTTTTGCGTTTTTTCAATTTTTCAAAAAAAATCCAAGATGGCCGCCAAAATCCTATGTCGCTCTTTAGAACTTGAACTGCTTCATGGATTTGCTTCATGTTTGGTTCAAAGGACGAACCCTACCCTGTGCTGATTAGTTTTTGGTGTGATTATGATAATAAAAACTTATATTTTATTCTTTTACGTTTTAGGATTTTAGCTGATATTTCAGTTTTGTTCATTTTTGGCTATTATCAAAATTTGGTAATTTAGTTATACAGCTCAAATTTTATATTTTGGCCTCTTATCAAAATTTGGTAATTTAGTTATACAGCTCAAATTTTATATGTTGGCCCCTTAGTAAATTGTCAGGAGAATTGTTTTTATTTTTTTTATTTTTTCAACAAAATTCAGGATGGCCGACGAATCACATTTTACTTTCAAGAGCTAGAACTGCTTCACCGATTTGTTCCAAGAAAGCAACTTACCCTGGGAGTGGCCATATGTTGATTAAATTTTGGTGTGATTCTGACATTACATTTTTATGTGGTTTAAATAAAAAATTGGTGACAGTACTGTATTTCTCTATAATAATTAATGTACTTTGTTTGCTAAATCTATGTGGGGCGGGTGGAGACGCAAGCTTTGCACCTCAGGCAAATCTATTTGTCATTGACTTTACATAGAGGGATAATAAGTGATGGAGAAATATTTCACTCCACATTTTTCAAGATCTTCACAGAGCGTATTTCATCAAAGAGAGTAATAAGCTTATTTTGGGTAAATTCAATATCCAGGGGAGGGTGGAGGGCTGGAGTTTTTGTCGCGGTCAAATTATTTATTTCTACCCGGCTCGGCACCGCGCTTAAATTTCAAATTTATGACATGGTTATATAGAACAGTTCTTGAAATAAAATATTTATTTCACACAGAGTCTGCCCGAAATTCTTTATTTCAACTACCCCCCCCCCCTGGAGATTGAATGGTGGCCCCCTAATACCTGTATACTGTTTTAACTAACTACATTATTTTTGTCAATTTGGTGAATCAAAGTTACATATTGAAAGTAAAGCTTTATATCATCTGTTGTTATTCTTATATCGCAGCCAAGATCAGAAGTCATAGCTACATATGCACTTTGTGGATTTGGATCTTTTCCCGATATTGCTATATGTCTGGCGGCCATAGGTACAATATGTCCACCAAGAAAAAGTATGTACGCTTATATTTCAAGAAAAATAAAATACATTTTAGCAATACTTTGTATGTCGTTCACTCTCGTAGAAAGCTAATGTATTTAATATTTGTTGTATCTTTTCTACAGAGGACCTGTCAGTACTTGCTCTCAGGTCTATGCTGGCCGGAAATTTTGCTTGTTTTTTAACTGCTTGTATCGCTGGTAAGGCTACTACACTTCGAAGTATCAACATTCAGTATCGACTAATAATATTCTGAAAAAAAGGAAACGTTCGGCATGTTAAAGCACATGTACTTCATTAAATTTTGCAAGCATATTTTATCCTCCGTCCAACGGTTTTATCACCTCGGACGTCCGACCGTCCGTCTCTCCGCATTTTCGTTTCCGGAGAGTATCTCGGAAACGTATACGGGGGGGGGGGGGGTTCTTTCATATTGCACACACACATCCCTTGGGGGGGGGGGGGTGTAGATGTGCCTTTTGAAGATTATGACCTTCCATGTACTTTTTGACCTACATACATCTATCGGCCAAAATAGTTTCATTTGTTTTAATATTGCTGATAACTATAAAACAAAATGTGTTGTTTTCAGGGAGGTATATGGCCTAGGAAAATTAATCTCAATCAAACTCAAAATAACCGCAAAAAATGGCCGACTTGTGGCTATTATTGACTTTAATATGAATAATATCTGGAAAATAGGTGCTATATGTAGATAGCTAGACCATTACCAAGGAAAAAAATGCGAGACTTTATGAAAGGATGCACTCTAAATATTTCAAATAAAAAATGGCCGATGTATGGATATTATTGACTTTAATGTGCCTGATTTTTGGTAAACCGTGCCAGATAGCTATGCCACTACTATAAAACAAAATGTGCGGTTTTAGGCAGGGATATGCCCTGAAAAATGTCACTTTGGTCAAATTCAAAATTATCGACTTGCGGTCATTATTGGCTTTAATATGCGTAATATGTGACAAAGTTTGCTAGATTATAAAACAAAATGTGAGCCGTTAGGATGCACTCTGAAAAATGTCAACTTGTATCAAATTCAAAATAACAGAATATCAATCAATATTTATTTTAATATGTGTAATATATGAAAACATGCCAGATATGGCTAGATCGATATTGTAAAACAAAATACGTGATGCACCCTGGAAAATTTCAACTTGATCAAATTCATCATTGACTTCAGTTTCTGTGATACGTGGCAAGCTGTACTAAATAGCCATTAAGTACTGTAAAAGAAAATGTGAGAGTTCAGTGAAAGATCAGGCGGGCGGCGCTGGGGCTTAGAGATAATTTGAAATATCCTTTCTTTTTCCATCCGGCATATCAAATGTGAATGGGACCACACGAACCCTTCTAAACCGAGTCACCAATGTCATTATATAGGAAGGCATATGGCACCGGGGGTGTCTAGCATTCATAGCTCGAAATGAATACGCTTATTAATATGCCACCAGGTTATAGCTCCCACAGAGAGGACATATTAATGGTAGGAGAAAATAACATTCAGAAATTTAGTAATTCAGTTTAGAATTCCCTTCCTCGATAATCCCTGTGCTTGAAATAAAAATAATACAAATTCAATGAGAGATTACATTTTTTCATGGGAAAGCTATTCTGGGTGAAGATTGTGAAAGTAAAATCAATAAATAGACCGACCTGTTCATATAAAAAATATTTCTGTGGAAGTGGTTGGAATTTTTATTTTTCAAAGTATTTATATGTTAACTGAATACATTATTTTTATTTACCCCAGTACTTTGAAATTTCTTGCATTTTTTCGAAAATAGTCCTTGGAAGTGTGTAGCATTGGCAGTACGAACCATGCCTTGCACATTACTAGCAAACTACGCTGAGCGTTTACAAATTCAGCCATATCTACAATAAAATCATAAATAAAACATAGAATAGACATGACAATGTAGGCCCAGACGGTATTCCCTCTTAATTATTGAATATGTATGGACTTTTAAGCCTCAGCCAAATTTTAGCGGATACCTATTGTCGTCATGCGTCAGGTCGTCCGTTCGTCCGTCTGTACGCCACTTTTAACACTATTCGCGTTATTGGAATGTACATTAAACTACACATACAAGTTGATCATGACCAAAGCTTGACTGAGTTAAAATTTGACCTTTCTTTGACCTATATTTATGCAATATAAATATCTTTTTCACCACTAACTCGGACGAGTTCAAAAATGGGCACGTTTTGGCCAAAAACTAGGTCGCAGCGGCCATAATGGCCAACTGTGGGCAATTATTTTTTTAATATCCATACTATTTGCATAACCGGGACAGATAGCTGAACCATTACTATAGAACAAAAAGGGCGGAATCAGGGAGGGATATGCCTTATATTATAAGTAATCACGTATAAACTAACCTTATCGCCTCTTTCTTACATATATATGATACAACTTGAGTCAATATTTTTTTCCAGGTTTACTTTACGATGATGATGCGCTTCGTCAATTGAAGGGGAATTCGACGGATGTATTGTAGCCAAGTGCTAGTTACCATCAAATATTATTAAATACAATGCAGTCTTAAACGTATTTTATTTTGTCGATATGTACTATAAATAAATATTTTGCAATCACGTTGGTGTATTAGCTTTATTTTTCACGATCTCTCCCAAAAATCGTTTGGACTACTACATTTTCATTATTATTGGTTTGCAAAATTGATGTTTTTTTCTCAAATGCGTTAATAATCGTTACCATAAGACTATAGCAACAATTGTTGTTCTTTATTGACGATAATTTATATAATATGATTCGTCGGACATCTTATAATCGTATACATTATTTGATCTCATGTAGCATGTATACATGTATATACAAAATACTGATGATTTTGTTATGTTGCCATGGAAACCGTTTCTAGGGAGTAAGAGGGCGTCTTCAAGAGGTATGATGACAACTTTTAATTGACACTAAGTGTTGCCCGTGTGCCTAGAAAGTTTCATGTGTAAGTATTGCAATAACAGTTACAAATATATCAGAATATGTGTATTGCGTTGTCATTTTTGTTTTAAAATCATGAAAAATGTGGCCGTGAAAGCGTTAAACTAACGGTATCATATAGCCCGCCGGAGATTAAAGCAGCTGGTAGTTTTGCTTCACTGAACCATAATATTTGCATTGACGCGGACCCCCCCCCCCCTGTGGACAATAATGCGCATGTAGGTGGGCCCACAAAGTTTACCCAGCGAGTCATGACGGTCCACCTGGCCTACTTTATTGTATAAGATGTATTAACACATTAATACTCTTATGCATGAAATTATCAGTAATTTATCATTAGTAATGTATCCATATAGTGTAAATTGAACACAATTTCTCATCGATTAGCTATAGCCAAAACGACTATGTGATGAAACTTATCATATAATACACTGTAGCTCACTGTCATTGTATCCGATTGTAAATGCTTCATTTTGAATGAAAACTGTAGACATTAAAACAATTTTTATAAAATTAACAATTTAATGAGCAATATGACAGATAAGCTCATATATTAAAACTATTTTGCATTTGATGATAAAAGCATGACATTTTTTTAATTGTATGTAGACATGATAAGGTTTACCTTCAAATATTGAGGTATTTCAAATTTGACCTTTAGAGGTCAACAGAAGGTGATGACATCCAATATAATTATTTTTTACATAGCAAGGCAAATATTGACATCTTAGGTGACAATGAACACCAGTTTTACATGACATAATGATGGATCTCTACAAAGTAAATGTGAGCCGAAAAACTCATGGGACAAATACAATGATATGGAAATGTAATTACAGGACAACTTCAATACTAGCTACCACAATAAAAACGTGTCCCTGTTTTTTTGTATTCTGATAATCATCCATTGTTTAGTTATTTGGTCTCGCGACATCCATGTAGGCCCTATAGAATAGGTTTAACGTTCTGGGCGAATTTCATATGGGAGATATTGACATTGATTGTGTCTATAGATGTCTTCCGGTGGCCATTTTTCATTTTTAATGGACCGTTTACACTATATAATTATTACGAACATGTTTGAATTACTTGTATGGTGTAAGAAAATTGGTGTATGCACAAAATAATGGGCTTCTAAATTGCTCACAAAGTAAGGCATAACCAGGTTTTTCTAAATCTGCTTAATTATGAAAATTATGCTAACAAAACTAAAGGGGAAAAATAGCTAGGTTTTTTTCTGACACCTTCTCGGACCACATTTATCAACATTTCTATTACAAAAACTTGTTGTGAAAACATTTTCATTGTCCTTTAGTAAAAAAAAAATCTAAAATGCAGCAATTTTGATTATCAAAGATGGCTGCCTTAAACAAAAAAACCTTTGGTAAGTAGCAAAAAATGAAATAATATTTATCTGTGGTTCATAGGAAAAATGATGATTTTGTCCAGTCTGCCATATTTACGACCCCAAATTCTGCTCTAAGCTGCCTGACTAATTTAGGTCACTCTTCGAGAAGTCGCGGAGCAATACACCTGCAATACAAACAGGTATCGATATTGAGCCACAAAAAACTTAATTTCATAAGACCATCGTTGATAATTTTCAATAAAATACACTTTCTATTGATCACATTGGCGTAATGATGTGAGACGGTCGTCACAAAAGTTGAGTTTATACAATGGCATGAGCAAATTGATCATTAGTTTAAATAATTGTAATAATAGCGAAACATCTCATCACTGCACCGATCTAGAATATTTCGCCTGTTTTCGCAGTAGGTGTTGGTCGAGTTTGCCCAAACCAGCCAAAAAAGGGACGATACAGAACCATGATTCGAGGAAAAATAGAACTCGAGAGGGCTAATGATGTTGTCTTTTTATCTGTAAAAAAATTTCCTTATGGCTGATCAGCTTTACTCTGGTCCCCGTCGCCACTGTTCATATGACTGAGCTAGGTGAGTTTTCTTCACATAATCATAAGCTATAGATCTACACACAATTGGAAAGGTATTGCATGAGGGATTATCCATTTATTATCATCCTTCGAGGATTTATAGATAAGCAAAGTCTTATCAAACAGAAACTAATCATCAACAAGCATATTGACAACCAACGCCTATTATAAGTATGTCTACACCGATCGATGTGACTGCTTTCATCTTAACCTCTTGAGTGCCAGACCTATTGTGCTCCCCTGTGCCACGCCAGATAAGGCCAACACAGGGAGTTTTAGGGCAACCATCTTCCATGTGAATTATCTTTGCCTACAGGTGATGGGCCCACACCTCGCTACAAACTGACTTGGGCTGGGGTAAGACTTTACAGGGGCTACTACTCAAGGTCATGTCAAGGTCATATCAAGGTCATTTGAAGGTCAAACAAGCTAAAATATTGAATAAAACACTTTTTTAAAGTGTTTCTGTTGCAAAGGAGTGTTCCACAAGGCTGCAGTTGACATATTGTGGCTGGGAAGCCTTCCAACACGCGTCCTAGGGGGATACAGTGACTAGATGTGGCTTAAAGGGGTAATACCCCACTCTTATATCACCCGTTGCCTCTTTTATCACACCCTCTACCAACACTAAAATCAATGCAAAATATGGTCAATTGGAGTCTTGTGGAACATAAGCTTGAAGTCACAAAGCACCCGAGGCACCCCAAACTGGGTACTAAAGTTGACATGGGTTGGGGTTACCGTTTAATGGGGTTCTACTGCAGGATCAGGTCAAGGTCATATCAAGGTCATGTCAAGGTCAAACCAGCTATAATATTGAATAAAAACATATTTTTACAGTTTTCATATGTTTTTGTTGCAGGGAAGTGTTCCACAAGGCTGCAGTTGACATATTGTGGCTGGGAAGCCTTCCAACATGCATTCTAGGGGGTACAATGACTATATCTGGCTTGGAGGGTTAATAACTCACTCTTTTATCACCTGTCCCCTCTTATATCACACTCTGTACTAGCGCAACCATCAGTGCAAATATGGTCAATTGGAGTCTTGTAGAACATGGGCTTCTAGTCCTAAAACACCTGAGGCACCCACACCTGATTATTGGTGGCCATATTGTTTTGGACTTTCAGATGACATTGAAACGTCAAAACAACCATTCCAACCATGTCCGCGACTGTAACCATCTTGGTTTTGACCTCTAGATGACCTTGAATCGTAAAAATAATAATCAGTGTACTCAAATTAGTCAAAAATGAGGTATTACATAAAATTCTAGGGACATTCTGTCAAAAGTTAAGAATTCAAGATGGCCGACGGAAGCCATGAATTTATGCAAATAAGCATATCAAGGAGAGAAAAAGTGTATCACGTGATCGCTGTGTGATCACGTGACCAGTGCATGTGACGCTAGACACGGAACCCCCGCGAATTCCCCACCCTCTACTCTGAGACACACATAAATGAATTAGGGGGCCTACTCGTGCCAGGGGGGCTATTGGCAAATACTTGACAAATGACGTCGTCATTGCGGCACAGGAGAGCGACAAAAGTATGACGTAGTGGCACTCACACCCAGGCATGACCTGTGTATTAAATGGTGGCCTCAATGATATTCAATTTTGATAATAGGCTACGTCTGATATTGCATAATCATACACACGTATAATTGCTTAAAGATATTATCTAGCCTACAAAAGTGATAATTATTACTTGATTGATGGTCATTGCTTGCGAAATGTTTTAAAAATAACTTTATTTTAAATAACTTTCGTGACAGCGTTTAGGTTATTATTAGAGAATAGGCCCTGTATTGCGAAGTGCGATTAATCATGTTTACAAGTCATTGAAAAATTTATTGAATGTTGGCAATTCCTTCTCGATGTTATTATTTGAGCTATCGGACGTCTATAACCTGCTGGACATAGGCCAGTACAATATGGTACAATATTCAGCATGATGACATTCACGCGTAGTAGGCTTGTAACTGATAGGGAAGGCAGTGCCGGATTTACACCGTAATCCACGGATTTCGACAGATACTGCTAATCAAATCCGTGAGTATACTACCCAACGCACACCTCCCTGCACCGCCTAGCACATACCCAGCAAACAAAACATTTGTATAACATTTATACAACGCCGTCCCAACGTCTTCGACGTTGGTCCAACATTGTATAAATGGTATACAAATGTTTTGTGTTTGTTGGGTACCTGCTTGACGGCTCTGCTTTTCCACCTCATTATCGATACTGTCTGGCGGTAAGTGGCGCCTCCAAACCAGGAGTGTTCAAATCATGCAGAAACAGATTTCTCTGCCAGGCAGTGATGCTGCCAGCCAGCCAGCCTGGTGTTGTGTCGTCCTCAGCGTTTACTCAAGCAAACGGCTCAGTAACCTATTGCCCATGTCCATCTTGCAGCTGTGTCTTGTGGACCACTTCACGGAGCACCGATCTGGATCAAGAGTGCACGAGGCAGCGTGACAGGCTGCCCCCTGATCCATGTTGAAATGCCACCATGTTTTACCCAGGTAAGCTGCAGCACCATGCTTATAAAAGTCACTAATTCAGCGTTTACAAAATTATGATGGTAATTACTTCGGTGTGAATAGATTCATTCGACACTTTATTAATAGGCACAACAACAAAATAATTCCGAATGAATTCTATATTAGCAGTTACTTTTCTATTTCTTAAATAGTGTTTCAATAAAATTAGCTCGACAAATCAGCTTCAAATACATTACCACCTCTTTAGTGGCCCAGTTGAGCCTATAATTATGAGCACAAAGGTGGCCTAAAACACCATTCATGTTTTTAGCACCTTTTTATGAATATTTATCCTCCTCTGAATATGATTTTGACTTGTGGTATTCCATGATATTTTTTATCAATGTATTCGAATTCATCCGTGTTATAGTCCTTGGGCCAGGGGCCGAATTTTTACGATTTAGTACCAATCGGGGTGACTAAACTTTGTTGTGATTTTCAGTTAGATACATATATGAGGGGTCTTAAAAAGTATGATGGCCCTTTCAGAACGGTAGCTTAAGGGCAGTATTCGCAGTTTTAAAGAGAGGGGGGTCTCTGAACCAATAAGTAAATATTAACTATATCTTTTCATCTATGTATCCTACAAAAATCCATAATATATCGTTTCTGGCATAATTTGGGTCAAGGAATCCGTTTTTGATGTCTTGAAAATGATCTAACCAATATTTTGCCGACAAATCCAAGATGGCCGCCAATTTTAAGCTGTATTTCTTCGCTCTATGATATAACAAGTTTATTTACGTCTATGATGTTTGAATTTTTTTAAGCAAAGATTTTAGTTATGGGCAATTAACCTAGCATTAAATTAAACTATTTTTTTGTATATCTTGCAAATTTATATAAATTCAGTTCAGTTATCCAACAGACGTGTACTTTATAACACTTAAGGATGTGAGGACCGAAAACGTATCTCTATGAAATGTGTAACAATAAGGCATGTCCAATGTTGGTCTATATTATCTATTCTTTTCTTGGTGGAATAAAATAATACATATCTCTATTTTTCCACAAATTAAAAAGAAACACTAATTATAAATAAATTAATGATAACAGGGTTCATTACTTTAGACGTTTCAGATTAGATATGTTGTAATCATGGTAATAGTGGTATGTCATATGATTGGGCCAAAATTTAATACCTTCCGGGGTAACTAGAAAAAAACTACTCTAGATAGCTTGGTATGCCTTAGACATGAACAAAAATGTATGATGACCTTTCTCAGAACGGTAGCCTAACCCTTATTGCATAAGCTATGGAAACTAAAGTGATTTTTCAATTTGAAATCATCATAAATGTCTTAGTTAGCTCTTTCCGATTCATTTGAATATACCTATGCTGTGGGTCTACGGCCATTATAAAACAAAGTATTTCGTTCAGTGCGGGGACCGTTTCTATACGTCAGAATCTGTAGACGTCAGATTTTGAGGTATAAAGACGATCCCCGTGCTGAAAGGGTTAAGGAAGTTATGAGATATTTTTTTATGTCAGAGAAGAAATAACATACATATATGTACATTCGAAATCTCGATATTTTTGCCGCGCGTTCAAAAAGTAACATCCAAATGTAACATTCAACGAAACTGTCACATATAAATGGCTTTAGCTTTACTAGGGGTGTAGATTAATAAAGGCTTTAAGTTAAAATGGCAGCACATATTTGGCCATTTTGTCTATTTAGACCGCGTTACGTCAGTCAAAACATCACTTTCTTAGGTCACTATCAACATTTCTTATGTAGGGTGTGGACCCTGGTTTATAGTTGGTAAAACTGTTTGATTCACCCACTCTGACATCCATGTTTTGAAGAAAAAAATGTTTCTTCCCCACTCGCTCGTAAGCAATCAGTATTGTGAGGATACTCCATCAAGAGACTTCATGAAAACACCATGAAAAAATGAGTAGAATTCTACATAATCTTTCATGTAGACTAAATATATGAGGGTATACAATTCTCAAATGATAAGACTTTCGGAGGAACACCCGAAAATTTACAAATATTTTACAGGTGGAGGCTTCAGCGTTTAAATTAGCAAAGAACCCCTCTTGGTTGAATACCTGTTGACGAAGCTATTGAAGCAACCACAAACAAGGATACCCCAAACTGCAGGTGGTACCAAAGGTTTCAGCACAAAACCATCTGCGGTGAGTAAGTACTACCTTAATGCCGAATATAGAAGTACAGCCATAAAGCAGCTGTGTTATTGAAATCGACTCTCCACATAACATCATTTAGATCTTCAGCCATCACGTGTTAAAAAAGATGAAACTGACATCCAGTCCGTTGTAGAGCTACTGCAAACCAGTTGGACAAATCCTTTTAAAAAAAATCCGATATAATTAATCTTCCAGCTGGTACAACTGAAGAAGTAGATACGCGTGTGCTGCTTCATGCAAAACATGCCGCTGAATATTAGACCTACAATGATGTTGTTCTTGTGGCAGATGCCACTGATATCTTCATTATTAGCCTTGCATTTAGCACTAACATATAGAGTCATTTATATATGCAAAGTGGTACTAAAGTTCGGCAGGGATTGATAGATATTACCTTATAGGACTACATTGATAGTGTTACATTTATAGGGCTACATTGGTACACAGGATGCGACACCATAAGTTCCTTTTCGGGTCAAGGTATTAAGCTTGGTGCATGGACAGTAGTTATAAACAATCACAAATTTAGAGATGCATTGTCAAATCTTGGTTGAAACTGGGCACTGTCACCAGATCTCTATGACGCACTCCAAGAGTTCACATGCCGTTTATATTGTCCAAAATCATTAACGTGTGATATAAACATTTCCAGGGATAAGAAGGGCATCATGCAGAGATAGCCATATACCAGCATGCCAAATATCAAGTAAGCATATGTCACAGGAGTTTGGTTATCTGTCCTGATATCCCTCGTCCTGATGATGATCGCGGCTGGATTTTCGATGCTTAAGATAAAACTAGTTCTTCTGCTCCAGATGCTGTGCTAAATTTCCTCTCGTGTAGGCCTATTTTAAGCGTATTTGTAAACTGCCAGTGTCAATGTCTTGAAAATAGATTAAAATGTACAAATGCAGAACTGTATAACCATGTATGATGAAAAGGCACTCTTCGGATGATGACACAGATGATGATAAATTATAATACTAAACACCCAAATTACTTGTGTGATAGATTGAAAAGCTCGTTCATCGACGTGTTCACACTTTAAACAAAGATAAATGCAACATATCCACCATTGCATTTACATATTGTGTGTAAATATATATAGTGTATCACATGATCGGATCACATAGCTAAGTAGTAGGCCTACATGTCGATATTTACATGTACTGTATACCATAATACTGTAGTTTTTTACAGAGCTGAATGGTGGTAATGATTTGGGTAGCATGTTTATTTCATTTATTTTATCGACATCTTAATTTGATTTTAGCTTAGTTCTGATTTAACATCAAAGAGGACAGTTGGTTTCTGTTCTGTTTTAAATCGTAAACAATGATCAAGCTGAAAAAGAACATTGTTTATCATCATCATTACTGCTGAATTCACATTTATACAGGTGAAACGGATTTAATACATTACGCTGAAATCGAAGAACTATACCTTCTTATCCTATTCAAACTACTATATCGAGCTACCATGGCTACTCAGGTATATACTATGTTGATAATTAATAAAGTTGATAAATAACCACCATGCTACAGATTCATGATAACAACCGAAGAAATATATACTAGTATTACCATGATACAGTGTATCTAATCTAAAACGTCTACCGAAATGAACCCTGCTATCATTAATTTATTCATAATTACATTTTCTTTTTAATTCGTGGAAAAATATGAATATTTATTATTTGATTCCACCAAGAAAAAAATGGATAATATCAACAAACGTTGAACATAAAATAAAAGGCCGTATCGTTACCATGGTTACCGTTCTGAAAAGGCCATCATACATTTGTGTTCATGTGTAAGGCATACAAAACCATTTAGAGTAGTTTTTTCTAGTCACCCCGAATGGTACTAAATATTGGTCTGGCTCAATCACATAATCATGATAACAACCACAAAATAGCATACCACTATTAATATGATTACAGTGTATCTAAATCAAAAACGTCTAAAGAAATGAACCATACATGCTATCATTAATTTATTTATAATTAGTGTTTCTTTTTAATTTTGTTGGAAAAATATAAATATTTATTATTTGATTCCACCAAGAACAAAATAGATAATATAGACAAATATTAGACATGTATGCCTTATTGTGACACATTTCATACAGAGATACGCTTTCGGTTCGCACAACAAGTGCTATGAAGCACGCGTCTGTTGGATAACTAAACTGCTTTTATATATTACAAGATATACACAAAAATAGTTTTATTTAATGCAAGTTTGATTGTCTGACCAGAATATTTACTTACAAATTTTCGAACATTACATAGCCATAAATAAACCAGTTATGCCATAGAGTTAAGAAATACAGCTTGAAATTGGCGGCCATCTTGGTTTTGTTGGCGAAATATCATTTCCAAAACATCAAAAACGTATTCCTTGGCCCGAATTATGTCAGAAACGATGTATTATGGATTTTTGTAGGACTAATAGATAAAAAGATATAATTAATAATTACTTTTTGATTCCGAGACCCCCCCGTCTTTAAAACAGAAATTACTGCCCTTAAGCTACCGTTCTGAAAAGGCCATCATACATTTTTAGACCCCTCATATATTTATCTAACTGAAAATCACAATAAAGTTAGTCACTCCAATTGGTACTAAATTTTGGTCTGGCCCAAGGACTATTATACCTATGCAAAATTTTTGAAATTTCAAATAAAATTACAATGTCATTTTCCGTCAATCTTATTTTACGTCCGGTCGGTATTTTTCCCTCACGGCTATTTTGTGACCTCGCGAAAAGACAATAGAAAATGGGTCATTGATGTTCGGTATATGATCAGAACCGCCTGTTTGCATGCATGTTTCACCAAGGTCACAAGCCAAACTTAGGTATTAGGTTGTTTGGTCTGCAGACTGGTTCAGGGGCTACAACAGTAAATCACTACATCTTTTCCCCAGATTGTGTTTTGCTTTGCTTTTTAGAAGAATTCTATGAAAAGGATTCCACAATAGTTTTTGTTCTTTGGGTATCATGAGAATAACTGATGCAGCTTAAACTGACCAGATAAGCCATGGTGCAATGATGCTACGCCATCTGCCGCAGATAATAGTGTTACCTCAGTTGTCTGGCAGTGGTAACGAGGCACCAAGCATATATTTTGAGCCTCTCACGGGACTGGTTTAGCACGCCTGCCTGCACAGTGCCGCTCAACCGCCTAAACCCATCTACAGCGGCAGTCTGAGCCAGAACTAAGAGAGCGCTCCGTGTGGGATTTACTGTCTGAGACCATCCTCTGGACGCCCTCTAAGGATAAATCCTCAAAATGCAGGACAACGAAGAAGGTGACAACAGGGCTTTTGTCACGTTCGTATGGCGCAGTTAGTCTGTTTGTTGTTGCTATCTCGCCGAATGTTGTGTGTTCATACCAGATGTTACTCTTGGCAGGCTCCTCAACCTGTTAGCCTAATCTGCCGATAGGACACACACCACTAAGCTATCCAGCAAACACAAAACATTTGTATAACATTTGTACAATGCTGGCCCAACGTTGGGCCAGCATTGTACAAATGTTATACAAATGTTTTTTTGTTTGCTGGCTAACGTTACTTTGCACGTATTGACTGTGGGAAATGAAA
This sequence comes from Flabesymbios commensalis, assembly GCA_964017125.1. NCBI lineage: Eukaryota > Metazoa > Annelida > Polychaeta > Terebellida > Flabelligeridae > Flabesymbios > Flabesymbios commensalis. The sequence continues at coordinate 97,282,825 of OZ024902.1, forward strand.
ACACTATCTGTTTCATGTTATTTGTCAAGATACTATCAGATATCGTACATACTAGCATTCATTTTAACGATGCATTTTAACGAAAAACTTCTTCACATTGGCCGCTTTATGGTTGATATTATAACGTTTGTTACGTTTGATGTATTTGTTTATTGAAATTTTTTGTTGAAGTCGATATAATTGTAACTCGGGCCTACATAATCAACAACAAACCACCATAGACCGCAAGTTATTTGCTCTTTTAAAGTTATTAATTATTATCAATAAATTTACGTGAAATAGGCCAACCCCCTGCTAAACGTAGAATTAGTGCTGTATTAATAAGGAATTTAATATTTCAAACAGGTCATTTTAATCCAATAATCAAACCTGTCATAAAACCACGACGTAATTTATTTTCTTTTCTTAAAAAAATATTGATAGTAGCTTTAAACATGTTGAATACTATTATGTCAAACTTATTTTAGCTTTTACTTGTTATAGCTTAATACTACTCTGAGCATCATATAATTTTAGATATAACCAGTAATACATTACATGATAAATGAAACAAATAGTTGTTGGTCACCATCGCTGAACTACCTAATTAGGGTATCCCCTAATTAACATTTACTTTTATATGTGTTTTATTATTTACAGATTGTTGTGGTAAGAAGATTCATATAGTTGAATTTCCCGTCGTTGTTTGATGTCCCTACATTCAGTTGAACGTTTCCAACCAGCATCCCATATTCTTCACTAACTACATACCTGATAGTTCTTTTATAGTATGCAGATAATGACTACAGCATGGCGGAACTGGTACAATTTCTGGAACACAGGATACCCTCTGAGATCTGTCACACATAATTATGTTCAAGATAAGAAATATAATCTACACTTATACACCCCGTCTTACTCACAGCACATCAACTGTGCTGATTGTCCTTGACAATTAAATACCCTTTTTTCAAGCAACCGAGTATCGGTATAGAGATATGATTACTTTCAAGGAGATGAAGTCTTAACGAGGTATTATTTCTGTTCTTTCATCTCACGTGTGCACATCTCATGACATCATAAGAGCATGATGAATTTAACATTCTACTCAGCTGTGGCTGAGGTCTCAAATAGCACATTGGTTGCCGATGTGCTGTCAGGTAATTCACCATTACTTCCTCATAGTGATGTTTACCATAATGTTATTGGAGGTAAGGACGACCTGTCCATAAAGACCAACACCAGTACCTCAGACAACGTGACAGAGGCAACATGGGATAAAATACTCATCGATACCCTGGGGCCTAAGCGGCTGGATCTCTATAAATGCATTCCCATTACCATCATCTATTGCTTCATTTTCATGCTGGGAATTATAGGAAACGTTTCCACATGTATCGTGGTGGCACGGAACCGCTATATGCAGACAGCCACCAACTTTTACCTGTTTAACCTGGCCGTGTCTGATCTGCTTGTCCTGGTACTAGGCCTGCCACAGGAGACGTACACGTTCTGGTCACAATACCCATGGATCTTCGGTGAGCCATTTTGTATCATAAGGATCATGGCGTCGGAGACATCCACATACGCGTCCATTTTAACCATCACAGCTTTCACGGTGGAGCGCTATATAGCCATCTGCCACTCTATGAGAGCACAGACAATGTCCAGCCTGAGACGTGCCATAAAGGTTATCATCATCATCTGGGTGGTATCAGCTCTCTGCTCTATCCCCATGGTTGTACAGTTTGGAGTGGTGTATCTCAGGGATGCAACTGGCAACAAGATTCCCCAGTCAGCCATTTGTAGCATTGAGCCAGAGCGCTTCTTGAAGCACGCGTTTGAGATGTCCACGTTTCTTTTTTTCCTTGCTCCTATGACCATCATCACGGTACTTTACGTGCTTATTGGTCTTGCTATACGCCGCTCAACACTATCACGTGCAGGGTCCGACTCATCGAACTACAGTGGCTATACTGGTACTGATCTACGTGCTCAACAACAGGCTCGTGCTCGACGTGCTGTGCTCAAGATGCTTGGTGAGTTACTTTTATCATGCTTGTTACATAATTATAATTATGAAAAAATTACTAGAAAGATCTCGCCCTTCATCATGATTGTTTTGGGTTAGAACACCACACACATATGTAGTTACATGTTAAGATCATCACATCATCACAAATGGTTAAAATAGCCAAACTATTTTTGGGCTGTTTTTAAATAATTATGCTCTCACGCGATGGAAAACTGATAGAATGTTTCAAAATCACCTTTGTGTATTCATATTTGGTGTAATAAGAAAGAGCAGTTGGCAAAACACCTCCGCTTAAAGTAGATCTACATAAACCAATTTAGAAAGTTTAGAAGCCGCCAGCGCGCCACTGTGGTAATATGCCGTAGGAATTTATTTTATACAAACAAGTCTTAAAAGTTGTAAGACCGTGTGCAGTACACTTAGGCTACAAGACTGTGTATGTTTTCACAGTGCACATCCATTGACGAATCTTACCCTGCATATTGCCAATATGACACATCTCAGTTTTAGTGGTACAAAAAGTCTACAAATTATGTAATTATAATGTACTTATCTGTGCCATTTGCGCGATATAAGTTTAGTATAAGCCCTTTAGGCGCTAAGCACGACTATAACCATTTTTATTCTGTTTTATTAGCCAATAAAATCACAGATATTGGGAATGAAATGAGTGTTTAAAAATCAAGATTTGTATATATTTGTCTCAAATGAATGAATATGAGTAATTTTCACGCACATCAAGACTTAACCTGACAGTGGTGCTAATTTAAATGAGATAATTTAGCTGGTAAAGGGTCGGTAATACCGATTAATGTTTCACATATCACAGCTAAAGATGCATGGCAATAATATACCTGTATGTATTGATGTCTTGTGTAAAGAGTGAAAATTCAATAAAACTTTGCCATCACGCAGGTGAAAATGTAATGGTAATTAATCAATAATCTTCATTTCTTTTTTTTAATTTTATTGTATTTATTTCAAGTCAAGTGCTGGGCAGAGCAACCCACCGAGCACATGAAGTTGACGCAATGTTGACTCAACGCCCCCGACGTTTGCCCAACTGTAAATCAACATTGTGTGAACGTCACGTGTTTGTTGGAAGCACGTCCATTGTAAGTCCATTGTAAGTCGTTGTCCATTGTAAATGATCCCGTACTGTGGACTATGTCATATTCAATTTCAGCATATAAGTATTCACTTTAGAGCAGCGTTGTTTAAAAACTGGCTCAACGTTTTAGTTAGAGGCCATGGCTAAAGCAACGTTGATATACTAGTGATTTATTTTGCTTGTTTTCTAAAACTGGTTTCAAAAATATCTTTGTTTAATGGCGTCAGCGATGCCTCCCAGACACCAGCCCTTAAATGGGAGGGGGTAGATGTAGAAGATAGGTTTTTCATCTATATCCGATAATGCGTTCAATGGTACGACATTAGAAAAAAAGCCCGAGGACGAAGCCCGAGGACGAAGCCCGAGTTCTTTATTTCCCATAATGTGCACTGTCTCACCAATTATCTAATACAGTGAAATATTGAATACGAAGTGGCGCTTATTATTAATTCAGGCCCACAGTCTTCCGCAATTACCTAATTAATTCGACGTAGAAAACACATGCAGTAGGTTTAATTACAAAGTTGGCTTAACCGTAGCTATTAAATCTTCGATACGTACCTCTCACTGAGGTGGTAATAAACGATCGTTTGACAATCTTACGATGAGAGTCTCAGAAATATGTTATTGTCCTGTTTCCCCGCGGCGATATTTTTTACATGGACTATATGTATATCAAACATGTCAAATATGATTAACTTGGATTGTTGTAGTCAGATCCCTCTAAACTCGCCTAATTGAAAGAGGGAAGTCGAGTCTAATCATATTTGGAGACGACTCCACTGTCACATTAATTCTTACTGGCTCTAATGCTACAGTCACACTGTACGGTTGGGCCGTCCCGGCGGCTCCGGAGGACCCCGGTGGCCCCAGGTTGAGCGAATCCTGGGTGGTCCGGAAAGACTCAGAATTTTGTTATCTCAACCCAGGTGTCATCTCGGTAGGCCTGGTTGTTCCGGGGCTGAGCCCGGTATCATCCCGGGTGAAAACGTCCCGTAAGACCCAGGTTTTTCCCGGGTGTTCCCGGTGTCCTCCCGGCGTCCTCACGGCGGCCTCACGGTGTTCCCGGATGAGCTCGGTCCGCCCCGGTATGAGGCAGGTGTATTCCAGGAGGACCCTGGTTGTAGATGTATCACGGAGCCACCCTGGGCCCACCGGGGCCGCCGGGGTGTATTATTCATATTCCTTGGACATGGGCTGTATTTTTACATATCTAATTCAATAAATATCAAATCAAATCAAATTTATTTGCACAACAAAATTATTAACATTGTGTGGCGAAATGGCATGCATTTACATGTACTAAAAACATAATATAATAGTCGTATTACGAATACATGATTATGTAAAATAGAATATCATTCAGAAAAGTCTGTATACATTTACATGTACTAAAACATATGATATAGACATACTACAAATACATGGTTATATAAAATAAAATATCATTCAGAGAAGTCTCACGATATGGATCACATCACTTTTGTCAATAAATCTTTTCTATTACATTGGAGGGCGCGCGAAATGTAAAGTACTAAACCGTACAATATTTTTTTATTTTCTGAATTAAATAGGGTTAGAAATTTGTCGCTATTATCACATAGTCTATAATCGGAGTGGAAAAAAATAATTCGTTTCGTATGTCATCGTACGTAGGGCATTCTATTACGAAATGGATTTCGTCTTGAATTCGTCAGTGAATTATTAGGTATATGGAGGGGTGGGGGGGGGGGGGGGAGTAGGCTACTTGTCAATCAACCTCAGTCCACCTCTCTTGTCGTCACACCCCTTTACCGTCATTGGTCATGTCGACCAGTGAAGGGGTGTGGTCACAAAGATACCACACCCACAAACAATACGACAAATATAAGCACTGGACAATAAAATAGACAATTTAATTATATACAGAATCAAGGAAATAATTTAAATAAGCCAATCAAAGGGAAAATTTTGTGAATAATGAGCCTACACTATATCATATATTTCTAACCTTGTTGTACTTCTGCAATAAATTGTGCAATTAAATAATATCTATAAAATTAACGTTTTTAAGTGGACTGAGAATTATATGCATTATATATTTATATTTAACATTGTACAACAAAAATATTCAATTATAACCTGGCTAGCTTTTCAAAACTTGGGGTGATTTCCTTAACAGGAGCGACGCAACATTTTGGCACATGTCACTGCCCTATGTGTCGGAATACCCTAGAGGTCAAACGGAAACTTGTAATAAATATTATTGTTTCACAAATGCCATATACAAATATGGGGAAAATCTGACATGTCTATGACGTGTTTCTCGGTGGTAGGGTTCTCCTGAAAAGAATCTGGAAGATGTTCATAGTCAAAGTTAAAGTCAAATAATGAAACGTTCAGCTCCGTGACCATCCGTACTCACGCCAGAACCAAACTGTAACCACCGGGGAGCCACCGGCAAGACAACGGGATGCTTCTGGCCACTGCCGGGCCCACCCGCGAACACCCGTAGTCAAACTTGGCCTACCGAAATGCTTCCGTAATGATACACCTTGGTCAACCGTACCCAACCCTAGTGAACCGTGGTGAACCCTAGTGAACCGTGGGGAACCGGGCCGATCCAGGACCACCGTAATCAACATCCGAGACCACCGGGGTCAACCGGGGTCAACCGGCTCGTTCCGTAATAAAAAACACTTTCCCGCGTGGTCCCGAAAGTTTTGAACATTTCAAAACTTATTTTCGAGCGTCCCGGCGCATCCAGGATGCCCACGGTGATCCCGGATCATCCCGGTGTCGGCCATGCATGTTCAATTCCCGGGTGACCCAGGTTTACCTCGGTTCGGCATCCGGGGTCCTCCGGAGCCGCCGGGACGGCCCAACCGTACAGTGTGACTGGGGTATAACGGAATCAGCTGTAGGATCTCTCCCGTGCTTAGATATCTCATGGGAGTCTGGTCTGCTAGTTCAGTGGTAAGGCGTTCGATTGAAATATACTGAAATACTGAAATATCTCGGCTTATGTTGTGCACCACCGGGTGTACAAATGTATCTACGGAATAAATTACAGATCTTTGATAGATAGGCTTTTCTTCGCCTGGATACAAAATAAGCTATCGATTTTGTCGAATTATTGAATTTGTATAGTACCGGATTTTATTGCAGGGAATGGATAGTAGTTTAGGCGACCGAATTGATATAGCCATGCTGCTTGCAGGTAGATTTTCACATGATATGAAACTGAGCCTGCACACCAACAAGATTTCACGAGCTTCGTCGCGTTGGTTATTATTAACCACACTATTTGACCATTTCCCAAACATACCAGTGCGACAAGGCGCGCGATAGGAAACGCGATAATTCTCAAAACTGTTATATTTGTGTCCCGCGTCGCGCCGGTTTTCGCGCCCCACATTATCTCCTGCTCGTGACAGGGTGTGATCCGCAGGAGATAGTGTCCGTTGTCTTTTCTCAGATTGCCCCCACTGTTACCAGTTTACGTATTTCTCCTGTTAAACACGAATGATCCGATGTTGTTGTTTTCGTCCACCGTTTGCGAAGCTTAACCAACAAATAGACAGCATTGGGCCAACTTTTTGTCTGGTCACCCAGCTAAATCGTGTCTGTAAGGCAACGTCGACTAAAAGTTGGGCCGACGTCGCAGGCATTAAACCAACACTGCACGGATCAACGTGTGGGATTGGCTGGGATGTATATACCTCACACAACACGTAAAGGTACACAGCACGTAAAGGTATACGTGCTGAGTTGGAGGTGTGAATGTGACAGGCAGGGGAGAAGAAGTCGCAGACAGCACGTCCGTTCACAGAGATTGATTTATATCACTCCAGTGGCTTGTTTTGCCCAGCATTCCAACATTTTTGACGCTTGCTCAGCATTGAGCCAATATGTAGTGATATGCAAATCCTTCTGGCCACTCACTCACTCAACTTGTCCCAATTTAACGCTACGTTTCCCTTGCCTGGTACTTTTTTACCAGCTGTGTTAAGACCTATACTAAAGCTACCTGGAATATGAGCAATCCGTCGTTTTTCTAACGGAATAGCGCCCCAGACTAAACATTTTTGAAAATACGTTCGGATAAGTTCTGGGAGCCCCCGAAATTTACCCCCGGTATAGTACGGTATAGATCCTAGATGATTCCCCTTGATAGATTAATGGTGCTCCCAGATCTACCCCCCCCCCCCCCAGTATACATAGGCGGCAAAACGAGTGACGATATAGTGCTGTCAACTTTTTGAAGGTCTCAGATATATATTATATGCATGCTCAAAAGACATTTTAAAAATATGAGTGGGGCATCAAGAAAAACAGCTTCCAGAAAAGCAGATTCAGATTATACCGCCGGTGTTAACCTTAACGTTCCACCTCTTAGTTTCAAATTACCCCACTCAATTTTACGGTTGAACCTCGAATAATAATTATTATTGTATGCACATTGAGGATCTAGTGGGGATTATATTCTGTATATAACCATTTGATCACCGGAAACTATATAAGAAAGAACTTTTCCTGGTTGATAATTTATAACAACATGCACTGATCCGCATAAGTACTATACACGTGGTGAAAGTCCTTCGGATTTGGTTATGAACGGTATAGTAGACAGATGCCGGGAATCGTGGAATGACTGTACATGTACGCAATCAAGTCAGCGGATCGGAAGATATTCGCAACTTTTTTAAACGTTCCCCAACGTTCTGCTCAAAAATACATTTTCACGAACGCAGTTAGAGCGTTGGACAAGAACGTTGTATTGTGACAGGGCCTTAACGGTGTCGGTGATCAGTCGTGCCTGGCGAAAGACGTAAATGTGACATAAAGCGAAATCTGACGTTGGTTCATTTCTTTGGCGTACGTCTGACTTTGATTCAAAAATTTCGCTCAAGCTGGTAAGGGACTCTCACATTGTTACGAACTGCCAGGTAGATCCTCGCACATATCCCCGTCCATAAAAAGTTATCGAAACGTGAGAAGAACGTGGTATCGCCTCCAAAACCATTTAAACATTGCCACGTCTATGTCACGTTCGTCTTTAGTGTGTTCTCAATTTGATGAACGTAGTACACACCTGTATTCCACACGGTCCGCCGCCTCTGCCGCCGCCGCAGTTATTTGTTTTCAAGATAGCTAATAATCTATCAACTTCTGCTGCCTCACAGTTCACATAGTCATCACATACCACTGGGGAATTGTTTTGGTGACATTCTGATCCCCATATCATCAACCCTTACTATGGCCACTAACGAAGAAATGCTCGTTAGCGCATTTCAGGAAAAAGTTGCCATCAGATCTTCTTTTAATTTGGCAATTATGTTCAGCTATGTCAGTCAATGACCTGATTAACTTTTGTGATCAAACAATTTCAAAATTGTTAAGCCATTTTGAATTTTGTAATATTTACTTAACTCAAGAAATGCAAAATGACTGCACCATGAATATAATACAAAATTTAATGTCCCACACAAGGATAACCCATGACAAATTTCACACTAAAAAACCCAAAATGGCTGCCAGTCCACCATTTTTATTTTATTTTTTTATTATCTCGTAAATCTTGCATGATAGCTGATCAACAAATTTCTGCTTCCTTATACTTTACATAGCCATCATATACCACAATTTTATAATAGTGGTCGAGCGATAACGGAGAGCTGCTTTCGTGTTCGTTTCCAAACAACACTTTCCAGTTACAATAACATTCTAGCATTGTCAAAAATCTAAGATGGCGGTGGGACTAGGGGGCAGAATCCAAGGTCAAAGGTCAAGTTAAAGGTAACATAGGATTTTTCGACAAATACAAGTATGAAGAAGTGTAATACTTTTTGTTCGGGTAATTTTACCCAAATATATATTTGTACAAAATGTCAACAAACATCATGTATAATACCTCTTTTTGATCTGATTTTGGCTGGAGAATATATGGTACTGGGTATTATTTTGGTGATTCAATGACATCTTCAACATGTTCAAGATAAAAACAAATTCCAAGGGCAAACTGTAAAAAAAATATCATTTCAATAGCAAAACGTCAATTTTAAGGTCGAGTAACCAAGATATGATTTTTAATAAGTAATAACAAGGGTAATACCGATTTTTCGTGTATAAAGACCCGGTGTAACCGACCTACATGTAGCCTAGCCTACTGGAAGATTTCATTTCTGGCGGGTTGATTTATGCAAAAAACTACTAGAACACCCAAAACATAAGGACATTTTTTTTCCAGTGGCTTTGTCACCTATGGGATGTACTTAAAGGGACTGGCCCAGGCTAAAATCATCAAAAAATCGGTGATTTTATTTCGGGTTCTTAATATGACCATATGATGTAAGCATGTACATAGACTAGAACTGCAAATTTTTATAATTTTTGTGCTGCGCATTCACCAGTTAAGCTAGATATAGAGACGAAATTCCTGATTTGTAATTATTGACAACCATGTCAAAAATAAGAAATGCGGGAATTTCGTCTCTATATCAAGTCTAACTGGTAAGTGCGCAGCACAAAAATTATAAAAATTTGCAGTTCTAGTCTATGTACATGCTTACATCATATGGTAATATTAAGAACCCGAAATAAAATCACCGATTTTTTGATGATTTTAGCCTGGGCCAGTCCCTTTAATAATAGCAGGAAAAAAAGCGATCAAAATCAGACTACCGGAAAGTTATTAAATCCAAGATGTCCGCCAATGTCTAGAAGAAGGAAATTGCTATGAATGAGGTTTTATGTCTACTCTAAGTATTAAGTGTCGAGATATTCACTGGCACAATGTCCTGATATCCGGATTAAGGCCTATGACCATACTACAAGCTACATGTTTTGTATAATGATGTAGGTATAACCATGATAACCTACGGTGCTAAAGCGCGACAACAAAGCGTCAAAAGGCGACAGAAAGGTGTTAAACGACGGCGGGAAGGCGTTGAAGGAGATTTTATATCGATTTAAAAATAGATATTTGTATTTGAGCGTTCAAGAGCGACGGTAAAGCGTTAAACGACGACGGGAAGGCGTTGAAGGAGATTTTATCGATTTAAAAATAAATATTTGTATTTGTTATAAGTAATATTGTCAGGAATTTGACCTTAATTTGACCTTAAAATTGACCTTGAATGTCACTTTGAATCACAAACATAACACCAATAAACAGATAAATGACTTACCAGTCAAAATCACATGAAAATGAGGTATTACACATGCTCTTAGCTTTATCTGGTAAAAATCATATTTTTGATAACTTGACCCTGAAGTTAACCTCTTAACATTGAAGATGACCTTGAATCATGAAAGTAATGTAAGGAATGGATTTTTTAGTCAGAATTACATGAAAAAAAAGTATTACACTTGTTCCTACTTTTATTTGTTGACAAATCCTATTTTACCTTTAAATTGACTTTTGACCTTGGATTTTGCTCCTGGGCCCCACCGCCATTTTAGATTTTAAACACTGCCAGAATGTTATTGTAACTAATGAGTTCCCCAACTCTTGAAAACATGGATTATTAACAAGAATCATGGTTTAATTGTAAAATTAGGAAGGTTTTACCGATTTTCACGGCCAATAGCGACCATCTTGGATTTTCGGACTTTTATGGGTCAGATTTTGGTAGACTTTTTTTTGGTCATTCACTATATCCAGTAGGATAGAAAACCATTGAGAAACCTTTTGTTATAATTTTTTGGGGGTTCGAGTGGTTCTTTACATATATCTACCCGTCTAGTGGTAATCTAGCAAGTTTACTGAAAAACCCGTTTAAATCAGTTATTCTTGTAGGCCCCTATTTCTTATTTTTAACATGCATGTCTGAAATTAAATCTTTTCCTTATTTCTCTTTTAACTGATAAATGAGCAACCCAAAATGTAAAAAAAACTTACGTGATTCTAGTCTATGGACATGTTGACATAATATGGACATACCAAGGAGTCAAAATAAAAATGATCATTTGGCACAATTGTGTCGCTTTAAGTCGGTTGATGAAAATGGGGGTCAGATCACTCACTCTGGGTTCGAATCCTGCACTAAGTTTGCTTATAGAGCTAGTTATTATATTGCGCGTAGTGTCATAGTTTATTGCAATGCTGCATCTTTCTATTAGCCCCCAAAGTGATAAGCACGACTATGGTTGTTTCAATTCTAATACGTTGGGCCCGAAGGGGTGTTGTCGTCCTCTACGTGTCTCGCCGCCGAACGCCGCACGCCGCCAGTTTTGGCTACTGCGCCAACAAGGTCAACATATCGAATTCATAATTCATACAAACATTCACCCCCTTCGGCAATATTTTTTGGAAATTAGCCCAAGGTCGTAAGTCAAAGATTAAAACAAATATTGTTAACACGATAACTTGAAAAATCATTCTTGGATCTCTCCAATTTTCTATGTGAAGTTACCCATGCGTAGGCTATGCATGGTTGGTATGGGGATGACCTGATTAGATTTTCAGCTTTTCATCGATAATGAAAATGGCCGCCAGCTGGCGACTTAATTGTTCTTCGACTTATTTTTTTGAATTTCTTAGAAACCTGGTAGGCCTATATATAGGTTTCGGGGTCTGCGGGTCTATTGACATTGTCCGTTTTCATGTGCGACCGAAAACGAGGCGGCCCAAGTGTAGTAATCGACAACCATCCAACGAAAAAACGGCAACGAGGCTATGGCGGCCTTCTTGATTTATATCAATTTTAATAAATCTTTCTTATTTTCAGTTAAATGCCTTGAAGCATGGCATATAATTATAGGTTTTCGAGGTCTTTGACTCTTGGCATTGTACGTTTTTATTTGCGACATAAAACGAGGCTTTATAGCGGCCATCATGATTTTATCATCGGTCTCCGATTATTATTAAGGCATAGCGTATTGGCCGCAGTTGTTTCAAATTTGTGGCCATTTTGTGTCAATTCATCAGCCGAGGGGTGTTTGAGTGCTTGGACGGTATCTTTGTGATAGGCCTATAAGTTGATATTTAAGCAATAGGAATTATTTTGAAATTTTTTGGTTCCAAATTAGACAAATATAGGCCTAAGTAATGTATTCTCACCCACTTAAAGTTGCGAGTTGTGGTAACGAGACGAATTTAAATAAGATAACTTAAGGAATACATGGTTAATGCTGTTAAGCTTTATTTTCTTAATGGCAAGGTGCGATATTAGTATGTATATCAACAGAACAAATCTGGATGATCTACTTCCAAAATTACTCTACCATTACTCTATATCTTATATCACACATTGCAATCTCGCTCCTAGTAGGAACTCTGGGTGATATCTGGGTGAAGGGAATCACTGCAGGATGAAGTACCTTGTCTAAGGACTCAATAACGTTGAGAGAAACATGATATTTATCTGAAAACATATATCCCGCCCAGTACGACAGGCTGTATCTATAGCAAATCGCCAAGCTCTATCAATGTGATATGTCCCTCTGCTGCGTCCCACAAAAGGCAAATGAACCATCTTGATTGACAGTATGCAATATCGCATAATTGATTGACAGTATTAAATTACACATTCTGGACACACTGTGGACATCACTGCTGTCTGAATATCATTATGTCCAGAATGTATCTATTTACTGTAGTCATAACAACTACCATAAAAAGGTGACAAACTAATTGGTTATCGCGGCAATCTATCTAAATTGCTAGATTGATGGTTGTATGATAGGTACATAATTATAGCCCTCGGCAGATAATCGGATCACCACACAGCACGACACGCTGGCCGATTTTGGTTTAATAATGATCCAACATCGAAGACGGTGGACCTGCTATCGTCTGAAATCACATACATCTATTGTTACCGGTGACTGGAGAGATACTCAGGGCGTCTAAGCCATTAAACTGCATTGATAACCTTCCTAATAAGTGTTCACTACATGTCGGTGGACACAACAATGTACTAAGCATATGATAAGTTGGCATGGTGATTTATCACAGCAATGCTAACCTCCCAGATGTGGGACCAACCACTATACGTGTGTTTCTGCTGCTTCTGTTTTCTTATTTGCTGGACGTTTAGCCCGAGAGCTCATATGTGTTTTAGTTATCTTTTTGGGAACAAAAGGTCTGAAGATTGTTTCTATTGTACAATTTTACGCTGAATGTGAAAAACAGATTTCTTAAAAAAATCTCGACGGAACTTTTTTCATAAATTGAGGTCAAAGTGCGGTACCCTACTCCCAAAAATTATCTCATAATGTTGATATATGAGAAATACACAATTGTATTACTTTTTCAATAATAATTTATTTGAGACCTTTATTTCAGTAACAACCATTAAGTTATCGATAAAACCTGTTTTATATATAAAAACAGTATATGGCCGCCATTCGTTCAGTTATTAAAGTCACACGACACAAATTTAATTTCACATCTCATGAAAGAGCTTCGTTTCTTATGTAGGGTTATTTACCTTTTCTTATGTCGATATGTCGATAGGTGTAAAGATTATTTCTTTTGTAGAATTTTACGCTGAATTAAAAAATGTATTTTCTGACTGAATCATGACTGAACTATTTTCATTAATTTGGGTCAAAGTGGGTTACCGGCTTTAAAATTATCTCAAAATATTGATATATCAGGAATACATTTTTATTAATTTTATCAATGCAGGCCATTTATTCCGGTGACACAAATGTACTTATCGATTAAAAAATCGTTTATGCATATGCAAAATAATTTCACTAATATCCTTCATCTTAAAATTATAAATGGCTGTTATTTTATCGCACCACAAATTTATTATGGAATCTTACGAAAAAGCCTAATTTTCTCATCCAGGTTTATTTATTTTTTATCGTGTCAAGAGGTATGAGGATGGTTTCTATTGCAGAACTTTTTTCATAAATTGGGGTCAAATTGGGGTAGGTCCTCTACCCTTCTGCAAAATGTTCTCAAGAACAAAAATTTTCTCTTAAAATGTTTACCTAATAAAAATGGTTTTATTTATTTACCCTTTTTAAAATGTATTTGTACCTTTGTTTTAATAACAAACATGGGGTTATCGATAAAAAAATGTGTTAAAGAATGTTAATTGTGTGATCCGCCATAAAAAATGTGTTAAGGAATTATAATTTTGTGATCCGCCATCATTAAAATTGAAAACGACTCACAATACAAATTTATTTGCAAATGCCATTAAAAGTGTATATTCCGATCTAGAATTATTAGCAAGAGAAGTGTTTGTAGTACTACAGCAGCAGATACATATTACGGGTACAAGTGGGGCTAACATGTGTTCTTGTGTCTAAAAATCATAATTGGAGTGAAACCAAGGATGCCAAGGTCAAAAGTGCATGCGACTGTTTTGATTATTGTTTTTAATATTGTTAACGATTTTATAAAGCGCCATTTCTAAATATATCTTGTGGCGCTCTACATGTATTAAAACAGTAAAAACAGGATTAAAAACAGTATTAAAACTCCATGATCAGAGCCCATTTTTAACAGTTCCGCGGAAATATCAATGTCTTCATGCGTGTGCGTAGTGTCTTGTAAAAAGAACAGTTTTTAGATGATTTTTTATCGTATTACTAGTTGATGGGCGAAAGCATGCAGTGCATGTGTTTTAATATAAAAATAATTGAAAAAGTAGTAAAAAATCAAAGCCAAAACACAATATCGCATCTGATGCTCTTATCGCTTGATTCAACATAAAAACTGTTTCACAAAAGAATCGCATTGGCCTGCCCCTGGCCAATACATGTATTGACCTACAGCATTGTTATCATTTTCACGATATATTGATATGTTGCAATTAATACATTTATACAATATTCCATAGATAACATCGTAGATACGATTAGTGCAAAACAATTTTATTGTATCAAACTTTTGTCGTTTCACCGGATATCAGCGTGATTTTTGCGTCGTTTATAATGCAGCTAATCACCACTCTACGCCATGCCATCGATCAACTTTATAATTAAATTAGTCCAGGGGCTGGAGGTGTGTCTGTGTGTATGAGAGAGGCAGAGAGTTGCTCTTCATACTTTATAAATATAGGGCCTTGCTACAACCCTTACAACACTTAATTAATGTTTATATAATCATGGAGACCAAATGGTTTTTCTCAATTTGAAATTAGCACATTCCGATTCATGTGTATACCTATGCTGGTTATGGGTATACGGCCATTATAAATATTTTAAATCTTTAGGCGCGGAGACCGTCTTTATTCGTCAGAATATGACGTCTACATGCGTCAGATTCTGACGTATGTAGACCGTCCCGCGCTGAAAGGGTTAAACAAAGCAAGGGTAGCTCGTGATAGCCGTTTGGAAATTGGATCATTCTACATAGAACGTATATTTATGTTGGAAAAAATATCGGGGACCGTACGTGTCACAAGAAAAAGAGGATGGCTGTATATAAAAGATTGCGCTTCTAAAAGAAAAAATGCTGGTAGTGTGACGCCGATCACTTAATTGAATTGAGGTTCATATCCCTTCCGTTTAGGAATGTTTATATTTTACTATTATATTATATTATATTATATTATATTATATTATATTATATTATATTATATTA
Organism: Flabesymbios commensalis; assembly: GCA_964017125.1. Taxonomy (NCBI): domain Eukaryota; kingdom Metazoa; phylum Annelida; class Polychaeta; order Terebellida; family Flabelligeridae; genus Flabesymbios; species Flabesymbios commensalis. Next base: position 97,298,482 of record OZ024902.1, read on the forward strand.
TATTATATTATATTATATTATATTATATTATATTATATTATATTATATTATATTATATTATATTATATTATATTATATCATATCATATCATATCATATCATATCATATCATATCATATCATATCATATCATATCATATCATATCATATCATATCATATCATATCATATCATATCATATCATATCATATCATATCATATCATATCATATCATATCATATCATATCATATTATATTATATTATATTATATTATATTATATTATATTATATTATATTATATTATATTATATTATATTATATGTTTATATTTTACTATCATGTCATGTCATGTCATGTCATGTCATGTCGTGTCGTGTCGTGTCGTGTCGTGTCGTGTCGTGTCGTGTCGTGTCGTGTCGTGTCGTGTCGTGTCGTGTCGTGTCGTGTCGTGTCGTGTCGTGTCGTGTCGTGTCGTGTCGTATTATATTATATTATATTATATTATATTATTTATTCTGATGTTTATATATAGTATATAATACATAGCCGAGTTCCATGTCGGGGACTGTATTATATTATGTATGTATCTATCTAGGCCACTCTATTTGTATCGTATAACTAGATGATCACTTTAGTTCCGCCAACCATTGTATTTTTGTGTGCATAGAGGCTTATATGCTAAACTGGGCGAAAATAATCTGAGAATGGTGAAATTAATGTCAGATGACTTTGCCCTGCAGACATAGGATTTACAAATCTGAGGCCGATTATTCTACCTCTCAATAACCGGGGCTCCCCACGATCATGATCAAAGCAATCCACCAAATAATGAGGTGGCAGTGTTCAGACTCGCGAAAATTTCACAGTATCCAGACGATGTCAATAATGGGAAGATCTGTCAAAGCTTTTGACCACGACCAATCAATTGCCCAGGATCTAGATCAACCACTGACAAAACCATGCACCGTTCATCTCAACACTGTGGAGAAAATATAAAACAGGCATAAAGACGATTTTTTGCTGATGATCAGTGCTACCCGCAATCATGGAGATAGTATCTCCATGCCGCAATCCATTATTTCCTTTAGCGGCAAAGATCTCAAGTTTTCTTTAATGTATTTCTCATTATAATTTTAATTTTAATTGATATACCAGTTTCGAAAGACAAGACTTTTAAGTTATTATAAGAAATAAATTATATGTATGCATGCTGTATAATATCGCATATGTTACTGAATGTGTCCCAATTGCAATGAAGCATTTCCATTAGAGGTAAAATAAGAGGATGTAGCGCTGAGAATAAGGCATTACGTCAATAAGGCAGATAACAGCAGAGGAAGCTGACGGGAGAATAGAGTAATCAGCGCGTAAAATCTTATGAATCGCGCCAATTTTCCCGTAAATTGAACACCAACCCCACTGGCTTGGCTTTGTGTGGCTTTGTGTGTGCTCATCACAGAAACACTCACCATAATCCTCAGCATATTGGAACGCAACAGGTTTAATGCCGGGTATCAGTGGTTATTGATCGGAACACTCTAAAACCATTTGAAAGCTTGTAATAATAAAATATTTGAAACGGCGCGATCGTCTCGATTAAACCGAAAATGTAATAGAAAGGATTAATAAGAACTAAACTTAGTGTAAACCATATCGCAATTGTGACATGACACCGTGTGAATCTGTTATAAACAAATGGGCGATTTCTTTTCACTGATTATCTACTTATCCTCCACAACGTGCTCCGGGTTAGCAATAAATACATATCCGAATCTTGAAGTCGAGTTCTGCTGAGGGAACTTGATCCCTTTAACATCTATATCTATCAACGCTACAAATAACTATATATTAATAATATTCAGCTTACCTACTTCATTGCCCATTTGATGAATACACTCAGCTAGTTTTGACACATTCTATCAGTTATTTATCTTGTGAGAGCGTTTGCATCACACCTAACACCTCCCATATTTTTTTATATTGAAGCTATTTGGGATTGAGTTATCATATTAAAGGGACTAGCCCAGGTCTAATATCACCAAAAAATCGGTGATTTTATTTTGGCTTCTTAATATGACCATATGATGAAAACCTGATTTCTAATTATTGACAACCATGTCAAAAATAAGAAGTACGGGAATTTCGTCTCTATATTTAGCATAACTGGTAAATGCGCAGTACAAAAATTAAAAAACTTTTGCAGTTCTAGTCTATGAACATGTTTACATCATATGGTCATATTAAGAAGCCAAAATAAAATCTCCGATTTTTTTATGATTTTAGACCTGGGCTTGTCCCTTTAACATTCACAGCCATGCGTTCTAACTCGAAACACATTGGAAGGTTACCATTTGATTTTTAGGGGAATATTATGTTTCCAAGTTAATATACAGTGCATGGCGGACAATTCTTTTCATATTCTGAGCAACTGAACTACTTAGCGAGGTGTGACCTCGGTAGATCGTCACTCTTCTGTTTCCTACTATTATCATGATTATGGAATGAGCAGGCTGTCGGTTCATGTATGCTTGATGGTATGAGTAAAAGCAGCCAAATATCCACTTCATCTGTATTTTTTGTGAATATCGTATGTTTTGCGTTTATCAGTGTTTATATTGACCATGTTTACTTCAACAGGTCAGTTTTGTCTTCGTGTTGCCCGAATTTCGTAAAATAACATTGATTTTCTTGGTGCTGTCGTGAAATCTATGTAAAAAATCAGTACAATCAAGTATGGTGGAGAGGGAATTTTTTATTCACCGTACAGTAGCTTAATAAGATCTGTGTCACAGATTGAAATTGTGCTTACGTTTTAGGAAGTGATGATCAGGTTATTTTTATTGTGCTCATGTTTTAAAAAATACTGTGTATGTATGTACATATAGAGATTAGCTGTGTCTTAGAAACCTAAGTTCAAGGTTTCATAAATTCTAAAACCGTCGAGTTCCGACAATTTATGGATCTGTCCAGCAAACACGAAATGTCTAGCCAATGTTGTGCTAATGTTGGGACGGTGGCCCAACATTAACCCGACATTGGCTCGACGTTTCGTGTTTACAAGGTGGCAAAGAATCTGTGAGAACAGATTTCTGAAGAGTGAACAAGGTTTTACAAACGTGAATGCGGGATCACAGATGCGCTGATTTAAATTAGCCAGCTGCGCAATAATTTATACAATAGGGGAGAGTTTGCCGGGTTTGGACCAGAGTTTCAATTGGATCTGTGCTGAGCCAGTGCTGTTACCATATAAGTCAGAGCTCAGATCAATTGTGAAGATTCAACATTGCTTGGTTCGATTTTTTGTCTCGGGGGCAGTATCACTAGGCCTAATAACATCATTCGCACTAAACGGGTTATAAAATTTCATGTGCCCTTATTTTTCGGATAATATATTTTAACATTTTATTACCATGGTTTGAAGCCTAAAAGCTACCACTCCCCTAAACAATGGGATTATATATGTGCAGTAGCAGATACGGCCGGAATAGATTTTCATCTCTTCAAGTGTTCGACCACAAGGCTTGTTTACTCACGCTGCTGCTTATGTACATCCGTGATGATATGGTCGCTAGTGGTTGTTAGTGGTAGTACACCCCCCTCCACTTGGGGAGGGTCATCAGGCATCTGTTCTGTCTGTTGCATGCTATTACGGCATGGTTTGGGAAGACACTAGTCTACAGCGTACAAGATTAGCTGCAGCCCCCATGTGTCTGGCTATAATCGGCGGGCGGATTGTCAGCGACGTACCCTGGTTCCACTGCTCAACAGTGGTGCCAGTACGGCTACCGTATCGGTGCAGACACTGGTGTTGGCCGTGGTAAGGCTTCACACTACCGACAATAGGGTTTGACATTAGGTCTATCACGTGGGATGATTGGAGGGACCCTCAGCTATTGTTACATGGGCACTATCCGAGCCGAGGGTAGCGGAGCTGTGTTTCACCAATGTGTTTCAGCATTAAATTGCAAAACGAAACCAAAGTCTCCGACCGTCTGAGCATGTCTGGGGGTAAATCCCCTAGATATGCCTAGAACCCCTTATCATGCGAGTGAAGGAAAACACTCTGAATAACCCACCATGCCTTATCACCCCACCCTCACGTCATCATGTGTACATTATTCATCGTATCAATGGACTGCACTGTTGTTAGCGTAGCCTATGTCATTTAAATGACCAATATTAGTGGCGAAAAGTGAAGTTTAGCATTATTATGCTACTACTGCTTATGTACAGCCATTGATATATTGTTAAAAACTTCAGTCACAGGATAATCTTAGTGATAACAAATATGTTTTGTTTTTTTGTACATTTAAATTTTACATTTCATATATAAGTCCTATTTTTGTTATAGACAAATATCAGACCTTGGACTTACATCAACAAGTTCAAAATGTGTGACAAGCATTTTAGGGTAGATTAGGCATACGTGGCCACACTGTCTCACACAACAACCACATACACACCAATAAACCCTAGTTTCAGATACGGATGAAATATTCCGCTCAAATAGGCTGTATCACGTTTATGGGCCTACTGTGAAATACACAAAATATATATTCAACGCGAAAGACTACTGTTGCCCCAGCATCAATAACTTTGTTTTGTTACAGTCTGCATGATTAAAGCTTTATTAACGTTCATGAATAATTAAAATTATCACATGAAATCTCCAACTACATGTGCAGGATGCTTCGTAATACAATTTCTAGATTTGAACAAAATTTCAATTTTTAATGAATAGCGTTGGTTAACGTCCCTCTGTCTCATTTGTTCTGCCTCTTTTTGTGCAGAACTGCTTACTGGATAAGAGTTGATTTCATTTGATGTGCACCGTGTTGTCTGTTTAACCCTTTAAGCCCTCACGATGCAATAAAGCATCATTTTACGTCCTGAAAACAGGCTTAATTTTCCTACAACAAATGGTTTTAGAACGAAAATATCTATGAAACTGGTTTACCAATACATGGCAATTGTCTTTACTTTTTCACTCGCATCAAATCATCTTCATCCACTACAAGCCAATTCTCGGCTTGTAGTGGATGAAGATGACAATGTTAAACTCAGGCTTGAAAGGGTTAAAAGCGTAATAAGCTAAATTTTAATTCAATGTGTGAAAGTTCGATCCTCCCGTTCAGAGATGGCTACTCGTCAAGAACATTGAGTAAAAATCTCCTATCTGAATGTTTACCGCATACCGTCGGTCTGCCCGAACGTGCGCCTGCTGCTGGGCATTGACACATCATATTAGAATGGCGCACTAAGGCTGACGGCCAACCTACTATTATGGGGGGACGGGAAAATGGGACGGGAAAAAAAAGCCACTTAACAATTATTTATGGAGAATATTGAAACTATTTTATTTAAATGTTTTATTCAGGCTACATGCAATATAGTTACATATATCAAGCTCGCTCAGCACTTTAAGGATACATTACTCTAACAGTATGCCAAGCAAAATTGGTATCAATAGCTTGGGCAGAGGGCACCGCCACATTAGACATTTTTTGCTCATTATGCACATGTGTGTATGCACCTACATCGAAAATACTAGAAAAAGATGTTCTGTCAAAACATGTGAGTTCCCAGAAGCGGCGCAATACAAGTCAGCACGATACTAACCCGATGTCGGTTCAATGCTGGACAACCATCGCCGACGCTGCCAACATTCATTCAATACTGGGCAGTGAATCCGGCTGGGTGGGTGCTATAATTTAGTTTTAAAACGACTTAGCGTCGACTCTAGAGGGAAGTCGAAAAAATGTAAAAAAATAATACTAATCAACCCTTTTCAAACCGGAACCCGTCTACTCTGAAAACCGGGCTCATTATTTTCCCCGAATGGATATTTTTGTATTGTAATGTATTGTATTTTACCTGTCCAAACCGGATGTGGTGCACGGTGACACCCTTTTAGTCAGAAGGCCCGTTAGTCAGTAGGCCCGTTTGTTAGTCGAAGGCCCATTAGTCAGAAGGCCCGCTAGCCAGAAGGCCCGTTAGTCAGAAGGTCCGTTAGTCAGTAAATCATTTAGACTCTTTAATAAGAAGGCCGGTTAGACAGAAGGTCCATTACTCAGAAGGCCCGTTATTCAGAATTTGTTCATTGGACATGGACAGTGAACAATACTAGGGGACGCTCCATTTGATATATGGAGAGGACATATTATTTTGAATAAAACGTTTGTTGTCCAGCTGGGCGGGGGCCCTAGGGTAGTGGTTAGCACCGCTGCCTTTCACGCCAGAGTTCCCGGTTCGGTTCCCTGTCTCGGCGGTTTGAAAGAAACAAAAAAATTTCTTCCCCATCCACGTGTGAAAGTCAGTATTGTGGGGAGCCTCCGTGACCGAGAGTTAGCGTGCTCGGCCTCAGACCGCCAGGGCTCGAATTTCGAATCCTGTGTCTGGAGGACAGTGTCATCTCAATCATCTCACCATCCTCAGGAGGTTCTCCTGGCCGAGTTTAGCCTATATGTGCACAAAGGTGGCCTAAAGCCCGATTCATTTCATTTCATTTTTTTTGTTGTCCAGCTAATTTGATAATAAAATGTTGAGAGTTGTGCATAAAATAATCATTCAGAGTCCACATGTTTTTTTTTAAACTTTGGTGAACATGTAATAATGTTTTCTTATATTAAAAGAGAACTCTTTTTTAAAGTATACACAAACAAATTGCGCTCTAGAACCGTATGGAGATCAAATGTTGCGTCCCTAGGACATTATTATATACGTTCGCCTATTAGGTGTTAATAACTCGATATTATTAATGCAACCCTTATGAAATGCACAAGTAAATAAATAAAGGCAAATAATTGATCATGGGGTTGTCCACAAATGAGATTTCGATGAGACAATTATCTGACTTTCTGACAAACGGGCCTTCTGACTAATATTCCTCACTTATTTTCTGACTTACGGGCCTTCTGACAATCGGGCTTTCTAACTAATCATCCTTACTGATTTTCACACCGACGGGCCTTCTGACTAACGGGCCTTCTGACTAACGGGCCTTCTGACTAACAGACCTTCTGACTAAAAGGCGGACACCGTGGGGCGCTATAAGAGTTAAACAGAGCGGCGACAAGGTGATGTAACATCCTGCTTGTTAAGCAACCCAGCAAACACAAAACATTTGTATAACATTTATACAATGTCGACCCAACGTCTTCGACGTTGGTCCAACATTGTATAAATGTTATACAAAAGTTTTGTGTTTACTGGGAATGGCCATCACGCATGACAACATGTTAGGGAGAGTATCTGCATGACAGGTTTACAGAGAGTGGTGATAGGCCGGCTGTCCTGCTAAAAGTTTTCTAATCGGCTGGCGCAATATGCCTCAACATATCATGGAGGCGTGGGTGTAGGCAGACACCCGTGTGGCGAGTTGTCTCCAGTTTCTCTGTGCAGTTTCTCTGTGCTCTGTGTATCCCATTAGCTTCGTCTCAGAATTTTATTACATGTATGTCAAATGGTCTAATTTCTGAAATACCTACTAAATCTTTGCAGCATTTTCAGAGTAGTCGCAGCATGACTAGACAATATTTTGTACAAAATGTCATGAAAATTGGTGCATATATGACTGAGCAATCCGCAAAATTAAATCACCCTGACTAATGAATTTAATGTGCATCTGACTACATAGGCCGTTGTAATCAAAGGCCCAGTATCAAGCAACACTTGCGCAATGTCCGGCATTTACCAAGATATATCTAATTTAAAGCAACACAATCAGGCCAAAATCTTTTTTTTTTTGGCTACTTGATATGGCCATAATATGTTAACATGTCCATAGAATACAATTGCGTGAGTTATTTCAATTTTGTGTTGTGCATACACCTGGTAACCCGTTTGTGAGCCCCGGAGATCTCCGTGATTTCAGATACGAGCCCCGGAGATCTCCGGGTCTGATTGCATGAGACAACTATGACGTCATAAAATAATCTCGTTTCAGAAACAGCTCAGTGGCATAATAATCTCGTGTTCAACGGGTTAAAAGAGAAATAATGACATGCATGTCCAAAATAAGAAATACAGAAATAAATGATAAGCAGGGTTCTCGGTACACTTGCTACGTTGCCACAGCAACATAAAATTGACTTCCGCAATTCTATGTTCACATTTTATGGATATACATTCGAATATTTTTTATGACTTTGGCCTGCTTGTGTCGCTTTAATATTATAAGCTATGCAAGAACTACACAGTAAACCTGACAAATGACATGTATCCGCAGATTTACCGGATCATTAAATAACCCTCTGAGTCCCGATATAAAAAAAATATACGTCTATTATTTGTATTAAAACTGAACATGTGATGATAATTACATAAAATTTTACGAATTGTAAAATCTATGTAGACACTATCTTAAATACAAAGATTTGAGTTGTATAATTACGACATTCCCACGTCTTTGATTATTATTTAAGACGGTCTTTATTACCATGGGAGGTTGAACCAACGCTGGTTGAATGTTGGCCAATCGTCTGCGATGATGGTCCATCATTACCTCAGCATTATGAACACCATTTGCTGTAGCGAGACGCTTTATCTAACGTAGTCAGCTTCCTAAAATAACATATAATTTTTAAAATAATCACCATATCACCTTGACATAAATTTATTTGTTAAATTGTGTTGTGCTTGTATTATCTAACATGTGTTATTATGCTTATTGACGATATCAGATAATTAACGCTTGAAATAAAATAAAAACTGCAGCACGCAGACAGTGTATGGCCAGCAGTAGGGGGGGGGGACGCTTTATCAACAAACAATTAACCCTTAAACTTCTGTATAACTAACGCACATACTTTTTTTAAATAACATATTTTTTAAAAATCACTATTGCATTATTTGTCGATTAATACCACCTGATTTATTTTTTGAGATTGTATTGTACTTGCATTAGTTACTTTGTTTAATTAAACTTCCATATAACTAACGGATCAATCGTATATTTCAATGTGGAACTTTTATTTTATTTTCATATAGTAATGTGTGATTTGATGTTATCGTCACCAATTAATGATAATAAAGTTAGTTGCCATGTTTTGTAATGTACGCATTGTACATGTGTGGAAACATAGGTGACAGTTTTTCAATATAAAAATCCCCTCTTAAAATGGTCATAACGATATATTGAAAATACTCATTTGACCTCAATGACGAGAGTGAACTTGCCATTTTGCCACACAAATTTGACCGTAGTCCGGAATGGTGGTCTGAACGCATTGATGATCGCCTTTGATATGGCTTTGACTGAGAACGAATTCGGGCCGAAAAAAATCGACCGTAATGACGATCTGACCACATTGGTGAACTTACCGGAAGGTGAGAGTCTACTGTACGTCAGAATCTGCCGTCTGTAGACGTCAAATTTTAACGGATAAAGACGGTCCCCGCACTGAATGAATTAAGATATTTATAATAGCCGTAGACCCATAACAAAACCAGAAAGAGCTAGCTAAGACATTTGTAATTATTGTAAATTGAAAAAAACCACCTTTAGTATCCATGGTTTAAACGGGCGAGGGCGCTGATGCATTGGTTAAAGTTGCCTGCTTGTAAAGTCGGAGATCGCGGGTCCGAACCCCACTCTGGTCTCCAAGTTTCAAAGAAACAAAATGTTTCTTCCCCGCTCACTCGTAAAGATGCAATATTGTGGGGATCCTCCGTGACCGAGAGGTAGCGTGCGCGGCCTCAGATAGCCAGGACTCGAATTTCAAATCCTGTGTCTGGAGGGCAGTGTCATCTCATTCATCTCACCATCCTCAGGAGGTTCTCCTGGCCCAGTTTAGCCTGTATGTACACAAAGGTGGCCTAAAACTCCATTTATTTCATTTCATTTTCCATGATTTAAATAGATTTACTCCAGCGTTGTGAGGGTTAACTGGTTAACCCTTTAACCGCCGAATAATTGAATTGGAATTTTCACTCACTTGAAGTTGTGTCTCGCTGACGCGATCCACAACTTCAAGTGAGTGAAAATTATTCAGATTTGACAAAATGGAGGTCAACTGTTTTCAAATAGTGTTGATTTGTGTCACATTTTATTTTGAACATGTTTAAAAGGTGGTACTTAACGTTCTAATAAAAAATGAAAACCCGAATATATGCGGCACCGGCGGTTAAAGGGTTAAGAGAAGTCCACGCCGTGTAATAAGCCACGGCTTCGACCGCAGAATCCCTGCCTGATGTCTGGCTGACAGAAGTACTCTCTTGGCGGGGATGTTACAGTGGGTAATATTGGGTAAGCTATAACACCCCAGGGATGAGGTGGCCGACCTTCACCGTCCAGCTGATAAGCTGGCATGTCTGCATAAAAGAGATACCCCAACCGACAGTAAACTGTTTGCCTTATACGTGGCAACAACGTAGTGACAACGCTGAAAACAAGGTATTTGACATTAATCCCAGCATGGTGATTTAGTGTTGGGCCATCGTCACAGACTGTGTATCAACATTAAATCAGCATTGGGTGAATGCTTCAGGTTTGCTGGGATTATATTTTGAGGATACGTGTTTTATCTTATTGGACACGTTTTCCAGCAAGCACGAGAGGTTGAACCAGTGGTAGATTATTGTTGGGTCAGCGTCGCAGAGGGTGGGCCGAAATTGAAACATCATTGGGGTCAGCATCTCTTGTTTATTGGAAGTGTTATTTAAGGTGATTGAAGGTCATCTGGAAACATGATCATTAGTGTCAGATAAAAGTGTAAATAACAAGCCTATTTAGTGGGTGGCATTTCAGCAACTGCCCATCGGCAATATTTGGAATAGCAGACAGTCTATAACATTTGAGTAACCTTTGATGACAGGTTCTTTCTATGACACTTGGCAGCTCTCGTCCGAATATATGTGAGCTGACTGTTATACATACAATATTACACATTATATGGGTCAAAAGCATGTATCTTATTATATTCATAATGATATACGATAAATAGTACTGATCATCATCCGTTGATATTACCTTAGAAAAGGGACCATGAATAATGTACAAATATCGAGTACATTGTATAAAAGTTATTAAGCATGTCAGAAAATAAAGAATTCGCTTGTTCCGTGTCACATTACACAATAAGCAAAGTCGTGAATATTTCGTTTCCTACCAAATATCATAGCAATCATGACAATCCCAATTGCTTTGTTTTAACTAGGAAGAATCTCCAAAACCTCTAGATATCTTCTGTTCCACAAAAAGTATAATTTAAACCTGCTACAGCAGCAATGTGTGTGTAAGTTATCTGTGGTGACGAGTCTATAGGGTATTATATCCATGTATAGTGAAAAAATGGGACCGGCTGGCCAACACATAAATTACGTGGGTCTGGATCTTCTTTATGGTTGGCCAACTGCCTGTGACGTTGGATCAGTATTAACCAGAATTTGGCCAACATCTTGTCTCTTCTGAATACGGTTAGCCTCATGTCTACAGGTCTAGATCAGTCAATACTGATCTGGTAATTGTAACATTTTGTAGGCCTATGTGGTGTGCTTTTTCTTGTGTTTTTTCTTTTTTTATTATTTTACTTTTCTACGATTATATTTAATGCTACATTTACTTAATGCCACGCTGTTTTTTATTGTCCAGGTATGTTTTTGTTACAATAAAATGGCCATAAATTTCATATTTTCTAAATGAGAAGAGGTAAAAAAATTGAATAAATATTTTTATCATCACACCACTGACTCGTTAAATCGTTATATTTTATTACAATCTTACTTAAAAATGAATTTCAGTAATTTATATGTCTTTCTAGACGCGAAGCACTTCCATGTGCACACGAAGCACTTCCATAATTATACGTCACCTAGATTTTCTGGAATAAATAAGGTCATTTGATTTGGTGGGTTAACATGGTTAATGGTGTCAGAACACAGTTATCAGTTGGTTATGAAGCGCCGGAGAAAAATAAATGAGATCAATTCGGCTTTAGGCCACTTTTAAGCTCATGCTGAATTGGGCCAGGAGACAATGCCCTTCAGACACAGGATTCGAAATTAAAACCCTCAAGTTTGAGGCCGAGCACGCTACCTCTCGGTGATGGAGGCTCCCCACAATACTTTAAAACCGACGAGACCGAGAAACGAACCCCGAACCCTAGCGTGAAAGGCAGCGGTTCTAACCACTACCCTAGGGCCCCCATGCCCCGCCGAAGAAAAGAAGAGTAGCAGGCTAATTCCAGATCAACACGTCCGTATACTTCCCAATGAGTGGTCAACGCTGGGAGAACGCTTATAATGTTGGCCGCCTACGAGCCAACACGGCAAATATGACACGTTCACCCACTGTTCATTTAATGTTGGTCCACCGTCTGTGATGCTGGGCCAATATTAAACCAACACTGGGTAGCATGTGCCGTGTTTTGTTAGGTTGGCTTTGACCAGGCTGACCTGCCAGGGATATTGGTTCTGGTTTGTACCGGAATTCCATGCACCTAATTTTCCACCATTTGTGTGCAGATCAGGGGATACCATGTCGCTGGGTGTCAATTGTTATGGGAATTTGTTCCCAGTTACTGTGGTGGTAATAGTTGTAAATGTTTTCCTTGCACACATCTGAGTTCGGCCCAACGTAGCGCCAATCTTGGTGCAATGTTTCTGATGTTATTCCACGCTTCAGATAAAGCTGAGTGATTCAGTTAATTAAATATACATGTACCCAGTAGTAAACATGATTATGCCAATGTATATTTTCTGTTTGGCCTACTTAACTGCACACTCATGCTTATTTTTATTCCATGGTGTATTGCAGTTACAAAATAGAATAAGTGGCAATATTTCATCTTTCAGCTGACAACTTTGTTGTGAATCTGTTTGCAGTCTCATTTGTATTTCTAGTGCTTTGGTCAGAACGTTCATAAACACACACTAAACTGGATCAACATAGCGCAATGTTTCTTTTGACAAATACAATACAAAGTAGAATACGTGCACTAGAAGACTTTTTTAGAAGAGTAACGTTAGGCCCACTAACCAGTTTCTTACGCCGGGCGGGTTGCGCATAAAATCACAGGGTGAACCTAGCAAAATGATTACGCTTATCGGATAACAGTAATAAAGATATACAAAATATTATGAGACCGATATCAATTTCATTGATTCATTCATTAAGTGGGTATATAGATCTGCAACGTAATCCGGATCCTGTATCCCAAAGTTTTATGGATTGTTCCTTGGCCCGAAACGCACCTCTGGTAAAAGTTTAATGCAAATCACTTCATTACTTACAGTAATCAGGGGGACATACATACATACAGACTGACATACAGACAGACAGATTTACCAACACACCAAAAATAACCTTCCTGTGGGAGATTTTAATCATAAGTAATCAGTAAACAACAGTTTCAGGTCTGAAAGTGGAATGGCGGAAGGAGGATGATCAAGCTATGCTGATTTCACCATTTTTGAATGGATGGATTCCTTGCGACTTATTTGGGGATAGAAGGCATATATCGCTCAATCTAATGCACGATCACTCAATATTTCGTGTAAAATGGCTGCCCACCACGTGGGAGCCCAACAAACACAAAATATTTGCATAACATTTGTACAACGTCGGCCGAATGTCTTCGACGTTCGTCCAACATTGTACAAATGTTATACAAATGTTTTGTGTTTACTAAGAGGCGGTGCATGAGCTGTCAGACGGCCGCGTCACCGTGCGGCATCATCCCAAGATCAGAAGATGGCGTGTCAGATCTGTTCTCCGCCTATTACGTTTTTGCAAAGGCTCTATTTTCCTCGCAAACATGGAAGATACTCTCAAGATCCATTTGTATTGTCCCTTATTACATATAGGCCTACCTGATGTGATAGACTGTCACAAATAGCCATCCTTCGAGACATATTTTCAAACCTGGATCCAGGCAAAATACTGTAGGCCTACAGCACACACATATTTTACATAGCATATATGTTACTACATTTAAGCATGTGCTTTGCTGTTATATGTTTGATGCTATTTGTACTTTATTTTACAATCATACATGCCGTATTATGCAGTAATAATGATTGTTCTCTTATAAGGTCACTGTAATAAAAGCTATCAATGAATAATAAAACACATAAATATTCACAATGGAATTAAAGCGACTATGTCATTTCTATTTTGGCTATAGACTAGAATTGCATAAGTCTTTAAATTTTGGGTTGCTGTGGCAAAGTAGCAAGTACAACGTAGCAAGTGTACCTCGTTTGTGAGTTATTCTTGTTTTTTCGACATGCATACTTTGCTGTTGTTTTTACGTCCATTTACTGTTTAATTTGACATCAGTTTACCGTCCTTTTGATTTAACAGTAATCCACTGGTATAAACTACATTCACTGTTGCTGCATAGTTTTTTAACAGCGCAGTACCGTATGAACAGCAATTTGCTGTCTTTCTCGACATTTGCGTCGTGCATTCAGGGATAGCCAGAATCCCAGCAGGCGACGCCATTTTGAACTGGGAAAAATAACAAAACTTCAATTTATGTAAATATTCCCAATTTCTTAGTGTGATATGTATTCAAATAGCTGTGCCTATATCATGAATGCGGATAGACTTCAGTGGCATATCAAATGGATCGTTGCTTAGTTTATAATACGATTTCATGCTGCAGTGTGACTACACGTGACACTAACTATAACTCGGCGCCTGACCCAGGAACACAAGACAATGACATCATTTCTTAATGTTCGGCCAGCGTCGTGAAAATAACACTGGTACGTCCAATGTTCCGTGTTCACCAGGCTAATACCCCAGTCACACATACACGACGCACAGCCCACGCCTTGAGTGACAAAAATTAGACCAGTGCGTCGTTGTGCGTCCATGAATTTTGTCAGGATATGTGAAGAGCCAGCGAGTTTAAGACGATTATACAGCGTGTTATAAATAAATCAGGTGTATAAGTCAGCGAATACACAGCGTTCTGCCAGCGCGTTAGCAGGGCGACAAAGTTAACAAATACATCGCGCATCACCAGTGCGAGGCAGGAATAAGTTAGAAAGCATTTAGAATATACGTTATATGTTCGCTGGGCATGCGTTAGGATCACATGCGTTAGTTGGGCGCTTTATGCGCGCTCAGTGCCTGCATTTTTGAGTTTTTTTCTAGCCCTAAGGCTCAGTCACACATACATGTAGTCGACGCACGACCCACGCACTGAAAATTGATTATTTTTTGCTAGAGCGTCTGTCGTGCGTCGGTCGTGCGTCAACACTCGTTACTGGTTCATGGAGCGCGCTGCACTCACGCTACACATTTTTTGTGCACCCTCTAATCGCCAAAAGAAGTTGGGTGTGTTTGAAGTATTAAACGCATATGAACGCATAAATGTACACCCCAGAAGACATCCAGAAACACGTAGGGCGCGTTATTATAAAACAACGTCATATCACATGGCTGCCGGTTGAGGGCGCCGGGCAGTCGCGGGCAACACGCCAACCCTGCGCTGCATGAGCGCTTGAAGTAGGCGCTGGGCACACGCCAGCGGCTCACCCAGCGCTCGAGCAACAGGCTGTGACTATGTTATTTCTGCAGCTTAACCCTTGGAGCTCCGAAGAACGACATTTTTGTTATCCATTCATGAATGTGTTTTGGGAACACGCCGCAAGTTGGCCCAGCGCTCGAGCAACATGCTAGCTTTATCTATATTATTTCTGCAGCTCAACCCTTAGAGCTCTGAAAAACGACATTTTATTTTAAATCATTTGAGGTGTTTTTTCACACGTGTTTTTTCACGCGTTAGCAAAGCGCTGTTAATTTATGTGTGCGCTGTTCGTTTAAGTGTGACTGGGACAAACCTCGGTCAACGAAAACACAACGAATTTAGAGCGTGTGCGGATTTGCATGAAACTTCTACCAGAAGTAGGCCTAGATATGTCCCGGGCCAAGGAACAATCCATTAATTCAGTGTAATTTCGGCTGAGGTTTCTAGTATCTGACTGACTGTCTCTAGTTCACTCTGTAATTGTATCCAGATTTCTCATGAATAAAGAAACGATGATTATCTAAAATAAATACCGTTTTGATTAAAATCTTTAATGATCTATTTCTGAGAATGTTATAATAATTAGGTTTCTGAATCAAGTTGGGTACACCACACTTGCTCAATATTGGGGTGGTGTATCATTATGCACTAAGTAGCTAAGACTAATATTGTTGGCTCTGCGCCCGGCCAACGCCGCACGGCGTTGTCCTAACAACTAGCGACGAGCAATCGGATGTGAAGAAATTGCTCTAAATCGACTAGCAACAAAAACTACACCGTAAAAACAGTGCAGAAACAGACATCCCCGACTTTCTAAAAAACAAGATGGGCAAAACATGCCCTACCTAATGCGAATTCTGAATCTCTTTTCATCAGATCTGAGACATCTGTTCGGAGGAGATTATTATCTCGACCAATGAGACGCCTGATATCTGGGTCAAGTCATTCCAGAATGCCGCCCTTTGATCACCTCCAGCCAAACTAACATCAATCTGTAAACTAGATTCCGCCCAGACTGAGAGTGAAATTACAGTTACCTTATTTTATGATACCAGACCTACGTGTCTCATCTTACTTTCTCTCTCCAGTGTAATTCATTATCTAAATAAGCAGTCGATTCAACGGTGGCCCAACGTGAAAAAACATTAACCTAGCGCCAATCCGATGTCTTGCACTGTAAAAACGGGTCATTTGAGCCTCATCGGAAAATATGTGATGTATCAAATCTGATTGACCACGATAATCATAGCTCTAATATTAATTTCCAGTTTTAGTTGAACATGAGAGAGCATGCCATCTAATATGGCTGATATTTCGAGAACATAAATATGATCCATTATCGTGATTATTTTCAGCCCCGGCAGCTGTAACGGTAGATTCCTGTACACACGAATAAAGTAAACACATATTTCACAAAGAAAAAAACATGTACTGTAACTATCACCAGACTGCTCATTGTACTCAAGTAAATAACTCACAGTTAATTATGTTAATATATATATATTATATAGTTACTTGTACGAGAATAAGGGCCCAGACAAACTGTGATGTCTATGTTTGATTTTTCTGCACCTGCATTAAAAATAAAGCTCACTAGCGATTAACCTTCACAACGATGAATATTTTTTATAAACCACAGAAAGGTTTTTTCAATTTGAAATCATCATAAATGTCTTTGTCCAGCTCTTTCAGTTTCATTTCAGTACCTATGTTTTGGGTCTTGTGGGCCATTATATTTTTTATTTCTTTCAGAGACGGGATCTGTTTTAGACGTCAGAATCCGAAAGGGTTAAATGTCGCTTCTTATTTATTGTGTGAATTATCTTACACAGCATACATTACAGTGATTATATATAATTAACATATTAAAGTATTATAGCTTTAAGGTCTATATTTGTCATTGGCATACTCCGGGCGGCATACAGAACAAATTACCCCCTTCCCCCATATCCACACACCTTGTGTAGACTGAATTAGCGCATACAGCTGGACCCAGGCCTGGTTGGTATCGAACTGGTCAGGTTGAAAAATGAGTGAAGATGTGCGTGGAATAGAAAAACAAAGACTGAATCGACAAGAGGCACCCCCGTTCGTATAGTGTCAGACTGGGGATTATGTGGAGCTAGAAACCTGGGGCCGTATTCTTGTACAAGTTACGATATATCGTAGGCTTCTGATTGGTCGAGATGTCCATCTCGACCAATCAGAAGCCTACGATATATCGTGACTTGTACGAGAATACGGGGCCTGATCTAACAGCATGTCATTCACTGGCAAACACTGATATGTCACCAGATCCAGTCATCCTGGCGAGGTTTGCCATAAATAATATTTCTACCATCTTATATTTTATAATATTATAAATTAAGCGGTCGCTACAAGTGGGATATTGCTGTTCATATAGGAGCAATATTTGGCTATTAGCCCTACTCGCTGGCTGAAGACCAAGTGAGCTGTGATTTTTAGCAAGATGGTTAGTTTCTGCGTAGCCATGTAGGCCTATGATGTAGCCTAATTTTAGACAAATATTAAATATGTTTTCAAGATTCGGTAGATAAGTGATAATAATAGTAATAACATGATATTTTAGGCCGCAGATGCCACCGGGTCAATAAAAAGTGTCTATCGCCCTAAAAAATCATGTTATTGTTATATTTCTATTTTGGAAGACTGTCTGATATTATGTATCCCTATTATTAGAAGACTGCCTGATATAATGTATTATTATCATCATCACATTTCTACTTTATCCGGACGGAATTATTTTGTACCAGTCCTATTCTTAGTGTACATGACGTGTGCACGAGAGGGCTTCTAGACTTGTGTACACTGGCTCCTAGACTTTGTGAATGTTGGCTGTCTGTCGTTCACGTTCGTGCATAGGCGACAAATACATTATAGAGCTGACAAATATGCCTACGTTTAAGTTTTAGTGACAAAGAATACCTGTGTTTTTAAAAAGTTGTGTTATCATGTTGAAAAAGTGACGATAATAGTAATAGCATGATTTATGTCGAAGTAAACAGCAGCTGTTCGCTATATATGGCACGCTTTTATATATTGATGACGGGCCGCTAAAACAGTACAGCACCTTTCTAAATCATGTTATTCACTTATTGTTATATTCATATTTGACTTTTTGGGCATCAGCTAAACTTTTGGCAGATGTCTATTGTCGTCACCAGGCGTGTCGTCCGTCCGTCCGTCTGTCCGCCACTTTTAGCACTATAACTTATTTCGCGTAGCTGGAATACACATTAAACTTCACATACAGGTTAATTATGTCTAAAGCTTGACCAATTTCACATTTGACCTTTCTGTGACCCCTATAACCTTGACTTTTTTCCGATCGACAAATTTTCTCGTTAACGCGATTCACTCAACATTTTTACTGTATCGCTCCAAAATTTATACCATAAATCCATTTCACTAATAGCTCGGATGAGTTTAAAATTGGGCAAGATGTGGACAGAAACTAGGTCATGGCGGCCAAAATGGCATTATCGGCCATTATTTTTTGTAATATGCGTAATATATGGAAAACCAGACCAGATAGCTGGACCATTACTATTGAACAAAATGTGCAGTTTCAGGTACTGATATACCATGAAAAATTTCAACTTTATCAAATTCAAAATGGCCGACGTGCAGCCACTTCCGATCGACAAATTTTCTCGTTAACTCGATTCACTCAACATTTTTTATGTATCGCTCCAAAATTCATGCCATATATCCATTTCACTAATTGCTCGGATGAGTTCGAAAGTGGGCAAGATTTGGACAGAAATTAGGCCATGGCGGCCAAAATGGCCGATTCTCGGCCAGTATTTTTGTAATATGCGTAATATTTGGAAAACCGGACCAGATAGCTAGACCATTACTATTGAACAAAATGTGCAGTTGCAGGTAGGTATATACTATGAAAAATTTCAACTTGATCAAATACGAAATAGCCGACCTGCTGTCACTTCCGATTGACAATTTTTTTCGTTAACACGATTCATTCAACATTTTGTATGTATCACCTCAAAATTAATACCATATATCCATTTCACTAATAGCTGGGATGAGTTCTGGCAAGATTCGGACAGAAACTAGGTCATGGTGGCCAAAATTGCCTATTATCGGCCATAATTTTTTAACATGTGTGATATCTGGAAAACTGGACCAGATAGCTAGATCATTACTATTGAACAAAATGTGCGGTTTCAGGTAGGGATATACCGTGAAAAATGTGGATCAAATTCAAGATGGCCGACCTGCGGTCATTTTTGACTTTGTTATGTTTAATAACTGGAAAATCGTGCCAGATCGCTAGCTCATTACTACTTAACAAAAGGTGCGGTTTCAGGAAGGGATATGTCCAACTCAATTAAATTAAAAATGGCCGAGATGCGGCAAATATCAACTTCAAAATGCGTAATATCTGGAAAACCGTACCATGTAGCTAGCCCATTATTATAGAATAAAATTTGTGGTTTCAGGGGGGAATATGCCCTGGTAAATTTCACCTCGATAAAATTTAAAATGGCGGACTTGCAATCATTGTTGACTTTAATATGCGTAATATCTGGAAAACCGTACCAGATAGACCATTACTATTGAACAAAATGTAAGGTTTCTGAGAGAGTGATACCCTGAAAAGTTTCAAAACAATTACATTTTAAATGGCAGACATACGGTCATTTTTAGCCCACCTTTTATTTTTTTTAATTCAAAAAGCTGGGCTGTTGCAATTGAGGTCAATGCGTCAGATATTCAACTTGAATATCAATAAGAAACTGTAATTACGAGATCTAAACATTTCAGTCAGTGTGATGCACAAAATCCTTGCATATGATAATCAGGCATTTTACGTCACATGTAGAACCTACCATTTTGAAACAGACAATTCGTTCACCCCCCCCCCCCTTAATCCGGAAATCATTGATACGCAATAAATCAGGAGATAAATCAGTGTTTCCTAGCGCCAAAATGGCTGCAAGTGCTGTATGCTCCAAAAAGGGAGTTGAAATGGTACATGAATGAACAGGTCCAGTGACCAGGGGTAATATGTGTGAAGCGCACAGAGCATTGTATGTGCGCTATATAAGAACTCACCATTATTATTATTATTATTAATGTTTCGGCAAAGCCGATACAATAGATATAAGCATACTACATTATTGCTCTCATTCAATGTGTTGCTGTGACTTTTTTACCTCTGGATGATGTATATGGTTGCACCACGCGATAACAATAACAGAGCTAGGGCTATACATCACCCTTTGTTTTATGATTTCATTAATAAGTTCTCTTTCTCTAAGAAGCAGAATAGTTGCGATCCAAATTGTATTTAGACTTTGGGAATCTGTCTGGAGTCTCTGAACTAATCAGGTTACCATCTGGAATCCCATTCTCTGTCCTTGTGTGATTCATTAAGCTTTTAAAACCAACTGGATTTTCTACAATCTTTGATCTTACATAGACACTATTTATTATAGGCTAGTCTCGCGATTGTGTATACCCTTTGATTGTTGCATTTAGTTACAATTTCATGTCATATCATACTCTAGTGCTCTGTTTAAAAATAATTGTTGGTATTGCTATTTTTAAACCTGTGTCTAACATTACTTGTGTTCACGATTTTATATATTTTCTTAAACACGTGTTTAAATTTGGTGCAAATTTACATTTGCATGCTAACTTTTTTATTTGTATCTACCATAGAGGTAAAGAGGCGTTTCTAACTCTATGTATTATATACGACATTATCGCTATAGAACATTATATGAATATGTAACGTTGATCAAGCAAACACAAAACATTTGTACAATTTTGGACCAACGTCGCATACATATGGCCGACGTTGTACAAATCGTCACCCTGATATTATACTGTCGTATCTAACATTTTTTTCAAAAGTGCTTTTATGTCTGATTTGGAGTTATTAGGGGCATACGCTTCTTGTATTTAATTTTTCAATTTCACTTACGGGTATAAGTAGGTCAAATCACACTAATACATAGTCGTATCTGCAAGTGATTTGCTAATCTTTAAAAAAGTAAAATATTATAGAGTCGTATGCGCACATACACCAAAATTGGAAAAAATATAAATCTTATAGTGTTGTATCTGGTAGATACGTCAGTATAGGGCAATTTTACACTAACGCTGTTTTAAACCAGCTGTGATAATATTACTATATAAAAACTGCAATAAAATGAATCAGCAGCTCCCTTAACATTCCTATGTTGCTGTTTAATGAAGTTGATGTATGTGGTAGAAACGACTCTATAATTGCAATGTTTTGTTTAAAATTTGTTGTACCTACAATAATCACGCCAAATTAGACTAGTCAAGTGTTCACAGGACAGTCATGTTAATTTGACTTCAGTTTCAAAATAACCACAAAACACAAATATATAGATTCTCAGACGATGAAAGGCCGTTTTGTATAGTCAGCTATTATTTTTGCCTTAAAATTGATGCAACCTCACTTGACTCACTTAATCTGTTATTAAATGAGACAAAACAATTTTTTTTCTGTGATATATATACTTAGCTAAATCATGAGGCACTGAACATGCGTGTGCACTGAAAATTGTATTATGTGTTGTTGTATCTTGTTTGCTGAATCTCTCTTGGACTTCTGATCTTTTTCTTCACTAGTAACACCCTATTCTGCATGATTTAACCCTACAAGCCTTACTTGAAATAACAACTGCAACAACTTCAACAGCTGTAGACCTCGCTTGTCAAATTGAACATTTTATTTCATCAAAAAAAGGGAAATTAATATAGAAAGAGGACATTCAAAGGGGGGGGGGGGAAGAAACGCACAAACTCTGTACTATAATACAATAAGGTTCTTCCTTCGTTGTACGCTCACCCTCACAAAATCGCTATTTCCCGCCACTCAATATATACCTCCCACACAGCATATTTATTTCTGAGGAGACTCTCAAGTTTTGAAAAAAAAGATAAGAAATATATATTTCCTTTTCAAGAATTTATTTATTGTGTAATGGATGAGCATATGCTTTTATTTTAAATTTCCACATGTAGACCCACAATAACAGCCCCTGACACGAATAAATTTAATTACAGAAAATGCGCAGTGAAATTGTTCCAGAAATGTCTACTGAAATTATTTTCAAATGCATTTAAAGGAAGGATAACCAATATAGAAAGAAAAATGATATCTAGTATAAGTGATTATGATCTTGAAGCTTAACATTTTATGTAGATCTAAGCGAAGATTATAAGAATTTAGAAATTATTTTTGAATGTCATGTTATCAGTGGTTATTTGTAATTCTTCCGTCATAAATTATTGTCCTATTATTAAAAAATATATATTTTTGTAATACTTTTAATAGGTGATTTGCAACAAACACGATATGTTGAGCCAATGTTGTTTTATTGTTGGGCAAGCGTCGCAGACAATGGGCCAACCTTAAAGCAGCATTGGCTCAACGTATCGTGTTTGTTGGGTCATAACATAAATATTATTACACATGATATTTTCTGTTTTTTCCCAGCAGACAAGATACATTGACCCAATGTTGTTTGAATGTTGGTCCACTGTCTGCGACGTTGGCCCAACATTCAAACAAATTATAAGGAAAACTATGTGTGAACGCTCTGAAATTTTTTGTTGGTTTAATGTTCACACCGTTGGCCCATAATTTATACAACGTTGTGTGAAGGTAATTTTTACTATATGAAGAGGGGTATCTAACCCAACCTGCAGAGACAATGGGTATACCACGCCGTCACAGACGGAGGCCGCGACATAATGTTTGCCAGTGTTTCTGAGTTGACCTCAGATGCACTCTACATTATTTAAAAAAAATTACTGGTAGACGTTTAATAATGCATGATGAAATTTAGTCCACTCGTTTTTCGGCTAGATAATCCCGACTGGAAACAATAGGAAAAAGGAGGGGGCAGTGACCATTCAGGGCTCAACGCCATTTTTATGAAATGCTGTGCCCCTGTCTACAATCAGCACGAAACTAATTGCCCGTTCGATTCGCACCGATCTTAAAATAGTTCAGTGCTTCAGAACACCATGAATTGATAGCAGTAGAGTTGCCTCGTAACGCCTAAACTCTATCAATCCATCAGTGTGCTTCCACATTATGTTACTCCTAGCTACGTCACTGCCAGTGTTTAATCATACTCACACAGTCAGCGACGTATTTATTTCTACCAAAAATATCTATATCAGATGGAACACACAATTCTTTACCTTAGATTCAGTTCCTTATACATTGTCAATAGATCTATATTTCTATTTCCTGTGGTCAAAAACCTGCCCGCTTATAGTGAAATCAACATTGCCAAGCTAATTTGTCTGGAGGTGTGGGGGCTCATCCTATAACTTATTAAAAATTATTTTTCACCCAACATTAATTTCAAATTAAACAATGGTGATCTGATAAATAAAATACTTGCTCGGCAAAAAAACACATTGCGAAACTAAAAGCTAAGCAATATGCTAATGTGGTTGTCGGGTGTTTTGGCTAACAACATGTCATCAACAGCCCTCATTGACAACCATCATCTCTATACTATCATAGAAGGAAGCTGGAAACTTACATTCTAAGTGTTTATGATCTTGACCCTATTGATGTACACTGGTTTATGTAGTATGAAGCAATTACACAAAGAGAGTAAAAAAGCAAGTTGTGTGATTCAATAATTACAGAAACAGTCTGGTAAAGAGAAAAATAGAGTGTATTTTTTATCAGATAACTGCTGCAATGCACCGATTTAAAATGGATAAGATTGTACACTGCGTTCTCGAATGTGGACACACAAACAAAATGAAAAACGATTTATCCACAGCACCATTGGGAAGAGAGGCAGACACATGTATATACTTGAGCAATGTTATGCATGTCTGTGAATTGCCCCAGACCACACAGTCATGTTTATTCGTAATGAGTCAGATCCTTTAAACTGGCTTCGAATGTGTCTTATAAAATAATTTACTCCAATAAGAAGTAATTTAAAATTTCTAAGCTGACTTTAGCCATTTAATTACAGTATCATGCTAATTGTTAGTTGATTTGTGAGTAGGCTTCATCATTATGCTGACTATATAGAGTTAAACAGGGATATTTGCTGAATCGCTGCGCTAACTGACTTTCACCCTAAAGAGACAATATTCTGTATTGTTATTTTAGAAAAATATGTTCTTGTAATATTTTTTAAAACTGTTGTTTTTTTACGCTTAGTTCATGTAGTTAAACGCATTTGATTTTCAATGACCCTTGTTAGGAATTTTTTGTTGTTGCATTTTTGATTTAGATACTTATGTAAGAGCCTAAGTGTTAATTTCAGTTAATATTTCGTTGAATGTTCTGTAAAACATGTAAAATGTCAAGTAACCTTAGTAATTGAATAAAAACAAACCATAATATGAATTGCGAAATGACAATTATAAACCGATATAAAATCATAATAAATTGTATGTTAACCTAACAAGTGACATTCATTCTTAACATTGTTGACAATGTCACCTGCATAATTATAATAAGAACGATCACATACTCGAGCAGATTTTGCATAGGTTCGAAAAACACATTAGATAGAAAACGTTATTCATTATTGTATTTCTGCTAAGATACAACACAATCTTAATGCAAGTTATATATTACAAGGTCGTATGTGCCACTTACAACAGTGTAATTTTAAATAACAAAACATTTGTAATTTTCACCATGTTTTTCTTAAATTTATTCTTATGGGATTGTCACTTATTTGGAAAAAAAAATATTAAAAAAATCGGATGCTCTAATTCCTATAGTTGTATCTGCACATACAACTATGTAGTATTTTAATTTTGTAATTTTACCTTTATTTTTTTATTCTATAGCGTTGTATCTGCCACATACAACTGTCAAATTTTAGAAAAAAAATTATGACGAATTAAGGCGAAAAACAATATAAACTTATGAATTGTTTATAATAGTGTATTACGTAAAACATTTTGAGTCATTTAACAATTTTGATTCTAGAAGTTGTATCTGCAGATACAACTCTATAATACTGACATTTTCACACATTTGACATTTTTGTCAACATTATACAGTCGTATGTGGTACATACATCATTTAACCACTTTTTGTACAATATACAATTTTAATGTCTGTTTTGCAGTTAAACATTACTGGAAAGTTATTAAAACGTGAAATCAATTAAATCTGAAAAAAATCCTACTTATATATTACACTGTCGTCTGTGCGCATACAACTATGTAATATTATGTATTATCATACACTGGCCATATTTTATAATATTATAAGGTCGTATCTTTTTTAAATGCTTTTTGCTATGCAACGCTAAGGTCTGGTGCATTTTCTTCACATTGAACAAACGTCTATTTCTTATATTTACAAATGTTTTTTAAGACAAGGCTGAAATATTACTACTTTTTTTATAATTAAGTTGTTCTCGATTATCTCGGAATAATGAAAACTCTAGATAGGACAGTATAATATCAGGGTGACGAAATGGTATACAAAAGTTTTGTATTTGCTGGGGTCGATCGATCCATCGGCTAACAAAACAAAACTATATCAGCCAAATATAGAGCTCTACAAGATTAACAAACAATTATTGCATTTTTTTCGATGTTGGACTTCTATCCTACATGTTGACCCAACCACGAAACCAGCGTTTGTCCCTATGGTCGGTAGCTCTTGTCTTGGGATTATTTGTCTTGTTGTATTCATCCACCCTGCTACATGTCATCAGAAGGCCCACCATGAGAGCTAGCACCCGATATAATAACCCGTAATCTCGACGGATAAGCATCATCATGAATAAATGCACAATCTGACTCATGAATTACCCCTTCACGATTACAATAATTGCAAAAAAGAAAAGTGTAACTGAAGTATTAAGTTCACATGTTGAGAGCAGCTACTGAACCTAAATGGAGTAGGAAAAGCTTAGGAAATATCCTTGGGTATATCCCACACTAGTTTCACTGTTATACGAGGATGTAGGTAGTCATTACGGCTTTCTAGCCATATTTCTACCAGAGGTATCTGTCCCTGTCAGCTGCTTTCGACACCATTGGCCATTAGACATTAACAGATAGACTCTCAGATATGGAATATCTTGGCCGGCTCTAATTTGGTTTTCTTTTTTTTTGAAACATAGGCACCAATCCAAAAAAATAAACACACGCTGTCAGATAGTCACACTCTCATATGGAGTTCCACATTGCTCTGTGTTGGGACCAGTGCTGTTTACCTTATATACTACACCACTCACCTCTACAATATTCAGTTGCACCATAAACCACCATATTTATGCCGACGATACTCACATTTACTTTATCAATTTCAAACGCTTCTCTTGATAGTTGCAACATGGGTGTGTCAGCCTGGATGACAGGGTCTAAGCTGAAGCTTAATCATAGTAATACAGAATTTCTCCTAATTGGGTCCAAAGCTCAGCGAGAAAAAATCTTAAATAATTTATCATGCTTCATTTCAGGTCAAGACACAAATCCATCTGCATCAGCCAAAAACGTTGGTATAGTATTCGACAGTAGCCTGAATTTCCGAAAACACATATACACGAAATTCCCGCATTTCCTATTTTTGACATGGTTGTCAATAATTAGAAATCAGGAATTTCGTCTCTATATCTAGCCTAACTGGTGAATGTGCAGCACAAAAATTACAAAAATTTGCAGTTCTAGTCTATGTACATGTTTACATCATATGGTCATATTGAGAACCCGAAATAAAATCACCGATTTTATGATGATTTTAGCGTGGGCCAGTCCCTTTAAACATGATGAAAATAACATCTCTAGTCTTTTAAAAAGTTATTTTAGGGGGCAATTTTGTTGAAGGATGGACCATCTAACGGGGATGCTTTTAAGTTGCTTGTGCTGAAAATGGTCACATTTAGTTGTAATTGTCTACGTTTGTTTGTTTGTTTACAAATTAAAACTATTATTATTTGTCAAGTGTCATAAGCACATTTTGAAAGCTTCATATTGCTATGCAATTCTTACCACGTAAAATTCGTTCCGATTACCCGCCGTATATATTATGATCTAGGCTAACAATATATATAACAATGTGTTTCCACAATATGTATGTCATTATGAACAATCAAAAATTATATTTAAAATTAAGTAACATGACGTGTTTGGGTTCATTAAACGTGGACCCAGTGTTTGTCAAATCACGGGTAGTTTGCTTTAAATTCTTTTTTATTAAAGTTTCCCTGTGATGCCTCAAATGTTTTAATTGTTTTTCATTTATAATTCAGACTCAGAGTGAGTACAATAAATGGTCTAATGGCAATGCATATAATATGCGTGACTTGTTTGAGGGAACAATGTTGTATGATGGAGATGATGTGCAGCAATTTTACATTTATATTTAATTTTGATTGTGTTTAGTTTTTATTATTATGCCAGTTGACTGTGTAAACGTGTAAACACTCACTGCTGAAGCTGTTTTTTGTGCCAGTGTTGAAATGAAGAAATATCCACACATTTTTCGCACAGTGATTCATGAAACCCCAGTTGCCACTGAATGTTGTGGAATCTGAAGGCAATTTTTCTAAAACAAATACTTTGTTCGATATTTTACCTACAATTTTACCAGTGGCGGATCTTTTAGAAACTAATATGTCCAGAAAATAATCTAAAATCAATATTTTCTAAATACGTCGCGTTTATCAGATGAGAAGACCAACTAAACACTGTTCCACACCTGAATTTAAAAAAAATGCGCGATGTGAACTAAAGGACCACCCTTTTCGAAGTCCTGGATCAGCCCTTACTTGGGCTTGATGATTAATTTATACTAGTATGTTACAGCCTGCTGAGGTGGGTGTTTATGCTGAAAATTTGACATAACCTTTCTATAAACCTTGTTTTGATGATATAACGTGAATCCGAGATTCGCTGCACGTGAGATGTATACAGATTTTAGATGTTTGATATTTCACCTGCCGTTTTACCATTTGTTTTCCAATATACAATAGATAAACACTATAAACAACATTGACAATGGTTGAACGTCTGTGTTCGCTGGGATTAGCAGTGGCGGATCACAGTGGTATTCAGAAGGAAATATTTTTTTTAGTTCTCTGGTAAAAAAATCAGTAATGTGGAGAGTCGCTGTGACCCAGGCCAAGGTGTTCGGTTTCAGACCGCCTGGGCTCGAACGTCGAATACTAGGAATGTAGGACTGATTCATCTCACCATCATCAGGATGTTCTACTGGCCCAGTTTAGCCTGTTTGTGTCCGAAAGTAGCAGAAAGCCCAATTAACTTCAATTAATTAATTTATTTATTCATTCATTCATTATTCCACTGGGAATAAGCTGGTTCTGAGTTCGATTTCGTTATAATATTATGGTTCACATTCGTCAAAAACAATCTGTGCCTATTCCTTTTGATTGGATTTAGGAAATCTGCTAATGGTCTCTAATTATTTCTAACTAACAGCTTTTAGAATGAGCAGAAATTGTTTTACAAAATGATCCTGGCTAATGTCGTTGCTTCCACCTTCAGTGTAGAAATCTAAACTATTTCGTGTGAAATCCCGGCAAGCAAGGGTGTGTGCCACTCGGGGGTCTATTTCACATGGATAGCTTCTTTATTCCTTGACATTACGGTTCACAAATATAGGCTTGTATACATGGGAAATATATTATCTTGTAACAGGCCTACATTGGAATACAAACTACCAATGCAATTCAACAGCCAGCATATCCTAAGCTATTTTCACATATCATGTCAAGTAATCCTAGTATAGTCTTTTTTTTACCTCGCATCATATTCAGGCCATATTTGCCATTACCTCTTCCTTTACCAACTTCGCATCGCCAACCAGAATGGTCAGTGACATGAACGCAATATTCTCCTGCATTTTTATCTCCCGCCCGTAGGAGAAGGTGGATTTTAGTCGCGTCAGGATTCTGTCCGGCGTCAGGTTTTTGTGGGCGCAAAAACTCAAAAACTACTTGATAATTTTTTTTGAAATTTTAACATGACATTCCTAGCAACATGGGGATGTGCAAAAGATTTTTTAGTGATGCTATCAAAAATCAAAGTGGCCGCCGGAGGCAACACCAAAAAATTTTGTGGGCGCAAAAACTCTAAAACTTAAATTCAGAAATTATTCAAATTTTACTATCACAATCCCCACCATATGGAGATGTGCAGGTGACATTTTTAAGGTTTTACTGACATTTACAATGGCCGCCACTTCAATTTTTTGGTTGGCGCAAAAACTCAAAAAATTAGTTTAGGCAATATTTTTTGAATTTTAACAACACATTCCTGGCTACATGTGGATGTGCAATTGATTTTTTAAAGATGCTACCAAAATTCAAAATGACCGCCACAAGTCAACAATCACATTCCCCACAATATGGAGATGTGCAGGTGATTTTTTTAAGGTTTTGCTGTAATACAAAATGGCCGCCACGGATGAATTTCAATTTTTTTGCGGTCGCAAAAACTTAATGTCGTAAATTAAGCAAATTTTACAATCACATTTTCCACGATATGGAGATGTCAATGGGAATTTTCAAGATTTTTCGGAAATTCAAAATGGCCGCCATGCATGAACTTCATAATTTTTTGTGGGCGCAAAAACTCACAAATTCAAGTCAGAAATAATGTGCAGGTGATTTTACTCATATTTAAAATGGCCACCACAAGTCGACTTTTTAAATATTTGTGACCGCAAAAAACTCTAACCTAATTTATGGCGGGGGATTATTAAGGACTTCAGTCTTCTTGTTATTTGTGCGATGTGCGCATGCGCATAGCTATAACCTTTATTATCAGGGGGAAGTCCATAAAAGAAGAGTTAAACAACGTTGAAGTATGTTTAGCACTTGAACTAAGTAATTCCAAATATAAAAGCATATCAGCTGCTATTGGATTTGGCAGAGACTGGAACCGTGCAGGTTACCATGGAAACCAGAGAATGAAGGAAGAACAGATATCCCAGCTGACGCTGAACGTTATCTCAAAGTGTATAACATTGAAGCAGCGCTGGGCCAACGACCACAAAGCAATTGGTTTCTGGGGCAATGTGCTACCCGATGGTGGCTGATGATTATCAGACTAGTGTGGATAAAGAGGAAAAATCATCATTAACTTTTTTACCACCGGTCCCGATTATATTCGGGTTTTCATTTTTTTATCAGCACATTAAATACCAGCTTTTGAAAACGTTAAACTCTACATTTAGAAATAATGCATACTAGGCTACGTCTGCGACATCACAAATATTGGGTGTATGCCTTATGTTTGCTCGGATTAAAATTCTGGCTTAATGCTGATCCAACGTCACAGGCAGTGGGCCAACCATAAAGTGTTGAATAGCCAGTCCCATTTTTTCAATAGATATTATACTCTATACTCAACACCAAAGAAAACGTATACACACATTGCTGCTGCAGCAGGTTTAAATTATCCTGTTTGCGGAACAGAAGATATCTAGAGGTTTTGTAGATTCTTTATGGTTAAAATAAATCTATGGGATTATTGCTATAATATTTAGAAGGACACGAAATATTTACGACCTTGTTTATTATTATAGGCCTTTCTAATTCTCTGTTTAGTATGCAATGTGACACAGAAGAAGTGAATTCTTCATTTTCTAAAATGCATACAACTTGTATGCAATGTATAACAGTCAGTTCACATATTCGGACGAGAGCTGCCGAGTTTCATAGAAAAAACCTGTCATCAAAGGCTGCTCAAAAGCTATAGACTGTCTGATAGTCCAAATATTGCCGTTGGCCAGTTGCTGAAATGCCACCCCTCTCTAAACTGGCTTATGATTTAATTTTTATCTGAAAGTAGAAAATGATCATGTCTCCAGATGACCTTCAATGACCTATAATAACACACGATGTCTTAATTGAATAAACAAGAGACGCTGACCCAATGTTGGCCCACCATCTGCAACGCGGACCTGACTGACATTAATCCAATACTATTTGAACGTCTCGCTGTTTTTATTGCCTAAGCATTAATGTCCTATTTTTCTAGGTGAGAAGAGGTGGAAAATTTGAATGAATATGTTTTATCATCACACCACTGACTCGCTACGTTGTTATAGTTTTATTTCGATCACTCTACCGGACCTAAAAAAGGATTTCAGCAATTTATATTGCTATTATATGTCGTTTCTAGGCACGAAGCACTTCCATGTGTATTTGCTACGCGATCTAGATTTTCTGGAATAAATAAGTTCATTTGATTAGGTGGGTTAACATGGTTAATGGTGTCAAGACCCAGTTATGAAGCGCCGAAGAAAAAAGAGCAACAGGCTAGTTCAAGAACAACATTTAGACTTAAATAATTGTTTGCCGGCTACGAGCCAACACAGCAAATACGATACGATGACCCACTGTTCATCTAATGTTGGTCCACCGTCTGCGATGCTGGACCAACATTAAACCAACACTGGGTAGCATGTGCCGTGTTTTGCTGGGTTGGCTTTGACCAGGCTGACCTGTGAGGGATACTGGTTCTGGCTTGTCCCAAAATCCCATGCACCTAATTTTCCACCATTTGTGTGCAGCTCAGGGGATACCATGCGGCTGGGTGTCAATTGTTATGGGAATTGTTCCCAGTTGCTGTGGTGGTAATAGTTATATATGCCCTAAATGTTTTCCCTGCACACATCGAGTTCGACCCAACTAATTAGTGCGCCAATCTTGGTGCAATGTTTCCAATGTGATTCCTAGCTTCAGATAAAGCTGAATAATTCGGTCAATTAAGTATACCCAGTAGTAGATAACATGATTATGCCAATTTATAATTTTTGCTTGACCTACTTAACTGCACACACATGCGCACCCAGTAAACACAAAACATTTACGTGTAACATTTGTACAATGTTGGTCCAACGTCGGGCCGACGTTGTACAAATGTTTTTTCAAATGTTTTGTGTTTGCTGGGTAGGCCTATCTATATTCCATGGTGTGTTGGGGTAACAAAATAGGATAATTGGCAATATTTTATCTTGGAGCTGATAACTTTGTTGTGAATCTGTTTGCAGTCTCATTTGTATTTCTAGTGCAGATTGTTCATATACACACCCCAAGCTAGGCCACCATAACGCAATGCTTTGACAAGTACAATACAAAGTAGAAGCCGTGGGCTATAGAAGATCATTTTAAACGAGTATGTCTACTAACCAGTTTCTTACGTGGGGTGGGGCTGCGCTCAAAAATGATATTGTTGTTCAAATTCAATACAATATCGACTATCACATGGTGAACATCGCAAAATGTGATACGCTTATCGGATAACAGTAATAAAGATGTAAAAAATAATATGAGATCGATATCAATGTTTAAATTTCAAAAATACCACCGAAGTTTTAAAATGTGATAGAGCACCACATTTAGCACATGGGTTCTATTCCATCTCCTGAATTATAATACAGAAACACGCAAGTGATTTTACCTTCAAAATGTTTTATTAAACATATTTTCAAAATAGCTCATTCTTTTTATTACATAATAAACCGTGTTTGATTTTTAAAACAATGTACTTCAGCATGATATGTGACGCCGTTGAGCGAGACCAAAAAATAACCTTCCTGGCAGTGATAATAATCACAAGTAATCAGTAAACAACAGTTTCAGGTCTGAAAGAGAAATGGCGGAAGGAGGATGATCAAGCTATGCTGATTTCACCATTTTTAATGGATGGATTCCTTGCGACTTATTTGGGGATAGAAGGCATATCGCTCAGTCTAATGCATGATCAAATGGCTGCCCACCACGTGGGAGCCCAGCAAACACAAAATATTTGCATAACATTTGTACAACGTCGGCACCACGTCTTCGACGTTGGTCCAACATTGTACAAATGTTATACAAATGATTTGTGTTTACTAAGAGGTGGTGCATGAGCTGTCAGACGGCCGCGTCACCGTGCGGCACCATCCCAAGATCAGAAGATGGCTGTCAGATCTGCTCTCCGCCTATTACCTTTTTGCAAACGCTCTATTTTCCTCGCAAACATGGACGATACTCTCAAGATCCATTTTTATCGTCCCCTATTACGCATACCTAATGGGATAGACTGTCACAGATGGCCATCATTCAAAACACTTTCAAACCTGAATCCGTACAAAGTACTGTGCAGCACATACATTTTTTTACATAGCAAATGTTACTACATTTAAGCATGTGCTTTGATGCTATTTTATTTTATTCGTATTTTTTTCTACCATCATACATATGGTATTATACAGTAATAATAATTGTTCTCCGATAAGGTCACTGTGATAAAAACTATATATCAATGAATAATAAAACACATATTAACAATGAAATTGAAGCGACTCTGTCTGGCCAAAAATCATAATTTTTATTTTGACTCCGCAATAGGTACATAATTATTATGTGAACATGTCGCACATGAATTGCGTAAGTATTTAAATTTTGAATTGCCGTGGCAAAGTATCAAGTGTACTGAAAACACAGTTTATGAGTTATTCCTGTATTTCGGACATGCATAATCTAGTCCATGGATACGTTGACATGGAACCAAAATAAAAATGACGATTTTGGCCTGGTTGTGTCACTTTAAGTAAACAAAGTGAAAAAAAACGAATAAATCCGGTTAAACAAAAATCATTTATTTGCATGTAAATCCGATAACTTAAATTTGATAGCATTAAAGTATCCGTCACAAGGCGGTGACATATTTTGATGTATATACAATTCAAATTTGCACACCAATACGCCCAATATACTACATAATAGGGCCTATTGTTGTTACAATATGCATTGCAATATTGAACCAAACTGATATTTATCTATCCTAGTTCATGAAAATAGGCATAGAATTATGCGGTATAACCCTGCATTTATAATATGACTAATTTATTAAAGTTCAATAATTGTCTTGAAACATTCTTGAGTGTATTTTTCAAAACGGTTTATAGCATCGCTATGCGCTAGTTTCGGATATGTAAATAAACTGTATGTATATTCGTAGTCTGGAATGTAAATCATGATGAATTATTTGTTGAGACTCTGTTATCAACATGATTATTTTGTATTGTTCCTTTAGTAGTTTACATAAATGTTTTCGATTTATTTTTAGTATTAAAATCTTGACTTGCGTAATCCAGCGTTTTGTTACAAATTTATCTCACCCTACCAGATACATATAGACATTTTGAGAAGATGGAAGTTGGATGGAAGTTTAATAAGCCGAACCCAGTATTTCAAGATCTAGACTTTTTAATAATGGGGAATGGCTATTAGGCCTTTATAAACATACATTTAGCGCCTCACAGAGCGCGACGGTGAAAGGAGTCGATCAAAGGCACCATCCGGATCGCCCGGACATTTTTACCAGAGGTACATGTAGGCTAATATGTCTCGGGTTAAGAGCAATCCATTAACCTTTTCACTACCATACATGACGGAAATTTCCGTCGTCATTCGTCAATGAACGTAACCATAAAAAGACACAAATTTTCGTCAAATATATACTACATTTATGTATTTTTCGTCATTTGAAGCTGGAAATTGCGTTAGCAATTCCAGCTTCAAATGACGAAAAATAGAACTCCTACACTAGTATATCTGGATCCTGGCATGCACCCCGGCCTGGAAGTCAAAGGGTTAATTCCCGCGGAGGTTTGTAGTATCCGACTGACTGTCTCCAGTTCATTCTGTAATAATGTATCCAGCTTTCTCATAAATAAAGAAACGATGATTATCTAAAATAAATACCGTTTTGATTAAATTCTTTAATGAGCAATTCCTGAGAGTGTTTTAATAATTAGGTTTCTGAATCAAGCTGGGTACAAAACGCTGGCTCAATACCGGGGTAATGTATCATCATGCGCTATGCAGCTATGACTTTATTGTTAGCTCGGCGCTCGGCCAACGCCGTATGGCGTTGTCCTAACAACTAGCCACGAACTTTCGGATGTGAAGAATTTGCTCTAAATCGATCAGCAGCAAAAACTACACCAGTTGATTTAAGGTAAATATATCTTCAATCGTTAATTTATTTAAACGTTTGAAAAGCGGTTCACGGTGTGCTAAATATTTGCTAAGCGTAATTATTCTAATGGCTTTTTTCTGTAGAATACCAATTCGTTTGTTATTGTAGCCCCACAATAGAATACCGTAATGTTAGCGCGACAGGATTAGTGAGTTATATATCATTTCCAGTATGTTGGGCGGAAAATGGTGTTTTAATTTGTTCAATATGCCAATTGTTGAAGAAATTTTGGATGCAATCATATTTGTATGGGAGTGTCATGTCAAATGTTTATGTATAATGATGCCTAGAAAGTTAAATTCATCTACGCAATCAATATTTGCATTATCAATAAAGAGAGTAGGGTAAATACCATAAATTTTGATTTCTTAATGTTAAGTGATAGTTTGTTCAATTTAAGCAATTTACTGATATTTTCTAATTCTTTGTTTATATGAGAGGAAGTACAGTTTGACATATCAAAGGATGTTATTAATGTGGTATCATCTGCATAAATGATTAATTTGAACAGATTGCTGGCGAGAGGCAAATCATTTATATATATAATGAACAAAAGTGGACCTAGGATCGAACCTTGTGGTACACCTGTGGATATGTGTGCTGTTGTTGAAACAGTGTCATTGAAATCGACAAATTGTCTGCGATTATCCAAATTACTTTGAAAAAAGTCTAATTGGTTGGAGAGTATTAGTGAGAAGTATTTCGTGATTTAATGTATCGAACGCCTTGGATAAATCTAGAAATAAAGCTAATAGTAAATCTCTTTTGTCAAGTTTTTGTGTAATTCTATCGACCAGCTCTATAGTTGCCAATTCTGTAGAGTGGTCTGCTCGAAATCCATATTGACTGTCAAAAAGTAACTTATTGGAAGAAAAATAAGCACCGAGCTGAATGAAAACAATTTTTTCGAAATTTTTTAAATTTGATGGTAGTAATGATATAGGCCTGTACTTATCGATACAAGTTGGATCTTCCTTTTTGTGCAGAAGTATGACCTTGGCAAATTTTAATTTATTTGGAAATATGCGTTGGTGAAGGGATTGGTTGATCACTATGGTTAGAGCATCTAATATTTCATATTTAATACTTTTAGTAGTTTAATAGAAATCCCATAAAAAACAACGACTGCTCTTAGCTGGAAAATCATTAATAATCTTTAAAACTGTCGGTTTATCTACCTTTGAAAACGAAAATACTTCACTGGTTTTATTTTTAAAAAATGATTTGTAACTGCAATTTGAATCGCTACTAATCTCCGAAGCAAGTTTAGGTCCTATATTAGTAAAAAATTGATTAAATCGATTAGCAATTGCTAGTTTATCATTTATCTCTCGTCCTTCGATTTTGAAGTGATCTGGGAAAGTGTTTTTGTTTTGTTTAATGCTTCTTTTATTGTAGCCCACGTTTCTTTCATACTTAATTTATTTCTATCGGAACATATTGGGTAATAGTTTTTTTGCAATAAAAATGCTAGTTTTTAAGATTTCATTGTATGTATCTAAATTCACTTTATTCATCGAATGGGCTTGTGTGTTGATAGGTGATGTTTTTAGTTTTTTGTATAGTTTGTTTCGAAATTTGATAGAATTATAATGCCTGTAGTTATCCAACTTTATTTTTTATGTTTATGTTTGCTATATTTTACATTTTTTTCTTTTAATTGCTCAATTTTATTATGAATTATGTTGTAATTTGCGTCGGGGTCAGCGTTTGGATGCTGATCAAGTGATGCAGCTACGTTTGAATCCATAATTTCTTTACGAAAATTATTTATGGATTCGCCACTCGGCTTAATTTCAATTAAAACACTTGTGTTTTGTCGCGAAACTCCCGAGTTTAAACAGATAAAATATGGTAAATGGTCAGAGATATCCCTCAAAAATATGCCAGAGCTGTGGTCATAGAATCTGCCAGTAAATTTACATGAAAAGTTATCTATAAGTGTAGCGCTTTTTTTAGAAAGTCTGGTTGGTAGAGTTATACGAGGATAAAACCCGTGGTTTAAAATATTATCAAAATAATCGCAGTAAATATCTCTCTCGTGTACCTTGAGGAGGTCTATGTTCATATAACCGGCTATAGCAGCTTCGCAATTAATCTTTAGTAGATAGTCTAATATGGGTGTAATTTGATCTGTAAATTGTCTGTAATTGTCGACGAGATTTTTAGGTAGTCGGTAAATATTGCCAATAATTATTTTTTTCTCCAAATGTTTTCCACCTATTTCAATAAATTGTCCCTCCCAGATATCAGAAGTGTCTTCTATAGGTACTTTTTGATAAGTGAATTTCTTATGTAGATAGATGCTGAGGCCGCTATGAGAAGATATCCGTTTACCTTGAGAGATAAGATTATAATTATCTAAAAGGAGATGGGAGATATCAGAACTATCGCTCAACCAGGTTTCTTGGAGACAAATGGCGCTAAATTCACAGTTTTGTTCATGTAGATTTCTTAGCATAAGCTTCAACTGATCAAATTTTGCGTTTATCGATTGAATGTTTAAACTTAAAATATTAAAATGGTCTGACTTATCTAATAACACATTCGGCAGCTCCTTATCGTCTATGTATGAAGAGTGTTGTAGAATATTTATTTCGCTGTCGTCAGTTGAATTTACGTGTAATACATGTGTTAAAGAATTATTATGGAGTCCCCCGTAGTTGTCCAGTATATCCTTATCTAGTGACATTACGTTCCATTATAAAATTCCACAAAAATGACCAAACATCATTAGCCCATACACTGTACGCGTCACGAAGAAATGATACTAATGAAATGAAAAGCATGTGTGAAGAATGCTAATTATTGTAATAAAAAGAAAAAAAAAAAAAAAAAAAAAAAAAAAAAAAGTTTAGTCAAACTACTCACGAAGAAAAAACCACTTGACTTAGAATTATTATTTTAACGACAAGATTCAACAACGCTGTGCCCCTGCCGAAAGCAGAGTAATTAAATAATGCATAGTCCAGTGGGTTCGGCGATGATTCGATGCTGGGCCAAAGTAGACGGTGGGCCAGCAGCGAAACAACACCGATCAAACGTATCATCCATATTGAGATACCCTCTCAATGTACATGTACTATCTAACAGCCCAAATGGTGAGGGCAAAAAAAAAATCGATTTGACACCGGGTCAGGTATGATGTTGAGCCAACGATGCAAATGTTGGCTCAACACC
Source organism: Flabesymbios commensalis (assembly GCA_964017125.1). Lineage (NCBI taxonomy): Eukaryota > Metazoa > Annelida > Polychaeta > Terebellida > Flabelligeridae > Flabesymbios > Flabesymbios commensalis. Next base: position 97,337,152 of record OZ024902.1, read on the forward strand.
AAACCAACACTGGGCCATGAGCCGTGACAAGAAAACCAAGTGAAATATTCATTAGGTCATGCAACAATGACAGCAGCTGATACGGGCGATTCCTTCAGAGACAAAAACAACCCCAGCAAACACAAAACATTTGTATAACATTTATACAACGTCGGCCCAACGTCTTCGACGTTGGTCCAACATTGTATAAATGTAATAGAAATGTTTTGTGTTTGCTGGGACGATATCTCCCCCAAACCAACGTTTACCCGATGCGGCGCCTGCGCTGTAATGTTTATAATGATCGGAATAGGCACTTTTAAAAACGGAATACATGATTATTCATAACAGTAAATGAAACAATCATTAATATTATCTTAACACTAAATAGTAATACAGCAAGCAAAATGAGGACAGGTCCAATGTCAAAAGCAAATATAGACAAGCTGACCCAGCAAACACGATACGCTATGCCAATGTTGGCACAGTGTTGGGCCAGCGTCGAAGACGATGGGCCAACACTGCACCAACACCGGCCGAACGCCACGGCATATCATAGATTCACCATCAAGTAAATTGAAGCAATGATTTCTTTACAGCAAGTTAAACAAACTTTGGCCTAGTTCATTGAGACCATGTGCCGGTCAAAGAGACCCCAAAGGACAAGGTCAATGTAATATGTACACACTCTTATACACTGTTATATCGGGTCTAAGAAAAGTTGATGTTATGCGAAATCAGGCAACTATGTAAACAGTCATAAATAGGCCTGTGTACACACTCAAATGTCAGCTCAACAATAATATTATTGTTGCAGTAGTGTCTGTATGCTGGTAATATGTCCACACTCTTATATCGGGTCAACTAAAGAAAAATTGATATTATTCAAAATCAGGCAACTGTAGAAAAAATATAGTAAATTATGAAAGGTTTCAATATACTGTTAGAACGAACACCATGATGTACAATGTTAGGAAAAATATGATTTTCAAAATACATACGACCTAGGTGAATGGATAAGTTTATAAATTAATAGAGGTCTAATAATAATAAAAAAAGAAGAAGAGAAAAAAATATGTATAAACAAATTATTTTAAACGCTATTCGATACGTTTAAAGACATTATCAGTACTTCACTGGGTGCTTCTATTTAGGATTCTTATTAACAGCACAGTTCTAAACTAAAGAAATTAAATCTGACATGGTAGTCAGAGCACATAGCCAATGCGGTGCCAGCGTTATTATGTGACACGCTACGATGACAGCTCAGCAATGATTGTATAGTAACTTGGTGTCTGTATACGAATTATGTTGGTCAATGTAGTCAATCAAGAAAGGTGTCAAAGTATTATTAGAATGACACGGCATGTTGTGTATTGTTGCTAAGAATGTGATGTAAACACTGATATAATATATGAATCTGGCGACAGGTTAAGTTCATGAGAGAATAATCTGGACAAAAAATATGTAGATATATGTAAATAACATAATTTTAGCGTTATTGACGACATTTTAAGACATTAAGTCTACAAACACTCCAAATTTTTTTTATAATTATCGGACTTTTTTGACAGCACACTCCGAAACTAACGAACTTAGATCAGCCATAGTACTCAAAGCGTGGACGTTCCCTGGTGGTAGCATGACTTTAATGTTCCCGTCTCGGCTCCAGGCATACTTAAAGGTGTTCACTGTCAAAATTCGCGGGACAAGGGTCCCCCAGAAGGCAATAGTGCCCGTGGGTAAGCCAAGGCCCAATTCCATAATAATACTAAATATGCGTTTCATACCCAAAGCCTCATTAAGAGCAAGTTCTCAAATTACAGCAAGTTCATATATACTTGAGCGACATCTATGAGGTAATAATTCAAAGCCCTTGTCTTTTGCCCCTACTTGGTCGCCTACTTGCAAACAAACTGACTGTATTACTGCGGGGATTTGGAAACTGCTTGACCCCCAAGTTTGTATTGTCACCCAGTAAACACAAAACATTTGTATGACTTTATGCAATGTTGGACCAACGTCGAAGACGTTGGGCCGACATTGCATAAATGTCATACAAACGTCTTGCGTTTGCTGGGCAGGAGGACTTTCTCTCAAACATTGTACATTTATCTAATGTTGGTTCAATGTTGGGCCAGCGTCGCAGACGTTCGCCTAACATTAAAACAGCATTGGATCAATGTCTCGTTTGAGTAGTATCTTGTAATCAGTTCAGTGGCTATATTAATGCCGTCAATCTGTACTCAATAGGCTACTGTTGGCCTACACTTGACTGTCCCAGGCATGCGCATTTTGAAGCTGAATGATTCTTTAAAGCTGCATAACTGTTTTGTTTATTTCGACCGAAATAACCTAAAATGTTCAACACAATCATTCATATATTTTTAATGGCTTTATAAATGGACAAAATTGATGTAAATGTAGCTGGATTAGATCACGACGCGATACACCATCAAGTTATATGGTGTGGTAAATCGGTCCGTCTGTGTACAATATGTAATACTAACAGTGGTTAATTGTGGGCTAATATAATGTTACATTAGACCAACATCAAACCCCTTAATAACAAGCACGAGACGTTGAGCCGCATTGGTCTAACGCTGGGCCAGAGCCGTAGACGATGGCCCCGAATTAGTTTGACATCGGACTAATGCCTCGTGTTGGCTGCGATGCCAAGCTCACACAAACCACAGGTTGGTGTCCCAAGACTAGGTAAGCCCTATGATAACTATGACCCATTGATGGCTCAATGTTGGTGCAGCTTTTATGACGCTGGTACAACATTGACCCATCAATGGTTGAATGCCTCTTGTTTGCTAGGAACTCAGCTACTGGTACCCTAAAGGCTGCTTTTTTTACAATTATTTTATTTTACCGCATTTCGCTATTTATATAACTGTATGTAATGACTAACGATGAAATAAAAAAGTCTGATACTTTCGAATAGCATAGTCACTATAGATCGTGTTTCTCTTGTCATTCAAAATTCACTTTAATTCACTCATAGCATTGCCACTATATTTTGAAATGCCCGTGAGGTATCAAATAAAAGACTGCGCAAAAAAAAGATGATTTACATCACTGAATTCGTGTAATTGGACTGCAATTTCTCACGGTCGGGGGAGAGCGTCTTAATGGCGGGCCAAAGGCTCAGATGCTGGCCCACACTTAAAAGCACCATACTAAAACAGGGTCCTCTTTTTCAATTGAGTGACATTCTCTATACCGGTACCGAAGTTAAACATGACATTATATGCAGATATCACCCATATCACACAAAGTAATTACTTCTAGATATGTCTAACTGACATGAGACAATACACGTTGTACTGTGAAATGTATCTATGTTCACTTAAAAAATAAGAATAATTTTAAAAGTCTTCCACTCTTTTTTTAATGATGACCGTTATCTGCCACTTGGTACTCATAATGTCCTGGTTATACAGACAATGTATCTTACTCCGCTGTGATCAGGTCTTTGTTTTGGTGGGGCAACAATATCAAAAAACAGCAAACTTGAATCCTTAATAACTCAGTAACCGGAGCAGTAAAATAAAAAAATAAAACACCATTCTCCATGGATTGATCTTTTGATTAAAATAAGCAAAACAGTTATGCAGCTTTAAACAAACCGGATTTTCTGTGCTGATTTGCTTTGTACAGAATGCTGTGTCTGGTCGCTGTCAAGTCTTCATTTATGTAAGTTGAGTCGCACTTTTTTCTAGCTGTGTAGACGTCGTCACGAGCTCGGTATGTGGAGAATCCTACTAGGATTGGTCTAGATGTATTTTTATTTTCAGGTTTTAAGCGCCCGACCCTGTGTGATCTACATATATCTGCTTTCTTCAGCTCTAGTATTCCGAGTACCTTTGCGTGTTCAATCACTATTATCCGTGTCCTCTCCTGGTTCTTCAGCCGTTTTTGACCATGCGTAGGTTGTTCCGTCTTTTGTGCTGCTCCATACGTCCAGGCGTTGATTGGTCTCACATAAAAAATTTTTAAGTTTATCATTTTCATTTTTCAGTTTCTTTATAACAGACATATTTTCTTCTACCTTAGTGACTAACGGTTGTGTTATGGACTCTACCTTGGCTTCAATGGTTTGGTTCAGTGCAGACTGTTCCATGGCCGGCTGGTCAATCGTTAACTCCTCGGGAACAGATCCCAGTTCAGTGCTTTAGCTCTCTTCGGTAACTCTCTGGCGCAGGTGAGGTGGACTGGAGGATGACCCGTGGCTATCAGGTGATGAGTAGATACAGTCCTCTTCATGAGAGTTATTTATCCTAATATTCAGAAAGACGTGATTTAAAGAGATATGTGGCAGGCGCGGCTCATTAACCCTATCAATCTAGCAGGTTATCATTTTGTCTCCCCTCTGTACACAGAAGGGGAGACATATAGGTTTACTTCTCACTGCTCATTTTTATGTCACATCAGTTTTGTGTATGTGCGTTCTGTTCTCTCCATCTATCATCTCTCCGGTCAAACTCGAGACGTTGACCCAATGTCAGGCTATTGTTGGCACACCGTCTACGACGCTGAGCCAACATCAGCCCATTACCGTGTCGTGTTTGACGCCATGCTGCATGTGGGCCAGCGTCACAAATGGCCGCCAAACACAAACCCAGCTTTTGTTCAAAGCATCGTGGTATTACAGCCAGCATGAAGTAGGCCTACTGACTACGGTTGAATGGATATTATCCAGCACCGGTGACGCTGGCCCAACATTTACCAGACATTGGGTCGGTGTCGGCTTGCACTGCCTGACCCGCAGCAAACACGAGGCGTTAAACCAGTGCTGGTTTTATGCTGGGCCAGCGTCGCAGACGGTGGGCCACAATTGGACCAGCATTGGGTCAGCGTCTCGTGTTTGCTGGGAGTGTTGACAGTCCACATTTGTATTTTGCACATCACCGGTGTGGAGATATTAAAACTGTTGCCCAACTGATTGAGCCTAGAGACGATTTAGATCATCTTCCCAGGCGGGGCCCTAGAGTGGTGGTTAGCACCGCTTCCTTTCACGCTAGAGTTCGGGGTTCGGTTCCCGGTCCCGGCGGTTTGAAAGAAACACAAATGTTTCAATGTTTCTTCCCCATCTTCGTATGACATTATTTTTTAGGGCGATTTTTAGGCCGCAGATGCCAGCTGCCCTCGACTCCGTCTCTGTCGCTGGTATCTGCGTTGGGCTAATAAAAAGTGTCCATAGCCTTAATAATCATGTAGTTGTTATATTCCTATTTTAGAAGACTGTCTGATATTATATAGGGCCTATCTCTATTATTAGAAGACTAATATTATCTGTCTAATGTTATGCATTATTATTATCACTTAAGAGGGCGATACTAGTAGAATATTTATGTGGACAGAATTATTTTGTATCAGTCACATTCTAGACTCGTGTAAAAAATGAAATGAATCGGGCTTCAGGCCACCTTTGTGCACATATAGGCCAAACTGGGCCAGGAGAACCTCCTGAGGATGGTGAGATGATTGAGATGACACTGTCCTCCAGACACAGGATTCGAAATTCGAGCCCTGGCGGTCTGAGGCCGAGCACGCTACCTCTCGGTCACGGAGGCTCCCCACAATACTAACTTTCACACGTGGATGGGGAAGAAACAATTTTGTTTCTTTCGAACCGCCGAGACCGGGAACCGAACCCCGGACTCTGGCGTGAAAGGCAGCGGTGCCAACCACTACCCTAGGGCCCCCGCCCTCTAGACTCGTATACACTGGCTGCTAGACTTTGTGTATAGTGTCTGTCTGTCGTTCACGTTCCTGATTAGGCGATAAATACTTATAGAGCTGACAAATATGCCTACATTTAGGTTTTGGTGACAAAAAATACCTGTGTTTTTAAATAGTTGTGTTATCATGTTTGAAAAGTGACAATAATATTAGCATGTCTGTTTAATATATATGACGGGCTGTTAGATATTGATGACGGGCCGCTAAAACAGTACAGCGCCTTTCTAAATCATGTTATTCAATTATTGTTTTATTCCTATTTTAGTTTTTTATATAGTTTCGACACTCAGTCTGATATTCAACTTAAATACTAAAATGTAATAACAAGATTTAAACATTTCAGTCAAAATGATGCACAAGATCCTACCATATATGATTTTATATGACATTTTACGTCACTTGTAAAACCTACCATTTTGAAACAGACAATTCGGTCAATCCCCCCCCCCCCCCACTTTCCGGAAATCATTGATTCGCAATATATCAGGAAATAAATCAATGTTTGATGTTTCGGCAAAGCCGATGCAATAGATATACGCATACTACAATTGTCCTCATTCAGCTGGGGCTATGTATCACCCTTTGTTTTATGATTTTATTAATAAGTTCTCTCTCTCTCTAAGGAGCAGAATAGTTTTGTGATCCATATTGGATTCAGACTCTAGGAATCTGTCTGGAGTCTCTGAGCTTATCTGGAATCGCATTCTTTGTCTTCGTGTGATCCACTTAGCTTTTCAAAACCAACTGGATTTTCTACAATCTTTGATCTTACATACACACTAATTTATAGGCTAGGCTCGCGATCGTGTGTACCCCCTTATTGTTGCATTTAGTTACAATTTCATGTCATATTATACTCTGGTGCTCTGTTTAATAATGATTGTCGGTATTGCTAGTTTTTAACGTGTGTGAAACTTTACTTGTGTTAATGATTTTATATATTCACTTATACACATATCTGAATTTGGTGTAAATTTACATTTACATGGTAACCTTTTTTATTTGAATCTACCATAGAGGTAGAAGAGTCGTTTCGAACTCATTATATCTACGACATTATATGAATATAGAAAAATATATGGACATATATAACGTCAATCCAGCAAACACAAAACAGTTAACATTTGTACAATGTTGGACCAACGTCGCAACGCTGTACAAATGTTATACAAATGTTTTGTGTTTGCTGGGATCGATCCACTGGCTAACAAAACAAAACTATATCAGCCAAATGTACATGTAGCTACAAGATTAACAAATAATTATTGTGTTTGTTCAATGTTGGACTTCCGTCCCACACGTTGACCCAGCTACGAAACCAGTGTTTGGCTCTGTGGTCGGTGGCTCTTGTCTTGGGATTATTAGTCTTGTTGTATTCATCCACCCTGCTACATGTCATCCGTAGGCCTTCCATGATTACTGGCACCAGATATAATAAGACGGCTAAGCATTATCATGATTAAATGCACATATTGACACATTTAAGAAAACTAGTGTTGGTAAAAATGAAATGAATCGGGCTTTAGGCCACCTTTGTGCACATATAGGCTAAACTGGGCCAGGAGAACCTCCTGAGGATGGTGAGATGATTGAGATGACACTGTCCTCCAGACACAGGATTCGAAATTCGAGCCCTGGCGGTCTGAGGCCGAGCACGCTACCTCTCGGTCACGGAGGCTCCCCACACTACTGACTTTCACACGTGGATGGGGAAGAAACATTTTTTGTTTCTTTAACCGCCGAGACCGGGAAACGAACCCCGAACTCTGGCGTGAAAGGCAGCGGTGCTAACCACTACCCTAGGGCCCCCGCCCAACTAGTGTTGGTATAGATTACACTTAGGCTATGGTTAATTTGTGCTGCTGTGTATTACATTGCCAAAGTGGTACTTCACCCTCTCACCAACCCTTTCACGATTTCATAAAATCAAAGTGTAACTGAAGTATAGTCCACATGTTGAGAGCAGCAACTGAACCTAAGGGGAGCATTACACGCTTAAGAAATATCCTGGGGTACATCCCACGCTATTTTCACTGTTATACCAGGCTGTAAGTAGTCAATACGTCTTTCTAGCCATGTTGATCTTTCTAGCCATATTTCTACCATAAGTAGGCTACCTATCCCTGTCGGCTGCTTTCGACACCATTGAACATGCGACATTGACAGATAGATTCTCAGATATGGAATATCTGGGCCGGCTCAAATTTGATTTTCTTCTCATTTGAAAAGTAGGCACCAATCCGCAATAAATAAATACACGCTGTCAGATAAAGTCACACTCTCGTATGGAGTTTCACATGGCTCTGTGCTAGGACCAGTGCTGTTCACCTTATACACTACACTACGCAGCTCTATAATCTGCAGTTTTTCCATAAACCACCATATTTATGTCGATAATACTAACATTTACTTTATCAATTTCAAACGCTAGGAAATTTATTGAGAAGTTGCAACCAGAAGTGTTAGCCTGGATGACAGGGTCTAAGCTGAAGCTTTATCCTTGCAATACTGTATTTCTTCTTATTGGGTCCAAAGCTCAACGAGAAAAAATATTAAATGATTTCCCATGGTTTTTAACCAGATCGAGGCACAAATCCATTTTCATCAGCCAAAAACCTTGGTGTAATATTCGACAGCAGCCTGAATTTCCGAAAACACATATCCTAAACATGTAGGTCATGCCATGATGCTTTCCCATGTATTTATCACGATCTGTTTAACTTTTGGGAACAATCCACTAAAAACAAAATGGCTAGCAGTAACAAAATCGACATTGATGGTGATGGGGCATTTTAATTTATAAACATGATGTAAATAGCATCTCTAGCCTTTTTAAAGTTATTTTAAAGGGCAATTTTGTTGAAGGATCGACCGGGAAATAGCTAACGGGGATGTTTTTTTAGTTGCTTATAAATTAAACTATTTTTCTTTATCAAGTGCCATAGGCAAATTTTGAAAGCTTCATATAGCTATGCAATTCTTACCACGTAACATTTGTTTCTGATTTCCCACCGGATATATATAATAGGCTAACAATATATATAACAATGTGTTTCCACAATATGTATGTCATTATGAACAATCGAAAACTATACATTTAAAATTAAGTAACATGACGTGTTTGGGTGCCTCAAACGTGAACGCAGTGTTTGGCGAATCATGGGTAGTTTGCTTTAAAATTATCCATTATTACAGTTTCCCTGTGATGCCTCAATTGTTTTAATTGTTTTTTTATATACAATTCAGACTCAGAGTGGGTACAATAAATGGTCTAATGGCAATGCATATAATATGCGTGACTTGTTCGAGGGGAAAATCTTTTATGATAGAGATGATGTGCAGAAATTTTACATTTATATTTAATTTTGTTTATGTTTAGTTTACATTTTTATGCCAGTCGACTGTGTTGAGACGTGTGATCACTCCATGCTGGAGCTGTTTTATATTAAACCTATTTTTGAAATGAAGAATATGCACACACAATTTTGGCACAGTGATTTATGAAAACCCAGTTGCCACTGAATATTGTGAAATCTTAAGGGTCTTTTTAAGTACCGTGTTCGATATTTTACCTACCATTTTACCAGTTGGTTTCCAACCAACAATAGATAATCACGACTTAAAGTTAAAGGTAAAGGTGCAGGTTTTTTATAGTCTGATATCAAGTCTGAAGAACTATCATCGGACTTTACATTTCCCCCCCATGGTCACTGGACCTGTTCATTCGTGTGCCATTTCAACTCCCCGGGGAGCATACAGTCCTGCAGCCGTTTCGGCGTATTGAACTTATCGTACACATTGCCATCTCTGTCCTACCAGGTACTCATTTTCACCTGAGTCAAGTGAAGCATTTGAGGGTGAAGTGTCTTGCCCAAGGACACACCATCTTAACAATGTCCCAAGATTGAGAGGGGAGAAACATGATATTTATCTGAAAATCCTGCACCAAGCGAGATTCGAAACAGCACGGCAGACAGCGACATCGGCAGAGCGCCACGCTCTAACCATTGCGCCATGTTCCGCTCTATGGCCCCACCAACTATTATAAACAACATTGACATCGGTTGGATCGTCTCTGTTCGCTGAGATTAGCAGTGGCGGATCTTTTAGAAGCTAAATTGTCTACAAAATGCTCACAAATCAATATTCTCTACGTCGCGTTTATCACCTGAAAAGACCAACAAAGCACTGTTTTACACCTGAATTTAAAAGAAATTGCGCGATGTCAACCAAAGGACCATACTTTTCGGAGTCCTGGATCAGCCCCCCCCCCCCCAACTTCGGCATGATGAATAATGTATATATTGCAGCCTGCTGCGGTGGGCGTTTATGCTGAAAATTTGCCATAATCTTTCTATAAACCATGTTTTGTTGATATACCGTGATGCGCTGCACGTGAGGTATACACAGATTTGAGATGTTTGATATTTCACCTGCCATTTTACCATTTGTTTTCCAATATACAATAAATAAACACTATAAACAACATTGACAATGGTTGAACGTCTCTATTCACTGGGATTAGCAGTGCGAATCACAGTGGTATTCAGAAAAAAATATTTTTTTCGGTACACTGGTAAAAAAATCAGGTGTGACCCAGGGCCAACGTGGTCGGTTTCAGACCACCTGGGCTGGAACGTCGAATACTGCGAATGTAGGACTGATTCATCTCACTATCATCAGGATGTTCGATTGGCCCAGTTTAGCCTGTTTGTGTCCGAAAGTAGCAGAAAGCCCAATTAACTTCAATTAATTTATTAATATATTTATTCATTCATTCTTCCACTGGGAATAAGGTTCCGAGTTCGATTTCATTATAATATTATGGTTCACATTCGTCAAAAACGATCTGTGTCTATTACTTTTGATTGGATTTAGGAAATCTGCCAATGGTCTCTATTATTATTTCTAACTAACAGCTTTTAAAATGAGCAGAAATTGTTTTACAAAATGATCCAGGCTAATGTCGTTGCTTCCGTCTTTAGTGTAGAAATCTAAACTATTTCGTGTGAAATCCCGGCAAGCAAGGGTGTGTGCCACTCGGGGGTCTATTTCACATGGATAGCTTCTGTATTCCTTGACATTACGGTTCACAAATATAAGATTGTAACATGGGAATTATATTATCATGTAACAGGCCTACATTGGAATACAAACTACCAATGCAGTTCAACAGCCAGCATATCTTAAGCTATTTTCACATAGGGCCTATCATGTCAACTAATCCTAGATTTGTCTATTTTTTTTAACTCGCATCATATTCAGGCCATATTTGGCATTAACTCCTATTTCACCAATTTCGCATCGCCAACCAGAATGGTCAGTGACATGGACGCAATATTCTCTTGTATTTTCAATTTGTGCGATGTGCGCATGCGCATAGCTATGACCTTTATTGTGCCAAGGGGCTACCTCAGGGGTTCTGTAGGTAGTTATACAAGGGGGAAATCTATAAAGGAAAAGTGAAACAACGTTGAAGTAGGTTTAGCACTTGAACTAAGTAATTCCAAATATAAAAGCATATCATTTACTACTGGATTTAGCGGAGACTGAAACCGTGCAGATTACCATGGAAACAGAGGATGGAGGAACAACAGATATCCCAGCTGACGCTGAACGTTATCGCAAAGTGTATAACATTGAAGCAGCGCTGGGCCAACGACTAGAAAGCAATTGGTTTCTGCGGTATGTGTTACATGATGGTGGCTGATAATTATCAGACCAGTGTGGATAAAGAGGGAAAATCATCACTAACCGCCGGTCCCGATTATATTCGGTTTCTCATTTTTTTATTGGCACATTAAATACTAGCTTTGAAGACGTTAAAGATAAAACGTGACATTCATCAGAAAGATTTCAACATCGTTTACCTCCAATTTTTTAAATCTGAATATAGTGTTCACTGACTTGAAGTTGTGGATCGCGTCACAACTTCAAGTCGGTGAAAATTTATATTGAATAATTCGGCGGTTAAAGGGTTAAATGCCGTAGGCCTTAGACACTGTTATAGTCACGACAATTTTCTCTAAGTTATTCCAAAACTCTACTTTTAGAAATGATGCATAGGCTACGTCTGCAACATAACAAACAGCTCAGATAGTGCGTCCCTAAATGTGTACTCATAGTAAGATTTGTAACATTTAAGATTTGTATTTAAATTGAGAGCCAGTTGAAATGTTTTTGAAGCTGGATAATTTCGGGACTGTCGGTAGACTGCGTGGAATGGTGGTATTTCTGAGGAGGTTGTTTATAGATGAGTTTGGCTGGCGCTTATTCACAAACATGAACTCATTAATAATAATTGGCGCTTTGTATAATGTTATATTCTCTTCCCGCTGATATGTTTTCTATGACTGACCATGGTGTATACGAGCATCTAGTTGTTTCATGCATGTTTTCAAACTTTTATTAAACATTCCAGAGTCCAAAATGGCACACCTATATGTTCTCACAACTTCATCATTGTTACCATGTTCCCAGCAAACAAGGAGTATTCACCCAAGGCTGTTCCAATGTTGGGCCAGCGTCGAAGACTGTGTGCCAACATTGAAACAGCATTAGTTGAATGTTTCGTGTTTGCTGAGTTACGGATTATAAGTTTGCGTTGATCCAATGCTGTTTTAAAGCTATGCCATCGTCGTAGATGGTGTCCAACATTAAAACAACATTGTTTCGTGGTTGCTGGTATACAGACGCTACAAAATGAAACAATAGCGCCCAGAGGGTTAAAACAGCAAGGTGAGAAGTTTTGTTATTTTACTATACTGCTCTGCAAAACCGAAAAACAGTCCAAATTTACTTGTAAAGTAAGCCAATACTGCCTTTGGGCTTTATCCTCCAATTTAACAGCATTATGGAGTAATTTTTAATACCCAAGTTGTTTTATAGTCCAAAGCATGCACCGCGTGCTACCCAATATAAACGATGCTGACAATAGTATATAAAAAGAAAAGATAGCTTTGATATGGTAGCTGTATAGCCCTTGGGAGATCTAGTGCTTCGATAATTCCCAACGCTTGATAATGTTTAAGGAAAACTGTACTGTAGTAATCTTCGGTTTGTTAGTGTACCAAGTACGTGATATCCTCAAGTCTAGATACATTTAAAAAATAGAAGTACATGTTTACTCCCATCCCAGCAAACACGATACATCGACCCAATTTTGACTTTATGTTGGTGCATCGTCTGCGACGCTGGTCCAACATAAAACCAGTATTGTATCAGCGCATCTGATTTGCCGGTATGCGAATACTTCTGAGTCTAACCTTCTAACATTGACGTTGGCGTGTGAATTAGTCTCAGCGCATGTCACGATCCACACGTCTGTAGATGATTATCAGGTGTCAGAAATATGGATATTTCTGTCAACGCTTCGGACGTGTTGAATATATAGTTCAGCGAGAGTGATGGAGCGATAAAATTGAAACACTACCGGTACCATTTTCAAAATAACCTTTTTTCTAAGAGTTACCTTACACTCTTAGAAAAAAGTGTTTCTCCAAATGGTACCGTAAGTGTTTTAGTTTTAATGTTTCATCACTCTCGCGATATCACCTTAGAGAACAAACTAGTACTGGCATAGATTAGCCTTATCGTTAATCTGTGGTGGCGGGTACTTCATTGCAACTACATTGCAAATGAACCTAATATAACCTGGTAGCAGTACCATCCAACTAATATATTAGCCCTCATCAGACAAACACAAAATCTAACTCACTGGCCTACTTACCCTTCCATTGTAAAACAAATTCATACCAAAATAGATTATTTCCATAAACAATTAACCAGTGGAATGAGTTGCCAGAATATAGTATGTGCACCATCCCACACCACCTTAAGGCAGCAATCTCTCATGAGATCTGTAGTCTCCCATCTTTTTAATAATTAACAGTCCGTCATGTTTTAATTTTTGCACAATTTTGCTGGGAGGAGACATTTTATCTCCTACGCCTTGCACGCACCTTTTTGTTTTGTAACATTATAAGCTAAAGCCAATCTGCAATGGTGGTACTGAGCCGAAAGCTACGCACACGCAATCTTCCTTCCGATCAATATGTTATCAAGTAAGTTTGCGCTTAGAACTCAGAGAAGAAGAAATTCAAAATGACCGACCATTGGCCCTAATACACTTTAATATGACCGATATCTGGTAAATCGTGCCATATAGCTAGAGCATTACTATAAAACAAAGTGTGTGGTTTCAGGTAGGGATATGCCCTGAAGAAACTCCAATCGATTCAATTCAAAATAGCCTACTATCGGCCATTATTAACTTCGATATGCTTGATATCTGGCAAACTGTGCCAGTTAGTTAAATCATTAATATAAAACAGGATGTGTTTAATATGCCTCATATCTGGTAAACATTTGTAGATAGCTAGACCATTACTATAGAACCAAAATAAGCGGTTTCAGGGTGGGTTATGGCCTGAAAATTTTCAACTAGATCAAATTGAAATGGCCATAATCGGCCATAACAATTTGGCAAATCAAGCAAGATAGCTAGAAAAATAAAACGAAATGTGCGTTTTCTCAACTCCACCAAGTTCAAAATGGCCGACTTGAGGTAATTAATAACTTTAATATGCTTAATATCGGGAACACTGACAGATAGCTAGACCATTACTATAAAACAAGGGAGAGATATTACCTGAAAAATATCCAACTTGTTCTAATTAAAAAATGGTCATGATAGACTTTAATATCTGTAATAGACTATACATGGCAAACTGTGCTAAATAGGTGGATGTTTACTGTAAAACAGAATGTGAGAGTTCAAGGAAGGATGCGCCCTGAAAAATTTCAATCACGTGAGCGGGGCGGGTGATTATGGAGGCCGGTTGGCCTCTTGTTTTGGCAGAGGAGGGATTCCAGTTTTTATTAGTGTAGTCGAATCGTAACGACTATGTCCGATGATAAGTGAATCACACAGAATTATTAGAAAGTAGGCTTCTGATAATTATGTTTGCTTCACTCATTATCATAGAATATCAGAATGTGATTTTTTTATCACACAAATTAACGCTGCTTCAGCGCCAGTGCTGTTAGTAGCCGTCACCCATATAAAAAGCGGCGTTGTAAACAGGTAAAAGCTTATCTCAAAAGACGCTCGACCTCTCGGAAGACGTAGGCCCTAGTGTGATCTACATGGCTGAGATGCCGTCAATGGTGGTCAGTCAGATTGACCCAGATATACGAGATCCTAAAAGGGTCTATAACCCCTATCTGATAGGCATGATACATGTAGGACACATTCAGCTGCTTAACACTTGAAAGACCAACATAATAAAACATTTATTAAAGACCTAATACTAAAAGAACCTCATTTATGTTTTAGTTGCATATCTGTGTGCTTTATATTGACATAGATAGATGTACTTGCAGCGTAGGGCCTATGTCTATTCCTTTTCATATTAACTTGTCGAATATGTATTCGTTGTCGATTGCCTCGGAGCATTTTGCTGTGCTTCTCTGAAGCAGCGAACCTCAAAATGTCCGCCTTCATTGCCAACCACTGGGCACACGACGTCGTTGGGACGTTGAATCAACGTCGTTGACGGTGATTCGACGTCGGAACAACGTCGTGTGCCCAGTGGGAGCGGTCTTCATGTTTTGCGATGTAGGCCTACGGCAATGTTTAGACACGCCAATACAGAGTGCTCCACTTCTCACCGCTCTTAGAAAAAATATTCATGGTATAATAGAGAAAAGCTATATAGGCCTAATTATCGTTTCTAAGAGCGGATATTATATACATATACTATGTATATAATATCTAGAACATTTCCATATTTTCATGATTATAATGGGCCTACAGCAAAGAACCAGCCAAAATCGAGCCAATTTTTCTTGAAAAAGTCAGAAAATGATTGCTATAGTTTAGAAAGTTAACTTAGAAACACTAACTTTACGCTGCACTAAATGTACGCTGCATGTAAAATGATTTGTGATGGTAAAGGTTGTGATCAAGAAAGTTAACTTAGAAACACTAACTTTACGCTGCACTAAATGTAAGTGCTGCACTTAATAGGCTACGGCCGAACCTAATAAAGTACACTACGATATTGTCTCCTGGAACCCAAAGTGCTGTTTAAGAAAGCCCCATGCAACACTTTGGCTGCTAGGGGACTAAGCCTAGCCCTACCCCCTATATCTTAGAACAAACAACTTTGGGGTATCCTATTAAGTTTATTTTTTATCTGAGTTTGTGTCCTATTTAGGGGAAAGAGGGGTGCTGTGTGTGGGAAACGGTACACATTTCTGTACACCAGTCCTAATGAACATGTGCAATATAACGTTTCAGGTCCTAAGGTAAGTACGTTTGTTTTCAACAAGTGTTCAGAAAAAAATAGTCACGATTATATTTGTGGTTAAGAGCTCAAAGGGTTTTGGTTGAAATAATGTTGGCCCAGCGTCGCAGGTGGTGTCCCAGCATCACATCAGCATTGGGCTAATGTATCGTGTTATCTGGTGTTTTTGGCGCCGGGATGCTAAAGCGTCACCAGCAGAATGAGCAATCAGAAAACATGGTAAAATCACCCAATGCTTGTTTCAATATCTGGCCAGCGTCAAAGACTGTTGGTCAGCATTGAAACAGCATTGGTTGAATGCCACGTGTTTGCGAAGGTACACAACAGACCCGGTGATAGATTAGTGTTGGGCCAGCGTCGTCGATGATTGACCGGCATTGAACCAGCAATGGGCTGCAATGCTGGCCCAACATTGAAACGGAATTTGGTGGGTAGGCCTACATCCTCTGTACGAGGTATATCGTAGGCAAGTATTGAATGAATGTTGGCCTGCACCGGCAATGGTGGAAGGAATACACGTAGATATATTTGAACTTGGCTCCTTGGTTCTTTCCTTAATTATATCCTGGACATTGGATTCTGGCCCATGAGGAAGACCAATACACTGATTTCTTGTCTATAACACTCAAACAGACTAAGGCCGGGCCTCGGAGATTGGGAATTCCTTTTCTAGTTATATTTTATTCAGTGTCTTCCCTTTGAAGCTTACAGTAGCATTAACAATTCCAAAGAAGTAAAAATATTACGGGATCATTTCAAGGGGAGATAATTAGATATGAATGTACTTGGTGTGATAGCATTGCAATACAAAAAAAAAATTAAAAACATTCTAATATAGAAACACTATGTTTTGTCTGTGCCTATGCTATGTACAGCTCTATCGCCCAGTGTTGTTGAATGGGTGTAGTCGTCTTGTCATCTGCTGGATACAATTCAAACAAATGGTCCAAACACGCACGGGACGTTAAGCCGTTCTGACAGCCGTTCTAGTTTGCTTGTGTAAGGAGGACCAGGGGCTCAGTTAGTCAGACCCATTAGACAGGGTCCATATTCTCGTACAAGTTACGATATATCGTAGGCTTCTGATTGGTCGAGATGGCCATCTCGACCAATCAGAAGCCTACGATATATCGTAACTTGTACGAGAATACGGCCCCTGATATGCTTATGACAGAGATTTTACGATACGATCTCTGCTTATGATCAGTTTTGCCACCTCGTTTCACACCATGCCACCAACAAAGAACCTAAGAATCTATATCAACCTAATCAACAAATCGTCGCCTCGGAGCTAAAGGATCCTATCTGACACTCGTTAGAGTGGCAGATAGGATCCTTTAGCTCCGAGGCGACGAAATAGATGTAAACCCAATGATCGTTTGAAGTTAGTCCAAAGTCTGTGACGTTGGCCTAGTTTCAAGCGGTCATTGGGACAGCGTTTCTGTCAGCTGGGTTTAAACAACGTATTGGCTTACGGCTGCCGATGTGCTTTACTGGCATCTAAGGAGTTGCTGTTGGCCCCAAACTTGTACTACGTTGTGGCAACATAAGAACGGGATTACCTCTAACTGCACCATCCTATTAATATGACGGGCTTAATTTTGTAGTCGTGTTGACATTTCGGAGTCACATCTGACGAGAATGAAGTAGATGTCACACGATCGCCTCTGACATCTGACTATAAGGGAGGTTAGCCTGGTGTAGGAGTTAACGCTACCGCCTGTCATGTCAAGAGTCAGAGGTTCGCTGCTCTCAGCATCATGTTTCAAAGAAACAAAATATTCCATATTCTTGTAAAGATTCCATACTGTGGGGAGCATGTCGTGTTCAGCATCAGACTTCCAAGCAATCTGCTCAGTTTCGCCCATATGGGACAAAATAGGTCAAAAGTAGCCTACCTTTCATTCATTCGTTCATTCAAGTAACTTTGATATCTCATTCATTCAACTAATCAAGACAGAAGTGTGTTTTATGTTTTTTTTTGTTTGACGTAAAACTATTCAATATGAATTGTTTGGTATAATATGACATTAATTACCGTGTAGGCCTACCAAAAATATTACCAATTTAACTAAATACATATTATAATTGTATACAAGCACATAGATTATATAGGTCCATGTGAACATTGGTTGATCTATATATATAATGTCAAGATTAAGTAGCATTTCATTTAATTTATACCGTGTATATTATATCCCTTTTTATGATCCGTTTTATATATATAGGACCCTATAGGCATACTATTCCGGCTATGAACTCCTATATACCTAGCTGGCTTGAATCCTTAGTGGGCTGAATGTTGGTTATCATGGTTATGTATATAGACCCCATATGTAGCCTACGCATATGTATACAGTACTTCGAATTGTCCAAGTTCCTATAATGCACAGTGTTGTCTGGGGTTATGTGCATTGCCATTATTAAAAATTCATTCTTTAAAAACGACTTGCGCACAGATCTCGGTCCGTCTTCTGGCTTCCTCTTGTCAAGCACGCAAAGACTGCGACGCAAAGCCGTATTCGGTCACTCACCTGTTTTTCCAGCTCATTAGCAGTCCGCATAGTTGCAGTAATTGCAGTAATGAGCTCATGTTATTATCAAGTCAATCCTTAGCGTTTCCTTCCCTGTTCGAGTATGTTATTAGCCCAAGCATAGCCATTGAACTTTACTCGGCAACTTAGTATATAATTTATTAACCACTTGGTTTTACATAATTCGGGTGTGCTGAGCTCGAATCTGTCGAATAACCTTCGATATTTGGTGACCTTTACCTTTAAATTAGCAAAACACAAAATCACCGCTAAAATGTAAAAATCCAAAATGGCCGCGACATTCACCTAAAAATGAAGAAAAAACTGAATGGTCTTAAAAGTGTAAATGTCTCTTTTTTTTTTGTTTTTGATGCTTTGCCTTATGGGTTTTGCATGACTTGGGAGTTCTTAGAAAAAATGTTTCCGTATGGTAACAAAAAATCTCTACAATTTTGTCATTTGGCCACCAGGCTATAACGGCCCTAGTAATAAGTAATCCTCACTCTTGTAGTACAGTTTTTCAAGGATATCTTTATTTTGTGCCCTGGATAGTGGCGACACTAAATTTGCCTAAAATGACCACTATTAAACATTCCCAAGGCCGTAATTATAAGGATTTAAATCAGTTTAATGTTAGAAGATCGATCTGTGGTATCATTCAAAATATCAGTGAATGATACTTGAAGTGAAAAGTTCATGACTAGGATATTTAGCCTCTTTTTGAACTAAACTGCGAATGTGCAACTGCATGTCCTGTAAAGAACCGATTCCCATGTACTGCATACGTTTTGTTTCTAAGATATATATACGTCTATCATGCCGCATTACCGTGATTACTACACAGCTACACAACCAGCTGGCCACCAAGAGCCGCTGATATATCTTGGTCTAATGTTGGGGCACCGTAAAGAACTGACGATCACAGCACAGTTTACATCATATTTTAAAAATTATGCTAGTAGCACTACACATCAAGGATGCGAGGCCGCATCATTTATCCAGATTCAATGCAGATGGTAAAACTACTGGAATACTGAGAAATTCAAGCTTGTTGTGGCAGTTAAATTATGTCCTTGTCTTCAATCCCTTGGTATGACGTAATAGCCTATAAATTGTACTCCGAATCTCGTAGTGTGGTACATTTGGATAATTGTAATTGGTAAATATAAATCTACCTCCGTTTGTGTGGATTTTACGCAGTTAGTTTATTTTCTTCAGAGATGTATTTATCTCGCAGATCTATGCTGTTATGTCTAACGTTACAAAGCAGGATCGGATTGGCAAAATGTAGAATTCCACATAAACATTATATACAGTATATAGGCTAATGACGGAAATTTATGTCACGTCCATGTAATGTTGTAGATCGCAAATTACAGGAGATTTGCATTTGGTTTCATCCGGCAGCAAGGACGGCAGTGTGTGTCATCTCAGATTACACATGATAGGCCGAATACCGGCCCAACGCTGCCTCAGCAATCAGAGTTCTTTTTAGCGCACCGTGCTTAAAAGGGCAACGAATTGATCTCTTTTCAGGCAGCACGAGATTTTGGTCGAAAGGCTGGCCGATTCTTGATTTGACCCATGGCAGCCCTTCGTGTCGTTACCCAGGTGTAGGCTACACGTCCTATAACTCAGCGCTGTTACAATGTTGGTGCAGTGTCTACCCAGTAAACACGAGACTTTGAATGTATTGCTGCAATATTTGGCCAACGTCTTAGACTGTGGACCAACATTGAGCTCACGTAGTGCTGTCACAACTTGGCCCTGTCACAATGTTCGAGTAGTATTAATCTGGCTCAGCATCTACACAGCATTGTGTCGATGTTCCGTGCTGATCGGTCACAGTCAGGATGGCAACGTCAGCTTGAATCTTTAACCACTGTATCGTAGGCTACTGTACCCCGGGAGCCGAACGACCCTTTTTTTGGAAATCAGACATGGCCTGCTGTAAAGGGTTGGCTGACGGAAATCATCTCAACATATATAGCCCTAGTTATTCACAGAAACACAATCTAGTTGGAGAACCTTGCAAATTTAGGGTGGGAAATGTGAAAAAGCAAAAATCCAAGATGGCCGCCACAAATTTCTTCGAATGTGTGATATATGGTTGCTAAGGGTTTTATACATGCACGTCAAGTTCATTTCTGACATTATTGCATTGATTGCCTGCATATTTAGGTTATTGGGGTGAAGGACATGTGATTCAGCAGTAATTCATCCATATTTTTTACCAGAAAAAATAGGCCTATCCGATGTATATCTTATGATACTATGTGAAACTAAATGAGGTATAGTGAAAAGACAGAATGGTGTCAGAGGCCACCTTTGTGCACATGCGGGCTAAACTGGGCCAAGAAAACCTGCTGAGGATTGTGCGAGTAATAAAATGACACTGTCAGGGTCGACTCAAAATTTGGGTCCCGGCGGTCTGAGGCCGTGCACCATGCTTGTCGATCTCGGAGAGCCCACCCCTCACAATATTGACTCTTTATGAGTGTGCAAGGAAAATGATGTATAGTATATGGGATCATGTGAAGCAATGAGTTGCAGGTTATTATATATAAGAACAATTTCAGCACACACAAGACGTTGAATCAATGTTGGGTTAACGTTGGTCCACCGTCTACGATGCTGGACCAACGTTAAACCGACATCGATTCAACGTCTTGTGTCGGCTGGGATGTCATAGCATAATATTTGACCTGTATCACATAAATGGGGTGTTTCTAAACATTGCAATAAATACCTACTGCAAAAACACAACAGCAACAGAAAGCAGATAACAGCTACTGAGATTCTAGTGAGTGGATCGTCATCATTCGTTAAGCATAATTTGTAGGCCCACCCGCATGCGCAGTAAGATCAACTTTCTAAGTAGTAAGTAAGTCCATCAGAAGTAAATATTATGAATCAGTGATAAGCGGAACTAATGCTTTAAGCGCTACCTTCCTGACTATTACAAAATTAAAAAATAGCGTACATTGTATATTTAGTCCTTGCAAAGACATCCGATGTATTCTAATAAGATAAGTTATTAGTATATATTTTTTGTAGATTTTAGTGATCGAGTAAAAGGAATTGACAACAGAACAATCTAACGTTACTACAGATCGATCAACCATACTGTTGATATGGGCCGATGTCTGATTTAGCAATGTGAATTTTTGTCCAGCAGTGTGGCCAATGCTACTTCAAATATAAATGTGATGCATTTACTGTTAGTGGAATAAATGAATGAATGAATGAATGAATGAATGAATGAATGAATGAATGAATGAATGAATGAATGAATGAATGAATGAACAGGGTTTCGGCCAACCTTTGCGCTCACGTAGTCTAAACTGGGCCAGTAGAACCTTTTGAGGATGAATGAGATGACACTGCCCTTCAGACACAGGATTCGAAATTCGAACCTGACACAATGAGGCCGAGCATGCTACCACTCGGTCAGGGAGGCTCCCCACAATTTTAAATCTTTACGAGTGATCAGAAAAGGAACATTTTGTCTCTTTGAAACTTGAATACCAGAGCGATCTCCGACTTTCCAAGCAGACAGCTTCAACCACTGCACCAGTGCCCCCGCCCTTAAGTTGACTTATTTCCTATTGTTTAATAACACTTGAGTTTGTCTGAGTTTGTGATAAACTCTGACACAAAAAACCTGTTTATTATTGACATGAACTTATGTATCGGTTGTGATATTGTATTTTGTTTCTGTTCTGAGATCTCCAGACTGAGTGGAGTGTGCCGGTCACAGCATAAAATTCCTACGAGGCTGTGTTTGTGAGTGTATGTAGAAATGATTCCACCTTTTACAGCAGGC
Organism: Flabesymbios commensalis; assembly: GCA_964017125.1. Taxonomy (NCBI): domain Eukaryota; kingdom Metazoa; phylum Annelida; class Polychaeta; order Terebellida; family Flabelligeridae; genus Flabesymbios; species Flabesymbios commensalis. The sequence continues at coordinate 97,359,552 of OZ024902.1, forward strand.
CATGTCTCTGAAAGGCTGAAACCTTTTTTGGCTCCGCGGGCTCTGGTAGACATATTAGCTCAGCGCTGATTTAATATTGGGTAGACGTTTCAGACGCTGGCCCAATATTAAACCGAGTCATGTGCCAATGTCTGGTGACTGCTGGGATATAGCGCTACATCCCTCATTAATGATGGTAATTTCCGGGAATTTCCCAAAAGGAACCCTATCCGGCGATTGCCCAAGTAAATTGGGAAGAAGGATCGGTCGAACCGATCCCACATTGCTTAAAGTCAGTCTGGTGTTGAATATTTGATATAGAGGCCTACAAATTTGCTTTTGTTATTTCAAGTGGCATTTTCCGAAGTCAATGGCCAATGTTCTTCATTAAATTTATTTAGGCCCTATATACTATAATCCGCTATATGACGTTCTAAGATTATAAAATTAGAGCAGTGCGTCGTTGTCTGTCCATGGATTTGTCAGGATATGAAAAGAGCTAGCGAGTTTAAGAAGTAAGTACTTATAGTAGGGTAATATAGACACGAGATCAGTGGCGGATCCAGAATGTGCAAGAGGAGGGGGCGTAAGCCACATTTTGGCTGAAAAAGGGGTGTTAACTTCACTTTATTCTGAAAAATGCATGAAAATGCAATATTTTTACCAATATGGGGGGGCGTACTGCGAGATATAACATTAGAAAATACTATTTATTTTTCTCTCTCACTTAAACGTTCTGAATATTGCCAAACACTGATCTCCCCCTGTCATCGGCTCAACAATATTTTCTACATTAACCCTTTCAGCACGTACGTGGGCCGTTGCTACCCTGATGACCTCGCGCAGTAAATGAGTTAGACGGCCCAGTCATACCGGGTAGGCCGTTGCCACGATCGACGGCCTAAATGGTGTACACTGGAGTACGTGGAGGGCTGCAGCTGCCGTGTCAAAATGCCACTACAATCTCTCTCTTCAGCCTTCGCAACCTGGACAAAATGTCAGCATCACGCCGCCTACTCAAGTTTCATATTGTCTTTTCGGAACAATAAACTTCTGATAAACGATGAAATGGACGCTTTTTATAATAAGATATAATAGCGTTTTGTAATTAGTGAGTCGTCAAATTGCCCGGCGAACAAGCTTTTATTCAACTAAAGCTATATATATTCACGTAAAATGTTTGGATTCAACATTAGGCCTGAAGCTATAGTGGGGCCTATCATAATGTTGGGAGCTATAGATGGGTTATGAAAAACGTTAAACTTACAAAAGTTTCACTCCTAAAAATTGCCTAGCTTGAATAATAATTTGAATACATTCTTTTTGCGAATTAGTGTTATCTGATAGTCTAGTTGACTTTTTTGTTCTCATGAATTATTTTAATTGTGACTTTAATTTATGTTTTTTTAAATATATATTTCCCAATACAGCATCATTCACCATGGAATTTTAAAAAGTTTTTTTTAGTATATTCAAGATCAACACCATTTTCAATAAATAAATCTGTCCTGTGCATATGATGTAAATCCATAAAAACATCGCTAGCTGGTGGTCGATAATATGTGAATAAAATGGCAACTGAAAGTCAGATCAGTCCGCTAGAAATATCGCCATCTTAAAATGTCATTTTAGAATGGAGGATGTTGAACAATTTTTTTTATTCATATTGTATAAATCACAGATGATCAAAGTGTTTTATCCAGCTCCCAACATTATGACATTATCGCTTCAGGTGTAATATTGAATCCAAACATTTTACGTGACAATATAGCTTCCCAGCAAACACGAGGCATTGAGCCAAACGAGCATTGGCTCAATACATCGTGTTTGCTGGGTTTAACTCTCATTGTTGGATATTGTGCCAACACTGCACCGTGTTAGGCACTCGCTTTCGACTGAGTGATCCGTCACGCTGTCATGCGGACTGGAGGATCTTGAGCCAGCGTTGTAACAGCGCTGATACTTGGTCTGCCAGTGGTGCGACTTGATAGGCTGGTGTTGTTGCTTGTTGTTCGAACGCAGAGCGAAAATTGGCCGTGTTCATAGTCGCCGGCTCGGAGCGGGCCGACGGATCTGGAATGTTACACAGGAATGTTACACAGCACTACTAAGATGACACCTTGATGACGACTGCTTGGATATGGATATGAAAGAAAGGTTATGGATCGGCTCTACTGGTTGTCTTATTGAGAGGTTCCGCTGAGCTGCATCTATAGTTGTACAGTTCATAGATGGAGTGACCATTATTTCCCACTGATGGAAAGTTGAGTCGTGCTATTCTGAATTCAAAGAACGTCGGGGTACAGATGCTATGGCATATAATAACACCTAAAGCTGTTCCGTGGGATGACATTTTTGTTTTTTAATTTTATAGTGAAGCAGCGCATCCCGCAAATCATGATTTATTTTTTCAAAATATTCCGATTTTTATCAACATTTTTCATCAGCATTTATAAGAAACCAGGGTAAACAAACTATTTGTACACCTAGATGATGGTTGAATGTTAACATAGCATTGGTGCTACAGGGGATTCCACACTCTTTTTCTTTCGCAAGCTACGGCGCCTTGTTATTTCGGCTTTGATCATGTCATCTGTCTGGGGCGCTGGGTATTTGTGGTATCAAGTGTTGTATACTGCGGACAGTTTTGTTCGCATTGCAATATACAGCTTAGAAATAAAACAAGTTTAGTCTTTTTCAGTGCTTTTAATTTTTTTATGATTTTGTTTTAGTTAAGATCAGTAGGCTATATAACTTTAAATAATAAATGTATTTACTAAATATTTAATACTAATAGTAGGTATATAGATAAGGTCATCACCATCAAGAAGGTGGACTCACACTCACAATGTCGCAAAATTTAACATATTATAATCGAATTCGCGTTTTACTTTGTTTGATTATGTATATAATACTTCGTCAGCTTGAACACCAAGAAACAAAAACAATAAATCCAGATTGCATTTATTGGCTGCATCTTCTTTACTTCGAAATACTTTGTTTTCAAGTATACACGTTTTAATCGAAGATCAGGCACGTAGCAGAAGCATAAGGGCAATTTTGAATAAATGTGTTTTCCCTAGAGAACAGGCTCCATCAAAGCCCCCTTGCAACAGGTTTAGACAATAGTGTGAGGAATGTGAATTTTACGAAAAGGTTTGGACGCAAGTATCAATAAATGCTTACCAGAGGACGTTTTTGGAGACAGCCTTTCATTACTATTGTGGTCCAAGAGCAAAATATCTTGTTATAGCCGTATTATTCCCATTTCTGTTGTGGAACAAAGTTGCTTTGGTGTGATATGCTTATTATTATAAGTATTCCTGCGTTTGCCCAGTACCGCTTGATATAATCATGATAATAAAAATAATAATAATAATAAAAATAAATGATAAAAATAAATGATAAATATTAGCATGGAAGTCATTTTGCGGATTATTGTTTCAAAATACAAATAAAACCTTAGCTATCATAAAGAACTCCATCTAGATTCTACCACATAAAAACGCTGATCGGCACAACTGCACAAATTTATCTGAAGGGCGGGGCCCCTGATATAGTGGTTAAACACTGTCTGTCACACCGGCTCGCCACTTCATCCACGCTCTGATCTTATTTCAAAAAACAAAATATTTCTTTCCCGCTCATTTGTGAAGATTTCGTTTTGTTGGGAACCTCCCTGGCCTGAGGTAGCACGCTCGGCCTCAGACCATCACGCTCGAATTTCGAATGATGTGGCTGGAGAATTCAGTGTTATCTGATTCATCAAACTATCCTCAGGTGGTTCCCCTGGCACGGTTTAGCTTATGTGTAAACCAACGTGGTTTAATGCACCATTCATTCATTCGTCTATTCATTCATTCGTTTATTTATTCATTCATTCATTCATTCATTCATTCATTCATTCATTCATTCATTCTTTCATTCATGTCAATTTATACCGAACAAGAAAGCCTCAGAAATACTGTTCTACAATAATATTTTGCATTTTCATCGCAATAGCTTCATTTTAGAAGTTTTGATTATTTTTAAAACGTCTTCGATGGTGTTGTACTATTTATTGGTACTTCAATAATAGTGCTTTACAACATACATTATTAGGATCTTTGGTGACTGATTATAACTGAAAAATGTTGATGTTGTATGTTATTCATAAAGCAATAACTAATAACTGCATTAGTGTTGTATGTTATTCATTAAGCATTGATTGAGACAGCAGTGCTGTTTACAATTTATCGGATTACTCAAGATATATTTAAAAATAATGAGCCACTGGCATTATATTAATTCAAATGGCAGATCTTGGCATAAGTTATTTGATTTGTCATAATGGTATGTGTCTCCCCGGCGTGTAGGAAATAATGATGTGAAATTGACACGGCGAGAAAGAAAAATATAATTACACAATGCGATACAAACACGCAAGATTTTCTTATTACATTGTCAAAATTATGCTTTGAGGTTTCTTTCGAATTCGAAAATTAAAACGCTCGTAAATGGAGGTGGATACGTTTGCGAGTTGATGAAGGTGGCACGCCAAGCTGGCCTAGCATACATTGAGCCAATGTATGTCGCAGATGGTTGCCCAGTATCAATCCAGCATTTATTCTAAGTATCATGCCTGTTGGGTAATTACCAGAGAGTTGTGTGATCGAACTGTGCTTTACATTCATTTTCTAATCAGCTATTTCAATGATTAGACGTATCCTCCAAATGTACTCAAGGGTGCAATTAAAGCCTAAGCTAAATGAATAACTTGAAAATGTGAAGCCACAGAATATACATTTTGAAGAAGGGTTGAAACACTTTTCGAGGCACAAATAGGCCACATGCCACTTATACTTAGTAAAACCATTGTCACTTAAGTCGAATTTGTTCAGAAATATAATAATATATATAGGACAATGTATTCTGGACAATACCATAACCCGGTTTATAAACGCAGACACGACATTAAATACAAGTGTGGCAATTAATAGATTGATGGTATGGTACTTCTGGCCAAGTGCTCACAGTCTATATCGTGTTTTTCTATGTAGAAATAATGAGCTCTAATAAAATACGTTATGCCAGCTTTATTCATCTGTATATCCGCGGTCTATAAATGGTCGTCCTTGCTCTTCTAATACAGCAGCGCAGTTGTCCTTGACCTTCCGTCAGTCAGAGAAGCATCAAGATAGACAGGGACAACTGATCTCAGAGGTGGTTTGATTTGTTGAGCGAGTAAGAATTCTCTTCCGTCAGCGATGCGATAGCTCATCGCTGAAGCAGACACTATAGTATACATAAGAACTGGTACTCCGTCCCGAGTATTGTATTCACAGATCGTCGTGCAGTTACTCCACCTAACGAAATTACGTCATGGGCTTACTATTATGTACGATAATCGAGCCGGTATTCCACGTTAGTCTGACCTACATCTGGAATTTCTAATTTGCCGAGTTTCGAAAATGTCTTTTTCAAAAACATGGTCATTTCTCGTATTGATTCATTGATTGATTCATTAAATGATTCATTCATTAATTCATATAGTCATTCTTTCATTAATTAATTATTTCATTCATTTTTCGGTATATAATACTGTTTTATGACAAATGCATTTTTTAAACAATAATTACTGTATATTTATAGGTAACTATGATATATCTTTTATGAATGTATGTCTCATGATGCATGAAATACCACTTCTGCATTCCCTGATTGCATACTTTGTATACACCGCGGGTCGATCCACAACAATATCTCGATCTGTGCGTACCGGTATTTTGATGGGCGTGACCTAAATCGTGTTTCTCCAGATCAGCTCTCGCGAGATCTTCAAACAAGGTTGGTACAATGTTAGGTCAGCGTCGCAGTGGGCCGCCTAACATGCTCTGTTACAATGCAAGTTTTGTTTGCTTAATGTCTATTTTTTCGGTGCCAGGAAGAACCACATAATTAATAGACGATATTTGCGGAAGTATGTTAAGCCGATATTTTTTTCCATTTTGACACACTGTACACAATGTCCTTCTGATGCTGGATAAATGGTAACATTACAACGATCAGATACTAGAATCACATTAATTGTGAACAATTGAAAAGATTTAGGATTTTTGTATTGAATGTATGTAAAATATAACATAATTCTAGTATGAATTGTGCTACTAGATTTGTTTAGCAGCACTGATGTTTTTAAAAAGTGATTTTTAAAATATATTTCAGCATATACTGCATTGCCGTGCAAAGTCCCTTCTTACATTTCAAGAAAGTAGTTACTGCTATTTGGTATTGCAGGACAGTATAGCATCATACATTAGACCGATGCGCAGTATGTATTAACAGACAAGCCTCCATACTCGCAACAGTTTAAACTATGAGCATTACTGGCATAATTTACCAACAAGGAAAAACCATATATCACACAAATATGATTGATAGGCCTAATGACACTAAATAACACTAAATCACGTTAGTCTTTGTTCATATCATTTCACCAGCAGGAATCAGCAGGCATGGAGCGTAGGCTACACCGCAGCTTGCAAGCATCCAAGGAATGTGTACAATCTTTCGTCACAGTCACCCAGATACCTGAGGCCCTGCTGAGTTGTTTGTATATCCTGGGGCTCAAGATTGCGGGAAATCTCCCGAGACCGGCCCATCGTATGCATGTTTGGCCACCTTTGAGCCAATGTTGTGCTGAGATAATCCTCTTGTTGAGACGGCGGCCATTTGTTACAAATTTTAACATTCAAACATGTACTGTTAATGCCAGTGTAAATGTTATTTTGTTTACCACATTGGCCAAGAGTAAAATAACAATGATTGTTTTTCTGATATTGTCTGGCATTATCGTCTTTATTATCTGAATTGTGATCTATGTTCTACGGTCATAGTAAAAATAATATGCTAAAATAACAAAAATAAATACTTCATACTGCGGAAACGTAGGTGTGTCGTTAAGTTTCGCTGAGTAAACATTTGGGGCGCCTAAAACAATGAACGCATGCGCAGCATGGTCTACCTCTAAAGGAGAAGGGTATGCTGAAACATAAATATGTTGTTTCAGTTAAACAAACACAAAATATTTGTATAACATTTATACAACGTCGGCCCAACGTCTTTGACGCTGGTCCAACTTTGTATAAATGTTATACAAATTTCAGTGTTGGCTGGGTAACGACACACCTACTTTCATATATTTTGAAAGGTGAAAATATCCACATGTGTGCAAATTTGTCAGAGAATATCACACGGTCCATTATCGACCCCTACCCCCACTGAATTTCTCAAAAGTTATTCTTTTTACTACCACCCCAACAACGCTCAACCCCTCAGAGAATAACCTAATTTCACAGAAAGAGTCTCAAGTTTCCAGCTGTATATATTCTGCGACCCTGAAGGATGTTGTAGAGACATTAGCTACCTGGGCCAGTGCGGTTTCTAGCAGGATGGTAAGCGTGGTAAGCATGGTGATCCATGTATCCTGATCCAGATTGATGACCTGTCATTACCGGGTGTCATACAGGTTTACATACTATTCCAGCTGATGGTATGCCCTCTACACTGACATTCCATAACCACTCCATACAGGCCCGAGATATGCGGCTACTTATGGGCGATACTGACCAACACAGGTATATAGGCCTAGGTATATAGGCCTATTATCAGGCGTTGCCAAGCATTGGCCAATGTCTTGTTTTGGCTGGCAGACAAACTTATGAAATGCCGAGGTGGACTTTATTCCCTATTTTCTAATAATAATACATGATTTTATAATAATAATAAATAATTTTCCAATATTAAGAAGTAAAAGATCTGGGTCATGGCGGCCATCTTTAATCTTTCGGGGTCAAAATAACACCTAGTCAACCTGAAGCTGTTAGCCTCTGCCTCATAATATTACTTGATAATTACATTGATTATCTGGTAAGATTATAATTAATGTATTACTCTTACTTGAAAAGTGCGAGGGGAGTCTTTTTGGGTGTTTACATGGTAAACACTTACATCTAGGTAATTTATAATTATGCAATAAATACATAGGCTTAATTAACTGGTAATCTGATTTGTATGTGTGTCAATTCTGCAACGTTTAATAATAATAATAAAAACAATTGATTTTCCGCACAATGTAAATGTTATTGTTCAGTTTGACAGCCATAATTTGTTTGGGCTTGTACCTGAATAATCGTCATAAATGGCGGAGGTCTCCGGGGCTCGTCTTCAACAGATTAGATTATGAGTAAAGAATTTTTTTCGGACTGTACGCTACCACAAAATCTGACAGCATTAATTGATGTATGCCAGTGGTGACTTGTCTCATGATCGCGCAAATCGTATTACTGAGAAAGTGTGCGCTGCATACTTAATACAACTGGTCGTTTTTTTCGCCACGGTATATCATCGGCTTATTCTGTTTAATAGCCAGAGTTCTCCCTCTCTCTCATACAGCACTTGCCATCCTTGAGGCCCATCTTCGCGTTCTTCTGTTTGGTCGTGATCGAGTTTGCTTGTTAAGAGCACTCGGGCGGAATTAGACCTGCAGATGTCCTGTAATGGCCTGGTGCTGTTTCCTGTCGGTGACAGTTGCGGCGTGCAAAGACAAACAGCAGTAACTGCTTACTTGAAAAGTAAGCAGTTACTGCTGTTTGTCTTTACAGGTCAAGGGGGGCATCCTATTCAGATGGATAGTCCACCGCCCAAACACCCGAGAATCACCTGATCGCCATGCTGCTAAATGCTAATATACATTGGAATGAGATAAATGAGATGTGCTGCGAATATAATATGTTGTCAGAACCGCCTATGCGGCATCGCAGCAGACACAGCTTAGAATATGCAAATGACCAGGGATGGACACATTTTTGCATGAGCTGTTTTAGTCAACTTCACCTGGATTGGACAGTTCATTCGTGTCACAATCTTTCCCAACATTTCACAATTAGTATCTATACTATGCGACGTGTTGCCTGTTAAAAACTTGAATTATACGGATCTGCCCTGTTAATAATCATTCCCGATAGTATCGGGAGTACTTATCGTGTTTGGTATTTATCATCTGGCGCCACCGTCGTGGGCGCTGCCGTAAATGTATTTAGCTCTCACTCAAAAACAGAATCATTTTGTTATTTTTTCAGATATAGTTATATTACCCATATTTTTAAGCGACCTAGTCATGCTGCCCCACAATAGAATCAGCAGAGAAAAATAGTACCGGGAAATTTAGTTCAGGACAATAATTCCATGCTAAGTATTTGACGGTGAAGGACTAAATCAGCCAAAGGTTAAAATAATCCCAGTGCACATGGTAATTTACCCCATAATTGGTAAGTGATGTGGTTCATCGTCTTCCCCACTGATCCACCGTTATTCGTGAGACAAAACTTTGGACGTCTTGACGTGATATGTTGATATGTTGATGTCAGTGGAGGATTGATAAGAGGCGAGGTGAAGCTAATAATGGCAGAACAGGTGTCTGACCGAAAACACCCACTAACAAATCTCTCAAACATGGTAAATGTTACATCACGCATATATTATGCATGGTCTCCGCAGGGTCTTTCTATAATTCTGCTAAAGTAAAGGTTCAATGTACTGTGTCACCATTGCGAGAGGTTGTTTCAATCCGATTCTTCAAACCAGACTCTGAACATCCGCACAGGTACTTTATGTCCTGGATAGGACGGTGTATCTATCCAAACCTACCATTCATTGTCGCACAACTGAGTTTTTTGTTTTCATCTCTGCTGGCCAAAGAATAGAACGTTAGTAAAGTCACTCCTGGCAATTGCTTTTTTCTGTCCGCTGGTATTGATATATTGACCAATGCCAACGTATGAAACTACTGGAAATATTGATATGTTGGTTTAATGCCGGGCGGACGTCACAGATGGTGGCCCAGCACTAAACCTACATGGGACCAACAATTTGAACACTAAAAAATAGACATTAAGATTTTGATGTAAATCTTGCATCGTTAATTTTTTGTGACCATAAATATGAGACAACGAAAGTGCAAAACACAACAGAAGTGCGAAACAACGAAAGGACGATGTCAAACTACAGAAGTACGAAACAACGAACGGACGGAACAAAACAACCAATATATATAATACAAACGAGACTAATATACGACCAAGGTGGGTGAAAAACGAGAGGGCGATTCGGAACAACAAAATGGCGACACAAAACAATGAAGAGAAGTCCGCTAGAGAACGAACGGACGAGTACATTTTAATTTTATCCAAGAGCAGAAACACCATTTGTTTTTTTTGATTATTGAAAAATGAACATGGATGTCATTTTGAACGGGTTTGACAAGTGAAAAATCCCAGTGAGCAATTGGAAGCTAAGAAAAATGGATGCCTGTCAAAAGAAAAAGAGCTAATTAAAAATGATGGAACAATTTTCTTTGTTATCTCGCTGCAAAATTGAGTCATCAACTAGAGATATAAGAATTAAAAGTATTAACGACGTTGAGAAGATTCATTTCACTTTAATTGTACGGTATCACAAAATGTGTGTTGTGTTGATCGCGCGAACATTATTGACATTATTCTCAATGGCCAATCAGCTTTATGTAACTCCCTAATTTATAAATTATGCTTTATTTTTTGTCATCACTTGTGAATTGTCAAGAAAACATATTCAGACTAGTTATTTTTGTTTTTATACATTTTACATTAAAACTTGGGCCTGTCATACGAAGTTTCTTTCATAAATACACAAAAACTTTGCGAAATAATATACATTTAAAATACATCCGAAGAAACAGACATAATATACTAAATTGTATTTTTTAAATTCACCGCATTATATTTTTTGCATATTACTTAGATTATCAACTATCAAAATACCATAGGTTACGGTAGTTCCTGAATTGCTAAAAGCATTGATTTAGGTTTTCAAAACAAAACTGAGTCATTTATTTATGATTCGGCAGGCACGATTTCTTTTCGAGTGGAAGCTATATAAACATTAATACAGGGAGCCAGCTGAAAAATCTAACTATCATTTCAATTTACTGGATTATTTGACTTGAAAAGATCCTAATTATTTGAAACTGTTTGTATAGTACTAAATATCACTATTTACCGGATCTTCTTCAAATTTCAGTAACTAAACCTTGACTTAATTATGGTAGACTATATTTATAATAAATAGTATAATATTATTTTTATTTGTTTGCCATTTCATGATATAACCATCATGGTGGGATGGATCCTCTATGCTTGTGAACGTATATCTATCCAGACCGTCAGCTGACTATTTTTTGTATACGTTATGGACAAGCAGGCCATAAGGGCTTAACTTTTATCTCGATATCTTACGTAGCACCGAATCCAGGAATCACTTGCCATCTTATCTGAAAGTTGGCATTATACAGTAATACTATCATTTTTCACGTCGACAATACAAATTGCAGATTTATTGATTAGGCCTACATACGATACAATAATTTATTCGGCTTTGTCTTGAAGTGCAGCTATTTGGAGCTTTATTGTTGTATATCATTGCCGTCTAGCTGGGTTTTTTTAGAGAAACGAAATGTTTATCAGGATTCAGTCAGTGTTAGTGATACTCCGGCATAAAACGCCCATCGTTGTCTATAATTTAGGCTTTCTTTAAATCACCAAGGCTGTAAGGCAATGTCCACTGACTCGTGTGCATTACAGATCCTTTTCAGAAGGTCCATGTGTAACTTGATACAAAGCTTAGTAATAGATCGTGCCGTTATGCTAGCAGGATTAATGCACGCAATCTTTTTATTTCTACGCTCGCTGTAGAAATTAGCGATGCCATAGAACTATAGTCTTATTTCAATGAACATTTTGCGGGCCCCTCGAAAATTGTGGCGGACGAATCTGTTAATGCATCCATGGTCTTCCCTCCATGTGCTCATATAGGAATGCGTGTAAAATTGAACGATGAAAATTCCCGTTATTATTGCTATAATATCAATAAAAAAACACTGAATATGATATCCCAGCAACGTCAGCCCAACAAAAACAGAATAGGTTGAGATGGTGTCTTCACAGATTTAGAGTTACGTTTGCCTTCAATGAAATCGTCCATTTCAATTTAGCGAGGCCAGGCTCACAATAATCCACCCGCATGCCACTTACTTTTTGCGTTATGTAAAGAACCACGAAAATACTATAAATTCGGGCAAAAATCTCAGCAATGTGATAACAATTTATTGTATTGTCAATGCCGGTACGTGATTGAAATGGAAATGTAACGACAGCTATTATTGATTGTATTGATTTACCTACCACTACAAATGAGCTTCAGTGTCATTTAAGATCAACCAGAAGTGCACACCCAACATCAATGAAAAACTAAAAGTTGGACGGATAAATACTACAATTTGCGATATAGAGATATAGCGACTTAGAAATGTGGTAAATTCAACATTTGAAAAAAGTGTTGGAATTTCATCACATAACATAAAAACATATTTTATCTGCATGTTATGTACGTTGTAGGCCTATTATTACAGTCACATATCTAAATGAATCAACATAGCATAATGTAACCTACTGTGGCATGTCACTTTGTAAATGTTAGATTTTCAAAATACATTATGACAGTGAGCGAACAAAATAGTGAATAATATGTAAAAAAAGAAAACTTATAGTGTTCAATAGGCTACACCCATCATTCCCGTACACATCTCTCCTGTCTCACATGTGGGGTAAATTTGGTGAAAAAAACACAGAAAGGTAGTGATCATCATTTCATAAAATTTTGGTTGTGTCCTTTAAGCCTTTAAGTATCCGAGACGATTTATGCGAAAGAGATTGCCTTGACGTATGTGTAATAAAATGGTGGTACTGGTGCCAGCCAGTCAGAACGCCAGCAAAGAAAACGACAAATGTCCGGTACAGAGTCTCTCCAGCGTGTTGGTGACAGCTCACGTATCCAGAACCAAGACTTCACTGAATTAATAGGGAACGATAGATGGGAAGAAAGTCAGTCAAAACATGTGTTGAGTCAACTCTGATTCATTGCTCAAACAGCGCCGTAAACGTTGGACTAACATGGAGCCAACTCCTGGATGAAAAAGCTGGCTCGCTGGAAGGGGACACCAGACATCTGCCTAATCGACAGAATGAAGGCAAGACGACGAGTCGTGGTGTTCCTGGTTCAATTTGGACTGGACCTCACGGTCAAATGAAAGTGAACCAGATAAAATGACTGAGAAAATGAAACGTGCCCTTTGACTGCGAGATATTTTATGGGGTCACCTTTAGTGGCGGACATATATCTGATGTCCAACTAGCCAGCACCGTCTGGTCTCTTAGTGGATCCTTAGTTAGTTTTCCAGCTGACTGACTGATATATGATAAGTGCTCGCATACAGAGCTTTGAATACGCTTCGGACCTTATAATTTCCCACTTTGATTACTTGTTGTTGGCCACGATGAGCTGAGAATAAACATATCACATAGGGTCCGATTTTTTATTACTGTGACCAGTTTTGAAATGAATATGCATGAGACGGAAGATGGTTCGCAATTTTGGCGTACTTAACTATACTGTCGTATAAAAACAAGAATGTTATAATACCGTACGTATCAATCACCCTATAATATAAGCAATGAGAAAACTGAAAGTCAACCCGATAAACACAAGACGGTAACCCAATACAGGTTTCATGTTGGTCCACCGTCCACAACGTTGGCCCAATTATATATCACCATCGGGTATATGTTCACAGACCACTGGTACTGCCAATAACGACGGAGAGTAATCAGTGCGATGGTGTTGTGTGCTGCGCAATAGGATAAAACCACAGAGGCTACCGCTATGATAAAACCATTGATCTATAATACTAGAGATCGCTGGGTAAAACTATCTATTATATTTTTTATTTTTCACGAACCAGTATGGAGGAACACTCCTAAAACCAGTCAGTTGGACCTAAGTAGCCTATCCTAAAGTTAATATGACCACGGGAGATTACAATGGAGACTGGTTCGTCACAGAGTTGTAGTGTGTACATAAATGGATGCTTGATAAATTCACAACACGCATTTGCCCATCAGGTGTTCGCCTTTTAGTCAAAACAAGGAATTTAGAAGGACACCTTGGTTAGAAGGCCTCAGCAATATACACTATCGGTCTTTGAACAGTTTGGAGTAATGTAAATTTTAACAAACAATATGGCCAACTTAGGCTTACTGCTTCAAACGCGAGTACCCGAATTTTACAAGCGGGCCTTCTGACTAACGGGCCTTCTGACTAACGGGTCTTGTGACTAATGGCCTTCTGACTAACTGGCCTTCTGACTAACGGACCGTCTGACTAAACAGCTGCTAAAAGGCCTTCTGACTAACGGGCCTTCTGACTAACAGGTCCTCTGACTAACGGGCCTTCTGACTAACAGGTCTTCTGACTAATGGCCTTCTGACTAACGGGCCTTCTGACTAAACAGCTGCTAATGGGCCTTCTGACTAACGGGCCTTCTGACTAAAAGGGTGTCACCGCCCATGGTGGCCCATCGCGCTGTTGCAGCACTCGGCTGCATCGTAGCAAGATTTGATCGCAGTGATTCCTCTCAGTGATAACTGTCATATCAGTGCTGGTCACCATCTCCCCAGCTTTTACTTCGTTTACTTCCGGATCGGAAAAAAAACAGAGATAATTTTTTGTCATTAAATAGAAGTGGTTGAAAAGGTTTCCTCACATTTCACTGCGTTATACGTTCAGGGTATTATGAGCATCCTAATTTTTTTTATAGATATCTTGCAATGGGGGCATTATGAGCATCATGCTCATAATAGATTGAAACAGGACGCTCATATTACCCCAGTAGAAGGGGGGTGGTAACAAGCCTAATGGGGTCCAGAAAATGCTGAATCACTTTATTATCGTCCCTTCTCTTGCTAAGAACCACTATGGTTAGCACTGACCCACATTACTTTCTATCTTGTGATTTGTGGACGTACGAACAAATCAAATGTAATTGTATTTATTTTAATTGAACAGCCCAAAAACTTCATTTTTCCATAATTTGACTATTTTTTCAAAAAACTTTCTAAAAACTGAACCAGTTTATGTCCGTGTCATGAATATACATCTTCCTCTGCAAGGCTGGCTATTCCTGAGGTCGTAGACCGACCTTGCTGAAACAGGGTTGAATCCGCCTATTGGAGTGGGGACTTTCAAAAACATGTTATTTGGCTTAACACGTCTAACCTAGATGTGTTTTATTCTAACATGTTTAGGCTATATTGGACATGTTTAGATATTGACATGTACTAAACTTGAATATGTTCTCTGGTTGACCATGCTTAGCCTAGACGCGTCCCAGCCAAACAAGTTGAGGTTATATTTTCCATGTTTAGATAATGACATTTACAAAATTTAAACATGTTTCTACCTGTATTTATAGATATTTTGAATAATAATGTATAAAAAATGTGTGTTGAGCAGAAAAGACTGAAATTCAAAAATTGCCTTGCAGTAATAGAACGGCATATATTGCAGGTTGTTGGAGAAAAAACACTGTAAAGCACAAACAATCTTGGATCTGACTGTTTATTAAAGCAATCGAAAAACAAACAAAAACATTGTTTCAACAGAAACAATCTGCCAAATAGGCAGAGGTGAAAATCAACTGGAGCCTGATTTTGATATTGCAATGTCAAACTTTTTTTTCTCAACCTGCAACTTCAGCCCATTCGCCAAGTATCTTAGTATAAACCTTTATACAAACTTTGCGAGATCACAATAAGTCTTGGAGGTGAACGCTTCTATGTAGTCTAATATAGCTATAAAGTTGTCTCCCTGATATAATTAACATATATAAAAAGTAGGCCCTATAGGATACACATGCGAATTAGTTAACCTGATTACTGCTGGAAAATGGGTTATACTTATGAAAAAAAATAGTCTAATTTGATACGTTATTAAGCTTATTTTAGTTTTAAAAAGCCAGATCAGGTTAAATTGTGATGCGATCCAGATTAATTAAAATTATGACTTTGGGTATAGAGTCACTGCTGACTGCAAAGCGCGTGTCAGCAATGCATCTCTCCCATTGGCATTGGCATTAAGCAGTGACCATCTACTTATATTAGCTTAGACTAACGTCACCAGACTACTACTAGTCTAATTAAATTGAATGCCTAAACACCAAACCCTGGAACGTCAGCTAAACACGTTGATTGAAAACATGTTCCATGACATGTGCTTGAAGTTAAGGCCTTATCGCCCACTGTTGTTTGTAGTCTACACTGAAAACATCCAGAAAGGTCTTACAACAAACTACTTTGAGAAAACTAATCTCATAAACTATCATATAGATTTACACAAATAAACCACTGTACCCTGCAACTTAATTTTAATAACTAAAAGCTGGATGAATGCAGATTTATATATATAAGTAAAGCCTTACCAGTTTGATTTCCTCAATCTTCTGCCGGGTTTCTTTTGCAACAAGTGTTTCTGTGCGTAAGTGTTTCTGTCATTCACCAGATGGCGCTCATTTTGGAGACGCGTCTAATTACAAACCGTTTGCAATTTAAACGGCAGCAAATATTTTGGTATTTAGTTTATAATCATGTGTGATTTTAACATGTTTATACATCGTGGTGTTTATAATTTAAACATAATTATAATCATGTTTTGTTTAAAACACGTTTCCGAGCCATTTAAAACACAAGCACTGTTTTTACAGTGCAGTTGTCTGCTACAGGCATACTCCTGGACATCACGCATATGTGCTATGAGTATACGATCCCCTTCTCCCTGGCCAACTCAGATAACCCAGACAAGTTGACCTGAGTGTGACCTTCCACACTGCAGACAGTAAGCCGATGACGTCATAATGAATATCCATGTTGCTCGCACCCCTCCTTTTCATACAAATTTCACACACACCTGTTTTCCTGACTGTCAGACCAAATGTGGCAAAATGAGGATTAGTTGAGATGGCCATCTCGACTAATCCTAAGTCTACTATTAGATTACGGGCCCTGGGTCGTGTATGATGGTAGGAATTTAAATGCGATCCCAGCAAACATAACACGTATTGCCCCTGTGCTGTTTCAATGTTAAACCACCATCTTCTACGTTGACCCAATATTGAACCAGCACAGGGGCAATGTGCTTTGTTTACTGCTGTTTTTTTTTTGACAGAGCGTATAAATGATGCCCTTCTGTGCACTTTCTTATTAAGCTGCCAATTTAGTTTTTAATAACATATCCAGGGATATTATGAAGAGTACTAACAATTTATTATTCTGTTGTAATCTGCGCTAAAATCATCTTTCAGCAGTCTAAATACAGTCCAACCATGCATACAATAGGACTACTAATCACACATTATTTAATTTTGTAATTCCGAAAATAAATGATGTTAGCTTCAAAATTATATACAAATACTATGTAACCCTTTAAGGCCTATAGTGTACATATCCAAAGATAAAACAATAGCTGAAACAGATAGTGATTATCAGACTTGAATATTCAAAGTGTAGCACTGACCTTGAAATTGACCTTGTCATTTGAAAATGACATTTTATGTTTATTCTACTATGTGTATTATATACACGCTTCGATAAATTTAACAAATAATCATTAGGTTTCAATATATGATAAGTGGGAGATTTTTTTATGGCGGCCATATTGGCAAAATTTGACACTTAGTTGTATTCAGTTCGGATAAAGATTGACCATTTTTTTTTTTTTTTTTTTTTTTCTTACCAAATAGACGTGTTTTTGCTGGTCGTGTTTTTAATTAGCTAATGCCTTAAACACCTGTTATTCGATGTGACCACTCAAGGTGAAATGTGCTAATTAGCTTCGCTACTACAATTAAATCTTGTAGTTTCGACAAGCATCGCTTTAGAATGAATGAATGAATGGATGAGTGAGTGAGTGAGTGAGTGAGTGAGTGAGTGAGTGAGTGAGTGAGTGAGTGAGTGAGCGAGTGAGTGAGTGAGTGAGTGAGTGAGTGAGTGAGTGAGTGAGTGAGTGAGTGAGTGAGTGAGTGAGTGAGTGAGTGAGTGAGTGAGTGAGTGAGTGAGTGAGTGAGTGAGTGAGTGAGTGAGTGAGTGAGTGAGTGAGTGAGTGAGTGAGTGAGTGAGTGAGTGAGTGAGTGAGTGAGTGAGTGAGTGAGTGAGTGAGTGAGTGAGTGAGTGAGTGAGTGAGTGAGTGAGTGAGTGAGTGAGTGAGTGAGTGAGTGAGTGAGTGAGTGAGTGAGTGAGTGAGTGAGTGAGTGAGTGAGTGAGTGAGTGAGTGAGTGAGTGAGTGAGTGAGTGAGTGAGTGAGTGAGTGAGTGAGTGAGTGAGTGAGTGAGTGAGTGAGTGAGTGAGTGAGTGAGTGAGTGAGTGAGTGAGTGAGTGAGTGAGTGAGTGAGTGAGTGAGTGAGTGAGTGAGTGAGTGAGTGAGTGAGTGAGTGAGTGAGTGAGTGAGTGAGTGAGTGAGTATTGTTTGATGTCGCTTTATGTATACTGTAGCAACATAAGTAGGCCTAAACCCGAGTATCCTACTTTGATGCAATAATTTCAAGGGTTGTTTAAAATGCACAGCATAGGGCCAACTGGAGGTACTTGAACATTCTGAAGCACTGTAAGCCTATATCAACAACCACATACAACTTCAAGCGTGTTACAATAATTATAATGTTGTTACTATATATAGTGACCGGCTCTTCCAGGAATATTTTTTCTAGAGAATAGTTGAACCTCATTAATAATTAATCAGCAAATGTCTCCTCAAAAACGTCAGAGAACATTCAGTTAAATAGTCTAGTTAAATATACCGAGGTACTAAGTCGTAAATTTTTGTTTGAAAAATAAATATATAAAGTCATTCGCCTAAAAATAAAATAAATAGTGCCGGATGACCACAACTTATGACAACACATAGACTGTCTGCACTATGTAAATATGAAAAGAACGATGATAGGTCTAATGGATTGGAATTATTATACCTGCTACGTCAATGAGAAAATAAAATATATTTGTTAGTGTGTTAGAAATTTGACTTACTGAGAATAAAGGTTGGTGTGAATAAAGCTCTATAGCTATAATCGGGAAAAAAACATTGTAGACACCACGTATACGTCATTATGCCATAAACAAGCAGTGATATACATTAAAAATAATATCCTTAGGACATGGTGATTTTTCTTTTCACGTCAAGTACCACATCAAATATTATTGGCGTTAAAATTAGACTGAAGATCCTAAACAAAGTAATTTAATTATAAAGGGAGCTCATGTACCATGAAGAATACCGTTAGTTTAAAACTCCCTAAAAAACTTTTATTATTATTGTATATACGGTACATTGCATTGCTTAAAGAGTTTCAATAATATTCATTATAATCCATCTCATACAGAGGGCAGATTAGCATGTTCTTATAAATCTTTAAGAGTGGGTGTTATATAAATGTAATAGTATAAATGACCAGCTCTTGTCTGAAACCACAAGTATAGGTGGTCTACACCAGGCTGTCCACACCCAACGTGGGACAGGTTGAAGGGAGTAGATTCACCTTGCCGGTACTATACACCATAATGTAGTTTGACCGAGTGAGCTTGCCCACTGCTCGGTGGTCCCTCAAATTGCCGCATTCATTACGAAAACTTCCCATATGGCCACATCTCCCACTTAGAGCTCCCTCTTTGAAATGATTTGGTTTGCTCCAATCAGTCTGGGCGTGTCTCGTGTAGGCTATATGAGAAAATGAAAATGTCACTGTCAGAGATGGGATGTAGGTCTACACGAGCAACAACATTGGCAGCACGACATTAAAGGTAACCTATAATGAATAAATAATTGAACGATGTGTAAGAGGTATTGCTCTCGGGGTTTAAATTAGCAACAAGGATTAATGCACCGGCGACCGGTAATGTACAATATGGCCTTCCACAATCTGTAATGCCTGATTATTACAGAAATATCATGTTCAGCAAATGACCTGGCTGCTGGATTCGTATTTCAAAGCAGACGAATCGTCCAAAGAGTGTAGCCTACCACTCTTTATCGTTTTACATCTTTCCGTGAACATGTTTATGCGTTCCTCACAAAAATGAATTAGAACAAGCAGGTCAGTCATCTAAATCTTACTTGAATTCCAAGTAAAAAAATATTTTCTATGTCTTATAAATTATTACGTATGTAAAACACAGCAACAAATCTGAACATTGTGTTTAATTTGTGACAAAGCAGTAGATAACAAATACATTAATGGTTTGTAGTTTTTGTCCATGTGAAATGTTGAAAAATGTGTAAGTTTTACTCAGAGTTCATATCTCAGTGGGATAAAGTGCAGTATTAATTTTTTGCCCTTTTGTGGGGAAGCCATAAAGCTACGTTTTTGTTGAGATACAATATTTAAGGGGAAAGGGAAGAAACGTAGAGTTACTGTAGTTGCAAAGCCCATGGACATCACATTGTATTCCCCAAAATAGATACATGTAGGCGGAACTCGTCGACACAAACTAATTTGAAATAATTCACCTGGCTTTTTTTTCACAAAGGCGTTTTTTTAGTTAATTGCTAAAAGACGTTTACCCGGCAAACACAAAATATTTGTATAACATTTATACAACGTCGGCCCAACGTCTTCGCCGTTGGACCAACATTGTATAAATGTTATACAAATGTTTTGTGTTTGCTGAATTAAATCTAACGCTCTATGCGTGCCTACGGTAAGCACGACATCCAAACATCACCGAACACAAAATATATGGTATAGTCCAATATTTATTGACCCAGATCTCAAGCATATAATATGATTGGTGGACTCCTTGAGACTGAGTGAGACCAATAACACACATAACCTTAAGGCCCCGTGTCTCTAAGGAGTTTGACCGCCGCATGCCTTTTATATTTTAATATTTAATGTCAGGTTTTGAAGCGAATCTCTCTGCCTGGTTCACATGTGACAAAGCTTTCGTTTGATTGCAAATTTATTTTCCAGCCTAATATCTTTCTCACACAGTACACGCACGACTAATGGAAAAAAACATTAGCCATTCTGGAATTACGTTCTCAATGCTATCACGCTGTCACGAAAGGAAAGAAACTTTGCATAAAAACACCCGGTGTAAAAAACACCAAGTTACAAAGTTGACTTGCATTAGTAAGAATAACAATCGTATAATATACGATTGTTATTTTTACTAATGCAAGTCAACTTGACGAGCAAATTGACGAATCATAAACCGTTCATTTTACTCTTGAAGTGCTACGCCTATAAAATTTCCTCAAACTCATTGTTATGTCAATGGCTTTGGTATTTGGATTAGGCTATTAGTTTGCTAGAGGGCCTGTCACACCTTGGCGATCAGCGTCAACGATCGCGTAACGCACAGAAAATATTAAAAATTATGAAAACGCTCATGAAACGTTCATAAGCGCATGGGTAGCGTTAGAGTATTATCGATTTTCAAACTAAGGTTTGTCAGAGTGTTTAGAAGTGTTTAGTATAAGTTATTTTGAATTGGACATTTTCGCGTGTTAAAGGTCTATTTTGCATAAAAGTAGATTTTAAACATCTCATATTATTATTGAGCAGCTGATCACAAACTTTTATAAATGCGCTGAACTTTTATAAGGATTGATACATTTGTAGATATGTAGATAATGTATAACTTTATTTTTATGATTCACCAGGAAGTGCAATATAGTACAGCGACTGAGTAACGCTCTCCTAGCGTGTACAACGATCGAGTAACGTCCCCCTAGCGTGTACAGCGACTGAGTAACATTCCCCTAGCGTATAAAACGATCGAGTAACGCTCCCCTAGCGTCTGCTCTTACACGCTGGTGTGCGTTGAAAGTTTTTAACCTGTTCAAAACTCTCAGCGTTAATCTGCGATCAACAACGATCGCTAAACGCACACGGCGATAGCACAACGATGGTCCAGCGATGGTCAGCGTTCGCCAGCGCTTGGCTGATTTTTTCGTGCGTTACTTGATCGTTGCGGCTGATCCCCAAGGTATGACAGGCCCTTAAAATAATCACGCAAAAAATTAAAGAAAAACTATGCTACTTTCAACGCTGGGTTCGGTTCTAAGTGATTTTGTCAAATTTAACTTCGGGGATTTTAAATCACATTTTGTGCCAGTATAAAAAAAACTGCGACTAAGAAGTGGGCCCCCAGCAAACATAAAACATTTGTATAACATTCTCTTCGACATTGGTCCGAAATTGCATGGATGTTATACAAATCTTGTGTTTACTGGGCCTGTATCAAATACGTACAGTGACTACGATATGGTACAGAATCAAATTGAGATTTAATTATGTGCTAGCAGTGAGATAAATACAACCACTGTAATTATTTGAATGCGAGCACGATTTACATCGCTCTATATGGATTTTTTCTTACACGAATTTTAAAGCCTGTACGATCCTTGATTTCCATGATGACGATATGCGTCGTGTGGAATTAAACTCTGGATGGTTTGTGCACGCGTATGTATGGTGTCCGGATAGTGCCATCTCGCCCTGTGTATAGGCTCCTATTATATCTTCATACAATGCTGCTGCCAAATACCCGTTCTTTAATTTGTTCTTGTAATTTACACCTGGGGCCGGTTGCAGGAAGCGGTCTCGATCTCAGAAACCTGAGACTGAGACCGCTTCCTGCAACCGGCCGATGTCTGTATACTCGTACCAGTTACGATATATAGTCGGCTTCTGATTGGTCGAAATGGCCATCTCGATCAATCAGAAGCCTACGATAGCTCTAGCTGGGTAAAAACATACCAAATTATTTGTAATTAGTTTTATAGACGCAATCGCGTGGGCTTTCTTTCTTTTTAAAAAGTTGAAACCGAATTAAAATGATTGCCAATCACTCAATCCGGTCTTCATTATTTCACTTCAAGGTGTCGTTTGTATTAATTGGATGTCAGCTGTAGTTTCCAATAACACTACAGAAAGGGGCGGCGCTGGCGACAGCCTCACCTATTCTGATTGATCTGCTGCTAAATAGGGTTAAGCGCCCGGCGGTTCATATTATCGCTCAGTGAAAGCCGCATTCAAAACTCTCATTCAGGCACGAAGGTCATCTGAGCGACGTGAAGGCAACCCAAACTACTTTATTAATTAATTGTTTTTATACATTACGGGCGTAAAGCCGTAATGTATAAAAACAATTAGCTCATGCAGCGCGATTGGGCACACATACTGGAAGTAATATTATGTTCAGCATGTTCAGTGAAACCATGATTTTTTATAATTATTTATTTTTTTCCGATGGATTCCTAGCTCTATATTAGATCACAAAAGCTGGGTAATCTGTATTGTGTGAGGTGTGTGTGGCTGGACTGACCACTCCATCTGTCACCATCTATAGAAAAAATCGACTTTATGAGGAGTGAATTCTTTCCTGGTAGAATCAATGGCGGTACTGGTACTGGTTTACTCTGGTCAGTTATATATGTTAATTTCCATTCAGTTTCAGTTGGCTTTGTGGACATTCATTCGCCTCGTCCAACTTGTCGTTTTTCATATACCCAGAGCTGTCATTATGTTGGTGCTATGCTCGCAAAAAAATGAGTATGATGTGCATAACATGATTTACTATTTTTTATTTTAATTCTACTATCATTCACGATTTGGACCTACATATCCTGAATATTTGAAGTGATATTCCTGTAATAACATCAGCCAGAAGAAGGGACAATGCCCCACTCCTTTAGAATCACGTCAAATGTGACCGTAAAGTTTTTTTAATGATTGTAGATTGCGTAGATTGTGGTCTTACGCGGTGGTTAACTCGTTTTTACTGTGAAATGGAGATGCTTGTTTCTGGTGTCTGCTCGGGCGGGTGTTGGTTCTAGTGGTTCTGCATAATACTTTTCTAGTACACCAATCGAAACTCAGTCTAGTTGATATCAAACAAAAAGTTCACACTCCTGGCAGTGGGAAGCACACTAAATTCAGCCTTGAAGTCAAGGAGAAAGAACGAGATTCGATAGATTCGTAGATCTGAGTGTACGATTTGGATCTACGAAACTATCGTGATTGAGTTCTCTTTTCGACTTAACATACACATAGGCTAATATGTACATGTTTTACAAGATTTGAAATATAGACACGCAATTTGATTGTTAGCATGATAAACTATCCGGCCAGTATTAAAATAACAGTAGATTCGTAGATCCGAATCTACTGTTTTAACAATAGACTGACGTCATAGGTGTATTTCAAACATGTTGAATGTCAAGTCATCAGCGAGTTTGATGACGGTATCCACGACGTCGTGTGTTGTTGTCCAGTTCTGAGAAATTGACGGGAGGGACAATATGCAGTGTAGGATCATTGACCATGATTAAATGCCTACATTATCTTTGAGTAAGTCATCAAATTACAGTAAAGCTCCCAGACGAGACCCATTGATATACCAGCAATCTTCCTGGCTATGAAGTCCGGTATCACGCCCAATCTGGTCCCTGCCTCGTGTAACGTGTGGCAATCGACATCAGTCTCCCAAATAACTCGTCAAGATCCTGTACCAATTGTACAACAATTGTCCCAACAAACACGAGACCCTGGCCTAGTGTTGTTTTAGTTTTTGGGTCAACTTCGTAGACAGTGGCTCAAAATTATCGGTTGTTTGCTGGGGTATATAGTCCCTATCCGTTGCTGTAAATCAGTCTCACCAATCATAGTTGTATTATAAACTCTCAACCTACCATGTGCTGTATACATAGCTTATAACTTTCCTTTGTGAATATGTGAAAGAGAATAGGAAGGGACGTGGCGCAATGGTTAGAGCGTGGCGCTCTGCCATACTCGCTGTCTGCCGTGCGGTGTCAAACCCTGTGGTGAATGATTTGGGGAGAAATATCATGTTTCTCCCCTTTCAATGTTGTCCAGTGATCGGAGGGGGGGGGTATTCCGATGGGAATGAGGTATATTTAGGCTTCCTCCATATCCCCCTCGACCTACAACCCTCGTCCTTCAACCCTTGACCAACAGCCCCTTGACCCACTACCCCCTCGACTCACAACAAATCTGAATTACCCCCTCGACTCCGAAAAGTTGCCAATGGTGATGTCTAGTTGGCCTTATCGTGTAGGCCCAATTTGAGTTTTTGTTATTAGGCCCTATATCAATGAATAGGGCATAATAGATTTTGTGTCAGCCTATCCTATATCTTTGCGTTGGGCGTTTGCAAGTCAAAGCGTCCCTGTGCAGCCAGTAGACACGCTTTGAACAAAGACAAATGCAATTAAGGACATATCCACCATTGCATTTACAGTTTGGATGTAAATATATCTAGTGTATCGCATGATTGGATCACATAGCTGAGTAGTAGGCCTACATGTCGATATTTACTGTACACCATGATACTGTAGTTTTTTACAGAACTGAATGCTGGTAATGATTTGGGTAGCATGTTTATTTCATTTATTTTATCGACATCTTAATTTGATTTTAACTTAGTTCTGATTTAACACTAAGAAAGAACAGTTGGTTCTGTTCTGTTTTAAATACGTAAACAATGATCAAGCTGAAAAATAACATTGTTTACAATCATCATTACTGCTGAATTCAAATTTATTCAGGTGAAACGGATTTAATACATTAAGCTGATATCAAAGAACTATACATTGTTATCCTATTAATACTACTATATCGAGCTACTCAGGTATATACTTTGTTGATAATTAGTAAAATTGATACATAACCACCATGCCACATAATCATGATAACAACCGAAGAAATATATACTAGTAATATCATGATTAGAGTGTATCTAATCTAAAACGTCTATAGAAATGAACCCTGTTATCATTAATTTATTTATAATTACAGTTTCTTTTCGATTCGTGGAAAATATAAATATGTATTATTTGATTCCACCAAGAAAAGAATTGTGAATATCAACAAACGTTGAACATAAAATAAAATGCCGTATCGTTACCGTTCTGAAAAGGCCATTATACATTTGTGTTCATGTGTAAGGAATACAAAACCATTAGATTAGTATTTTTCTAGTCACCCCGAATGGTACTAAATATTGGTCTAACGTCTAAATAAATGAACCATGTATGCTATCATTCATTATTTATTTATAATTAGTGTTTCTTTTTAATTTTGTTGGAAAAATGTAAACATTTATTATTTGATTCCACCAAGAAGAAAATAGATAATTTAGACAAATATTAGACATGTATGCCTTATTGTGACACATTTCATAGAGATACGCTTTCGGTTCTCAGAACAAGTGCTATGAAGCACGCGTCTGTTGGATAGCTAAACTGATTTTATATTTACAAGATATACAAAAAAATAGTTTAATTTAATGCTAGTTTGATTGTCTAACTAGAATATTTACTTTCAAATTTCGAAAATTATATAGACATAAATAAACCAGTTATGCCATGTAGTTAAGAAATACAGCTTGAAATTGGCGGTCATCTTGGATTTGTTGGCAAAATATTGGTTAAATCATTTGCAAAACATCACAAACGTATTCCTTAGCCCGAAACGATGTATTATGGATTTTTGTAGGACTAATAGATGAAAATATATAATTAATACTTACTTTTTGCTTCCGAGACCCCCCCCCCCCTCTTTACAACAGAAATTACTGCCCTTAAGCTACCGTTCTGAAAAGGCCATAATACAATTTTAGACCCCTCAAATTTGTAGCTAACTGAAAATCACAATAAAGTTTAGTCACCCCAATTGGTACTAAATTTTGGTCTGGCCCAAGGACTATTTGTTAAAATTATGCGCGGATAAATAATCAACCCCCTCCCCCGGAGATTGCATTTTTCCTCCCCCCCCCCCCCCCCTAACCCTAACAGCTATGTTACCTATAAACATATAGGCTAACGTTAGTTTATTTAACAACCGGCAGTGGGTCCCATATGGGTGCTTTAAGTTCCGGGAACGTGGGAATTTCCAATCATGGGAATTTCGGAACTTGAAGCGGCCCGAAATAGATGTGTAAACTTGGAGTAGAAATGTTTGGTTAATACCATCTAATGGGATGAATTTTGTTGTTGTTGTGGGTCGAGGGGGTTGTGGGTCGAAGCTCGAGGGGTTGTGGGTCGAGGGAGTTGTGGGTCGAAGGTCAAAGGTCGAGGGCTGTGGGTGAGGGATCGACGGGGTCGAGGGGGATATGGAGATAACCGTATATTTAGGATAATCTACATTTTAGGATTTCGAGTGCACATAGGCCAAACTGTGCCATCGAACCACTTAACATAATTATCTGATTCATCTGACGCTGTCTGAAAGCTAGGTCAAAATCTGTGATCCACCATTGAGTAACGTTAGTCCAACGTCTCGTATTTATCTATAATAATCTTGGACATCTAGAAATTGATAGAAAAATAGAAAAACGCAAAAGCCACAAATTCCTGAATTACAAAATAATATGAAGGTGTCCCATCAACAGATCAAATCCATATCTGCACCTTATTTTAAGATTTCTGTATCTCCCAGATATTCCGATTATGCATATAAGTAAATGGTTTGGAAGACGATCTATGTTTTTGATATTTTTCTTTGGTAGGCACTATAGGCCTATGTATGCTGATTCATCAACTGACTCCACAATGCACCCAACATGGGCGACAATAATTACTACAAACATATACAGCGGTGATGAATAATTTCAGCACAGTTAAGCAAAATAAAATAGAAGTAATCTAAAACCAACGTAAAGCCTATAATACCTGAAAAGAGAAGTCATTTAATCCTGGAATTATAAGTTATCTAATCAGTCTAACGTCCCCAGCAAACACAAAACATTTGTATAACATTGATACAACGTCGGCCCAACGTCTTCGACGTTGGTCAACCATTGTATAAAGGTTATACACATGTTTTGTGCTTACTAGCTCATCAGGACATCAGGTCTAAACAGAATGAAGACGTAATCATAATACCCTGCTAGATAGATGATGATGATGAATCACCTGGACAATTCTGGATCCTCTATTGCTCTTTCAAGCTGCATCAACGTCACCAACGTCATAAGAGCGTCACGTGCCCAGTGAGTTGTGGACGGCAAGGTACTGTGATTAATGGGTGTCCCCGTGGCCTCTGTTGTGGAGGAAAAAAAGCAATTAATTGGAGAAACGGGAGTTTGATTTCACACGGTCCAGTGCCTCTGATACATCAAGCCACCTCGGTCTGTTCTAGGAGTACATCATCACAACACATGCTCTGGGCTACAATCATCTCAGGAGCCAATCTAATGTCAAAGGCCAGTAACCATGGTGACCGGGAATAAGGAGAAAAAACATATCTTTTCCTCCATTTTAGCGATTGTTACAGTTTGTCTTATTCTAAAAAGTATAATGAACCAATTAACTTTGAGAAGACGAGCTATAAAACTATAAAACTAGATAGTCATTTGCACTATATTTTTCCACGAAAGCCAATTATAACACTTTTTACAGATCGTTATTGTTGCCTTCTGTTAATATAAATCATGGAGATTGTGATTATGTTTATGAATAAATGTTCTCCGTGGCATGCATTGACATATTTATGCCAAGTGAATGTAAAAGAGAATGAGAAAACATTCAGCTGAGCAGCTCATGAACATTTTAAAATGATCGTGGTACTCAGCGGACGTGTGTTTTGTACTGCCAGGTGATGTAAAACCTAATGAATATAAAAATATGGTTTCAAGTCATTCAAATTCCCAGTGAGTAGTCAATGCTGTTTGTCTATATTTTTCATTCATTTAAAACTGGAATTGCTAACGCAATTTCCAGTTTCAAATGATGAACGATATATTTATTTATTTGACAAACTGAGCAGTTACCCAGCAAACACATAACATTTGTATAACATTTATACAACGTCCGCCAAACGTCTTCGACGTTAGGCCGGCCAACATTGTATAAATGTTATGCAAATGTTTTGTGTTTACTGGGTATAACCGCAAACTATTTATCACTTTCAGCGACATTTTATTCAGTTTGAAAGCTGTTTGGAAACGTATATACACGGCTCCAGCAGAACAAGGGTTAACCCTTGTCCTGCTGATCACGACAATTGTCGTTTGTAATCTATTTTGGTAGTTGATCAAATAACTGCTATTGGGAACGAAATGAATGTTTAGACATCAGTATTTGCAAATGTTTGGTCTCAAAGTAGCCTAAACAAGGATAAGTAATTTTCACCCACTTGAAGTTGTGGGTCGCAGTAGCGAGACACAACTTCAAGTGGGTGCAATCTTAAATAAATCAACTTAGCAGGATAGGGGCTAACATTCTAAATTGCCACGATCCACGAATAACCGTCGGCTGATACCATAATACAATATGTATGCAATCGTGAACTAGTGTCATCATTGTCACTACAATTTATTTGCCTATTTATGTACCGGTCTATGCCCAGCAAATACGAGCTGTTGAACCATCGTCGGTGTAGTGATGGGCCAGCGTCTCAGACGATCAGCCAACATTAAGCCAGCGTTGGGTCAACATCTCGTAATCCCACGTATATAAGCAACACCGGTGTAAAGTCCCGGGTACACTTTTATCTATTCATGGTGGGCCCTGTTAGAGAAACATTACATTATCTTGGCAATCTTTACCAGCCTGTTTACCGGCAGAAATGCTAAGAGATTTCTGGTATCGGTTATATAGGAATAACGGGTGCCACAATAAAACTCTGTTTTGTTTCTCACGAAAGTGTAAGACTTTGAGCCAGGACAAGTTTGCATAATCTGATGCCGAAAGGGGCTATACTACGGGGCTATCCTATAAGTGTTCAATCTTGGAGGATTCATAAAAGGGGATATCTGAATATCCTTCCCAGAAAACACGATAAATCGACCCCATTAATGCTGGTGTTTAACGTTGTTCCACAGTCTACGACGCTTGACCAGCCTTCAATCGCATTATGGCATGCAGCGTCTGATTTTTGCTGTACTATTTTACACCAGCATTTTCATGGTCTACATTTTTATGTTCATTTCCACTTCGCTATAAAGTTTTAATTTGTTCATCCGTGTATTATCTCTCTCATTTCCTGTTCATTCGCTTGTTTCCTCAGTCGTTCTTTTAGTGTATGTATTGATTCGTCTTATTTTTCAGCATGTAGGCCTATGTATATCTAAGTTACGAAAAGAACACATGCAATTTATAATAGGTTTATACATAATGCATCAGGCCTATAATATGTATCATTTTGTGAATTAGTGTAGTTTCAATTCACATTCTCCCTTTCATGCATAATCTGTTTATTAAAATAAGTGTTTAACCCTTTGAGTGCGGGCGACGCTTTTAAGCGCATTCATACTGTTTTTCCACAACTAAAATTTGACAGAAATTGAACAAATATGCATGTATAAATCTTGAGTAAAGCCCCCATTGTGAAATTTAGCAGGTTTAATTTTTAAGTGAGGAGGTATTTTCCTTTCATTTGAAGTTGGCAATTGCGTGAGCAATGCCAACTTCAAATGAAAGGAAAATGTTAAGTAGTAATGAAGCACTTAAAGAGTTAAGGCAATACTGAAATTAATGCTTTCCATATACTACGACTACATCATTTACAAATAATCTCTTACAAATAATATGTTGTGATAGCAAATTTAGAATCACTATGCACGCGGATAAATCGTGATAGACAAGTCACGTGTCCGGAAGTCATCTTTTTCCAAGCACCGCGATGATAAACGATGGAAATCATCAGAGCCCGGGATGTTATGGGCGATTCTCTTGATTGTTGATAGCATCTACTGGCAGGTGATTCCAAACACAACTGATGATAGCTGTGAGGTCGTGTTGTCGCTTTGTACTATCTGCAGCATTCACCTTCGACACAATGACGTCATCACCTTTCCCATAAGCATTCATGCGCGGGTTGCCCGGTGTATGATTGAATGACCAGACATCCGGGTCACTGACAGGCCCTCTATCAGGCCACATATATTTTTTTTTGTAAAACCATTCACAAGTTCTGCTTTGTATCTTGCGTTTCATGCGCCAATGAACAACTGGAATTATCAGGAAGACCCACGCTGAGCGGTTCAATATCGATGCAACATTGATTTTTCTCATTGATTTATTTTGATTTATAACGTAATCTGCACTCATAACTGCTACAAGAAGAGGCAACTAATTTTTGCGGAATAATTGTTATTTTCGGTTGACTTATTGTGTTTAAATAATACTAATACCGTCATACTGGCTTTATCACTAGAGACTTTATATTCGAGTTAGATGTGGACATTGGATTAACGCTGTGTGAGTGCAAGAAGTAGTGGCATGAAGTAGTAGTAGTAGACCAGCATAAAGAAGTAGGTGTGTTGTCCAGATTCGCTGAGTGAACATTGAGGGCACCAAGTTCAATAGCACGCATGCAGGGTGGGTTCTGCCGTACCGGTAATGTTAAAAGCCCTCTAAAGTGATTTCAGTTCATCAATATAAATAAAGTAAATATCACAATGAACTCATAACAGATTATTGTAGTCCACTAATTATCAGTTATTTTCAAAAATAAAAACTGAAAATGTGCACATTTCTTGGGCTGTGCGGTTCTCCAACCTCATGACTTCACACACAAAAACCGCCCATTATTGCATCTTAATTATATTTGGTCTATGCCCAAATATATTGAGTTTTCAACAGAACTTTAAACTTTTTATTCTTGGCACGTTTATGTAAGACGCTATTTCTCCCTGGATTTTCTGGATCACTATACTCTTGAATGGCAAAAGGCAGTTTCTGCTTACTTGTAAAGTGAGCAGATACCGTACTATGCTGCTCTTTAAATGCAAAAGGTAGTATCTGCTTACTTGTAAAGTGAGCAGATACTGCCTTTTGGCTTGCACGGCAGCAGGCCTATAATCGGGTCCAATGTTCTTTCAATAGTGGACATGTCGGATGATTCATTGCCAGGAGGGTGAACAGGGTGCCCCTATGTCCAGACCTACTTCACCCGCAGACGGTGGCCCAGTATTGACTCAATATTGTGTATTTGGTATGGACAGTTGAAACCTTTCAAATGCTACAATTATTATAACAGTTGCAATTCTTTTCAAACACAAAACGTTGAATTAATGTTGTTTTAATGTTGGGCTAGCGTCGCGGATAGTGATACAACATTAAATCAACAGAGAGACAAGTCATTGTGTGTACTGTGCACCCTGCATGCGATTCCATTTGACAAACAAATATATATCTATTTAAAACTGCAAAAGCTCAGTGGGGACTTCTGAAATTTGATACTGGTATCGGCTAGGCTTACATTAAAACAACTGTCACTCAGTCAGCTGTACGCATTTATACTTGTGGATCACAAGGAACGAAGTACTTTATGGTTATTGACGATTGTTGATTTCTTCTCATATTTGAACCGGCTCTTAATTTTGCAGCTGGAGCTAAGACGTCTACAGTATGTAGCCTACACTGTGAGCCTATTTACTGGGGGTAATGCATAATAGCCGAGGAATTCACATTATTGTATAGTTGTTTCAAGATCAAAAAAGATGCCGGCCAGCATCTTCTGACGATCAATATTATATAATATCGTACGACTGTGAGGTCGTGTTGTGGCTTTGTACTGTCTGCAGCATTCACCTTCGACACAATGACGTCATCACCTTTCCCATAAGCATTCATGCGGCGCAGGTTGCCCAGTGTATGATTGAATGACCAGACATCCGGGTCACTGACAGGCCCTCTATCAGGCCACATATAGTTTTTTTTGTAAAACCATTCACAAGTTCTGCTTTGTATCTTGCGTTTCATGCGCCAATGAACAACTGGAATTATCAGGAAGACCCACGCTGAGCGGTTCAATATCGATGCAACATTGATTTTTCTCATTGATTTATTTTGATTTATAACGTAATCTGCACTCATAACTGCTACAAGAAGAGGCAACTAATTTTTGCGGAATAATTGTTATTTTCGGTTGACTTATTGTGTTTAAATAATACTAATACCGTCATACTGGCTTTATCACTAGAGACTTTATATTCGAGTTAGATGTGGACATTGGATTACCGCTGTGTGAGTGCAAGAAGTAGTGGCATGAAGTAGTAGTAGTAGACCAGCATAAAGAAGTAGGTGTGTCGTCCAGATTCGCTGAGTGAACATTGAGGGCACCAAGTTCAATAGCACGCATGCAGGGTGGGTTCTGCCGTACCGGTAATGTTAAAAGCCCTCTAAAGTGATTTCAGTTCATCAATATAATTAAAGTAAATATCACAATGAACTCATAACAGATTATTGTAGTCCACTAATTATCAGTTATTTTCAAAAATAAAAACTGAAAATGTGCACATTTCTTGGGCTGTGCGGTTCTCCAACCTCATGACTTCACACACAAAAACCGCCCATTATTGAATCTTAATTATATTTGGTCTATGCCCAAATATATTGAGTTTTCAACAGAGCTTTAAACTTTTTATTCTTGGCACGTTTATGTAAGACGCTATTTCTCCCTGGATTTTCTGGATCACTATACTCTTGAATGGCAAAAGGCAGTTTCTGCTTACTTGTAAAGTGAGCAGATACCGTACTATGCTGCTCTTCAAATGCAAAAGGTAGTATCTGCTTACTTGTAAAGTGAGCAGATACTGCCTTTTGGCTTGCACGGCAGCAGGCCTATAATCGGGTCCAATGTTGTTTCAATAGTGGACATGTCGGGTGATTCATTGCCAGGAGGCTGAACAGGGTGCCCCTATGTCCAGACCTACTTCACCCGCAGACGGTGGCCCAGTATTGACTCAATATTGTGTATTTGGTATGGACAGTTGAAACCTTTCAAATGCTACAATTAATATAACAGTTGCAATTCTTTTCAAACACAAAACGTTGAATTAATGTTGTTTTAATGTTGGGCTAGCGTCGCGGATAGTGATACAACATTAAATCAACAGAGAGACAAGTCATTGTGTGTACTGTGCACCCTGCATGCGATTCCATTTGACAAACAAATATATATCTATTTAAAACTGCAAAAGCTCAGTGGGGACTTCTGAAATTTGATACTGGTATCGGCTAGGCTTACATTAAAACAACTGTCACTCAGTCAGCTGTTCGCATTTATACTTGTGGATCACAAGGAACGAAGTACTTTATGGTTATTGACGATTGTTGATTTCTTCTCATATTTGAACCGGCTCTTAATTTTGCAGCTGGAGCTAAGACGTCTACAGTATGTAGCCTACACTGTGAGCCTATTTACTGGGGGTAATGCATAATAGCCGAGGAATTCACATTATTGTATAGTTGTTTCAAGATCAAAAAAGATGCCGGCCAGCATCTTCTGACGATCAATATTATATAATATCGTACGACAAGAAGATTAAATATGCATTTTTTATTATGCTTTTTCGTTAAATATGTTTTCTTCGTATAGGAAAATTTGCATAAGCCTTCTACTCTATCACGAACATGAATTTTATCACCAAGACATCAACATATCTCTGAGAAAGCATATAGAGTTGTACATGTCGTGTAAAAATCTTTAAATCTTTAAAAATAACTTTGTTATAGGATGAAGGTGGTCTTTAGGATGGTTGGTTCAGACGATAATTTTCCTATAAATCCCCAGCAAAGATTATTAATACAATCCATACATGTATGGTCTCAGATGTGGTCTTCTGATGGCGGAGACTAATGCAGCATCACACACCAGCCAGCAGACCTCTGATCAGGGTCACAAAAACCCGCCAATCTGCACGTACTAGATGAGAAAAAGCACTAGCACATGCTGTCTCCTATTCGTCACAGCCATTAGTAGCTAGTAGCTCTGCGGCAAGCATGTCTCGGCTCGTTCCGGGAATTCAGCTAGTCTCAGTGGCGTGGGCGTGGGCGTGGGCGGGGGGGGGGGGGGGGTTGGGGCACTGGTTTTGAGAATTCAGCCACGCTGATACCACCCTTGCCGCTTGCTGTTTTCCTTGGCGATTTACGATACACCTCAGAATAAATATTATTTGTCAGCCATTATCGATAAGCTAAATGTACATAGTTTGGTCTCACTTGTTATTCTGTACTAGTAGGCCTTCTAGTCGGTTTTACATTACAAAATTTTAGTATTAATTCCTATACGATACTGACAATATAAAAAAACAGATGTCGTAGCACTTATTCACGCCATGATCGATAGAATGGTTGGAGAAAAAATCCCTAAACATATCCTCACTTAAAGTCACATGACTAAATCGCATTTCAAAATAATTACAAATACTAGAGATAATTTGTAACTTAGAAAACATGTTATGTATGGACTTTGTTTTAACACTAGCATTAGTTTAGACCATTAACGACACGAGAGATAGATTGTCATAATGGTTAGTTCAACACATTCCATACTGCTAGATTTTGTGATATGATAATGTGGCGTAAATATTTTTAGTTCAATAGTTCGATATGTTTATTGTCACAGAAAAAAAGAAAACAAGTAGTCTACAATATATCATCAAATCATGAGTGTGCCAATAGGATGAGGCCCAGAATGACGTACGCGTCCTCAACAAATTGAACAGTAATAAAATACCTAGTGTTGTAGTGAAAAAGTGTGGAAAGTGCAAAGAAACATAGACATATATTTTACCACTCTCTGAAAAACTATTAATTATTCATTAATAGTAGAAAATAATGACAATATAAATATAATAAAACACAGTCCCAGTTAGTTCCTGTTAACATTATTAACCAAGGAAAGGTATAAATTGATAATGTTTGTCACAAGTAGTTTTTTCTCAATTGTTTGTGGGGCGAATAACCAACCTTCGACAGTTGCATTTCCAAGCTTTAAAATGTAAACAGCAAAATGTGGGTTAAGTGAAAAGAATTGAGAATCGATTCTCCAATCAATGGATATTGGTAATTATTTTTTCATTGGTATCGTAAACTTTAAAAATCGTACACACTATTTCTGGGCTACATCACGTTTCTCTCTTGGTGTTCGAGAATCTGATTTTCTGTTGTGCTGTCATACATGTAGTTATGTGTAGCTTATACTGGAGTGTCAAATACGACTACTCCGTGATGACAGCTACACGTAATATATCGCGCCTTGGTAATAAAAGAGTGTATCTGCCACTTTACAAAGTGAGGTGGCGATATAAAGTGACATGGCCTTGATTTGTGACTTGAAATAAATGTCTGTATGATGACTTATTATGATATCGTATTCCTCATCCATGTCTAAAGATGTTAGGTATGCGTTATATGCCAATGCGCCCCTAAAAGATACATAAAAATGAATAAAAAAAGTAGTAGATTATTCGGGCTTCGGGTTTCTTTTTTTAATTAAGAGAAAACGTCCTCGTTTAATTGTAGTTTCAATTGGTTTTGTAGAGTCACGCCCTCTCAGCCCCGAGGGATCGTTTATTTACACCACTATTTAGAAAGAAGACACATATATTTTTTTATTTTCAATATATAAATTATGTGTAATTTAAACAATTCGGTTTGAGAATATAAATTTCACAATTATTGATTTAAACAGTGATAATTGTATGAGCATTGATCTACTTGATCCAGTCTTTACGTTCCGTGTCCGAGGGAAATTGTCATTGTGAGAGTGGTAGTGCCTCAAGATGCCACAATGAGATAGGATCCAGCTCGAATTCTATCTAGCAGTACCTTTCATATGAGCTTGATAAACGCCGTTATAGCCACGAGTAATCGATGCTCTTTATATAATTAGCTCGTTTCTAATCTAATTATCTCTAGTCCCATTATGAAAATGATAAAACCATACCCGGCATCAATATAAATCATTCTTAGTTTCAAGGGAAGTCGAGTTAGGCCTCTAGAACATACGCTCTTATAGGGCCTACCACCCTACCATTAGAGGCCGAATTGAGGCCAAATGCCACAGAATTTCATTTTAAAAAATTAGGGCTATTTCGTGTCATTTTGACTTGAAAATTTTGATTATGCATTCGACTTAGATAATTTCGAAAACCATTCAAAATGTATTCTAACTAAATCCTCACAGTATTCGAGCATTCCAAATCTTCCCATTGTTTTCGAACCACACGCTAAATATTTGTACTTTGCTCAAATCACATTCGAGCTGACTTATACCTGGTATGTGTGGTAAGGTAGAATTTTTTATTCTTGATGAATCCTGTAGTCATTGCGCTGACGGAGCCAGTCGTGCCGATTTCACGGTGCAGTGATCACTGATCATCTTTATGTGACAGGCTAAGCCACTCTTACATTGGTTGAAAGCGATTTGAAAAAGGATGATCTATATTAATATTACCAATTATATTCCATGTAGGTCACACTCATGTCTATATCACAATCATGCTTTTTCTACCGTGATGTTGGAGATAATGTAGGTCACAACGTCTTTTTTCCATCCTCTGTGATTAATATTATGCTCTTTAATATTATCAGGCCACATGGCGAAGAAGAAGCAAATATCAAGCATAAATTTTATTGAATTATCTCGCTTGCCAACCCTTTCTGGTTCTTGTCTGGTAGTCCTACCACACAACGCATCACAAGCACACAATGGTCATATATACAATTAGAATGACAACAATACGACCTCAACCTCAATAGTAAAACAATATATTTGTCTTATCTGTTTGCAGAGAAAAAGATGCTGCTCGTAAAATAACTGATTTTGCAACATAGATTTTATGTTTTACAGCAAACACAATTTCTCTAGCTCATCATTGAAACAACGTAGTACAACGTTTGTTTCATGCTATCGAAGTTGTATACCCCTGATTAGTTAATCTATATATATTTATTTATTATTGTCTCACCCGGTATACGAAAATTATATAGTCACAAATTCAAACAAAATCGTATCGTCGCCTCGGAGCTAAAGGATCCTATCTGCCACTCTGACGAGTGTCAGATAGGATCCTTTAGCTCCGAGGCGACGGTATGTAAAAAACATTTGGTTATAGGCTATCCACCATGTGATTTACAGGTAATTAAAGTATCGGTAGAAAGTTTAGATACAGCGATCGCCGTTTTTACTGCATCATAGTCTCTAATTATAGTTATAGTGATTATACTGCAGTAAAAACAGCTGTAAAACAGCATAACTATTATAATATTAGCCACATAATGGTCGTGTGTTATTACATAATAATTTTTTATTACACGAAAGATCTCATAGACCCCTCAATACATACTTTGTCAATGGTTATACAGAAGTTAAACGTTGTAGAGACTTTATAAAAATACGATAATGAAATACTTCACATTATTGTACTGAGCCTCTTTTGCATTTATATATAGCCCACGGAGAAAATATAACATAACAAAAGATGCAAAAAATGTGTCAGAGAAATAGCAGTGCGATCAACAGCAAATTTCATAGATCGTTTACCTTTGGAATTAGTGTGTCTTGTGTATCACTTTGAAATGGATGGATACGGGATGCATGGTTTAACCCTTTAGCCGCCAAATTATTCAATCTGAATTTTCACCCACTTGAAGTTGTGTCTCGCTGACGCGATCCACAACTTCAAGTGAGTGAAAATTATTCAAATTTCGCAAAATGGAGGTCAACTGTTTTCAAATATTGCTGATTAATGTCACATTTTATCTTTGTCACATGTTTAAAAGGTGGTACTTGATGTGCTAATAAAAAATGAAAACCCGAATATATGCGACACCGGCGGTTAAAGGGTTAAGGGCGGATTAATGAATGGATGGGTCACGGTGGCTGGGTGGGTGAGATGGATGGACGAGTAAAACGAGACATGGACGGATGGATGGGCGGGTGGTTGGCAGGTACGCAAAACGACGAATAGATGGATGCACAGAGGGAAGAATTAATGGGTTTCGGGTGCACGGTGTTGGTTGGGTGGCTAGGAAAATATAATGGATGGACGAATTTTGGTTGTTGGGTGGGTGGATGCTTGGATGGATGGATTAATGGGTGAGTGGCTGGTATGTTATAGATGTGATGGATGAATGAATAAATAAATGAATTAATTAATTAATTAATTATTGAATTAATAGATGTAAGGATGCATTAATTAATTATTGAAATAATAGATGGAAGGATGCATTAATTAATTATTGAAATAATAGATGGAAGGATGCATTAATTAATTATTGAAATAATAGATGGAAGGTTGCATTAATTAATTATTGAAATAATAGATGGAAGGATGCATTAATTAATTATTGAAATAATAGATGGAAGGATGCATTAATTAATTATTGAATTAATAGGTGGAAGGATGCATTAATTAATCATTGTATGAATGAATGAATGAATGCATGAATGCATGAATGAATGAATGAATGAATGAATGAATGAATGAATGAATGAATGAATGAATGAATGAATGAATGAATGAATGGATAGATGGATACATGGCCGGATTTATGGTTGAACAGATGGATGGATGCACGCATGGATGTGTCTTGTGCGGGTGAGTTGGTGAAAGATATTTTTATACCCCAGAAACAAGTGCCAGAGAATTTGCATTCGAAAACATGAATATAAAGTGTCTGATCTCTGGGACTATGGATGAATCAATGGGTTTTGGCTGGTGGTGGTTAATACCCTCATGCCACTGAGAACTTTGGTTGTCCCGGTACTGACCTGGCAAGCACATTTGAATTTCAGATCTGTTTGACATCTGCGGCCTAACCTCAGTGGATTGCCCGGTCACTGTCAGGTCATTCCGATTGCCACATGACGCCTGAAAAGCGCGGATTCTGGCGAACTACAGAAGTGTAAATCATAATCTGCCGTTTATCAAAGCCAAAGTCCACTCTGTATCATCCGAGTCACTGGTGTCTGTCTGATTACTCATGCGAACTTCGGCTCAGTCTCATGAGCCACTAATGTATATGCCATTACAATCCTATGATCCTCAGTTGTGTTGTCACGAAACTCTTTCGTCTGTGCCTCAACCATAATCTTACCGTCATCAGAGAGCCACCTGACACTGATCGCCTATCATAACGCAAGCTGCGCCGCAGCTCATCCATCTCTCAACCCGCATAATTTGCTCATCGCAGGTACAGTAGGGATGGCGTACCGATACAATTTAGTTTCGTTGAACACCACAAGTAACCAAGGTTTGACTAGATAAGATCAACGCAAACCTTGGACTACTACATTTTAGCGTCTATATTTTACAAGCTTGATAATATTTTATTAATAAATGCATGTATACAAGCATTTAAATCACGTTTCTAAAGAACGAATTTTGGAACT
The DNA here is from genome assembly GCA_964017125.1 of Flabesymbios commensalis. Lineage (NCBI taxonomy): Eukaryota > Metazoa > Annelida > Polychaeta > Terebellida > Flabelligeridae > Flabesymbios > Flabesymbios commensalis. The sequence goes on from OZ024902.1 coordinate 97,399,642, forward strand.
GGCTATTCTGCTGGGCCTGCGGCTGCAACAATTCTTAAGAGTGGCATTAGCATCATGGATCCATTGTCTTCACAAGCTGGATCTTCTTCGACGTTGGTCCAACATTGTATAAATGCTATACAAACTTTTCGTGTTTATTAGGTGTCGTCACATTATCTATCTTTCACATTTTTGTTGGACACTTAGTTTTTTCTTTCGGCAACAATAAAATCGACAATATGCTTTGTATTTTACGTGTGTCTCACTAAACTAATTTGTATATTAAACTATTTAGATGTGTATCATTTTGTCTGAGAAAAGATGCCGGAGAATCGGGTATTATACCTTATGCCACTGCCCCACATTGACGGAAAGGAGCCAGGAGATGCCATCCGGGGTGCTCTGTGCTGTAGCGTATAGATCCGGGCATGTGTACGTGTTGTGACCGGGAGCTAATGTTGGCACTCCGTGGGCCAGGCACAAATTAAACATGTACATTATATTATGTACGACTGAGCGTTTCCGCATTGCTTTCGTTTTATGACCTCCCGGTAAACATAACACATTTGTATAACATTTATTCAACGTGGGCCCAACGTCTTCGACGTTGGTCCAACATTGTATAAATGTTATGCAATTGCCTCCGTTTTATGACCTGCATTACCCGTGAAGCCTTCGGTATATGCTGCAATGCTAGACAGAGGTGTTAGACTCGTACGTCTATCTGCAGTACCGCACTTCTACATGTATGTTGTCCAAAAAGACGATTGTGAAATATTCTGATGACTCACGCATAAGGATGCCATGTGGATAACACACATAAATATGTAGCTAGTCATTGGGGAGTAGGCATCCGACGTTGCGTTGTGTGTCTTTAGTCAGCTCTTCTGATACTCCTTACATAGTAGCATGATTATAACACTTTATGTAGCAATACGGCTTAACTATTCTGCTTTGATAGTTGCTTTTCCATATGAGCTTGACATGATGGATGACTTATGAAGCTTATAAATAATGCTCAAGGACAGTCCTGACGTAGTCGTCCATTGAAAGCTTCTTAGTGTCAGTTAAGAAAGCCATAAGGACCAGCATACACAATACGTTGATTCAATGTTGAGTTAATATTAGTCCACCGTCTTTGATGCTGGCCCAAAATTAAACCAACATTGGGTCGACGAATTGTACAGGCTTGTATCTTGTTCAACCGGATGATGAGTTATAATACTATGGAGTCAAATGATACGTCTCTGCGCTTTGACGGAAACTAACATTCAAGATAATGTTCTGCGCAAAAAATTGGCTTCAATAAAAATACATTGTATTTTAAAATAATTCTAAGTATGAATGAATACGAATACTTCTATGTGCGAGTGAATACGTATAATTTTATTAAAGATCAAAATTGATTTAATTTGAATAATAATTCTTGTGTGGAGCCATCTTCAGGTTGTATTGATATACGTACACCACAAATATCTCTGGCACCAATCACATCGACCACCAACAAAAATACCTTCTGACCCCGAGTGTGACCTTATCTACCACATTGGCAGAGTGGGGCGTTTGCTGTAGCTGCCACCTGTAGTGGGGGCTCAATCCACACATGGCGCAGACAGGTTTTCAGATTAATTTATTATTATCTCCTTTTAATGTTGCGACATCAGTGTCTCGACGTTGTTTTCCCTACATCTGTGACGGTATACTGGTGTATTTATTCTCCACAAAACGTTCATCTGCCATATTTATCCTGCACTGTGGCTTACATTATTCAGTTATTTTGTATAAATTTTATAACAATTGCTTGACCGATCCCTCTTTCAGAAGATAAGTTATATCATTTCCGATTAAACTACTTTTAATTTTTTTAATCACATTTCTGCAAAAAGCATCAGTTTCTAGCATTTAGTCTAGATTTTTTTTATTATATAATGGGATCTAAGTACAAGCATTTTGTTCTCGTCTGAGCACTCCTACTGCACCTCTTCTGTCATTCACGTCATGTGTTATGTTTGCGGCTTTTAGCGTGACATGCTTAGTAATAACGCATAATATGCAAGCAACAGTAACTGCTTACTTTTCAAGTAACTAGTTGCTGTTTGTCTTTGTATGGCAGCACTGATGGCTGGTTTCTTGAACCCGCCTAATGGAAGCTTACCATTATTTCGTGTTATACTCATTTTGACCTCTTTGTCAGCACAGAATTTTTACTAAAACTGACTATATGCATGTCTCGTCCCTGGGAAATTGTAGTTACACCCGATAATTTTAGCCTGTTCGTTATTTTGGAGTATAAAAAACAGCAGATTTATCTGGCGAATAACTATGCCAAGTGTTAAACTTTTATTGCTTCCGAGCTTCATTGTTGAGTGATACCGGTTGTTTACTTTTAAAAGGAGAAAATCGCCGATTTCCGGATGTTGAAAAAGAGACTATTCACGTAGGTCATTTAATGTAGGTGAAGATTTCAGGTCCGCCAAGCCATAGATTGGTATTATAATAATAAATCTATGCGCCAAGCAGTCAATCAAGGGCTCCCCATATACCATGCAGAATATTTTTTCGCCTACGTTTTTATATATTTTGAGATCAGTATTCTGTCTTGATTGAATCGTAACAGGCGGGTCGACAGTAATAATCGAATGAATTGACATCATTTTATTTTACGAGCAGATATTTTACCTATCACTCTTTATGCTCCGTTTCAGGACTATTATGCTAATATGCGTGTATATATTTTTTATTCATTTGTGTTTCATATTAGGTTCATCATGTGTAACTTGAAATGAGCAGAATACAAGATGTACAATTTAAGCCTACACAGAAATGGTACACATAAATCTACTCAACATAATATATTTTTAACATGTGTTCGCATCCTGACAATTTCAAAAGCGTTTCTGATAATCTCTCCCTCGAATACAATCAATTTATTTGTCAGGCCAGTGGCTCATATAAAACATCAGTAATACACTCTAAACATGATAACGTGTGCAAAATAACTAAATATTTACAATACCAGTTCCAATTATCATAATTATATGATAATTTCTTCGTTTTATGGCTTAATTAATATAGAGACTTAGTTTTTGTATGGTCAGCGGTCCATTGCGTTCCATAATCTCTTTAAATGAGGCATAGTTGTAGAATACATTATCCTGAACACATAAATATTTCAGGCGTATGTCATAGTATACTGGGCGATGTAATAAAACACGTATTTCCTCTCCCTCATACTCATTGCATAATAGGGACATAGGTCTATATGGTTATATATATGTAGATCTATGGCATAAAATACTACCAACTCCCATTCTGAAAAAAATTGTGTCAATCACATTAAAGTATGGCTGTTTATATCTAATTCGTTTAAACATTGTATATATTTCATACCTGCCACTTCCATAAATGTATTCAACCAGTTTATCACTAACAGTTATCATTCGTTCTTTCAGATAAATACTTGTTGTGATACCTATATAGACCTTCAGCACATACCTGCATTTTCAGGATTTTCATTTTTTATAGAGCATAAAATTGCATTTATCCATAATTCATAACGTCCATTATCACCATATATCATTACATTTGGAGTGATAATTGGTACACGTGCACGTGAAATGTATATTTTCTAAAAAAAAATCAATTTTACATTATCTATATTTTTGCAAAGTACAACAGAATTGTTTGTATTCTAGCATCAAATAATAATAAAAAACACCTATGTGAATATGTTGGTGCTTTCTTCATGATCTCATCTCATTCTGTTACTAATGCAGTGCGCCAAATCTGACAACAGTATAATCATTAGAACTTAGTGATGATAAGAAGATTAAACCCGTGTAACAATACGGGTTAACAACTAACAGCCTATACTCAATAAATGATTTCTCGTAAGCTAAAAAGAAATACTTTACGAAAAACAATAACAAAAGTATATCGATTTTTGCAACACACGGAAATAGCTGAATGTTGCTCCCACCACGTCTACGAATTTCGTTTGTAATTGCTTGTCATCACTAAACTTCTCAGTTATGATCAATCGGCAAACAATAACAGCACGTCTAGAAAATGTCCCCTGTGATCTAGAGGTCCGTATGCGTTTGCATTTCAATTACGTGGCCAGATAAATTTGTTTATGATCAAACTAGACCATGTCCAGTTATGCAAAAAGGTTGACCCACACCTCTGCCTGAGAACTTCTATAATAATTGGTCAGAATGAGCGGACGTTGATTGTGGCGTCATCTAATAAAGCACCACCATCTTGCCGTATCAGGTCTGACAGTCAGACCACTGGTCAGTCTGCCCGTAGATAGATGGAGATGCATTTTTACTTCAGTATTCTAGACATTCTGTAAGCCCTAATAAACGTAGCCCATGCCAGTGTGCCATAATTAATTTGATATAAGAGCAGATATTCAGATAAGGTGCATATTCACGTAATTACACATGTTTTTTTAAGCAGTGATAAAATACATTTTGCTACAAGTAAGCCTATGCACAGCGTGTTTGGATTTACGTAGGAGCTTACACATGATTATTTGGGTATCTCGAAAACCCCCTCGACCCCCTCAACCCCCTCGCCCCTCGACCCACGACCCTCGACCCACGACCCTCGGCTTAATTTAAAAAAAAGTTTTTGTTTGTTTATATAATTGTTTATTATAATTTTGTATAATAATAACATTCGGGAAACTTATATAGGCCTACTGTGATGCTAACCTAGCTATCAAATGATGTTGGCTGACCGTCTGCAGCGCTGGTCCAGCATTCACTCGATGTTGGTTTAATGGCTCTTGTTTACTGGGTGGCCATCGATTAGCCCAATAATACACCATAAACTATAGTTTTATGAATACACGTAGGCCTACAGCTGGGCCAACACATTTTAATGTTGGGCCTCTGATTTTTTTGGTGGGTAAAAAACACTTGTCAGTCACCCGCATGTCATCCGCCAGCTTCATTCAGTCACACGCATTGTCACCGGCATCGCAAGCGGTAGGCCAGCGTTACTGACGTTGAGACAGCATTAAACCAACATTGGTTCAATGCTTGTGCTTGCTTAGCTATCATTGAACTGGAACAATGTTGGGCCAGCATTAATGTAAGACGAGTGGTGGGACGAGATGGCAGTCTATACGCCAAAACAAGTGCCCGCATATATTTGCGTATCGTCCCTCTCCCCAAAATATACACGAGGCGTTCAGCCAATGTTAGGCCAGCGTCGAAACTGGACGGAGTTCAACTAAATGACCTAATATTGTTTTCCGAATTCTATAAATAGACTATCCCAAAAAAAAACAATAACAAAATCAAGTCGAGGGTCGTCGGTCGAGGGTCGGGGTTCGAGGGGGTTTTCGAGATATCCTGATTGTTTAGATACTGGTACATGCCATTGTCATGTCTCAATGATAATTATCAGCGAGATGACAATATAAAATTATAAAAAAGAATTGATAAAATGGTTTGAACATAGAAACGATGAGCGAACGGAAAATAAACAAACAACACGAACTCTGAAAGAGATGAAATGAATATACTGTAATATAATATATTAATTCCGAAACAAAAATAGATAAATACAAAATGATGAAAAGTCTAATGAGGTGAAGATATAATTTAGATAGCCGAAGCTCACAATAATCTCTAAAAGTCCTAAACATCTTACCGTTAGCGGGGTGAACAAAAAAGTGCTATACACCCCGAGCCCGCACACATAATCACGCAATGTTCATTTGCTGATCATAGGGGTCAATTCAACAGTTTCAATAGTTCACTACCGGTACTCCGATACAGCTACAGCGGTAACTCCACAAAGTAGAGCTTACACAGCCACTCCCCAGATACGGTTTTTGTAGATCAGCGGCCGTAACACCATGTTATCATAATGTTATTTTGTCCCGCTTAATTTCTTTCGTCATGTCTGCTGGCTGTGTCATTTATGTTTTCATTGGTTTCATTTGATTTCATTGGGCTCGTATTTTAAAAGCGTCCAGAACATTTAGACTTAAGTTTTTCTATTGAAACATAGGCCGACATGTGACATTTTTGGCATAGGCCTACATTGTTATTTTAAAAGTACAAGTTTCATATAGCAGTGTACTTACAAGCAAATGAATTTAACATATATTTCAAACTAAGCAGACGACTAATCAATAATCTAAAACACTGCCATTAGAAAAGAATATTGTAAATAATAAATAGACTAATATAATGTTGAGGACGAAATTACCTCAGCGTATTCAACATACCTAGGCTCCTAAGCAATAGACCTATATTTGCGTGGCTATATGCCAGTTCAAATGTTTTAATGACGGCTCTCCATAAGTATAAATTATACACAAAAGTTAAAATTACACACCCTGGGCTGTTATTATATTTTTCTAATAATGTTATTATCTATCCTTTTAGTGGCGCGTAATGAGCAATAATTTTAGATTTGCTTGTGTTTAGCAAACAATATTTATTAATAGCCTCTTTTTAAAAATATGTTCTTATTTTTAAACTTTAAGTACAATTTGGCGGTTTGTCACAATTCAAATGATATTTCGAATAAGTTTTTTGCAGTATTCTGTGAAACGCAGTGACGTCACTCGGTGAAAACAAGGTTATATAACACCCCCTCCCCCATACATCATTCTGTGAGAGGCAGTGACGTCACTCGGTGAAAACAAGGTTATATAAGAACCCTTCCCCATACTTCATTGTATTAGCCAGCTCCGTGAAAACAAAGGAGGTCAAGGTCATTGAGTTTCACAGAATGTTATTATATTTGTAATTGTCAGCTATTGTGGAGTATTTGGTGGGTTTAGCTTCAGCTTGTAGTTCTCTTGAGTTTGTACTTGGCCTAATAATGTTTTTTGTCGTAATCAATTTTGAACTTGTATGTTTGTGTTTGTTTTGTTTTATTTTCTCCAAATACATGAAACCTGCACACTAGAAGAGGCAGCAGGGACGGTTCCGCAACGCTTGCGTGACAGGCAGGCAGCGTTAACCACTACACCAGTGCCCCCACATTATATACAGCGTTTGGATTGATGCTTGATCATTGGGCCATTGAACAAATTATCATTCTGCAAAGTTTACATCATAAAACCGTCCATGCGATGCGTTTTATGATACAGTCCCGACAGTTTAAATCACAAACAAAAAAAAAAAAAAAAAAAAACCTTGCAAAATGAATGCGTAGCAGAAACCTTCATGTATCACTTTGAAATTACAAATGTTAAGATCGTCTGTCGTCGCCTGGATCGTCTAAGACACATGGACCCGTCTTCTCGTAAAAGTTTCGATATATAGTAGGCTTTTGATTGGTCGAGATGACCAATCAGAAGCCTACTATATATCTTAACTTGTACGAAAATAGGGCCCTGGTACGCACAGTATCACAGTATGACACACAACATGCTGACTTATATAGCCTGTCATGTCGTCATAGGCCTAAAATAAAGAAACTAAAGATGATGACGCTAATTTGTCAGGCATTATCGAAAAATGAAAGACAAAATCGACAAAAAATTTTGCTAACTCATTTCATAAGATTAGTGTTGACCAAGACTCCGTGGCATCAATATACCTATAGCCCACTGGGCACACCACGTGTTTGCGACGTTGAATCAACGTCAATGAAGGTGATTCAACGTCGCAATAACGTCGTGTGCCCAGTGGGGGTAGACTGATTTGATTCAATATTGACTTGAATTTTTTTAACAATACAATTATATCCCCCATCAAGTCATCTCCATCCACTAACGTTACAAGTCGAAAACTACGACAACAATTCGCGGATTGTAGTGGATGAAGATATCAAGCTTGAAATGAGTTGATTGAGAAAAAAAACATCACATTGCTATTAGCACTTTCCGCAGCTGAAAAAAACTGACAATGTAACTTTCTTTTGAAAAAACACATTTTCAGACAGTCGAAGATAAATGAGTCGAGAGAGAGACGTCTTTGGAGATTACATGTGATTGTCTCTGTTATGTCTGATACCCAGCAAACAAGAGACGTTGGTCCAACGCTGGTTTACTGTTGGTCCACCGTCTACGACGCTGGGCCAACAGTAAACCAACGTTGGGCCAACGTTTCATGTTTGCTGGAGGACGACAAGATGGATCTAGCGTTCTGATAGCGGTTAAATTCTGACGATAGACGAGTTGGTTACTAAATGGCATTCAATGTTGACTAAATGTTTAGATAAAAAATGGCGGCGTGAATTCTCCATCGTAATAGCATTGGGAATAGTTTACCTGTTATTCTGCTACAACGTACATTAAAATAGACATTTACTGTGCTCCAGTCCACAATTATGGCCGAGCGTTCTCTGGGACCCCCACCTTTCAAATGTTTCTGAATTAAAAAAATCCTTGTTTATGCGGAGAACGGCATTGATGAACTACGTTTATGTTTGGATTCACACGACGGTGTACGTTCGGATCAACATCAGTCATGGATATGAAAGGGTGTATCTGCCCCTTTGCCAAGTGGCATATACACCCTTTCATATCAAAAGTAATGGCGAAAAATTGACAAAGTTTCAGAATGCTCCGTAAAAAATCTCTGGACTGCGAGCTTGTCACTTAATTGATACATAATGTAATCACTCTGGAACTCTGAAGTGTTTTTTAAGCCAATGACGTAATACCTAAAATACGGTAATGGCCGCCATCAGCTATAGCGTTATTTAACTCTGGAACTAATTGACTTGTGTAATGCCAATATTCTCATTTTTTCGGCCCGATTACCATTTGGATTCTGATTGAGACTTTTATTCATAGACCAAAACGATCATTTTTCCACTGCATAACGTGTGATCTTGCATAATACCATATTGTTCATTGCTTGTCCACAACAAGTTATTATCGATACTTTACCCGGATCATTATTTGTTTCTATGGCTGTGTTCTCTCGCATGTTGGAGTAAAAAATCATCCATATCGTATTTCTGGGCCAATTGACTTGGAAACATTCGTAGCAGGCCTACATATTTCCCAAATACATTTCGTGGATGATAAAGACAGCCTACCTGCATACCTGGCTGACTTACTCAAAAGCCTTGTTATTTGGAGCGCTCTGTTCTGTTCTGTGTGTACCCTTTGTGTACCGGTACATACATGACTGTCAACTTCAATGATGAGTGACCTCCACATAGTTGATTATTAACTCTTACAGCGCGAGGATCAACTTTAGACGGTAAAATCTGACGTCTGTAGACGTCAGAATCTGACGTCTAAAGTCGATCCCCGCACTGGTGGACGTCAGATTCTGACGTCCAAAGTCGATCCCCGCACTGTAAGAGTATTTTTTTATAATGACTGTTGACCCATAACAAAACATAACATAGCAGGTATTTAAACAGATATTCAAATGAATCAGATGATGATTTCAAATTGAAAAAACTCTTTGGTCTCCATGGCTTTATACGATAATATTTCTTTGCTTTAAGGGTTAAACCATATATTGTTATTCTATGGTTAAACCATCGTCACACATCTTCATGTTAGCTGTTCTTTGGTTTTGTAGTGATCTGTCACTACCCAGAGTCTGACCTATACATTCAAATGTTTTGTCCAATTACGTCCAATATGATCCAGATGGTTGATGGAAAGTACGTGTCATAGACTATCAGCGTGATGCTCGGCACAGACCCAGCTCATATCCTAAAATCACATTTATTTTAATGATTACCTATACTCCCGCCCACACAAGGTTTGGTTTCCTCCTTGCTTTCAATTCAGTAGTAGGCTACATGCTCGCCTGGCAGGTAAAACTTTCTGTCTAGACGATCTATTCCGGTGGTTTTATTTCACATTTGGGTGTATCTAAACTCCGCTACTTATCAGTCTACATAAGTAATGTTGGTTTAATGTGGCAATAATTGCTAGACCACCAGGGTTAGATTTTCGAATCCTATATATATGGAGGGCAGTTCCGGCTACATATTGTACAAATCATATGAAATAAATTATAAATAAACAAAAATAAATTATTTCTGATGGCTCCATTCTCGGCAGATTCTCCTGGACCAGTTTAGCCTGTATATGCACAACAGTAGCCAAATGCCCCGTCCTTTCATTCATTCATTCATTCATTCATTCATTCATTCATTCATTCATTCATTCATTCATTCATTCATTCATTCATTCATTCATTCATTCATATACCTTTACACTGATCCGATCATTTCATATAAGATAACCTATGACAATCTTACACATCATGCTAATTATTACCCTGATGACATCACAAGGCTATGACACAGTGACGTCCATTTTGAAATGTAATATAATACGTTTGTGCCTGTTGAAAATGGCCTAGTTTTCATAGGCACTTGAAATATTCGTCTCTATTTCGTGGCATCCGAGTTTTTTGGTAGGCAGCGCGAGTGTCGTTTTTACACAGCCAGCTGTGGAAACAAAATGGCGGTCAGTACGTGTGACTGGGCTTTAACGGCGTAGTAGGCCTAAAAAAGGTGGCCCAGTCATACCGGGTAGCTAATTATCATATTAATGAAACATTATTGTGTCAGGATAAAGGAAAAGAATCTGCAATTCTTTGACATTTGACGATGTATCTAAAATTACGATTCACGAAATGTATCATAATATGCATAAGCGCCATTGCACATTTTAGATTCATATCTTTGATATTTGTAAAATTATTACATTTGTATGAAATTTGTCCGATAATTATTAAAATGGCATTTATGTAAGCTGGGTTTTTTTCGTCCTAATAAAGACCATTTACAAAGGGATGGTCGACTCTCCCCAAAACGTGAAATTGCTCTCAATGCTGTCCCCCGGTATTTGGGGGGTGGAACTAATGCTTTTACCATCTATCAAGTATCATTTTACCATATTACGGAGCGTAATTATGACATTGATCCTATTAAAAACAATACATACTATACATTATAAAAATCAGAAAAGTAACTATTGACGATTTGCTTCTATTTTTTATACGATAATTTGGTGGTTAGTTATCAATACTTTTTAATTGTCTTCTTCCCTTTAGTACTTCGGGGGTTGATGCGCCCGTATAAGCAAGTATGCATATTCATTGTTTACAAAAAAACAGGTGAGCCCAGCTAACATGAGACGTTGACCCAATTATACAATGGCGCAAATCCAACGTTTGTAATGCTGGTCCAGCAATAACCCTTCATTGGTTCATCGTCTCGTATTTGCTGGCAGGTGACGATGTGTGCAAGGGTAGATACGGACAAAGACAACCAAGATAAGGGCAAAGGAAAACATAATAATACTATATTTATATAGTCTAATGACACAAATCATTTGTCATGTTTGTCATTCGGAATACACCTGAACAGAAATATTTTGCTGATATAAAGCATGTTACTGTTACTGCTGATTCACCAGATTCTGTCACAGAATTAGCTTATTCAATGGTAAAATCATTCAAGCCACAAAAGGGTATTACCATTAAGGAGGAGAATATTCTTGTACATATCAGTGGATATATTTGTTGCAAAGTGTCGCGATCTGCATGTGATCAATGTAAAGTAATGTTGATGCCAATTATTTATTGCCTACATTTCTGTCTAAGAAGCAATATTTGAATATTTAGGGTAGGGCTTTTGTTCCACGTCAAAACTTAACAGAATTAATTGGTTCAAATGAACGAATTTTCGGAAATATACCTGAACAGATTCAACATAGGAGTCATAAAAGAGATTCAATTATTACGTTCATCAAAAACACTAAAAGTTGTGAATGATTCACGTTAATATTACACATCTATAGGCCTATATGTCCCCATCCGGCTACACCATGTACTGCGGGAAAACAATGAACACATTGTTACCAGTAATGGAAGGAGAAATATAAAAGTAAATTAAATTCAACTATAAATAAATTGTGTGATAAACGTGAATGTTTTCAAGATATCATTATACTGCTAACGCTCCCGTACTCATAGAGGAGTGGAAAACCTCCAGAAGAGCTCTATTTCTTGATGTTTTTTCAAACAAAAATAAACATTGTTTAACTTTGCTTTTCCATTAGTACAGGTTCTCAGGTATCAGGAACTGTTATCTGTTTGGTGTGTATCCTTGTGCATTGCATTCTAAAAAGCGATTTTTTACAGGCGGGGGGGGGGGGTGTATGATTTTTCACAAAATCGAAAAAATTATCTGTGATGACAGAATGTTTTAGATTTCAGAATGTTAATTTTTACATTTATGTGTCTGATTGTGATGTTCTCCTGGCCTAAATATGCAGTATCATTGGAGCCCTATATAGGCATATTATCTTTGCTGTAAGATCTTATTTGTATGCGTGTCAATTATATTGAGTTCTAAAGATATGAAATAGTGATCTTATCCCCTCCACATTTAAATTCAGCTCACTTATCATAACATTGTAGACACTCATTGATTTCAATATTTCCAAGTGTTCCAATCAATATATTTAAAGTTATAAAGACGTTTTTATGTGTACTGAGTCATTTGCAATGGTTATTTAATGTATTAGTATACACATTTTGCTACTTGTCCCAATAATTTGGTTTGTAGAGCCATTTTAGAGCAGCGACCAGTCTCCAGAAGAGCTCTATTTCTTGGTGTTTTTTCAAACAAAAATAAAAACATTTTTTTAACTTTGATTTTATATCAGTACAGGAACTGCAAACCGTTTTGTGTGCATCCTTGTGCATCACATTCAAAATTGCGAGTTTATATTGGAGGATAAATGAGGTTCAGACAAAATGAATAGTGGTTCCAACTCAGCCATTGAAGTTTCAAAATATGTTTTAATGATATCAGTATACTGCTAACGCTCCAGTCCTCAGTGACATTTATGGCAGTGGTCCGAGAGAGAAGGCTTGTATATAAAATTTTTTATAATATTGTTCATGTGTTCTAAATAGATTTTTATCATAATATAAGATGACTTACCTGCTATATTAGCAGTTATTTCCGTTCCAAAAATAAATATTGCAGAGATATTATCATAACTGTCAAACCTAGAAAAACATTATTTTTTATTTGAAGGCTAAAGTGGTGAAATTATCACTTGTTTTATATGATGGTACATTTGCATAAGCATAGTTCTAAATCCCATTAAAAGGGGACCCCGCTGCATTCTGTATTGCCTGCCTGCCTGCCTGCCTGCCTGCCTGCCTGCCTGCCTGCCTGCCTGCCTGCCTGCCTGCCTGCCTGCCTGCCTGCCTGCCTGCCTGCCTCAATCAATCAATCAATCAATCAATCAATCAATCAATCAATCAATCGATCAATCAATCAATCAATCAATCAATCAATCAATCAATCAATCAATTAATCAATCAATCAATTATTCAATCAATCAATCAATTAATCAATCAATCAATCAATCAATCAATCAATCAATCAATCAATCAATCAATCAATCAATCAATCAATCAATCAATCAATCAATCAATCAATCAATCAATCAATCAATCAATCAATCAATCAATCAATCAATCAATCAATCAATCAATCAATCAATCAATCGATTAATCAATAATCAAACAAGCAAGCAATTAATTAATCAATCAAAGAGCCAGCCACAAACAAATCAAAAGAGCGACCGAACGATGTATAACCATATAAATAATATACCAAACAAAGATCATGTATTAAACAGACATACGAAATGAAAACAACGCCTGTCGGCGACGGAAATAAGCCTCAGCTTCTAATCATCGTTTAAAAGTGAAAATCATTTGAAATAAGAGCACACTCGCCAATAGCCCGCTGCCATTATTTAAATTGTCCGAGAACTGGTAATTAGCACCATGCAGTACAAATTTCAGCGGGATGTAAGAAAAACTTTTTAAGTTATCGTGCGCACGAGGTAAAATTATTGACATAAAATGTGAAAAATCACAATAAATCAATCACTTTGTATTGTTTTCAGAGAGCTAGTTACGAGTAACATGCATATCACAAATTTGAACAGGATACATGGAAAACTTTTGAAGTTATCACGCCTACAAAGTAAGATTAATAACATAAAATGTGAAAAATCGCACTAAATCGAACATTTTGAATATATTTTTCTGCCATTATGAAAATTGTCCGAGAACTGGAAACGGAAACTGGAACGGCGAAGCAGATGAACCTTAATTGCAATAGCCCACCTTTTTAATTAGAAAAAAATTATAGGTGGGCTAAAAATAACCGCAAGTCTGCAATTTAAAATCTAATTTTGTTGAAAATTTTCAGGGTATTCTGTGAAACGCAGTGACGTCACTCGGTGAAAACAAGGTTATGTAAGACCCCATCCACCATACTTCATTTTGTGAAACGCAGTGACATCACTCGGAGAAAACAAGGTTATATAAGAACCCTCCCCCGTACTCCATTGTATCAGCAAGCTCGGTTAAAACAAAGGAGGTCGAGGTCATTGAGTTTCACAGAATAGCCCTCTCAGAAACATTTTGTTCAATAGTAATGATCTAGCTATCTGGGACGGTTTTCCAGAGATATTATGCATATTAAAGTCAAAAATGATCAAAAGTCCGCCATTTAAACTTTATCCAGGTGTAATTTTTCAGGACATATTCCCCCCTGAAACCGCACATTTTAGTCTATAATAACGGGCTAGCTATCTGGCAAGGTTTTCCAGTTATTATTACGTATATTAAAGTCAAAAGCATATTAAAGTCAATAATGATCACAAGTCCGCCATTTAAAAATTTTCGAGGTGAATTTTTCAGTACATATTCCCCCCTGAAACCGCACATTTTATTTTATAGTAATGGGCTAACTACCTGGTACGCTTTTCCAGATATTACAATTTTGAAGTCGATAATTGCCGCATGTCGGCCATTTTTAATTTAATCGAGTTGATATTTCTAAGGACATATCCCTGCCTGAAACCGCACCTCTCGTTCAATAGTAATGGTCTAGTGATCTGGCATACTTTTCCAGTTATTACACATATTAAAGTCAAAAGTGGCCACAGGTCGGCCGTCTTGAATTTGGTCCAGCTGACATTTGTCACGGTATATCCCTACCTAAAACCGCACATTTTGTTCAATAGTGATTATCTAGCTATCTGGCACGGTTTTCCAGTTATTACGCATATTAAAGTCAAAAGTGGCTGCAAAGTTTCAAAATATGTTTTAATGATATCAGTATACTGCTAACGCTCCAGTCCTCAGTGACATTTATGGCAGTGGTCCGAGAGAGAAGGCTTGTATATAATTTTTTTTATAATATTGTTCATGTGTTCTAAATAGATTTTTATCATAATATAAGATGACTTACCTGCTATATTAGCAGTTATTTCCGTTCCAAAAATAAATATTGCAGAGATATTATCATAACTGTCAAACCTAGAAAAACATTATTTTTTATTTGAAGGCTAAAGTGGTGAAATTATCACTTGTTTTATATGATGGTACATTTGCATAAGCATAGTTCTCAATCCCATTAAAAGGGGACCCCGCTGCATTCTGTATTGCCTGCCTGCCTGCCTGCCTGCCTGCCTGCCTGCCTGCCTGCCTGCCTGCCTGCCTGCCTGCCTGCCTGCCTGCCTGCCTGCCTCAATCAATCAATCAATCAATCAATCAATCAATCAATCAATCAATCAATCAATCAATCAATCAATCAATCAATCAATCAATCAATCAATTAATCAATCAATCAATCAATCAATTATTCAATCAATCAATCAATCAATCAATCAATCAATCAATCAATCAATCAATCAATCAATCAATCAATCAATCAATCAATCAATCAATCAATCAATCAATCAATCAATCAATCAATCAATCAATCAATCAATCAATCAATCGATTAATCAATAATCAAACAAGCAAGCAATTAATTAATCAATCAAAGAGCCAGCCACAAACAAATCAAAAGAGCGACCGAACGATGTATAACCATATAAATAATATACCAAACAAAGACCATGTATTAAACAGACATACGAAATGAAAACAACGCCTGTCGGCGACGGAAATAAGCCTCAGCTTCTAATCATCGTTTAAAAGTGAAAATCATTTGAAATAAGAGCACACTCGCCAATAGCCCGCTGCCATTATTTAAATTGTCCGAGAACTGGTAATTAGCACCATGCAGTACAAATTTCAGCGGGATGTAAGAAAAACTTTTTAAGTTATCGTGCGCACGAGGTAAAATTATTGACATAAAATGTGAAAAATCACAATAAATCAATCACTTTGTATTGTTTTCAGAGAGCTAGTTACGAGTAACATGCATATCACAAATTTGAACAGGATACATGGAAAACTTTTGAAGTTATCGCGCCTACAAAGTAAGATTAATAACATAAAATGTGAAAAATCGCACTAAATCGAACATTTTGAATATATTTTTCTGCCATTATGAAACTTGTCCGAGAACTGGAAACGGAAACTGGAACGGCGAAGCAGATGAACCTTAATTGCAATAGCCCACCTTTTTAATTAGAAAAAAATTATAGGTGGGCTAAAAATAACCGCAAGTCTGCAATTTAAAATCTAATTTTGTTGAAAATTTTCAGGGTATTCTGTGAAACGCAGTGACGTCACTCGGTGAAAACAAGGTTATATAAGACCCCCTCCACCATACTTCATTTTGTGAAACGCAGTGACATCACTCGGAGAAAACAAGGTTATATAAGAACCCTCTCCCGTACTCCATTGTATCAGCAAGCTCGGTTAAAAAAAAGGAGGTCGAGGTCATTGAGTTTCACAGAATAGCCCTCTCAGAAACATTTTGTTCAATAGTAATGATCTAGCTATCTGGGACGGTTTTCCAGAGATATTATGCATATTAAAGTCAAAAATGATCAAAAGTCCGCCATTTTAAACTTTATCCAGGTGTAATTTTTCAGGACATATTCCCCCCTGAAACCGCACATTTTAGTCTATAATAACGGGCTAGCTATCTGGCAAGGTTTTCCAGTTATTATTACGTATATTAAAGTCAAAAGCATATTAAAGTCAATAATGATCACAAGTCCGCCATTTAAAATTTTTCGAGGTGAATTTTCCAGTACATATTCCCCCCTGAAACCGCACATTTTATTTTATAGTAATGGGCTAACTACCTGGTACGCTTTTCCAGATATTACAATTTTGAAGTCGATAATTGCCGCATGTCGGCCATTTTTAATTTAATCGAGTTGATATTTCTAAGGACATATCCCTGCCTGAAACCGCACCTCTCGTTCAATAGTAATGGTCTAGTGATCTGGCATACTTTTCCAGTTATTACACATATTAAAGTCAAAAGTGGCCACAGGTCGGCCGTCTTGAATTTGGTCCAGCTGACATTTGTCACGGTATATCCCTACCTAAAACCGCACATTTTGTTCAATAGTGATTATCTAGCTATCTGGCACGGTTTTCCAGTTATTACGCATATTAAAGTCAAAAGTGGCTGCAGGTTGGCCATTTAGAATTTTTGATCAAGTTAAAATTTGTCATGGTATATCGCTACCTGAAACATTTTTGTTCAATAGTAACAGTCTAGCTATCTTGTCCAGTTTTCGGATATTACGCATTAAAAAATGGCCGATAATGGGTGGCTGCCATGACCTAGTTTCTGTCCAAATCCTCCCAATTTTGAACTCATCCGAGCTATTAGTGAAATGGATATATGGTTACATTTTGGAGCGATACATCAAAAGATGTTGAGTGAATCGCACTAACGAGAACATTTGTCGATCGGAATAAAGCCAAGGTCATAGTAGTCACAGAAAGGTCAAATGTGAAATTAGTCAAGTTATAGTGCTAAAAGTGGCAGACAGACGGACGGGCGGACGGACGAACGGAAAATTATAAAAAAAACACCCTAGCTTTGCTGCATTTACTTCATGCGCTTTTGTGCAGCAAATCCACGAACTGTAGCAACGATCAAATAGACTAGGGGTCTTGTAACCCGTCCCTAAAGTCTAGTGTGCTGAATGCTAATGAAACACTGCTCATTCTTACTCACCAGGAGAGCAAATATTGGTTGTTGACAGAACTCGGCTCATTGTTATGGTGGCTATCGACCAAAGTATTGTTGATTGTGTTGCCTAAAAACCCTAGATCCTCTGAGACCGATTGGCCTAAAACATTTATTCAAGCCGCATGACAATAAAAATAAAGATCCATGTGAATCCATCCATAAACATGACTCCCGTATTTATTATCTCAAATATATGTGACGTCGGCGGTGACAATGTGACGTGTCGTGTTTTAACGTTAAAAAAATGAGCATTGCTTTACCATACGTAAATACGTAAATCAAGAACAGACAATAAATAATGTTGATCTACATGCAAATTGTGCCGGTTTTGATAGCGAAAACGTAAGATCTATAAAAAATATGATGCTGTGGTTTCTGGCTGAAAACTACCTTCAACAACAATAAATTCACAACAACCTAATAAAAAGTGCACTACGAGCCTGACGTGGGCTCTTTGTCTACCAGATTCATACAATGCTTCACATTGAGTTTTGCAAATGCTGTGTCTTCTGGTGTCATAGGTGGTCACCCTCCTCCAACTCAAGTCGTGAATATACATATTCGGCTTGACCGACAAGACATGCACGACTCAAACATTTCTGAATTCAAGTCATGAATACACATGCTAGTCAAACATATATTCAGATTTAAAAGAAATCGCTTTCAATGCTCAATATAAACCTTTGTGGTGGCTCCTGAATGCTGTCAAATTAAAAGACCCATACCCAGGTTTAAAAATTTCGAGGTTTAAAATCGTGTTATATAGGCTTATATCATCGTAAATCTATATTATCTTTCTCCACCTTCCATTTGAAAGAGATATGTACCCGATAACTGTGTATTTCAGAATGTTCATACAATTAATAACAACCATCTCTTTATTATAATCGATTTGTCATAGCCGCTGAGGATCTAGATGAAGGGCCCTATGTTTATTTGTTTTTTTTCTTTGAAAGGATCAACACTGAGGAGAATCCCTTGTTAGTACACCAGTCACTAACATCCCATGAATATGACCTGTGTAGTTTGGCAATGTTCACGATGTCCCGCAAAGATGTAAAATATGTCAACTGGCCGAGCTTAGGTGTGTTAAACCTTTGTGTTTTGAAATGTGAGACACGTTGGGAAAGCGCTGTTATGTGGTGATTTTCCGATGACATTGTATTTAAACTACATCTGAGATCTTACATACTTATCCTAAAACGAGTTAAGAACTTTTTGATATAGATTATGGCTAGAAAATTATAAAAAAAATCTTTAGAAGGAAATAATCAAATCTGTGTCTCGATGACACTTTCCTGTCAAACATGGCAACCGGAAATTACGTTGCCAACGGATGTTTCTAAAAGTTGTAATCTATCGGAATGTTGCCTTCACTCATTGAAACACTCGAAAAGATATAACAGAGCTAAAACCAAGACATTCCATTTGCCTGGGTATGCTCTTTTAATTGATACTCGGATTCGTTTGAAATCACGTTACCAGTTGCAATTCTGGACAATACTGATGTGTCTTGGAATTGGTGGTCTGTGGATTCCATCGTTTGCTTTGCTTTCAGCAGGACATTTTATTAGGTCACCTCCTCCACATGTGATACAATAATTTTAATTCATATTTTACAGAATGTAGTCTGTGGGATGAATGATCAATGATCTTTATCAAAATGGTAAAATGGTAAACCGGGACAAAATGTTCCGCCATTAACGAAAATTATATTCTGTAGCATATATCGGCCATTATCAGTGATATCTGCACATATGAGGTGTCTAAACCCAGGTTTGGATGGTCAAATAACATTAGAAAGCAGGTTATAGGAGGGTACCTTTGACAGAATTGTCCAAAAAGGGTAAACTGGGACAAAATGACCCGCCATTACCGAAAACTCTATTTTGTGTCATATCTCGGCCGATTTTACAGATATCTGCACATATGAGGTGTCTATACCCAGGTTTTGATGGTTAAATATAATTTTAAAGCCTGTTTTAGCTAGTTATAGATTGATCAGGTGACTTCTTGCTGCCATTACCTGATGCTCCGTGTTTTTTGGTTGTCAAATATTTAGTCCCAGCCGCCGTTCAGTTGATCTGATTCCATTAGAACGTCTTCAAGTAAGTATATTATTCAACATGAGGACAGTGGAATATTTTGTCTGACTTTAAATGATCTTCACTGACAAAACATAGCGTTAAGGACCATTTGTACATGCCCATTACGTTTTCAATCTGATATGGCCACATTCCGCCAGGGAACAATATATCACCTACTGACATGTCTCAATCTCTAAATGTTAGTTTAAACGGAGGAAAATATTTGATGGACCAGTCTTATATCTAATCATGTACGGTAGGCTAATGTCGACCTTGGAAGATTGTGCAAATAGAAAATTGACAGAGTAGATGGCTTGTATATCTATATGTACCAAACAATATACAAATATTTCAAGGGACAGGAGGTGGGATAATTGTTAAAATCAGCTGAAAGTCCATAAAGTCTCATAGCAAAAGAAGATATTTCGCCAAAATTGTAATTACACAAACTGAATCTACAATGATCAAAATATACATGCTAAACCATGGATCAATTGTCACAAAAAAGCAGCAATAAAATGAAGTGGCCAAGCTTACATCAACCACATCTGCATTTAAATAGGGACATGATGTGTGGTCTACCCACCTTACTTTTATCTTAGGACGTCCTAACATATCATGTTTGAAAAGAATAAACACGTGTCTGTAATGGCCATTTATCTTCGTGTTCCATAAACTGTTTAAAGCAATTGATTGTGCGAGTCCACACTTCAGGGAGCAATCACCAAATCCAGTATTCTGAAATGAATAATACACTGGACAACAATACCAACCGGTTGTCGACCGAAATATTATTATCATATATATTACACTGCATTAGAACATCTGCTACCTAAAAAAATATTACCATGGAACACGTTATAATGGAATCAGGTCAACTAAACGGCGGCTGCCCGGCTGCTGACTGAGGATGGGAAATGTTTGACAACCAAAAACCACAGAGCATCCTGGCATTATAAGGATATAACTGGACACTATAATATTTTGATATTAAACTAACATATTCTCACATGATGATGCAATATTTTGACATTATGATGTCACATACTGCAATTGAAATATTTATTCTGACATTATAATGCCACATCATTAAGTTTAATCCCATATCGTTCCATTATTCTAATTGAAGTGAATACATGAATTAGCGGACATACACTGAACAACAATACCAATCTGGTGTTGTTGAACATAATATTTGATCATACACACTGCACTGTCTTATAAGATCTGCTACCTATGAAACTATTATCTGGAAGACGTCATAATGGAATCAGATAAACTAAACGGCGGCTGCGACTATAAATGTTTGACATTCAAAAAAAAAAGGATCATCAAGTAATGGCAGCAATGCGTCACCTGATCAATCTAAGACTTGTTTCAAACTGATATTTGACCATCAAAACCTGGGTATAGACACTTCATGTGTGAAGATATCCGTCATATTGGCTGAGATATGACACACAATAGAATTTTCGTTATTGGCGGGACATTTTGTCCCAGTTTGCCCTTTTGGACAATATTCTATCAAAGCTACCCGCCTATAACTGGCTTTATAACGTCATTTGGCCATCAAAACTTGGTTATAGACACCTCATATGTGGAGATATCTGTAATATTGGTCAAACGATGATACGAAATATAATATTCGGTAATGGCGGCACATTTTACCCCGGCTTACCCTTTTCGGATAATTTTGACAAAGCTACCCCCCTCTAGATTTTTTGCTAAGATGTTTATCTTTGTTTTGATACCAAGAAACCTAAGTATGAGTGGAGTTCGACCAGATTGGGGGGAGGGTGGACGGTAATATGCCTAAACATGCAGACTGATTGTTCAAACCCTTGTCCGTTCATGTACAGTATCGAACAAAACACGCCTTTGAACATAATATAGTTTCGACAAAAACATACTTTGGAATATACAGTTTTACCAAAACCCTTTTAATTATGTAAAATGATGACACAGTTTGATGTTCAGGGCTTGTGTGATTTTGCTAAAAAATAGCACTTGCAAAATTTCAGGAAAAACGGCTGAGAAACCCAAAAAAACATATGCGCTACTGGCAATAAAAAACTCAGCGGGATTGATTTTTATGAAGTCATAAAATGATAACGTTATAGAAATTTTGAAATCGAGACAATCACGAGGGGGTGGGGGGTAATTATTGATTTCACAAAAAAATATTTAAAACATCTATATATATATATTTATATTGTAATAGATACATGTTTGTTAAACAATATATGGTTATCTGTCAGAGGATATTTCGTAGGTATCCATGGGAACATAATCATTACTGTATATCCTCACTTGCCTATGTTATCTCTCTTATGTGAGATTGTCTATACTGTCCAAGGAACGACCGGAAGTGTTAAAGTAAAGTTGGTTGACGATATAACCCGTTAATTTGAAAAATAAGGACAGGTACAATAATTTTTTGTATTTATGTATGCCGGGTTGCTATGGTCACCGAGAATTTCGAACTAACCATGTGTTTTACTGCCACTATATTCAAAGTGGTATTGCATATTGTCGTGAATATCAGTTTTGTAGGGGATTTATTTATTCAGCTTACTAGAAATCACGGATAGTACAGGTATTACTGATTTATGTTTTTAGCGTTGCCATGGTTAAGTAAAACACAATTTTCACTAAGAGAATTGACTACGATTTTTGGGCTACCCTTCTCAAATTGTTCAGTAATGACAAAAGAGTAACTGTGCAAAGTTTCATACTTTTGTCCAGCCGGTCATGGTTTCACTAGATTTGGGCCATAATCCGCCCTACTAATAAGAGTCAAACGATTTAAGTCGTGAATGTGGACGCCTACGTCAAACCGCTATGACATAAGACTCAAACATAAAAAAAAACAATTGTTCTGCTTAGTTTGTAGCTTCTTTTATAAAAGTTGTTACATATGAACCCTTTAAAATACGCCGCGGCTTGGTATAAATAACGCTCCTTTACCAAAATTATTTTATTTATACAAAATCGTCAACATCTTCGTGGATATAGGGCCCATCTATCTCTGCTGCTGTACGGACATCATTAAGACAAATACAAAATATATAAGTGTATAATTTGATCCAATTATTGAGGCACTAATGGCCTTATTGGTGCTGTGCTATAATTTTGGAGAATAAATCTGGGTCTAATAATCACAGTAAGGCCCCTACCGGATGACTGACATCAGGACCATGTCTTCTCATCTTTCAGATATATTTAGGCAAAACCTTGGTTCAATGTTGTGTTGGCTTTTTAGGCAGGCTAGATGCCTGGCCAAATTCGCGATAGCATCCCTTATTTTATGTGCGACAGAGTCAATGTAACGTGCGTGACGACAGAACCAAATTATCCTGTCTTGCCTTACATCGAAACATGCAATTTCCTCTTCGGTACAATGGGTGGTTTGTTGGCAGCGAACCTGAAAAGGTGAATCTAATGCGAGGCTGTGGCCCAGAAGGATAATAGGAAGTGGTCCATCGGATGTTTACTCAGGCTGTCACAGGATCACGTGACCCTTGCTCCTTTTCAGTGAGACATTGCCACTATTTCTTCTTAAGAAACTGACCTCTTATTTATCGCGGGTGATGTTTTAGCGTTCAGATGTAATTTTTACAATCACCTTGCATGGTTTTGCCGGTCTATCATGCATGTTACACGTTACATTGCTCATTATGATTTTTGAGACTCGTTAGGCTGGCATATTTTTAGCTTTAGCGTGTGGCTATGAAATTTTGCATATAAAAACAGTGCGATGAACCAATGGCTCGTGCTTTCTGGGATTTGTGTTCAGAAGGTAAACTAGACCTAATAACCATTATTTCCTGACCGCATGCCTAATTTTCTGAGGCAGTAAATTAGAGTGAAATGACCTGGCTCTTCCATCCACCAGCACGTTTATTACAAACACAATATTGACAGACAAACGGACGGCCAGGCAGACAAACAGATAGAAAAATAGACAGGCACACAGTTTATACCAATGGTTAGCATGGTTAACAACGACAACTGGCTTTGAGAGTCTTTAGAAACCTCATTTGCTTTTGATCGCTTGGGCACAATGACATTGTTAGTTGAGCGCATGATTTGGTGTGACTCGGTCGCAGCAGAGCGGCACAGACTGTGACGGTAAATCGTGAATTTATGCTCCAGATGGTTGATACATAAGGCATAGGCCCCTATACGCACTGTCTCACATCAATCAATGCCGTAAAATGTCGAAATTACACTTAGTCTTCCACTGCATTTTGCGAATCCTGGGATTTGTGTGGAAAATAACTGATTATTTTACTATCAGATGACATACGTGTGTGAGGTAAGATGGCGCATATTGTTAACCCTTAACAGTGATTTGGTCGACTGATAAAACAGAATAAAAACGACAATAGTCGTTATCAGCTGGAAAAGGGTTAATATATAGCAATTTAATTCCAATTGGTCATATAGAGACTGGATGAATTAATGCAGTATCTAGGCTAGTGAATGAGACCCCTGACGCCGTAGTGGTACAATGACTGTTTACTATACCAGACAATTCTACTCTCACATGCATCTCATTCTTTTATCCCCTGATCCCGACACCATACACTATGCAAACCACATCAGAAGAGCACGTGATAAAACTATATATCCCATGTGAGCATCTGAATCAGTCCATAATCTTGCTTCAGAAAGGGTTTTTTCTATGCATTGCCTCATCAGAATTGTGTTTTACTTCCATGAGTTGACACTACGCATATTTAAGTAATGCATAATCTCATGTATATTTAAATACTTTCTCAAATACATGTTTCATTGTGTATGGGGAACACGCGATACATAATATGTTTAGTAACATGTTACGAAAACGAACATAAAAAGTGAGCGTTATAATTATAATGAGAATAGGCATAGCCCACTGATGATATCTACTGAATCATTCATGGCTGAAATTTGAGGCCCGAACATTGGGGAGTTGTCTGATTCTCTGCCCACGTCTGGCCACGTCTGTCTCTCAGCTGTCAGCCAGACGAGATGGTTCAAACTCAGCCATTTGCACCATCTGCACCTGATGTTCCTTGGTTGTTAAATCGCCATTAATATTAAAGGTGCGGTAACGTAGGGTTGTAAAAACAGCTTTAACTGGGTCAACTGCGTCAAGTGGATCTCCACCTTCATGTCACTGCCCTTAACCCTTTAACCGCCAAATTATTCTATCTGAATTTTCACCCACTTGAAGTTGTGTCTCGCTGACGCGACCTACAACTTCAAGTGAGTGGAAATTATCTAGATTTGACAAAATGGAGGTCAACTGTTTTCAAATATTGCTGATTGATGTCACATTTAATCTTTAACATGTTTTAAAGGTGGTACTTAATGTGCTAATAAAAAATGAAAACCGTAATATATGCGGCACCGGCGGTTAAAGGGTTAACGATGACATAGGCGCAGTACATCAGTGTACTGCAGGAGCTGGACTATAACACAATAAGCATGATGAGTGGGCCTAATGCTCCTCTGCCTTGCAGATCTATATTACTACCTCAGAATATTACCCTGAAGACTGTTTTCATTATTATATCCGTATGTCATCTCCGTCAGAATTTGTATGCGTGGCAGTCGTTCAAATGAGTTTGCCGGTTTTCAAGGTTTCACTTCTAATTTAGGCCATTATATACATATAATTATTCCATGTTCTAGTTTCACAACCGTACTTTCGAGTTCCATCCTCCAATAGCTTCCAAGGTAGGCCTACTATATGAGTTGTTAATAATAATAAACTTCTATATCGCCTAAATCATCGGTGATCCTAGCTCAGAGGCGCGCCAATCGTAATCTGACTCATAGTCCCAAAACCGTTTGCGTTTGTCATCTGGGCCAACTGGATGGACCACCGAGTTGGAAAAGCCTGACCAAAAATTTGTGTTCTTAATTTTTAAAGGAAGTTCATTCCAAAGTCTAGGTGCGCAGCAGCAGAAAAGGCCCTGTTGCCGACCGTGGTTCTGACCCGTGGAACATGCAGATATTCTAGATCACTGGAATGAAGTGTAGGACCTACTCTCGCGATGGCTGAAGCATGTTTCGAATGTACACCGGTTGTCTACTGGTCAGAGGCTGGTAGGTCAGGGAAGATAATTTAAATTAGATTAGGCCCCTATGTAACAAACGAAATAGTCCAGCTTGCTACCTATCAATGAAGTTGCCATTGTGTTAGCAACAGATGGTGTTAAAAAGTGCCTTATTCTACGCATATCACGTATATCATAGTAGCAAGCGCGATATAGGCCTATACCAGATATATGACTTTTAAAATGTAAAGCACTGTCAAAGGCTATGCCAATATTTCTAGCAGATGGGGAAAGAGTTACTTCCTGTGCCAACTATCTTTCACTTTGCACTTTAAATTTGGTCTTATCAGGGTTGAGTTTTATTTTCCTTGATGACATCCAAGAAGACACGTCCACAAGACATTTTGTCAGAATTTCCAAAAGAAACGTTAGGATTTTTCAGCGAAAGAAATAAATATATCTGGGTATCGTTGGCGTAAAGATGCTGTTTGACATTTTGTCTCTGAATTACATAGCTAGGGGGGGGGGTGTAGAGAGTAATCAATGATGGGCCGAGGACGGATCCTCGTCGCACCCCACATGTGACTTCGGCTGGACTGGACAAACAAAATGTTTCACCTTCTGTTTACAACCATACAAACCACTTAGGGGCGAGTTGTTCTGTATAAAAAAAAGCCATATTTTGATAGAGTGAGTACAATATAGCTTGAACAGTATAAACATCTTTGCTATGTTTGATCTATGCTCGTCAAATATGGCAGTATTACATTTTCTTACTGATCTTTTTTATTCGTCTCAAAGGGATGTTATTCCCAATCCCATAGTGTTCGAGTCCTGTTTATAGAGGTAGGAATGTATATGTTTGGATACCATAATAAAATAGACAGTCAGTCAGTCAGTCAGTCAGAGACTGCAAACCTCCGCCGAAATTAATGACAGTAATGATAGTATAACTGTACTAGTATTACATTAATTTAAGTGGGTGGGTATATAGTAAATAAAGTAGTCTTCTATACAGTTAGATCAAAATATTTTACTACTAATCCATGTGATTCGATCGTAATGTGGATCCTGTCGGATCATTCCAAAAATGTAACACATCTGCTAAAAATGTCATGCAAATTAGTTTATTACTTTTAAGCAATCAGGTGGACAGTCATACAACCAGACAGATTAGCCAACAATACCAAACACTTAACCTTTTTAGCGGTGGTAGTAAAACTTAAGATAGCACATCACACCTTTCACAAAATATTCTCGTCATAATATTCCCATTCAAATGCATCATAACATGTATTGAGGCACTGTGAACAACAGATGAGTGTGTCAGTCACAGGTAAAAAAATTCGCAGATTAAAAATGACATTCCTGGTTCGTCACGGAATGTATTTTTCACTCATACACTCACTCACTCACTCACTCACTCACTCACTCACTCACTCACTCACTCACTCACTCACTCACTCACTCACTCACTCACTCACTCACTCACTCACTCACTCACTCACTCACTCACTCACTCACTCACTCACCCACAAGACATTTTATATGAAATAATGGTCATAGCACGTCGCTGTACCTGAACTACTTCTTTAAAGCTAGACACGTTTTATGTGACAAGAACTGGGTGTCGTAAGAATTGATATTCATTCTATCTCACCCAGTAAATATTCCCTGGTTATACAGGTGGTGGTGATGTGGGCGAGTGTGACATTCCTGGTTCGTCACGGAATTTATTTTTCTCTCATACACTCGTAAGAATTGATATTCATTCTATCTCTCCCTGTAAATATTCCCTGGTTATACAGGTGGTGGTGATGTGGGCGAGTGTGCGAATAAGAAACGTACCGAGGGAAGCATATCTCAACACTCACTGTGTTGAAATAGCGGCCGTAAATATTTTTATGCACACCAAGTCGTCAATCGCTGAAGCGATTCACGACTTGGTATGCATAAAAAAACAGTGAAAGTAATCAGGCCCTTGGGCCTAAAGCTGATGAAACGTAATATTGCGACTTTCATTTGCACACTAAAAAGGGGACTATGACCATCACATGGTTGTATGTCAGTCAGTGCATAGTTACTGTAAACTATAGCCTCATTATATTTTAGTTTTGCTTTGATTTTCTATGTAGGTTTTGCCACTGTATCTACAATTCTCAAAGTCAATGATAACACATATAAAAAATATATAATATAACAAGATGTGACTGTTTTCGACACAAAAACAATACAAAAATCCGGTTAGATATTTCCAGATCAGTCCATCAAAGAATTGCCCTCCAAAATAACAAGATTATTGTCGTCAGTTTTTAATGGATTCCTCCCAAATTAAAGTTCAGCAAATCATAAAAAACAACCCCCCAAACCTAGATAACAACCAGATATAATAGTAATGCTATTCAACCAACTTTTCATAAAATTTCGCGTTGACAAGCTTTTGGGTGGCCATCTTGGAAAATGTCCTTTTATGGCTTACTGCCAAAAATGTATGGTCTCACCACCCCAAATGCCAGTCTCATTGAAACACATGTAAATTGCCCCAATTCTGCATGCCGATTTCATAATTTTTCGCCAGATTAACCATATAATCTAACAAGTCAGATAAAGCTTGAAATGTTTAAAAACAGGCCCGCTATGGGTATGCTCACCAGACAGATTTTGAGCTACGCCTCTTAGCGTGTAAAATGTCACTACAGTTCAAATTGGGCTAAAATCCGTACCCTCTTTCACAGACCAGACACACATCATTTTAGCCCATTTTACCATTGGAACAGCCGCATTCAAAGTATTTTGTGTGATGATTCCATCATTAGTAGACACCCCCTGGATTTTGGTTTATTTAGGGTGGTGGGGCCATATATAGGTCATATCTGTTCACAAATATCTGTGTATAAAAAAGCTGGATAAAAAATGCCCCGCCCCAACCCCCAACAAACAAATAAATCCCACAAAAAAACTGTTTTAAACTCAAATGTCCCCACCCCAGCCATATCAGTTTTTTGTCAAAATGTCTCACGTCAGCCATTTTTTATGTATTTTCCCCAAAGGGTAATCAGATCATCAGAAATACTCAGAGAACTACCATATAAAATTTGAATGCTTTCCAACAAGCGTGTTTTGTTTGGACAGACGTTATGGCTTGGTGTAATAAAATATATAGAAATAATCCCCCAGCCTCATAGGTCATATCTGTGAAAAAAATGTTTAGTAATAGGGATCAGATGATAAAATCGTCTGCTACGCTGGTTCAGCATCCACCCGACGTTGGTTTAATGTCTCTTGTTTAATGGGTGACCATCGATTCTAGTTTTATGAATACACGTAGGCCTACAGCTGGCCAAACACATTTTAATGTTGAGTCACTGTTTAGGACGCTTGTCTAACTTTAACTGTTATATTAACCCAAGCATGGGATTGAATGCCTCTTGTTTTTTTGGTGCGCAAAAAACACTTGCCAATCATATCACCAGGCATGTCACTCGCCAGTTTCATTCAGTCACACGCTTTGGCACCGGCATCGCAAGCGGTGGGTCAGCGTTACAGACGTTGGGCCAGCAAAAATCCAACATTGGTTCAATGCTTAGTGCTTGCTGTGCTTAGCTATCATTGGACTGGAACACTGTTGGGCCAGCGTTAATATAAGACAGTGGTGGGATTCAGATGTCAGTCTATAGCCTAATCAAGTGCCCGCATATATTGCGTATCGTTCCTCTCCCCAAAATATACAGGAGGCGTTCAGCCAATGTTAGGCCAGCGTCGCAGACGGTGAGCCAACATTGACCTGACATTGTTTCCCGAATTTTAGTAATAGACTATCAAAAAAAACAATAAAAAAATTAAAGTCGAGGGTCGAGGGTCGTGGGTCGAGGGGGTCGAGGGGGTCGAGGGATATCCTGTTGATCTCACCCACAGGCATTTGCATAGTTATTTATAATGCAAGCGTTCTGGTCAGTCAATGTCTCCCAACAGTCCACAGTCCATACAATAGGAAAAGAACAAGGTGTGAAACGGTCCCCCACCCCTTCATGGCTTTAAAGAGATATATATTACTCGACTTTCGCCATCGTCCTTTTTTTTTTTTCATTTTTGTAATTAGCAGCTGCTATTGCTAGCAGAGCCGTTGCCTGGCTAAAGCCACCTGAAAGTGTCAGGGACTGGTTCAGGGCTAACCGCAACAGGTAGTGTTAATCGAACTTGAGAAAAAGACGACCCACAGAGAGACCGCCACTCCCCCCCCGTCCAATCCGCACCAGACCATCAAGGTCCCCAAGTCGGCAAAATGTTGATAATCATGCAGATGAGATTGTGAGATTACATACCAGAAGAAGACAAGAAGACATGATAGGACAGCACTACGACCCACCACACCCCATTAGACCACTGCAAGCAGCTATCCACAGAATAGGATGGAGCACAGCCACAACGTTCCATCCTCCCCCCCCCCCCCGCCACCCCCTCGGCGAAACCATCCTTCCACAACTCATTTTAATCCTTGTTCATTCTGTTGTATCTCATTTGATTGACTCTGTTTTCCAGTTGCTCAGATGATTGGTTCTGTTGTTTGGTTGCTCAGATGATTGACTCTGTTGATTTGCTCTCATAATTGTACCGTCATAGGACCTGTCAAGCGATCCCAGGTCAAGTTTTAATTACATGAAACTTACACTGAAATTTCCTAATATCTTAATTTGCTGTTGTCTTTTGATTTGTTGACTCTTGAGTTTTGTTCATCTCACATGCTTTATACTAGCCATAGCATAAGACCTGTCAAATGATCCCAGGTCGAGTTTAATTACAGATGAGATTGTGAGACAGTACATACCAGAAGTTAACGATGACATAGGCGCAGTACACCAGTGTACTGCAGGAGCTGGACTATAACACAATAAGCATGATGAGTGGGCCTAATGCTCCTCTGCCTTGCAGATCTATATTACTACCTCAGAATATTACCCTGAAGCCTGTTTTCATTATTATATCCGTATGTCATCTCCGTCAGAATTTGTATGCGTGGCAGTCGTTCAAATGAGTTTGCCGGTTTTCAAGGTTTCACTTCTAATTTAGGCCATTATATACATATAATTATTCCATGTTCTAGTTTCACAACCGTACTTTCGAGTTCCATCCTCCAATAGCTTCCAAGGTAGGCCTACTATATGAGTTGTTAATAATAATAAACTTCTATATCGCCTAAATCATCGGTGATCCTAGCTCAGAGGCGCGCCAATCGTAATCTGACTCATAGTCCCAAAACCGTTTGCGTTTGTCATCTGGGCCAACTGGATGGACCACCGAGTTGGAAAAGCCTGACCAAAAATTTGTGTTCTTAATTTTTAAAGGAAGTTCATTCCAAAGTCTAGGTGCGCAGCAGCAGAAAAGGCCCTGTTGCCGACCGTGGTTCTGACCCGTGGAACATGCAGATATTCTAGATCACTGGAATGAAGTGTAGGACCTACTCTCGCGATGGCTGAAGCATGTTTCGAATGTACACCGGTTGTCTACTGGTCAGAGGCTGGTAGGTCAGGGAAGATAATTTAAATTAGATTAGGCCCCTATGTAACAAACGAAATAGTCCAGCTTGCTACCTATCAATGAAGTTGCCATTGTGTTAGCAACAGATGGTGTTAAAAAGTGCCTTATTCTACGCATATCACGTATATCATAGTAGCAAGCGCGATATAGGCCTATACCAGATATATGACTTTTAAAATGTAAAGCACTGTCAAAGACTATGCCAATATTTCTAGCAGATGGGGAAAGAGTTACTTCCTGTGCCAACTATCTTTCACTTTGGTCTTATCAGGGTTGAGTTTTATTTTCCTTGATGACATCCACTTTGGTCTTATCAGGGTTGAGTTTTATTTTCCTTGATGACATCCAAGAAGACACGTCCACAAGACATTTTGTCAGAATTTCCAAAAGAAACGTCAGGATTTTTCAGCGAAAGAAATAAATATATCTGGGTATCGTTGGCGTAAAGATGCTGTTTGACATTTTGTCTCTGAATTACATAGCTAGGGGGGGGGGGGGGGGTGTAGAGAGTAATCAATGATGGGCCGAGGACGGATCCTCGTGGCACCCCACATGTGACTTCGGCTGGACTGGACAAACAAAATGTTTCACCTTCTGTTTACAACCATACAAACCACTTAGGGGCGAGTTGTTCTGTTTAAAAAAAAGCCATATTTTGATAGAGTGAGTACAATATAGCTTGAACAGTATAAACATCTTTGCTATGTTTGATCTATCCTCGTCAAATATGGCAGTATTACATTTTCTTACTGATCTTTTTTATTCGTCTCAAAGGGATGTTATTCCCAATCCCATAGTGTTCGAGTCCTGTTTATAGAGGTAGGAATGTATATGTTTGGATACCATAATAAAATAGACAGTCAGTCAGTCAGTCAGTCAGAGACTGCAAACCTCCGCCGAAATTAATGACAGTAATGATAGTATAACTGTACTAGTATTACATTAATTTAAGTGGGTGGGTATATAGTAAATAAAGTAGTCTTCTATACAGTTAGATCAAAATATTTTACTACTAATCCATGTGATTCGATCGTAATGTGGATCCTGTCGGATCATTCCAAAAATGTAACACATCTGCTAAAAATGTCATGCAAATTAGTTTATTACTTTTAAGCAATCAGGTGGACAGTCATACAACCAGACAGATTAACCAACAATACCAAACACTTAACCTTTTTAGCGGTGGTAGTAAAACTTAAGATAGCACATCACACCTTTCACAAAATATTTTCGTCATAATATTCCCATTCAAATGCATCATAACATGTATTGAGGCACTGTGAACAACAGATGAGTGTGTCAGTCACAGGTAAAAAAATTCGCAGATTAAAAATGACATTCCTGGTTCGTCACGGAATGTATTTTTCACTCATACACTCACTCACTCACTCACTCACTCACTCACTCACTCACTCACTCACTCACTCACTCACTCACTCACTCACTCACTCACTCACTCACTCACTCACTCACTCACTCACTCACTCACCCACAAGACATTTTATATGAAATAATGGTCATAGCACGTCGCTGTACCTGAACTACTTCTCTAAAGCTAGACACGTTTTATGTGACAAGAACTGGGTGTCGTAAGAATTGATATTCATTCTATCTCACCCAGTAAATATTCCCTGGTTATACAGGTGGTGGTGATGTGGGCGAGTGTGACATTCCTGGTTCGTCACGGAATTTATTTTTCTCTCATACACTCGTAAGAATTGATATTCATTCTATCTCTCCCTGTAAATATTCCCTGGTTATACAGGTGGTGGTGATGTGGGCGAGTGTGCGAATAAGAAACGTACCGAGGGAAGCATATCTCAACACTCACTGTGTTGAAATAGCGGCCGTAAATATTTTTATGCACACCAAGTCGTCAATCGCTGAAGCGATTCACGACTTGGTATGCATAAAAAAACAGTGAAAGTAATCAGGCCCTTGGGCCTAAAGCTGATGAAACGTAATATTGCGACTTTCATTTGCACACTAAAAAGGGGACTATGACCATCACATGGTTGTATGTCAGTCAGTGCATAGTTACTGTAAACTATAGCCTCATTATATTTTAGTTTTGCTTTGATTTTCTATGTGGGTTTTGCCACTGTATCTACAATTCTCAAAGTCAATGATAACACATATAAAAAATATATAATATAACAAGATGTGACTGTTTTCGACACAAAAACAATACAAAAATCCGGTTAGATATTTCCAGATCAGTCCATCAAACAATTGCCCTCCAAAATAACAAGATTACTGTCGTCAGTTTTTAATGGATTCCTCCCAAATTAAAGTTCAGCAAATCATAAAAAACAACCCCCCAAACCTAGATAACAACCAGATATAATTGTAATGCTATTCAACCAACTTTTCATAAAATTTCGCGTTGACAAGCTTTTGGGTGGCCATCTTGGAAAATGTCCTTTTATGGCTTACTGCCAAAAATGTATGGTCTCACCACCCCAAATGCCAGTCTCATTGAAACACATGTAAATTGCCCCAATTCTGCATGCCGATTTCATAATTTTTCGCCAGATTAACCATATAATCTAACAAGTCAGATAAAGCTTGAAATGTTTAAAAACAGGCCCGCTATGGGTATGCTCACCAGACAGATTTTGAGCTACGCCTCTTAGCGTGTAAAATGTCACTACAGTTCAAATTGGGCTAAAATCCGTACCCTCTTTCACAGACCAGACACACATCATTTTAGCCCATTTTACCATTGGAACAGCCGCATTCAAAGTATTTTGTGTGATGATTCCATCATTAGTAGACACCCCCTGGATTTTGGTTTATTTAGGGTGGTGGGGCCATATATAGGTCATATCTGTTCACAAATATCTGTACACAAATATCTGTGTATAAAAAAGCTGGATAAAAAATGCCCCACCCCAACCCCCAACAAACAAATAAATCCCACAAAAAAACTGTTTTAAACTCAAATGTCCCCACCCCAGCCATATCAGTTTTTTGTCAAAATGTCTCACGTCAGCCATTTTTTATGTATTTTCCCCAAAGGGTAATCAGATCATCAGAAATACTCAGAGAACTACCATATAAAATTTGAATGCTTTCCAACAAACGTGTTTTGTTTGGACAGACGTTATGGCTTGGTGTAATAAAATATATAGAAATAATCCCCCAGCCTCATAGGTCATATCTGTGAAAAAAATGTTTAGTAATAGGGATCAGATGATAAAATCGTCTGCTACGCTGGTTCAGCATCCACCCGACGTTGGTTTAATGTCTCTTGTTTAATGGGTGACCATCGATTCTAGTTTTATGAATACACGTAGGCCTACAGCTGGCCAAACACATTTTAATGTTGAGTCACTGTTTAGGACGCTTGTCTAACTTTAACTGTTATATTAACCCAAGCATGGGATTGAATGCCTCTTGTTTTTTTGGAGCGCAAAAAACACTTGCCAATCATATCACCAGGCATGTCACTCGCCAGTTTCATTCAGTCACACGCTTTGGCACCGGCATCGCAAGCGGTGGGTCAGCGTTACAGACGTTGGGCCAGCAAAAATCCAACATTGGTTCAATGCTTAGTGCTTGCTGTGCTTAGCTATCATTGGACTGGAACACTGTTGGGCCAGCGTTAATATAAGACAGTGGTGGGATTCAGATGTCAGTCTATAGCCTAATCAAGTGCCCGCATATATTGCGTATCGTTCCTCTTCCCAAAATATACAGGAGGCGTTCAGCCAATGTTAGGCCAGCGTCGCAGACGGTGAGCCAACATTGACCTGACATTGTTTCCCGAATTTTAGTAATAGACTATCAAAAAAAAACAATAAAAAAATTAAAGTCGAGGGTCGAGGGTCGTGGGTCGAGGGGGTCGAGGGGGTCGAGGGCGTTTTCGGGATATCCTGTTGATCTCACCCACAGGCATTTACATAGTTATTTATAATGCAAGCGTTCTGGTCAGTCAATGTCTCCCAACAGTCCACAGTCCATACAATAGGAAAAGAACAAGGTGTGAAACGGTCCCCCACCCCTTCATGGCTTTAAAGAGATATATATTACTCGACTTTCGCCATCGTCCTTTTTTTTTTTCATTTTTGTAATTAGCAGCTGCTATTGCTAGCAGAGCCGTTGCCTGGCTAAAGCCACCTGAAAATGTCAGGGACTGGTTCAGGGCTAACCGCAACAGGTAGTGTTAATCGAACTTGAGAAAAAGACGACCCACAGAGAGACCGCCACTCCCCCCCCCCCCCCCCCGTCCAATCCGCACCAGACCATCAAGGTCCCCAAGTCGGCAAAATGTTGATAATCATGCAGATGAGATTGTGAGATTACATACCAGAAGAAAGACAAGAAGACATGATAGGACAGCACTTCGACCCACCACACCCCATTAGACCACTGGGCCAGCGTCGAAGACGATGGGCCAATATTAAAACAACATATTTCCCCGTCAGAGTAAACATGACAATTCAGCGTCGTAGACACCGAGCCAGCATTAAATCAACAGTGCTGAGTTTAGAAAGTTTGCTGTTGGCTCTACCACCCAGCGCCTATATAAACACATATAATATGGACTACTCATGTAGGCCTACTCATCAGACTCAACGTATTTTGAACAATTTGGTATAATTAAATAATTAAACATACATTTTCCAAACAATAAGCACGTTTCGGTGATGAATTGTTCCCAGCATACACGAAACGTTTGTATAGCCTAACATTTGTACAGTGTTGGCCCAACGTCGAATACGTTGGGCTGGCGTTGTACAAATTTTAGGCCTATACGAATGTTTTGTGTTTGCTGGGTTGGTTAACTTTATGGTAACTTTTAAAATGGATGTAGGCCTACTTTTCTGGTCCATAGGTCACCGCCGGTCAAGATTATATTTCCGCGAAATCTGAATAATTTCCGCTCACTTCCAGTTGTGAATTGCGCTTGCAAGAAATGATTTGAAATGAATGGGGTTTTAGGCCACCTTTGTGCACATAAAGGCTAAACTGGGCCAGGAGAACCTCTTGAGGATAGTGAGATGACACTGCCCTCCAGACACATAATTCGAAATTCGGGCCCTGGTAGTCTGAGGTCGAGCACTCTACCTCTCGGTCACGGAGGCTTTCCACAATATTGAATCTTTACGAAACATTTTGTTTCTTTGAAAGTTGGAGGCCAGAGTGGGGTTCGAACCCGCAATCTCCGACTTTCCAAGCAGGCAGCTTTAACCACTGCAGCAGGGCCCCGCCCTTGCGTTTGCAAGAAACAACTTTAAAGCGGCTCCTTGGGATGACAAAATGAAAATGAATCGGGCTTTAGGCCACCTTTGTGCACATATAGGCTGAACGGGGCCAGGAGAACCTTCTGAGGATGGTGAGATGAATGAGATGACACTGTCCTCCAGACACAGGATTCGAAATTTGAGCCCTGGCGGTCTGAGGCCGAGCATGCTACCTCTCGGTCACGGAGGCTCCCCACAATACTGAGTTTTACACGTGGATGGGGAAGAAACATTTTTGTTTCTTTCAAACCGCCGAGAACCGAACCCCGAACTCGTTTCGTTTTTATTTTTGTAATGAAGTAGTGTACTACGTATACCACTGATGATGATTAATTTTTTCAGAGTTTTTAGATTTTTCAAAATATTTTTCATTAACATTTCTATGAATCCGCTTAAAACTCAAACAAACTTTTTGTATACCTAAACACTTGCTAAAGGATGTCCTGGAATACACCAATTACCCGCAATTGCTTTGATCTCATGCACCGTCCAAGACGTGGGAATATATGGTGTAAAGTGCTGTATAGTGCTGATTTGTTTTGTTTACATGACAATATACAACCTGGAAATATAACTAGGCCTATTTCACTCTTTCGCGGTGCTTTAAAATTGTTTTTGACTTTTTGTATTTTTAGTTAATATCAGTAGGCTATATAGCTTCATATAAATTACATTTTCAAAATTGACAAAATTGAAAATTTCTCGTCCCACGGGGTCCCTTTGAGTGAATGAAAATAACTTGGCAATTAGAAGGTTAAAGTTAATTTGCATATGTGTTATCTGCACATTAAACTGGTATTATGTTGAAAGGTCCTGTACCAATAAATGTACACATATTTTGACGGTCCAGCTATTATTATGATAATAATATGATGTTCCTTAAGTTGGTATTCTGTTGCAATGTATCTTGTTCAGCGAATCATATATTATCATAAAGTAAATTTTAGTTTAAAACGACTAAATCAGGCTAAAATTGTCAAAAAATTCATGCATAATAAAAAAACAATATCGGTTAAAAAAAGAATCAATTTTCGTCTCTATATCACGCTTAACTGGTAAATTATAGCGCAGCACAAAAATTTTAAAACTTTTGCAGTTCTAGTCTATGGACATCATATGGTAATATTAAGAAGTCAAAATAAAATCACCGTATTTTTTACGATTTCAGCCTGATTGAGTCGCTTCAATCCAATTATATGTAACTTTATGATTTGTTGTATATTGTAAACAAAGGGATTAACATTACCCCCATGTAATCATGATAATACATACACCATAAATGGTGGGTGTGTAGTTTAGCTCCTTTATTCTTTTTAATTTATAGGTTCTGGTATTTTCGTAGGTATCACAAAAGTTATCTGTGTAAGGGGCCAATACAAGGCTGACCTGAACTGTTCTTAACATATTTAGCATATTCCGGATGTTATCACACCCTTCTTCTCATCATATCAAAGATAGTGTAAATTGATAAATTTGATATTACCGCTTGTTACCCTACTTTAACTTTTAACTACATGGTCTAATTTCATCATGCTTTAGGTACTATAGGTTCGCATAATATGCACAAAGATGAGTACGAATACAAACACGGCAAAAATCCTTCTTATAGCATTCTTATATTATTTTAGTGTGGGTTTTCACACATAAAAACGAGCACAAATACGACAACTAGCAAAATAACATGAATTCGTATTCGCGCACATTTATGTGAAGGTACCTTAAAACGGATTTCGCATACAAATACGAACACAGCAAAATTCCTCCTATTTTTATTATTGTGCGGCCGTTTTTATTTGTCATTGAGTTTTGAATCGAGTGTCCAGACACCTGACCTCCATGACCTTTGGCTAGTGAAGTATCCCACTATCTCTTATAAGAGATCTGCAGACCAATAGCGAGTGAGTATGGTGGGGCCAAATGTGAAAACAATTCCATTGACAATACATTAGAGAATTTTCAAATGTCATACCTCGCAAATTGTGCGCCTGAGCCTAACAAATGAGTGACATTTGGCCATCAGGGGTTATGATCCTGTATGATAAAATCTATTGCTAAAAACGATTTCGGATTCACCTGAATCCAAAATGGATGACAATAAAAACAAAATGAATCGGTGCATCTGAGGCTAGTGAGGAGCGAAATTTAGACCCTGAAGAGTATAGTAGTACTAAGTACGTCGTATATGATTTTAGGATCGTAGAAAAACGTACATAAATCCGCAATGGCTGACAAAGCTCAAAATGACCAGAAATTCTAGAGAAAACAAATAGCCGACAATTTTTTTTTTTTGGGGGGGGGGGGGGGCTGTAACATAAATCCGCAATGGCTGACAAAGCTCAAAATGACCAGAAATTTTAGAGAAAACAAATAGCCGACAATTTTTTTTTTTTTTGGGGGGGGGGGGGCTGTAACATATAATAGTGGCAAGTGAATAAGGGTTATATTTAATACCTTTTTAGCCTCTGACCAGGTGCACAATTTTCGATACATCAGCCACTTTAAATAATAGAGGGCTGCGCCCCTTTGGAAACATAGTTTCAAAGCTTCTGTGTGCGAGAATGGGGTCAAAAATGGACCATTCCATGTGGCTACTAGCCATTTTGAGAAAAAATTGCTCAGAAGATCACATAGAATCAAAATAGCTGACACTACACGACATTGATAATGCATTAGATCTGTTTAAAACAATCCTAGATCAGCCCTTGGCATATATATAAAATTAAAAACGATGTGGGAGTATTACATGTGGACACTTTTAATACCAACACCACATTCAACAAATTAGTAGATTTAACCGTGTACCCCCTCTCCCGTTACGTGACGCCGGTGTGAACTGATGTTTTTTATGTTACTGGACTGTGTCTCGTTTAATTTCTATAGTAATTTCCCTTTGACATAGCTGCACGGGGACGATAATTATACATGGGGGGGATGGGGGGGGGGGGTGAAACAACTTCAGTTATAAACTATAAAAATATCTCAGAGTCAGAGTTCGAAATCAAACTTATGCAAAAGTTAACGCTATAGGAAATATATAACAAATACCCGAGTGCAGTGACATTGCAATATTAATCTAATGTTGTGTTGAGATCAAAATGTTGTGCCAATGTATTTTCAATAATGGATCCCGGAGAAATCCTCATACTCGTAAGACATACAGGAGTATATATATATATAGTAAACTCGCATTTACAGTTGGCCGTAATGGTCTAATTTAGCGCCAAAATACATTCATCTATTTTTTCTAGGTTAGAACCTAGAACCATTCCTAATGTTGACCCCCACTTTAATACTGGTGGTTTAATAACCATTCCAGTAGGAATGCAAGCCAGTAGGCCTAATCGTAATTCTGCTTCATTTAAATAGAGTTGTCCATTTATATATAGCACTGTAAATTTATATTTTTTTCTAGATGGGGATCATTGAAAATTGGCAATCATAAATGATGTTACCCTATGGAGCCCATATTATTACGTCGTCTCATGACGGCATTTATCTTGACCAATCAGCCTCAGGAAAGAAAATGACGCAATCTTACTAAATATAGCACATAGGCTGATGGGGGGAAGTCGACCAAAAGATCTCTCTATAAAGCCATGAAGGGGTGGGGGGGGC
Source organism: Flabesymbios commensalis (assembly GCA_964017125.1). Taxonomy (NCBI): domain Eukaryota; kingdom Metazoa; phylum Annelida; class Polychaeta; order Terebellida; family Flabelligeridae; genus Flabesymbios; species Flabesymbios commensalis. Next base: position 97,440,106 of record OZ024902.1, read on the forward strand.
CTTTCATACCTTGTCTATTTCCATATAATGGACTGTAGCCATTGACTGATCAAAACGCTTGCAATATAAATAACTATGCAAATGCCTGTGTCTCACCGTCCTCGGGGCGTTATCCTGGTCCAGTTTAGCCAAAATGTGCACAAAGGTGGCCTATTCATTTCATTTCATATCAGAATGTTGACTGCATTACGAATGAATTATGAGACACGGATTTGCGTTTTTACAGCGTTGAAACATCATCATCGGTACGCTGATATCGATGCTGTTTGTCAATATATCAAAACTGATCAGAAAATAAGGTCATTTCGATTAACCCTACCAATGTTGTATCTGAATCCATCACGCCATTATTCTCAGGCCGAAGTAGGTGAACAGAGGCAAAACGCGTAGTTTCGACGTAGAAACAATGTTTTATATAACCTGATGAACGACTAAGCCAGTTGAAAACTACTGTTATGCTAAGGCTACCTTTTAATCAATGTATTGAATAACCGTAGTCAACCCCTATAATGCCCACACAGACTTGGTGTGTTTCGACCTTTATATTTTGCAGGAGTGGAGAGAAGAATATGACATATCAACATATCAAGTCTCAATTAGGCCTACACTCCAATCAGTGATATTTGTTTCTATTTACATGTTGCCGTGGCAACAGAAGGGAATATGGATACAGTGTAAAAATCCTGATGATAAACATTTCTGGCAGCTACTTTTAAAGTGTTCAAAATGTTAGAAGTATACATCCTCCTGGCAGCAAGTCTTGACACAGCGAGGCCGTCAGGCCAAGCCTTGCTGAATTAGCCATACCATCCACCTATTGGGGTAGGGAGGGAGATTTAGATATTGAATATTCATTAGTTTTTCAAAAAATATCTTTTTAATGTTGGCCCGCTGTCTGCGACGTTGGCTCACCATTAATTCAACCCTCATGCACGTTGCGGTGAGATGTGGTGGTCTGTGTCTGAGACGTTTCCGGTGAGCTACTCGGCCAGCAGACATGTGTTGTTCAATGTAGGGCCGGTGTCGTAGATAGTGGCCCCACATTAAAACAACACTCATGCCAGAGGTCAAACTTGGGTCAAACAGAAAAAATATTTTTTGAAAGTCCCCACTCCAATAGGCGGATTCAACCCTGTTTCAGCAAGGTCGGTCTACGACCTCAGGAATAGCCAGCCTTGCAGAGGAAGATGGAAGTATACGTCTATTATAATTACGTCTAGAATTTTTGAGCCTGTATTTATCAATTTCAGGGCCAATCGTATATCTCCTTAAAAACCTTTTCTGTCCGTATATAAACAACGCAAGTGACCGTATATAAAATTATTGTGAACGTCCCCGTCGGGGTCAGCTCGTTATTCCGACAGGTCTATATTCCGACAGGTCTATATTCCGACAGGTCTATATTCCGACAGGTCGTTATTCCGACAGGTCTATATTCCGACAGGTCGATATTACGACAGGTCGTTATTCCGACAGGTCGTTATTCCGACAGGTCGTTATTCCGGCAGGTCTATATTCCGACAGGTCGATATTCCGACAGGTCGTTATTCCGACAGGTCTATAGGCCTATTCTGACAGGTCGATATTCCGACAGGTCTATATTCCAACAGGTCTATATTCCGACAGGTCTATATTCCGACAGGTCGATATTCCAACGACACGTCGTTATTCCGACAGTTTCTTGATGTAAATTGTAATGGGAATTAGTCTGTGAGATAAACCACTTTTAATTACGTGTCTGGGCCCAAAAGGTTTGAAGAGTGTTTCTAGTCAGAATTTCATGCTGATTCTCAAATTCCATTTCTTAAATGCCTCAGACGCTGCATTTTTTCAGAATATAGCATTTTGCGTGTTTTTTTCATACAAAAATGGTAAAATCGCTATTTTAGCCAGTGACACTGTTTAAATGTATCTACATAAGAACATGTGATGCCAAATTAAACTGTCTAATAGGGCTACATGTGACCGAATTGTTAAAATCGTCCCAAAAGCACCAAATTTGGACCACGTATCATCGTATGGCCAAGACCATAATATTTTTGATTTATCGCGGGAACCAAGCTGAACTCTCGTCGTGGGCGCTTTATTTGACAAATCCAAGATGGCCGCCATTCAAATTAGGGTCATTTCATAACTTGTAAACTAATAGACGTAGAGACGCATGTGATACCACTTTTCCATGGTTTTCGAATATGTATGATTGATTTATGATGTTTTGCAGTTGATTTGGGAATTATTTAAAAAACAAAAATATTTGTAAAGTTATTTCGTCATTATATATACGACATGATAATGGTTTAAACGACGCAGATCAGCAACACAATCATCTGTATCAGGCATTGATAACGACCTATCCATAAGATTTGCTACCGGAGCCAGTCTTTGGAGTTCCTGTGTATCAGCCATATTAAATAAATTCAAAATGGCCGCTGTTCATAACAAGCCCACGTCATAACTTGCCAACTAATAGCAGTAGAGAAACACTTAATAGCATTTTTCTACGGTTTCATAAACGATTTTAAATATATATTATTTCATGTGTTTGTAAGAGCCCGTTTCCAACCAGGACGAAAGGGTTTTTTAAAAGGTTTTTTAACCGTTCACATGTCAACTTTGACTTTTTTATTTCTTTTTTTTTGTACTTTTTTTTAGGTGGCGCGAATCGGTTATACGTTCGTTTGCTATTATTATACCACGAATTTGAACAGTTTGGGTCACTGCATATGTATACACCAAGGAAAGATTTAGGCCGCAGCGGGACTCGAACCAGGTACCCCCAGACTCTCGAGTCCACCACGCGACCAATGAGCTATCCTGCCGTCACGAACATGAACAAGATAATAAGTAATAGTATTTATAATAAGAATATTATAGATATAATATTATAATTGTGACTCAAGGCACAACAACATAATTATATTTTCATATCACTGTCTACTGTCTATACGCAGCGCAGCTATAAAACGTCAATTGTTCCATCACTGCTAATACATCCATCCTCATAGGAAGGGCAAAGTTAGGAAATTTTAAGATGATCAATATTAGTTCTGAATTGTATTCATTCTGACTGTATACTTTTACCTCAAAAATAGTATTATTAGTTTCAGTACTGATGTTGTTGAGATTGCTAATTTGTAACAGTATTTTGGACGGCATTAGAGCACTATGGGTGTCGCTCAATAATATTTTGCTCAATTTAATAGTTGGTGATTTTCTGGGCAGTCAGGGAAAAATCAGGGGAATGTGTGGGAATAATAATTAAATGTATTTATTTATCAGTGTTTATTAGGCTGGAATATACATAAATATATACAATAATTGTATACATCTGCAATTGTAAAAACAACTTTTGATATCAAATACGTTGACATAAATGTAGTTATTCCATTGGTTGGCATATTAAGCTTAACAATGGATCTGAACGCATCTATATATCACAGCTGTACAAAGAAGTGTGGGCCTATATACACTACGCTCAAAAACATCCCCCAATTGGCTCCCATAAACTCAGGGTAGAGAAGGTTAACCCTTTCAGTGCGGGCAAATGCGTTCAGATCTCAAAATAGGCACCGATTGTAAATTATTAGTCCTAACTGGTCCACTTTTAAACGCCCATGTTAAAGTAACATTTGCATCACCAATGCAAGCTTCAAATGAATAATACATGTCAAAGAATGATGCAGCACGAAAAGAGTTAACAGTCAAGTACAGTAACAATCTTGGTATTTTAGATATAGGTCTTCATCGCTATTCATCACCACAGTAGCTGTTAATAGTGGTTAATCCTCTCATCACTATTATTTTTTTGTCGGAATAACGACCTGTCGGAATAAAGACCTTTCAGAATATCGACCTGTTTGTCGGAATATAGAACTCTTGGAATATCGACCTGTTTGTCGGACTATCGACCTGTCGGAATAACGACCTGTCGGAATAACGACCTGTTTGTCTGAATATCGACTTGTCGGAATAACGACCTGTCGGAATATCGACCTGTCGGAATAACGACCTGTCGGAATAACGACCTGTTTGTCGGAATATCGACCTGTCGGAATAACGCCCTGTCGGAATATCAACCTGTCGGAATAACGACCTGTCGGAATAACGATCCGGACCCTCACCGTCAACGATCGCGTAACGCACGGAAAAAATATTGAAAATAATTGAAAACGCTGGCGATTGATAGACTCTCATGATCCAGAACGATTGTCTAGCGTTCGTAAGCGCATGAGTAGCGCTAGAGTAACGCGATTGACGACTGAAGAACGCACATCACATAGTCCGTGATTCCATCGCCAGCGATCACCAGCGGCAGCCAGCGTGGTAGTAACGCATGAGTAACGCATGTATAACGCACTTGACAAGTGGGGAGCCACTGCCAACGTGTGCTTAACGTTTCATAACGCCCAATTACGATCACATGATTTATCTTTAAAACCGCGAGTGTTTCAATTGGTAAGTAATTCATTGGTTTTAGTAGATTTCCAAAGGTACATTTCTCCTTTTAATATGTTGAGCCAGTGCGAAAATATTTGGAATTTTCAAATTAAGGCTTGTCAGAGAGTTTAATAGTGTTTGGCATAAGTTATTTTGAATTGGACATTTTCTCGTGTTGAAAGCCTATTTTAAACATCTCATATTATTTTTGATCAGCTGATCACAAACTTTTATAAATGCGCTGAGCTTTTATAAAGATTGATACATTTGTAGATATGTTGTCTATCATTACCAATAATTTATACCTTTATTTGTATGGTTTTAAGTGATTCACCAGTAGGTGTAATACATACATATGTATATGTCTATTATGATTTATAAGCAGTGTAGTACAGCGATTGAGTAACGCTCTCCTAGCGTGTACAACGATCGAGTAACGTTCTCCTAGCGTGTACAGCGACTGAATAACGTCCCCCTACACTGTAAAAAAAGAAAGTTTCAAAACACTTACAATAGAGTTACACACATGCTTTAGGTGTTTCGACACACCACGTTTGGTTGTTGCTTGATTCGTTTTTCAAAACACCAAAATGTGTTTCAAAACGTAAAATGGTGCTACACACATGCGTTAGGTGTTTCGATATCCCACACTTGGATGTTGATCGATATGTGTTTCAAAACACCAACATGTGTTTCAAGAAACCTAAAATAGAGTTGCGCACATGCGTTAGGTGTTTCGATACCCCACATTTAGATGATGCTTGATACATGTGTTTCAAAACACCAAAATGTGTTTCAGATACTGGAGGACCTCTTATCCACCTAACAAACTATATCAATCAGCAATTAGGTAAAGATAGCCTGGACCTCCATCAGAGTAACATTCCGGGGGAGAAAATATTAGACATTGTTTTTTTTCAGTTATAGTGCCTAGGTTTAGTGACCGTTCACATGGCAAATCTGACTCACTGGTCTTTTAATGTTTTGGATGCCATACTTTACGGTTGTCATTATGCCGTGCATTTGAACAGTTCGGGTCACTGCATAATGTGTGCACGAAGGAAAGATATCGGCCGCAGTGGAACTCGAGTCAACCACGCTACGAATTAGCTATCGTGGCGCCATCATTTTGGCGGAAATCGAGCAAGTACCAGGAGTTTACAGGTTAGTTATTAATATCTGCACCCCCCCCCCACCCCCCCCCCCCCCAATTGTATCGAATAAGAGTTACAAACCCTGACTATGCAAGTTATTTAATCTTATGCATTGTTTCTGATCAGATTTCAGCCTTTCCATACCGAACCCGGATTGCCTCTTTCTACTTAGACATATGTATGTGCGGCTATTGGACCACTGGGGGATTAATTTATTCAATATAAAAACCGGTACTTATTACCCTTGTTACGCAGTGGGGTAGTTATACATCTAATTTCTTGATCTAATCATCCTCCTGGTAACACTACTGACTGGGTTCTCCTGGTGACATTTCAATTCACTGCTGGTGACACTACTGACTGGGTTCTCCTGGTGACATTTCAATTCACTGCTGGTGACACTACTGACTGGGCTCTCCTGGTGAAATTTCAATTCACTGCTGGTGACACTACTGACTGGGTTCTCCTGGTGACATTTCAATTCACTGCTGATGACACTACTGACTGGGTTCTCCTGGTGACATTTCAATTCACTGCTGGTGACACTACTGTCTGGGCTCTCCTGATGACATTTCATTCACTGCTGGTGACACTATTGACCGGGCTTTCCTGGTGACATTTGAAAGCGCTGCTGGTGACAATACTGTCTGGGTTCTGCTGGTGACATTTCAATTCACTGCTGGTGACACTACTGACTGGGTTATCCTGGTGACATTTCAATTCACTGCTGGTGACACAACTGACTGGGTTCTCCTGGTGACATTCCAATTCACTGCTGGTGACACAACTGACTGGGTTCTCCTGGTGACAGTTCAATTCACTGCTGGTGACACTACTGACTGGGCTCTCCTGGTAACATTTCAATTCACTGCTGGTGACATTACTGACTGGGCTCTCCTGGTGACATTCCAATTCACTGCTGGTGACACTACTGACTGGGTTCTCCTGGTGACATTTCAATTCACTGCTGGTGACACTACTGACTGGACTCTCCTGGTGACATTTCAATTCACTGCTGGTGACACTACTGGCTGGGCTCTCCTGGTGACATTTCAATTCACTGCTGGTGACACTATTGACTGGGTTCTCCTGGTGACATTTCAATTCACTGCTGGTGACACTCCTGACTGGGCTCTCCTGGTGACATTTCAATTCACTGCTGGTGACACTATTGACTGGGTTCTCCTGGTGACATTTCAATTCACTGCTGGTGACACTACTGACTGGGTTCTCCTGGTGACATTTCAATTCACTGCTGGTGACACTACTGACTTGGTTCTCCTGGTGACATTTCAATACACTGCTGGTGACACAACTGACTGGGTTCTCCTGGTGACATTTCAACTCACTGCTGGTGACACTACTGACTGGGTTCTGCTGGTGACATTTCAATTCACTGCTGGTGACACTACTGACTGGGTTCTCCTGGTGACATTTCAATTCACTGCTGGTGACACAACTGACTGGGTTCTCCTGGTGACATTCAAATTTACTTCTGGTGACACAACTGACCGGGTTCTCTTGGTGACAGTTCAATTCACTGCTGGTGACACTATTGACCGGGCTTTCCTGGTGACATTTCAAAGCGCTGCTGGTGACAATACTGTCTGGGTTCTGCTGGTGACATTTCCATTCACTGCTGGTGACACTACTGACTGGGCTCTCCTGATGACATTTCAATTCACTGCTGGTGACACTACTGACTGGGCTCTCCTGGTGACATTTCAATTCACTGCTGGTGACACAACTGACTGGGTTCTCCTGGTGACATTTTAATTCACTGCTGGTGACACCACTGACTGGGTTCTCCTGGTGACATTTCAATTCACTGCTGGTGACACTATTGACCGGGCTTTCCTGGTGACATTACAAAGCGATTCTGGCGACAATACTGTCTGGGTTCTGCTGGTGACATTTCAATTCACTGTTGGAGACACTACTGACTGGGTTCTCCTGGTGACATTTCAATTCACTGCTGGTGACACAGCTGACCAGGTTCTCCTGGTGACATTTCAATTCACTGCTGGTGACACTACTGACTGGGCTCTCCGGCTGACATTTCAATTCACTGCTGGTGACACTACTGGCTGGGCTCTCCTGGTGACATTTCAATTCACTGCTGGTGACACTATTGACTGGGTTCTCGTGGTGACATTTCTATTCACTGCTGGTGACACTCCTGACTGGGCTCTCCTGGTGACATTTCAATGCGCTGCTGGTGACACTACTTACTGGGTTCTCCTGGTGACATTTCAATTCACTGCTGGTGACACTACTGACTTGGTTCTCCTGGTGACATTTTAATTCACTGCTGGTGACACAACTGACTGGGTTCTCCTGGTGACATTTCAATTCACTGCTGGTGACACTACTGACTGGGCTCTCCTGGTAACATTTCAATTCACTGCTGGTGACACCACTGACTGGGTTCTCCTGGTGACATTTTAATTCACTGCTGGTGACACCACTGACTGGGTTCTCCTGGTGACATTTCAATTCACTGCTGGTGACACTATTGACCGGGCTTTCCTGGTGACATTACAAAGCGATTCTGGCGACAATACTGTCTGGGTTCTGCTGGTGACATTTCAATTCACTGTTGGAGACACTACTGACTGGGTTCTCCTGGTGACATTTCAATTCACTGCTGGTGACACAGCTGACCAGGTTCTCCTGGTGACATTTCAATTCACTGCTGGTGACACTACTGACTGGGCTCTCCGGCTGACATTTCAATTCACTGCTGGTGACACTACTGGCTGGGCTCTCCTGGTGACATTTCAATTCACTGCTGGTGACACTATTGACTGGGTTCTCGTGGTGACATTTCTATTCACTGCTGGTGACACTCCTGACTGGGCTCTCCTGGTGACATTTCAATGCGCTGCTGGTGACACTACTTACTGGGTTCTCCTGGTGACATTTCAATTCACTGCTGGTGACACTACTGACTTGGTTCTCCTGGTGACATTTTAATTCACTGCTGGTGACACAACTGACTGGGTTCTCCTGGTGACATTTCAATTCACTGCTGGTGACACTACTGGCTGGGCTCTGCTGGTGACAGTTCAATTCACTGCTGGTGACACTATTGACTGGGCTCTCCTGGTGACATTCCAATGCGCTGCTGGTGACACTACTGACTGGGTTCTCCTGGTGACATTTCAATTCACTGCTGGTGACACTACTGACTTGGTTCTCCTGGTGACATTTCAATACATTGCTGGTGACACAACTGACTGGGTTCTCCTGGTGACATTTCAATTCACTGCTGGTGACACTCCTGACTGGGCTCTCCTGGTGACATTTCAATTCACTGCTGGTGACACTACTGACTGGGTTCTGCTGGTGACATTTCAATTCACTGCTGGTGACACTACTGACTGGGTTCTCCTGGTGACATTTCAATTCACTGCTGGTGACACAACTGACTGGGTTCTCCTGGTGACATTCCAATTCACTTCTGGTGACACAACTGACTGGTTTCTCTTGGTGACAGTTCAATTCACTGCTGGTGACACTATTGACCGGGCTTTCCTGGTGACATTTCAAAGCGCTGCTGGTGACAATACTGTCTGGGTTCTGCTGGTGACATTTCAATTCACTGCTGGTGACACTACTGACTGGGTTCTCCTGGTGACATTTTAATTCACTGCTGGTGACACTACTGACTGGGCTCTCCTGATGACATTTCAATTCACTGCTGGTGACAATACTGACTGGGCTCTCCTGGTGACATTTCAATTCACTTCTGGTGACACTACTGACTGGGCTTTCCTGGTGACATTTCAATTCACTGCTGGTGCCACTACTGACTGGGCTCTCTTGGTAACATTTCAATTCACTGCTGGTGACACCATTGACTTGGTTCTCCTGGTGACATTTTAATTCACTGCTGGTGACACTACTGACTGGGTTCTCCTGGTGACATTTCAATTCACTGCTGGTGACACTATTGATCGGGCTTTCCTGGTGACATTACAAAGCGCTTCTGGCGACAATACTGTCTGGGTTCTGCTGGTGACATTTCAATTCACTGTTGGTGACACTACTGACTGGGTTCTCCTGGTGACATTTCAATTCACTGCTGGTGACACAACTGACTAGGTTCTCCTGGGGACATTTCAATTCACTGCTGGTGACACTACTGACTAGGCTCTCCGGCTGACATTTCAATTCTCTGCTGGGGACACTACTGGCTGGGCTCTCCTGGTGACATTTCAATTCACTGCTGGTGACACTATTGACTGGGTTCTCCTGGTGACATTTCAATTCACTGCTGGTGACACTCCTGACTGGGCTCTCCTGGTGACATTTCAATGCGCTGCTGGTGACACTACTTACTGGGTTCTCCTGGTGACATTTCAATTCACTGCTGGTGACACTACTGACTTGGTTCTCCTGGTGACATTTTAATTCACTGCTGGTGACACAACTGACTGGGTTCTCCTGGTGACATTTCAATTCACTGCTGGTGACACTACTGACTGGGTTCTCCTGGTGACATTTCAGTGCGCTGCTGGTGACACCACCAGTCTAGTTGAATATCAAAACAGAGGCCAACTGTTACACCTATTTACATTTGTGACGTCACAATTGACTAACAAATTGTTTTTAAATAAAACACTGCCTACAATTCTGACTGGACTCACTTGGGCATTGGCGGTCGAGATGATCAGATCGTCGCCATGGCAGAAGCTTTAGGACATGCTTCAGTACAGTATTAACATAATTTATGCCTGGGATTTCAAACGGGGACTGCTCAATCACAGTCGCTCACCTGCCCTGGTCTTTATCAATGGCAGTGTCTGAAGAGTTAGACAGGCATTGATTAGGCCTAAGATTACTAATTTTATAGATAAGTCCTGAATGAAATAAATGAGGTCTAGACTATTGTAGCCTCTAAAGCTCTCCTGCTCTCGATTTTATAGTTTGTCTGACGCGACGCTGACGGCGGTGGAGGATGGTGGATTTAGCACACTCCTATAAATAATTTACTGTGACTCTATGCTTCCAATAAAAATTGACATATATTATTTAGTATTTGTTAACCCTTGTGCTGCTGAATTGTTTGTATTTTTCATTCATTTGAAGCTGGAATTGCTAACGATAGTTTCAGCTTCAAACAAACAAAAATAACAATATTTATGAAAAATAGACATCTCCCAAAATGACAAATTTAATTAACTGATCATCTACAAACAACTATATATTTAAATGTAAAATATGCTTGACACCATATAGGCCTATATACGGCTCCAGCAGCACAAGTGTTAATGTGGTTATAGTTAATTTGGCTCAATTGTTTTTTTCAGATCATTGAAGAACGGTTTCTTCTGCCTCCGTCATCCGAGATGCATGTACCTACAGACTGGGGTGAATATGTTGATCTTGAAGAATTTAATCAATTGTAGGACAAAATGAAACTGAAGGTTTCTCCTCTGTCACTGCCTATATCTGCCGGTACATCAGTCGTTTCTACTAGAAGATAACCCACCAATTCCAATTGCATCATCACTGATTTTCGTGAATAATTCCCAGGACTGTTTACAAAGGATTGTCTCAGGAGTATATATGAACTCGTGTCTGGTGAAGATGGTAGCCTACACGTTGCATGGCACTCAAGTTTTTCGCAAGGCAGATTCCCTGATCGACCTGGTTCGGGATGCTGTGAAGGCCGATGTAAAAAAAACCAGCAATACACTTATATCTTGGATGCCATACAACATCTTGCAAATGATGTAGATGCCCTTGGAGATGAAAGCAGACAAGAGAGTGCGTACAGCAGAGGTGTTGGCATCATACTAATGCTACCTTCTCAAAGATGTCACTGATCCGCTGTACATGTTTTATCAGGTGATTTTACATTTTATATTATTTCTTTTTTATGAACACCATCTATCATTATTAGTTAGGTCTTTACATTTTTGTCACACATCCTCAGCAAAATCATTTCTTAAAAATATACAAATAAATTCGCTATTGAAATTTAAATGACTGCAACAAGCAACGCAACTGCTGTGTTTTGATATTATAACCAGTAAACAAAAGCATAGGAAACTGAGAAGGTGTTATTCTCCTTTTAATTATGGGTCAAAAAATTTACATCAATGATCATTTATTGTGATGTGCATCATTTTTTAATGACTTAATGCTATGTGTTGTAGGCCTCTGGTATTCCGAATATCACAAATACACCCATGACACCATATATGGCAATTTTCGGCAACATGAATGACATGCACAACGCGAGGTAGGCCCCTATGTGATGTATACTGAGGGCGTCAAGTGCGTGGAGGTGAAAAACATACTAACTGGAATCATCATCGTATTCATGAGTTACTACGTATTCTGGCTGGAATATCCCGAGGACTTAAGATGTACCTTGAAGCATATCCTAACCATCATATATGGAAGAAGTAATGACACAGTGGTCCAACACCATCTAGACTCTTGAGATTGATTGCTAAGTGTTCTAAATAAGAAAAGTAAAGTTAATATTAGGGTTCTTTCGTAAATGGTTGCCTGCAACAAGGGGACATGGACGCTCTATTTTCACATGTTACATTTGTTGCTAACAACAAGGTGACACCCGTGCCTTACACGTTGTTTGCGACAGCTCGTTTATATTACGGATTAAGTTATGATCATGTTGTTTCTTGTGTACTTTGTACTTTGAAATTTAATGTGAGCATGTGTTCATCATCAATATCCTAAATTTATAGTTAAATTTGGGGATAAGTTTTCTCAATAAATAAGCCACAATTTTTAATTTATTATAATGTGTACCTATTGTAAAATCCTAGTAAGTTGTTTAACCATGTTAACGAGCATGTGTATATATTTTCAACAATGCGATAGATCAAAGTGAACATTTTGTGGGTGAATATATGCTTCGAATGGTTTTGCACATTCCCACCAAAAAATCTTCAAGTGTACTTTAGTGATGTGTACGTGGTAAAAAATTCAGTAAGTTTGTGAGAAGAAACGTTACATGTATACTTAACTTAATGAAGTTGAACATTATCCTGTAATTTTTTCAATGAACAATATTTAGACTTACAAAATATTTTTGCATAGCTGAATTATATTCTTGTTGTTGGACTGCACTGCGCCAACGGGTGTTTACATTGCCCACAGAAAAAAGTCGGGTAGCACCTTTTTCAAAGCCATATACACTTTGCTCAGGCAGGACTATATGTGTGTTGATGGATGTAAACTTATTTTGCTCTCATAGTCAGCTATCTAGTTGTAAACTCAATATATCGAGTTGGCAACTTAATATATCAAGTTGGAAAAACAATGTATCGAGTTGTCAACTCAATATATCGAGCTGTCAACTCAGTATATCGAGTTGATCACTTGTTAATGTATTAATAGTTTGAATATGTTAGTTTTAATAAATATATGGTATTTCGATTTATTTGGCTATTTTTGATTATGTTATTGCATGCAGGATTTAAGAGAGCCAATAAATTACCGATGAATATTTTTGTTTAACTGTTTAATATAGAAAAAAAGTAAATTATAGAAATTTTCGTTAGTTTGTATATTTGGTCATGTAACGTCGGTTAGCCAAGTACGACTTGGACTTAATTGCGAGAGGAGGACACACGTATGCCGTACATCCTGATATCAGCGTACGTAGGCCCTACACGAACCTGGACCGATTCTTTAGACGAGGTCCAGATTCGGTGACACATGCTGATATCACGTTGTATGACATTCCGAATGCGAAAAATCGCCATTAGCCCTAAGCCTTATAATCATAAGGTTGAAAATATTTTTAAACAACTAGATATGGAGAGTTGATTGACTTAGAACATTGACACAAAACACTTATTACGGTGGTTTAATATACTACTTAGTAGATTTTCCAGACCTAGTCTGTAGTGACTCAAAGCTAGATAGAATTCAGAGTAGCAGGCATTTGTGTTTCAAAACACATTTTACGGCGATTAAAACTCCACTTAGTGTTTCCAAAGTTGATTATTAGTGCTTGAAAGCGGATAAAGATACTGGAGTGACCGAATGGTGTTTCAGAACACACATTACAGTGATTCGAGTCTCCGTTCATACTGTTTTCCAAACCTGGTCAACCTTGGAGTGAAAGATCAAGATAGAGATTGGATTATCCGAATATGGTGTTTCAAAACACCCATTGCAGCTAATCAAAACTCTACTTATAGTGTTTTATTCAAATTTGATCAGCCGTGGCTCAAACAACCACCCTGAGGTTTCAAAACCTGGTCAACCGTGGATTGAAAGACCCAGATAGGGATTCGATTATCCGAATACGGTATTTCAAAACACCAATTGCAGCTAATCAAAACTCTACTTATAATTTTTTCAAACTTGATCAGCCGTGGCTCAAACCACCACACCGAGGATTCAAAACCTGGTCAACCGTGGATTAAAAGACCCAGATAGGGATTCGATTATCCGAATACGGTATTTCAAAACACCAATTGCAGCTAATCAAAACTCTACTTATAGTTTTTTCAAACTTGATCAGCCGTGGCTCAAACAACCACACTGAGGATTCGAAACCTGGTCAACCGTGGATTGGAAGATCAAGATAGGGATTGGATTATCCGAATACGGTGTTTCAAAACACCAATTGCAGTTAATCAAAACTCTACTTATAGTTTTTCAAACTTGACCACCGTGACTCAAACAACCACACTGAGGATTTCAAAACACTCGTTGTGTTTCAAAACGCGACAAAATTGTGTTTCTAAACACCAAAATCGGTTGCAGCTGTGTTGCAACAAGAAGTGGTGTTTCGAAACACTCTTTTTTTACAGTGTAGCGTGTACAACGATCGAGTAACGTTCTCCTAGCGTGTACAGCGACTGAATAACGTTCCTCTAGCGTGTACAACGATCGAGTAACGCTCCTCTATCGTCTCCTCTTACACGCTGGTGTGCGTTGAAAGTTTTGAACCTGTTCAAAACTCTCAGCGTTTATCAGCGTTCATCTGCGATCAGGAACGATCGCTAAACGCACACGGCGATAGCATAACGATGGTCTAGCGATGGTCAGCGTTCGCCAGCGTTCGGTTGATTTTTTCGTGCGTTACGCGATCGTTGAGGCTGATCGCCAAGGTGTGACAGGACCTTGATCGTATATGAACGTACATAACCGACAACGACCGCATAGGACCGTACATACCCGTAAATAACCGAATAAAGACTGTAAATATCATTTCTGAAACCGAATATGATCGCCAGAAACATCCTTATATCTCCGAAAAGAACTGTACAACTGCGTATTTTTATTTTTTTCGGAAACATGCCAAAATTGCCTAAAATACCTTATGAGGCCGTATCTGACTATATTACGCCGTATATGACATTCCAATTATCATGTACCGCGACTCCAACCGCCGACTTTCGCACGGTTCAAACCGTATCTCTATTTGGACCGACCGCCACCTCGAACCGCCTCAATGTGACTGGGCCTTTAACAGCATAGTGTAGCGCCAGTCCTCTGATATTATTATTGTGAGATAATCTCATGATGCTGTCATTGTCTCAAAAATGGCAATGTACGAGACGTTCCCAAAGCCATAACCCAGGATCACCCAGTGTTGGTACAATGTTGGCCCATCATCTACGAGCGACACTGACCCAACAATGTACCAACATTTGGTGAACGTCTCGTGTTTGCTGGGATGGCAGCAGTGTATCTTATCCTGTGAGGGATATAAGATGGCCCAGAAAGACGCATGTGACCAGGTCAGACCAGGTCTCAGATGTCATCGCTCAGGCCATGCATGGGTAGCCCGTTTCTTCAAAGGATGAACCCTATATCTTGGTGACTTGATCACCCGCACTAATAACATCACGAGCTGGCACAGAACAGGGACCACTCAATGTCGATATTCTACGAGAACAAATCTTGAAAATAATAAAAAACTTATATAAATTCATTGAAGAACTAGAAGGGTCTAGTTTTCTGTGAACAAAAAACTGGAGATGTCTCCCCTCCAGCAGCATAACCATAAAGCTTGATAGCTAATAGATGTAGTGTCAAT
Source organism: Flabesymbios commensalis (assembly GCA_964017125.1). Classification (NCBI taxonomy): domain Eukaryota; kingdom Metazoa; phylum Annelida; class Polychaeta; order Terebellida; family Flabelligeridae; genus Flabesymbios; species Flabesymbios commensalis. Next base: position 97,455,736 of record OZ024902.1, read on the forward strand.
GGCCTTTGTAATTAATGTTATTAAATGGCTCCTGTAGACAGTAGAGACTATGTATAAAGCGGAATTTATTATTCCGTTTTGGTGCGAAAAACTTGTCAACACTCCCAGCAAACACGACGTTGACCCAATGCTGGTCCAATGCTATCCCACAATCTGCGACGCTGGCCCAACATCAAACCAGCACTGGTTCAACGCCTCATGTTTGCTGGGCTGCGTTCAACCCAGTAAACACAAAACATTATTGTTATGTGTCCTTCGTGGAGTGTTTTGTAATGTTTTGAAAATCTAAGAAACTACAAGTAAGAGACTATCTGTACAAATGAACATAATTCTTCCGCATAAAATATGTTAGATCTTGGGTTGTAGGCCTGCCTAATCATCCCCAATTGCGAAACTACATGACTCTCAGCATTATGATTCTTTTTACACTATTGTGATTTCCGGAGAGTGGCTGATTGAACAAACGTTGACCCTATGTTGTTTTAATGTTTGACCAACGTCGTCGCCAGTTGCCCGCATGAAGTATAAACATGTTGTGCCATCTCCCTTCATTATACCCAGCAAACACTAGACGTTGAAACAATATTGGGTTAATTCTGAGCCAACGTGGTCGACAATGGACCAACGTTAGTCAGCACTAAAGCTTGTTGGGTACCACACTCTAAGGTGCCAGTATGTCTGGTTGCCGTCTTTTGTTTGTTCTTCAGACTTTTAGGCCTATTCAAATAAAAAACAAAGGTTGGGTTAATGTTGGCCCGCCGTCTGTGACGCTGGCCCACATTCAGCGTGGCGTCAAACACGACACGGTGATCCAATACTGGGCTAATGTTAGCTCAGCGTCGTAGACGGTGGGCCAACAATAGCCCGGCATTGAGTCAACGTCTTGTGTTTGAACGCCTGCATGATAGACGGAAAGAACCACAGACACAAAACTGATTTGTGACGAACAAATGAGCGGTGAGAAGTAAAGCAATATATCTCTACATCTATAGAGGGGAGACATAATAAAGATAGACTTATCCGATTTTATTATATTTATATATTTTTCATTTTTAAATGTACGGTACGGTGAAATTGTCTATATGGCAATGTAAAACGCCTATGCTTTTGATACAGATATAGCGCTACATAGATGTTTAAATTAATTCTTTATTTACCCTGCATTATTTTCATAATTATATTAGATGTATATATATATATATATGAAAAAAACCACTGAAACCCCTAAAAAAATTCTGTCCCACTGGATATAGTGAATGACCCAAAAAAGCCTATCGAAATCTCACTCATAAAAGTCCGAAAATCTAAGATGGCAGCCACGAGGCCGTGAAAATCGGTAAGACCATCCTAAGTTGCCTAAAATTTTACAACCTTACCATGATTCTTGTTTACAATCTATGTTTTAAGAGTTGGGGAACTCATTAGTTACAATAACATTCTGGCCATGTAAACAATGTGAGATGGCGGTGGGGTTTGGGGACAGAATCCAAGGTCAAAGGTCAATTTAAAGGTAAAATAGGATTTTTCAACAAATAAAGGCAGGAATAAAAATAATAATAATAAACTTCTATAGCGCCTAAATCCTCGGTGATCCGAGCTCAGAGACGCGACAAACATAATCGTTATCTGCCTCATAGTTCAAAAACCATTTGCGTTTGTCATCTGGGCCAACCGGACCAGCGATGATTTAAGTCGGAAAAGCCTGACTAAAAAATACGTTTACAATTTCTTCCGGAAACTAATTTGTGTTTTCGCAGAGCAAATTTCTAAAGGAAGTTCATTCCAAAGTCTAGGTGCAGCAACAGAAAAAGCCCTGATAACTACCGCGGTTCTGATCCGTGGAACATTCAGCTGATCTAGATCACTGGAACGAAGTGTCCGTACCTTTCGCGATGGCTGAAGCATGTTTCGAATATATAATGGTTGTCCACTAGTCAGAGCCTGGTAGGTCAGGGAACACAATTTATATTTAAAAAAAAGTGTAATACCCTTTTTCGTGAAATTTTGACTAAAAAACCCATTCCTTATATTTTTTTCATAATTCAAGGTCATCTTCAATGTCAAAAAGTCAACTTCAAGGTCGAGTAAGCGAAAATTTGATTTTTACCAAATAAAGCTAAAAACATGTGTAATACCTTATTGTCATGTGATTTTGCCTGGTTAATCATATTATGTTGCTATGTTTGTGATTCAAGGTCAATTTTAAGGTCAAAGTCTTGAAAATGTTATTTTCAACAAATTCAACGCCTCCTTGTTGCTCTTAAATGCCTCTCGGTCGCCCTTTAATGCCTCTGTGATGCCCCTTGAATGCTTCTTCGTCGCCCTTTAGCACCTCCACATCTCGCCTTAACGCACTCACATCGCACTTTAACATTGTTTCGTCATCCTTTATGCATCTGCTTTGGTCTTATAATTCCTAGTTATTTTTTTGTAATTCCTTGATAAAAATGACGTTTTCACAAAGTTTAATAGATTTTGTACACCTTCAGCATGCATAGGCCTATTCATTAACAACCTACCAGAATTAGATTGTCCAGTAAAAATCACACCTGAACGAGGTATTGTGCATTGTCTGATTTGTGGCATATGTTTTGTACCCCCCTGGACATTTAGAGGGGTTGTGTCGTACACCTTGAGCTTAGCATAGAAGGTTACTTTTTGTGTCGGGAGGGGGGGGGGGGGAGTGTAATAGAAGAACAAAATAAAATGATTGATCAATGATGTAAACACAATGTACATGTATTCCTTTAATTTCACTGCTTATTCATAATTTATCTCCCAATCAACGGATATTCGACCTCGTTTTCTGTGTTACTCTGACATGTATGGTCTAAAATATACAAATTTGAGAAGTGCAAACATATTGCGTTTGGAAAATACCAGAATAATACAATTTACACCATATGGACCAATACTGCTGTTTTTGTGATGAGCAAATTACATTAAAAAAGGTCGGAATAACTGTTGTAGGTCTATACCCAAGAGCGTTGTACCTGTAAATATTACCTGTGAATATTACGATACTTAATACTCCATACACTATGAGTAAACATGAAACAGCAGTTATACACTACACCATTCATGCCAATTTCCTTCTGGTTATTGGCGGCCATCTTGGTTTAACACCTCTCCGGTATAGTCAGATATTTTTCCTGCTGTGAAGTACATCCCATAGGTGACAAAACCACTAGATGTTAGCATAAATCGACCCGCCTATACCAGAAATGGATCTCCCAATACGCTAGGTCAGTTCACCTCTTTATATACGAAAATCATACACTTGTTATTACTTATTAAAAATTATATTTTGGTCACTTGACCTTAAAATTGACGTTTTGACATTGAAATGATAATTTTCACATTTTGAAATATTACACTTGTTATTACTTATTAAAAATCATATTTTGGTCACTCGACCTTAAAATTGACGTTTTGACATTGAAATGATATTTTTCACATTTTGACCTTGACATTGCCTTTTTTATCTTGAAGGTGTCATTGAATAACCAAAATATTACCATAAATGGATTCTCCAGTCAAAATCAGATGAAAAGAGGTATTACACATGACATTTGTTGATATTTGAGCTTGCTAAAAAAAAATATTTTCAAGACTTTGACTTTAAAATTGAATTTTTGATCTTGCAGGTCACCTTGAATCACAAACATAATACCATATAATGATTACGAGTCAAAATCCCATGAAAATGGAGTATTACACATGTTCTTAGCTTTATTTGGTAAAAATCTTCTTTTTTTCGATTACTTCACCTTATAAATTAGACCTTTTGCAGTTGAAGATGAACTTGAACCATGTCAAAGTCAAAATTACACAAAGAAAATGTATTACACTTGTTCCTACACTTAGCCTATTTGTTGAAAAATCCTATTTTACCTTATAATTGAACTTGGATTCTTCCCTCTAGTCCCTGCGCCATCTCTTTGACAGTGCCAGCATGTTATTGTAACTAATAAGTTCCCGAATTCTTAAAAACAATAGCGACCATCTTAGATATTAGGACTTTTATGGATCAGATTTTTATAGACTTTTTTGGGGTCATTCACCATATCCAGTAGGATAGAAAACCATTGAGAAACCTTTTGCTTTGATATTTTTTGGGGGGCAGGTGGTATATCGAACCGTCTATATTGCTTAAAAACTTGAACCACAAGCTCTTAACACAGCATTTGGTTATAAAATGTTCAAAAGTGATCTTCCCTTTAACATTTTTTGTGGGTATGTCCTATTATGTATTTTCGTTCAAAATGTTTATTAAAAGTGATTTTTGTTAATTACTATTTGTTTTCAAGAGATAATATCTTTCGCCGTAACCTTTTAAATAATAAATACAAAAAACATGTATTAAATATTGATTTGTATGATAAAACCATTATATTTTAGACGTTGGTCCAACATTGTACAAATGTTATACAAATGTTTTGTGTGTACTGGGAAAGACGATGCCACTCCTGCGTGCGCAATGTAACTTCATACCACAAGTGGCAAATTGAGCAACTAGCTGAAGCATTCTAATCCTCAGTGGATCACCCATCTAGTCTTTGTCGTGAACTCTGTTAGAATGCTTTTATTGTGGAGAGTAGATGGAACAAATAAATCATTCACCTTCATTGAGTGGCAATCGGGACGGTCCACGTCTGTGGCCATGACCGCAAAGTTTGTTATGCAAATGTATACCGCCTTTGTTCACGTCCACTCAATTGTCTGCAGGTTTTGTGCGGAGACGGAGATTCTAACATTTGGGGTAAAAGGCTCAGTAAAGTGCTTTTCAGTCTAGAAATATAACGAAAGTAGCCCCTATATTATGTCGCATAGTATCTAAATATGATAAATATTTTAGTCCCCTAATTGGAAAAAAATTAAAAGGCCAGTCTGGGCTAACAGCATGACGCACACCATTGACTGCAGAAGATCTCATGGCAGAGGTCTAAGACGTTGCCGCTTTATAAGGTAGTTTCTGCATTCTGAGAGCCGCGTTGGACTGGTGTTTAGTTTTTTTTTATTATGTTGTACAACAACAATTACATGTAAAATTATACGCTATATGTATTATGACCAGATAGGCATGAACTCAACTCATGACGTCGAGAAATATCTCCGCCAACTACTTTTGAGAGTGTTTGAGTGGGGGGGGGGGTCCAAAAGGGTTGGGGGTTCTGGGGGTCCTCCCCCACGAGAAAACAATCGGAGTTTCAAATTTTAGTGATTGATATGGCCTATTTTATATGGAATAAAAACAAAATATGGAAAATACAACAAGGGGAGGATATTCCCCACTTAGGAAAGCTGACTAAGTATAATTAGCCATGTAGGCTATTTAGACCTGTAATCAGCCTCTTGAATGGATGGGGGGGGGAGGGTCTTGAAAAATCGTCATATTGGCTGGAGACAAAGAGCTCCTAATACAGGCGCTTTTTTATTATGAGGTTGGTGGGCATAATCCACAATAAATAACCCCCAATAAATAATTAAATTTGAGCAGCAAACGGCGTTCGTCCAAACTCCCCTACCTAACGTTACTTACGATTAATGGCCTGTTGTTGTATGGCGTGCAGAATAAACCCAGTCTGCTGCTCAGAAAGTCATTTTTTTAAATTATAAGTGTGTGATGTATACTAAATCCTAAAAAATAGGCATGATATTTGTTATTGTGCTTAATAACTTAAAGTTCATACATATAACTTATGCCTGACTTGTTTCCCTGAGTTTGAACAAAATGTTATCATTTCTGGGATAAAACATAGGCATCGTATACTGTATACCAAAGTTGATTCACACATCTTTATTAGACATGATGAATGTATGCATGGTGCTCTGTGGTATGGATTTGAGCAGACATAATATAGCTAGCCCAGAAGTCCCTCATGAGGACGGTGAGATGGCACATTACTTCCAAATACAAGACCCGAAAATTGTCTTAGGTCGAGCTTCTTACACTATTAGATAGCAAGTGTATTACTTAGTTAGAGGAGCTACATGGTTTCAGCTATTGGTTGACATGCTGGTGGTAAAAGGGATCCAGATAGGCCTATCACTTTGATGTTTCATCGTATTGAATAATGTAGCCTATAGATGCATTTATCGTGGCCAGACAGACGATCACGTTCATGGCGGCATATAGCCTACTTGTGATATTGCATTACTGTACACAGAAACGTTACCCAGCTATAGGCTAACACGAAACGCTAGCCCAATGTTTCTGTAATGTTGGGCTGGCGTCGCAGACTGTAGCCATACATTACAGCAACATAGGGTCAATATATCGTGTTTGCTGGGATATAAACCCCCAATTTAACAACAACACAACACCATAACGTTGGGTGACAGTTTTATGTGGCGGTTTAACGTTATGTCAACGCATTCAAGAGAGACGATAGGCCTATATCAATTGATTACTGGACGACTGGGAACCCGCAATAGGTGGTCTCAAGAGCAAGACCGGTTAACATGGATAAATGGGATTTACGACCAGAAAAGACGTTTGCTGGTCAGCATGTATTCTAATTATCTTGTAATAGAATGCACGGCTTGATATCACGACAATGAAGATTGCAGTAGACCTACTTGTTATCCTTGAGACACAAAATTATTGACAGCTTTGCAATTATGTTGTCGGCCTATAGAATATAGTTTGCTACCGCATTCGATTGATTGATTGATTGATTGATTGATTGATTGCTTGATTGATTGATTTATTGATTGATTGATTGATTGATTGGTTGGTTGATTGATTGATTGATTGATTGATTGATTGATTGATTGATTGATTGATTGATTGATTGATTGATTGATTGATTGATTGATTGGCTGATTGATTGATTGGCTGATTGATTGATTGATTAATATCTCCATGTAATGACTGATTATGATGGAGTTCCGAGTTTGCCTCGCCATCATCGTTTATCTGGTACACACATGTAATGCAATGAATAGATCAAATTCATACCGGTCAAATTATAGACAGGCAAAAGCAAATAACACCACCAAAAAGCTACCATGCAAATAGCCGATTGGGCCGACAAGTTTATTTACTACAGATTCTGACGTCTAAAGACGACCCCGCACTGATATGTCAAATTTAAATGTATTTGTCCTCCTCATCTTGACCGGCAAGAAATATTGTAGAACGTTTTGAAATTCAACTATTATACTTAACAATAGATTTAAAATTGCGATTTATTTTGTGCTACAGAATAGATCATTTTCGAAATTGACTTGTCGACATTTCTAAATCGCACATAAGATATTATTATAACACAGCTGCAGACTTCTACTCCTACTCTAACATTTAAAAACGGTAGAGGCCTACACTCAATTATAACGTAACGTGAATAGACACCGTTAAAATACTTTATTTCCAAAACGGTGATGTCTCACCACACACAATTCTGGGTCTCATTAGATTGAGTTTTATACTTTTCTCGCTAAGGACAAGATAATGGCTATTAAGATGTAAATTAGAATGTAAATTAGAATAAACAAGTAGGTACACGTTTGAAATACATTTCAGTGCTTAATCAATATTTAGCTAGCAAGACATAAAACAACATTTCAAAAGTTTGTTCGTGTAGGATAAATCTGCTTTGAATAGAAATAGAGTTAAATGCTGGAAGTACCGTATGTTTTAGCCCATACCATATTGGGCCACATCAGTTGGGCCACAACTTGAAGTTATTAGCCCACCACGTTTTAGTCATAGTTGTTGCAAAGTGATGTGATGTGACTGAGGACAACACATAACATGGATCAGGTATCTCAAAAAACACGATACGCTGGCCACCCCATGCTGGTTTAATGTTTGCCCCATCGTCTCTCACGGTGTCCCAATAACGAACCAATATCGGTTCTACGTTTATTGTTGGCCGAGAGGTTGTCATGGAAAAGATGCCCAGCAAATACAAGACATTGATCCAATAATGGGTCAATGTTGGGTCAGAGTCTACGACGTTGCCCCAACATTGACCCTTCATTGGATGCGTGACGTTTGTAGGGCCAGAACTGAAAGAAATTAGTCCACCACGTTTTAGTCATATTTGTTACAAAGTCAACAGTCAACGATTTATAACTCTTATTGTTATAATACTTTGGTCTAATAATATTTTACTACGAAAAAAAATTCATCAAATGTTACTGTCCATCAGGTCGGCTTAGACTTTTTGACCAACATTCATGTAGCCTAAAATCATGCCCAATCATGCAAACATAATACATTAATCCTATATCGGTTCGCCACAGATCTTCTATGTAGTTTAGCTAGAGTCGGTAGGTGGACGCTGTTTGTGACATCATGTAGTGCAAATCCGCCAAGCCAGGATTATGAAAGTGTACATAATAATTAAATTAATTGAATCCTGCTTATTCGCGGAATCAAATCTCTATTCTAATCAGTAAACACTGCGGGTTATCTCTTGCTGACGATCATGCCCCGTGCTTTAAAAGTGTTGGAATAACTGGACCTGAATAACCTCCCTGGGGCGGGGGGGGGGGTGGGATCGGTGGCTGTGTGTCGTGAGATGAATTATATAACATTGCCCTGCAGACACAGGATTCAAAATTCGAGCCCTGGTGGTCTGAGGCCGAGCAAGCTACAAAATTACAAATTTACAAAATAGAGCAGCACGACTTCTTGCACAAAACTTTGACTGGAACATTCGCGGTATAGATATTGTGAGAGGTCTAGGGTGGCAGAATGTTAAAGAAAGATATTGTTTTTCATCATGTTGTCTCCCTTATAAATCTCTAAATAATCTAGCTCCTTATTACTTATCTGATCTTTTTTCCTCCGTTTCTGAATATCATACTGTTTCAACACGTAATGCAACACGTAATACTCTACATCAGCCCAGGTGTAATAATTCTTTATATAAATCATCTTTAAGTGTGAATGGGTCTAGACTTTGGAATAAGCTACCTTTAGAAATAAGAAGACATTTTCTGCTTTTAAATATAACCTTAAATTATATATGGCTAATAATCAAACCCTTACTCAATTATAGTTAGGGCTGCAATAATGATATGGCTTTCTCCAATTTTTGTACGTTTTTGTTGGAGTTTTAGTGCGGGGACATTTGTGTTTTCTTTTCTTTTCACTTTCCTATAAATGTACATGTATATACATTTGTAAACCTATTCAATTAACGCAAATGCATATATCATTGGATTATGATATAAAATGTCTGATGTATAGATTCTATTTTAGTTATTGTAACTATTTTTCATATGATAATTATTGTTTAAATATATGTTATCACTTTTTATGCAAATGCTTGTCATAAAACAGGGCACATATGCAAAATAGCCAAAGGCTAATAATGTTTTTACCCTGTATAAATATGTTTGAATAAATAAATAAATAAATTATATAAATACTTCTCAGTCATGAAGGCTCTTTTGTACGAGTGGGCGTGGAAGAAACATTTTATTTCTTTGAAACCTGAGTAGCGAGCTTCGGCGTGACAAGGGCATTAACCCCTTTCAGTGCGGGGACCGTCTTTATACGTCAGAATCTGACGTCTGTAGACCTCAATTCTGACGTCTAAAGACGATCCCCGCACTGAAAGAATTAAAATATGTATATAATGACCGTAGACCCATAACATAGGTATACAAATGAATCGGAAAGGACTAATTAAGCCATTCATGATGATTTAAAATTGAAAAAACCTTTCCAACTCCATGCTTTATACAGAAATATAATGAATCGGGCTTTAGGCCACCTTTGTGCACATATAGGCTAAACTGGGCCAGGAGAACCTCCTGAGGATGGTGAGATGATTCAGATGACACTGTCCTCCAGACACAGGATTCGAAATTCGAGCCCTGACGGTCTGAGGCCGAGCACGCTACCTCTCGGTCACGGAGGCTCCCCACAATACTGACTTTCACACGTGGATGGAGAACAAACGTTTTTTGTTTCTTTCAAACCGCCGAGACCGGGAACCGAACCCCGAACTCTGGCGTGAAAGGCAGCGGTGCTAACCACTACCTTAGGGCCCCCGCCCATACTTTATACAAACTATTTCAGCTTTGTAACCACCACACCAGGGTCCCGCCCTACAAGTGTTGAGGGTAATCCGTCCTGAGTGGTAATCGATTCTCACTGTAGAATATGTTTTCCGTGTCAATGTTTAGGCCTATCTATGTCTATAACGTGGGTGAGATGTTTAACTAACCGGCAGTTTTATTAGATGTATCCATGCAAATGAAATAAAATGAAATGAATCGGGCTTAAGGCCACTTTTGTGCACATATAGGCTAAACTGGGCCAGGAGAACCTCCTGAGGATGGTGAGATGATTGAGATGACACTGTCCTCCATGCAGATTGTCACAAAGGGTCCCGATTCAAATTAGGATACGTTGACCCAAAGCGCAGTAATTTAACTGATGTGGATTGGTGAGAAACCAGGGTGGATTCTCTGCAGGCCGAGTTAAGCTTACGAGTCCACAAAGGTGGCATAAACTAACATTAATTTCTCACAGAGCGGCCTCACTCTGCTGAGATCACTACGTAGAGCATCCCAGCAAACATTTGTTTAATATTTTGTACAATGTTGGACCAACGTCGAAGACGTTGACCCGACGTTGTACAAATGCTATACAAATGTTTTGTGTTTGCTGGGATAGAGCTAAATCAGATACATCTGCAAGGCCGACTTTGACGAGAGTTTTGGGAGCTATATATTTGCCGTTATCTTAATCGCGCCACGCAGTGGATCTGTGACGGGGTATGACTCCGTAAATTACAGGCTCGATTAGACCTGGGTCAAACTCCATTCTCGGGATACAGATAATCCATGTCAATACAGGTCTCTGCAATGAATTTGCTATTATTCGTTTTTACTATATTTAAATAAGTATAGGCCTATTTGCGTTATGAATAGCTAAATATCCATCTTATCAGCCTGGAGGTGCACTTTACATAGTATGATCATGGGTGTATTGATCCATAGGCTTACATTTAGAGATCTCTATGATCATGTTGGTAATCTCCAATTAGGTTTAGGCTATGCACAAACATTGATTTAGCAATGGATCTGGCTAGTTTTTATTATTCTATATGATGCGCTATCTCTCCCTGAGTATTTATCCAATCGACTTCAAACCTTGGCACAATGAACCTTAAGTCTTGGGATTGTCTATGACTTCTATAAAGAGATCGGGATAGTTTAATCAAACTAAATCCAGATTTTAGTGTCTCCAAAGAGATTAGAGTTAACTCCCACCAAAGAATGGTATCTCTGTTGAATGAGGGATTTCCATTTTAGTTTTTTTATAGTGTTTCTTTCATTTTCAGAGGCTGACCATTCCTCGATTTTTAAAATCTGTTTATTTTTGTACCATAATCACACACAAAATTTGGCCTACGTTACCACATGATTGTATGATATGTTTATCTATTATAGATTCTGCACTAATTACATTTAAAGGCGAGGAGTGTTTTAATTTTCATATCATTTGAATGGCGGGTGAAAGCATTACATGTCGGCTGATATCCATTCATTGTGTGAATAGAATGAGGCTGAAAGGCGGGCAGTTTGTCCAGGCTGGGTCGCCCTATTAACCCCATAAATGTTAGATTTGGTAATTGAATTACATTTGCCTAATGCTGTTTCAATGCAAGGCCAGTCTTGAAGACGGGTGCTTGAGTGTTTACTATGCTTGAGTGTTTACTATGCAAAGTGAAATATCTTAAGTGCTAGTTTTGACAATTTAAATAACAGTTCTATCAAACACACAACTTCGACATAATGTTGTTTTAGTATTGGGCCTGCGTCGCAGACCTTAATACAACAATAAACCAACAGAGAGCGAAGTATACAAGTACAAGAGCTCAGAGAGGACTTCTCAAATTAGAAGTCAAGTCCGAATTCTAAAATCTAAAATCCCAACTCAAAATAGCTGCTAAAAAACATGAACAAAATTTCAATAAATCTGTCATAATAAAAATATAAGTAGGCCCTACTTCCGCAAGTGAGCAATTACTATGTTACATTACAGAATTAAAATAAAAGTTGCAATTACAGGAAACAAGTAATGTGCGCAGGTACTTGCGCAAGTGCACAAGTTCCTGCATTGCGCAAGTGTGTAAGTGTGCAAGTACTTGCGCAAGTGCGCACATGGCCTACTTGCGCAAGTAGAAACCGTTTAAATGTTACTTTACAAAACTAAAATAACAGTTGTAATTGCAGCAAACACGAGACGTCGATCCAATGTTGTCTTAATGTTTGGCTCGCAGACAGTGATACAGCACTAAACCAACAAAGAATACAGAATCCAGAAGTCTAAAATTCCAATTCAAAATGGCTTCCAAAAACCTCATAATTAAAATTCCAATCAATCTGTCATAATAAAAATAACCCAACAAAATTTAAAATAGCCTTTAAAAAATCATAAAACTTATTTCAAACATTATTGTTACTTGAAAAGTTACAATCCCCCTCTAGTATAGCCTATGTTACCAACAAGCCAAGATGTAAGGCCTGGCAATTGCGGTGTGCAATCACACGACACATGATAAGTTTAATGTTGGTCCAACATCTACTAAACTAGCACACCTATTAAGCTGCAATTTGATTCATGTTTTGTCTTGTGGTGTATTGGGTATAAATATATATTACTTCCCCAGTGATGTAGATGAAAATGTGATGGGTTTAATGGCTTTGTAGCGACATAACTAGCCCATTGTAGTGCGCACCACACCAAGCAGTTCAAGGATGTTTCTCTTACTGACTAATTTGTCGATGTGATGTGACTGAGGACAAGCCATAATATGGATCCGACATACTGTATCAGCAAGCACGGTCCACTGGCCACCCAATGCTGGTTTAATGTTTGCCCCATCGTCTCTCACGCTGTCCCAATATTGAGCCAATATTGGTTCTACGTTTACTGTCGGCAAATACAAGACATTGATGGGTCAATGATGTGTCAGACGCTGACCCAACATTGACCCATCATTGGGTGCGTGACGTTTGCTGGGTGAGGACCGTCCGGTGACCTCTGGCTGGCTGAGTGCCGGACGGCTTCACTGGCTTCAATAGCGACACGATTTACCACGCCGACTTCTCCAGATCCGAGATTCTAGAGAAAAAGGCCGATTTTTGAAAAGTGCGTCAATTACACTTGATGCCACAGCGTACTCTGGTTCTCAGAGCCACACTATACGCGGCGTGGCCGAGCTTCATGTAGCCTCTGGTATGGCCCACTGGCGAATGTTTGTGACTTGTTGCTATTTTTAGATGAAAATAGGGTAATCCCCAAATTCAGGCATTTTTTAAAGGTCACTTCCCCGGATGAAGAGTTGTTCACAGTATTGTATTTCCCCTCTGACGCATTTCCTATGACTTGACCCAGAAAATTATTCACCGGCCTCACGTGACTAAGAACCTTGGCCAATACCCGGCCATTAATGAAATATATAGGCCGGGCTCGCCAGGCAAGCCACAGCGGTGATGTCCAATGCGCGGGTAATCACTTCCCCTGCGTCTGGCGATTCTCCCTGAAAATGGACGCTTAGTCTATCTCATTGGATAAGCAGCTGAGGCTGGCAAGATGATTTCTTTCACCGCACTTCAGACAAATGTCATCTGCGTGACCTGACGTTTTGGATCATCTGATATTTCGGAATCATTTTCAAAAAAAACCCATCGCGACTCACCACTTTCATCAGCCAAATAATTTTAACCAGGGAGGTGAAAAAAAAGATCATAATTAAGGCCTATACTATAGTGTACATAGCCGACGGTGTTTGGTTTGTCGCACTCTCCCATGTCCCAGAAAAGCTGTTGCCCAGAGGTCGGCGTATACTTTTTGTAATAGGCTATATTTCTGTTATTTAAAATAAATTGGAAATACATCCTAGTTTCCTTAGTTATACATACCTCCGAGCTCGTGTCTCTTACAAAAATGCATGCTAAAGAAATGCATGCTGGTCTATCGATCTTTTAGGATGGTTGTTTATTGGACAGTTTAGTATTTGATCACAATCCATCTTGCTACCTCTGAGTTATCTGAAACGGGTGTCACATAGAGTGGGAGGGGGGGGGGGGGACCACACGCCCACACGAAATGGGCAAAAACGGGATGCCGTGAAATCCCTAAGCAGCCATATGTTTTGGGTGTCCACAGAGGTTGTAAATAATAGGCCTAGACCGTTTGTTTGCTCGCTCGTTCATTCATTCAAGACGGAGCAGTTAACGCCGCTGCCTGTCATGCCGGAGCTCATAGTTTAGTCATCCGCTCTGGTATTCAGATTATATATGGAACAAAATATTTCTTTTCGGTTCACTGGTAAAAAGTCAGTATTTATTTATGATACTCCCTGTCCACAATTGTAGGCTATAACATATGCGCTAAATATCAACCAATGAATCAACAAATTAGTTATACCCTATCGTTCTTTTTTTTGTAATCTTTGTTGATTAATGATTTTGTTAATTACAAAGGCCCTAACTGAATTTATATCCATCGATCTCTACTGAAGCCTCTGAAGAATAGGCCTGCACAATGACAATAGGGGCCTACTATTTTGCATTTTGTCCGAGTCACTAGTGGAATAACGTGTATTTTTCACATCATTTATGACATAAAAAGTGAGGCGCAATTTAATTAAATACATTTACTTTTGACGTGTAGGATAATTTGGCGTGATGAGAAAAAATTATGTAGAAAGTAAATGAATGTCCTCATTTTAGGAAGACATAATAAAACATCGAAAAAACAGTAGCATTTTGTACTATTGTACACGGTTTCTACGTAAGCTCGGTGGATCATTGCATTAGGAAACAGACAACTGCATCATATTAACACAAAATAAGGCAGATAGAGTAAACTAATTTGCTTTGCCTGTAGAACAATCTTTCTGTCACGCTTGAATCTCAACGCCATTACTCCTAGCAACCAAACATATCCTAGTATCCCAACGTTGGTTCAGCAATACGTCGGTGATAGTTCAAGATCAAACCTGATCAGATTGATGCGACATTTTCGTATACGTTAATGCTGGACACACAGCAGGCCTTTGTAACTAGAGTGGCCAGGTAAAGTAAGTCACGTAAAGGTTGCAAATGATGAGTGATATTATTGCATTTTGGGGTTGTCGTGACGTCCGGTCTGGGTGAGCAGGGAGAAACCTGAGAGTGATATTTCTTGGGCCATAAAAATATATGTGTCTCTTTTGAGTATGAATATGTCTTAAATAATAAACATTGCTTGTTATGTTCCCATGTTAGTTGCCATGGGTATAGAAGGACTATACCTATTGAGTTTTAAATTAAATGAAACACAAGTTTGATAATATCGCATACTTGGTGTACGTGTGTACGTGTGTGTGTGTGTGCATGTGTGTGTGTGTTTGTGTGAGAGAGAGACGTCATCTGCAAGCCGTGACAAATTTGATATTTGTATTATCATTAGGGGCCTACATCCAGTAGTTCTTTTGGGATCGGCATGGCAGTTCCCAAATATCAGTAGGGCCTACTCATCACATTTTTCATGATTTAGCAAATAATATCAAACAAAGTCAGGAGATAACACAAATAATAATACATTTGGAAACAGCTCGGGTTGTCAGCTCCAATGGCATGGAACTGGAATATAGCAAATGTTAGCCCTTTATTGGCTACGGGTGTTTTATTTGACGAGCTGTCTAGTCATTTTCAATTTTATACATGCAGCAATATTCCCGCTCTGGTCCCCGCACAGCGAACACCAGACGGTCAGTCGTCCAGCCAATGTTGGTTTATATTTAGGCCAGGGGCGCAGCCGTTGGTCCAACATTAACCCATCATATATGATTTTGTGTTTTGTGTCGATCCGTTAATATGGTACGTTCATCATATATATAGGCCTACTATAAGGTGTTTTCTTGAGGTAACCGTAGAGCTCTTAGACATGTCCAAGACCTGGCTATGAGCTTAGGCATTTTTTCAAACGACCGTATTGATAAGGCCGCAAGACATGCAAAAAATCGTTGGTACGGCGTTCGTACGGGCCATTGTGACCAGGCTTTTACAGGACAGAACTACAGAGCTCACTAATAGCACCGTTATTTCCACGATGATCGTAAGCGTGTCGCAATAATTCATCTAGTTGTTGTTACGTGCCTCCTCTGGCGCTCATACGAACTCGAATGTAGGTACAGTAGTCGTACGACACTCGTACTAACTCCTCCAGGTTTTGAGCGCGCTCATACGAACTCGAATGCAGGTACTGGTAGTCGTACGACACTCGTACCAACTCCTCCAGGTTTTGAGCATAGAACTCTATATCTATGGTTTTGAGTATAATGTGGTCGTGAGGCGACAATAAGGTCACTGATGTTCTTATGAATTAAACGATAACTTTATCAATTTCGTAATAATGTTTTGAGAATGCTAAAACAAGATTTATACGTATATTGTATTAGCTTCTGCTATTGCACAATCCTTGGTAAATAAATATGTTTATATCATAGATTTGTAGGAATCTATTGGTCATTGTGACCGAGGCTTAAGCTGGGGGGATAGGTTCCGAGGCGATAAAGTAAGACAAATAAAAAAATGATCGAAAATGGTACGCATGATTGAAAATTGTTTTAATGATTGGTATTTAATTTGATCATTCATATAATGTGATAACAGACTAAATGATGTTTATTTGTTGGTGTGTTACAGGTGCTGTAGTTGTGGCTTTCTTTCTGTGCTGGGCACCTTTCCACGCTCAGCGTCTGATGGGGATATATCTGATTGGTCCTGGCTCAGCTGCCCTCCAGACCATGCAGAATGTGCTCTTCTACATCAGTGGCGTTCTCTATTACGTCAGCTCAGTCATTAACCCGATACTTTATAACATCATGTCTCTCAAATTTCGCCAGGCGTTTGGCAACACCATCTTCAGGATGTGCAGAAGACGTCGCAAGAAGAGCAGTAGTAGCGTGAATAACAAAGTGAGGTATAAAACATACCGCTTTA
The DNA here is from genome assembly GCA_964017125.1 of Flabesymbios commensalis. Taxonomy (NCBI): domain Eukaryota; kingdom Metazoa; phylum Annelida; class Polychaeta; order Terebellida; family Flabelligeridae; genus Flabesymbios; species Flabesymbios commensalis. The sequence continues at coordinate 97,472,704 of OZ024902.1, forward strand.
ACCAGCGGCCACTGTGGACCGATACAAACCTCACTCTACTCCAGCTCCACCTGAATGGCTACAAGGCAGGAGATTTAAGAAAATATCGGCAATATCTAGCCCCCAAATACGCTGCTGGCAAGAGTAACTCCAGTTCTGTGAGTGGTGGGGCAGGTTGTAGTAGTCCCCGGGTAGCTGGGCCTGTCGTACAAATGGGAGAGGATGGACCTCTTCAGGATCAAATTGAAATGGGCCAAGTGGTCGGAGATTTCAAATCTTATCACTCCGGTCAAAGACCCACCAGTGTTCACTACAGTACAAGACCTTACCATAGTTATGCTTAGGCAGCTGGGCAGTATCATTGGTAACATAAAAAAAAATTGGTAAATAAATTATCGTTTGCCATACATTATCAGTAATACCATTCCTATTACATGTATTAACATCAGCCTCCTCCACGTTCATCTCACTTTAACAATACATTAACAAGTGTAGTGGATTTAGGTACACTACATCACTTAGCCTGGGAGCCAGTGTCAGCAAAAAAGTGACCGTGTTGCACCCCCCTGCCAGCAGAGGACACCTTAGTTATTATGAAACAGTGACATCTTGGGATCGTGTATGCATCTGTATCTATACTTATAAGGAAGTTATAGCATGTTGATGGAGGTACCCCCAATCAATGTCTATTATCAAAGGGTAGGGTTACGTAAGCGTCTATCGTTACCGCTCTAGTTCAACAATCTACACATGTGATATGCCATATAAAAAGATAATTAAATTTCCGTTCTAATAATATATGGCACGATGCAATGGAGTAGATATTCGTCTCTCCACATAATGTTCAAACTATTTTTTTATACAAAATAATCAACAACAAACCAAACTAGTGAACATGGTCAAAGGAAACGACATAGTAAAACATAATTATTGGCCATATCCATATTTGGCCTATATTTTATGTGTATGCTTAAGACAGAGTGTTTTTTATACTCATAAATATCATATATATTTTTTAAATTGAAGAATGTTACGGCCTTTTATGAAAATGCGTGTTTTTCATCTGGGATGAAATCTGAAACATTGAACTTTGCTCGGTATTTTAGTGTATAATTTTGTATCCACATGTTTTTACATAATTTATTTTTTTGTGCTGAATTCGAATATGCCGGACAACATTCTATATTTGGCGCGTTTCACCTTCCATTTGGCAAAACACAAAATGGCCGCCAATTTGTAAAGAAAACACCGTTTTTTTCTATGGTTGGTCGCACATGAATGTAACATTTATGGTTTCTGTAGGATTTTGAGTTGAAAAATTTATCTCTAGTGTCTTTGGAAAAAATGACCTTAATTTGACCTTCAAATCCAAGACGTACGCCGCTTTTATCCATTTACTGTTACTACGATTTTACCGCTAAATATCATGACCTATAATGACCTATTTGAAATAATAAATTTGTGGACCATCAATGAACGTTTCTGTCTAGTTAATTTATTAAGAAAAAATCCAAAATGGCCCCGTCATTCACCTTTAGATTAGCAAAAAATTATATGGCTATCAAAATGTAAATGAACCCCTTTTTTCGGTTTATCGCACGAGAATGCTCTATTTATTGTGTTTGAATGACTTGGGGGCCGAAACACTCATTTCTGATGTTTATTTTTCATCGTTTGACCTATATTTTATCGTAAAATCCAAGATGGCCGTCGTTTTACACATTTACAACTAAAATTATGACGTCCTTCAAAATACTAAGCACATCAAAGCATGCTAGAATATACTGTGCCTAAGCCTAATTTCGAATGCGTTGTAACCTATTCTGTCGTATTACCTAGTCTATCTTTTTTAAATTTCCATAAAATATGTTGTTTTATTATGTTAAGATGCATTAAAAACACATATATAATTTTTGTGGCGGTAACCATTTTCGAACTGAAGGTCAAATATAAGTCATCTTGGTCGAAAAACATGACATATAAATTTATCAACTGCAAATCAAGCAGAAACCAGACATTGTGCATTTATGGGCAATCAAAAATAGAAAAAATGTGGTTTTGGCGGCCATTTTTTTGTTTTGCTAATTTGAAGGCGAATGGCACCAAATCTAGAATATTATCCGACCGAGTGGGTACAAAATTCAACACTAAAATACTGATCAAAATTAAATGTTTCAGATTTCAGCCCAGGCTAAATACACACATTTCTAGAAAATGCCGCAACATTAATTCTTCCATTAAAAATATATGAAATGTATAAATCTGAATACCTCTCGGTTTCAAACATATACACGCCTGGGTTCAGAAACCATAGGTCAAATATAGATATGGCCAATAATTATGTTTTATTAAGTCGTTTCCATTGACCATGTTGACCAGTTTTTTGTTGATTTTGATGATTTTGCAATAAAACTTGTGTTTTAACGTATGTAGAGAGACGAATATTTACTCCACTGCAATGTGCAATATATCATATCAACGCATATTTCATTGTCTTGTTATATGATATATCGCATGTGCAGATTAGTGAACTACAACAGCAAGGACAGATGTTTACGTAACCCTACCCATTAATTATGGACAACAACAGGGCCCCACCTTATGTACTGATACATCCCTTATGCCGGCAATAAATCATGATAGAAAGGCTATAAACGCGCTCACAAATCACAAATAGGCTACTTATATGTATTGGAGTTCGAAAATGACAATTAATTAATTTTATGATTTAAAAATAAAACTTTAATGTGGTAGTATATGCTGATAAAATACCTAACTACTTTTTTTGGGGTGTTTTCTCCAAATATTTTTATTTTATCGGTATTTTTTATCAAATAAGATTATATTCACGTAAAATGTCAAAGAAAAAAAAAAGTACACCAATAAAATAATTCCATTGTATCTACATTATCTGATTATAGTACAAAAGAGAAATTATGTTTGAATGACCCCCATGTCTTTAACCGCCCATCACTTTCTTATTGGTGTACACAGAAGCACACACCCGGGCTCAAGTTGCTCCTAAGATGATCATCTTTTCAATAATACCCCACAACAAATGTTGCAGAGGGGGTGCAATAAACTCCTATTTTAAAGGCTTTTTTGACACTGCCTCCCAGCCTAATTAACCTTTTATACAATTTCAAACATGATGAAATTGTATAAAAGGTGGTACAATAATAGATTATAGCCTACATTGTCAAATCTCACGTAAACAGTTATGATATAATCTTCACTTCACTCCTCGGATTTAAAATTTGTACATTTTATTTTTAGTCTATTTTATCAGTGTCAAATTATGTCATGCTAAACGTCACTCTTATAAAACGTAGAGGATGCTTGGGAGTGTTGAACCATTGTTTACCAATGTGTTTACATTTTGACACCGTTTGTTTTTCCTATCTATCATATACTAAAGCGCCACATTAAGTAAAACATTTTTTTTAGAATTAACAGAATTTTACAGGATTGAAAACAAACTAGTGGACTAATATGTTAAGTAACATTATAATACCAAAGAATAACAAAAAAAAACTATTGACTGAGCTTTAAATTAAGAAAGCATATAATTATTCAATGCCTTTCCCCTCACCAGATCCGTTGTTATTTTCAAAACTATTATCAGTAGACACTATTAGTAAAGTAAAAAAAACGTATGGCTCACTTTTTTAGCTGATATGGCCTTTATATTTCGATCTTAATGAAGCAATAGGTCGTTTGTAATGGGGGGGGGGGGGGAGTGCCAAGGCAAGCTTTATGTAACCTTGTATATGGGAATGTATATGGCTTGCCGAACAATCGTGATTTTCTTTTTAATTGCAGTATGTTGCAGGCCTACTGTAGCAACTCCCCCATGCCAACTTATATATTTTCTTATATTCATATTTTTATAGGTAGAATTTCACGAGACGTATTCCGTGATTGCTTTGATGGGGGACGAATACCGTATAATATTATACTATTGCCATGTTATAATATAAATATTAATAATATACTTGACACGCAAGGTGTTGTTTTTCTTTAGGTTTGATTTGTACCATTTGCATGTCGAGGTACAAATTATATTGGCCTACCGGGAGACACTAAACTTCCCAAGAAAGGTAACAGCTAATGAAAACTATTCTAAATTGTTATGAAAACGGGGTGACCCAACTCCCCCTGTGGTACAACTCTCCCCCTTACTGCCAGTACATTAAAACTGATTAGGACCTACATGTCAACAATTATATTTAATCATTTTCTCATTCCAAAATACTTGTTTGAAGTGTTGAAATGTATTTAAGCAATGCTATACAGCCAATCAACTAATGCATATTTTCAAGCATACGTATGCCTACATGTATTAGATAGTATATGAAAAGTATCACATGTATCTTCCCGTCTGTTCATTTCTTGCCACCACAGGACTTGTTTTGTCAAACATTTGCCGTTTATTGTACTAATTAATAATAATATATTATATAAATACGGTATTTGACATTTTTATTCATTATGCTATGATCAACCCACGATAAAAAGTAGTACCAGTAACTTTATCTGTGACTTTTAATAACACCACATATTAGGCTACCACGACCAATTCTTCACAATTAATAATAAATATTTACATATTATGAGCTACGTTTATTATGCTAAGTTAATTTTTTTTCAAAAACATGCTTGCATTATTTCAAACTTTCTGTTATTGCTTTCATCTAGCATGAGATAGGCCAACATTTGATAGAAACAAGCCTGATTATTTCACTTATTAGATCAGCCGTCAAATATTTACTGACTACTTTTGTCTTACCGAATTTTTTGTATTACTCATCATTGCTCATTGATAATAATATGCAATTAAATGATAGCCAGAGGATATAAAATTCATCATTGAGGTATTTTAGAAAATTGAAAAACCTAAACTATGTCTCCATGTGCGCGTGGCGAGATGCGTGGCGCAATGCGTGGTGTGGTGAGTATGCGTGATGAGTGTTTCCACATGCGCGTGATAAATTTTAGTGCGCTGCGTTGTCCAAGGGAAATAATAAAATACTATTTATTTTGAAATGACATTTTATAATTTTATCTAAAATTATTGGAAATTTATGGAAATGTATGGTGTATTTATTATACATTAACATATGACACCAGACACAGATATGCTTAGCTAACAATTGTCAGGTACTACCCCTTAGAACACTAATATTGACTACAGTGATATTTCAGTATTTTCTTCAGCATTTATGTCCCTTTATAGTTTCTGAATGTGAAAAATACCTCTCAAATCTGTGGCACTAGTATTATTTGTAACTAAAATGTTAAACTGCCAAGCAGTTTTATTCATTTTGTGGATCGCGGTACTGCATGTGGGTGAAAATTGAACCTATACATAGCCTACCTCAGAGCTCTAAGGGTTAAATATATCTGAATAATTAAGAATAATTACGTGAAAATATTGTAGGACCTACTAATTAATAAAACATATTATATACCCACAATGTAAATTTGAAAGGGATCATCCAAGGCCCGTATTGTTGTTTTTATCGATTATTGTGGATTGGAATAGATCCATAACATCGTATCCAACATTGGCCCAATGACTCTTCTTTCCAAGGTATGTCCGAGGCACTGACATTGATGATAGTCCAGGCTGTTAGGGTCGAAATAGGGCGAGTGTGTGCACTTTTGGAAGAAATTACAATTTTTTGCCCAGATGATCAGTAACATGTACTCTTTCGATCCTGATATAGCGCAGTCAATTTTGACACGATTAACACCTAATTAACATCTAATTAGTATCTATAATTAGCAAAACCACAGATATATCAGAAAAAAATAATATCTCAAGAATCTGTAGATAGATTTTAATGATCTTGAGTTGTGTTATTTATCTAACGTATAGCCTACACGATAAAAATATTCCTGAGATGATTAGTGGTCAAGGTCACGTGATGCGGCGAAGTCAAGGTCCCATGAAAGCAAAGTTTAAAAATTCTGAGCAAAAAAAGCTAAAATTAAATGTTTCTAAGTAAATATAATTATTTCTCATTATAAAACGTGATACACCAATCTAACAGCTTTAATTTCATGGGCACTATGTAATCTGTATCTCCAAAACCGGGATCATTATGTTCTGGACAAGTGATCTACTCATGGGTTGGCTATACCACAGATGCTTCATGTATGACACGTCATCTGATTCAAGTCTATTTCATTTAGTTTCTTTTAAAACATTTTTAATGATGTTCCACATCATATGCACTATTTCATATAACATAAAGGTCACGGTTAAGCAAATTTCAAGGTCAAAATTAAAGTGAAATTAGAAATAGATTTGAGACTAGATGATTTCCTTTTCGTCGTGCTTCCTTCTGACGCACGAAAATTATCAATCAGTCAAGTTTAATCATATGACCGGGTCAGTGTCAATGTAAAAGTGAAATTTAGCCTAGGCAAGTGTTATATTCAATACTTGTAGGGCCTACGTCCATGGCAAAATATCACATAAATATTTTGAACCTTTCATCTGTCAAACACAATCAATGATGCATAAAACCTTTATTAGAACGCATTAACCTGCTGGAACCTCTGACTTCGACGTGTTTTACTTTGTCTTGGACGAGGGTGTCGAGGTAACAGAACATCCATAGCATTCGCCCATATGCTCGTAGAGGGAAGTGCAAAATAGGCCACGATAATAATAATCGGAATAGACACCTCAACAACACTAGCCCGAAAAGTCAAAACAGATTTTAAATTCGTAGGTTTTGATTTGTCAGTCTCACTTTGCTCAAGCGTGAGAACTCCTATGGAGATTTTAATCTATGGGATCCACAACATGTACAACGAACCATAGAGATGTCAGGTCAGCAAGAGAGAATTCCCACTGGTGAATGGAGAAAGTATTTGTCATGCTAGTGTCAATGCTACACAAACTGAATATCACACCCCGGCCACACACCCTGGACTACTTGAGGATAGGTGTTTAGCCTGATTCACTTTCTATATATACCCATACGAGATGGATTGGATCAAGGACCGAGCACATTCATAAGTAGCCTTCTAGGTAGTTTTCTTGTTCTACGTGTGAACACGGACATGGCGAAATAAACAAACACACTCCGGATAAGATTGTTTTGCATTCTTGAATGATGACACGGTTTTTAATAAAGAGACACAACAAATTCTTCGATGATTTCGGTGTCATCAATGGACACTGGGCTAAGCGCCACATCCTAGCAAACACAACACATTTGTACATTTTATGCAACGTCAGCCCACCGTCTTCGACGTTGGTCCAACATTGTATAAATGTTACACAAATATTTTGCGTTTACTGGGATACGGGACTGCAGAGGGATGTGGTGGGGGTGAAATGAGCTGACCATTTCTATTATGCTGACATTTTACATATACTGTCATGAAAGAGGTGTTGTCATATCCCATATAAAAACAGAGAATGTGGAGAGAACACGCAATATGGGAGATGACATATCCGGACATATGTCATGTAATGTTATTACGTTGCATAATAAAATGTACAAATGTGTTGTGTTTGCTAGGATGTGGCGCTTAGCCCAGTGTCCATTGATGACACCAAAATCATGTAAATCAGTTATTATTAGTGAAATTTTGAGATTTGAAATAATAATAACTGTTCTTGCAGGTCTGGATCATAAATCAATATTATGAACCGAGAATCACTGAGAATATTGACAATTATCAAGAATGAAAAAAAAGACTCAATTTAAACGCTGCATAAATTTGAGTAGCATTTCCAGTTTTAGTGTTCTTTTCCAGAGCCTGTAATAGCTGTCATATTTGTTTTTTCAGCACTGTATAAATATGCACATTATTGACAAACGTTAAAGGTCCGAGTAGGATAATGTTACATGTTTGAATAACCGAGCAATATTTTACATCATCGATTGTATCGTTAAATTGTCAAGTTCACCACATGGACTGTTTTGCCTTTCATGTATGCCCTACAAGTATCGGATCCATTTTTTATATTTTCAGTGTTAAGATAAAAATACTTTCACGTCGAAATAAACCCTATCATATTATTAAAATTGGCATTAACTTGATTAATTCCATGTCAAAAAAACACCAGGTACGAATATTACCCTGACTTTGACCTTGAAGTTATTGATTGACGTTGACCCTTATGCAATATATAATAGTGCAGAAAATAATTAAAATCATAACGTTCATCAATTTACGAGACATGTGCGAAAAAGACAACTTATGGGTGGACCACTTGTCCAAACAATTACGACCCCGGTTATCAGATAAATACTCCATTAAACCCTCAAATGAAAGGTTAAAGATGATGTGTTTTTATAAATAATATATCAAATAATTTCCCATAAATTTAAACATTTTATATGCGCTATTTAATGTCCGAAATTGTCCAGTTTTGCGCGATTTTGACTTTGACCTCGACAAATCACGTGACCTTGACAATAAATGATCTCAAACATATTTTTGCTGTGTCAATTATTCATCAAACAGATAACAGAACTTGAAATCATTAAAATCGCCCCACCGACTCTTGAGATATTATTTTTTTCCAGATTTTGCTAATTATGGATACTGATGTTAATTAGGTGTTAATCATGTCAGAATTGACTGCGCTATATCAGGAGCGAAAGAGTACATGTTACTGATCATCTGGGCAAAAAATGGTAATTTCTTCCAAAAGTGCACAGACCTAACAGCCTGGACTATGACATATATTCAGCTTGCAGCGCTCGGCAATATCTGTGACACAGGTGGTAGTAAGCCCTCTCAAATCCCTTTGTTATCATATCTAGGCCTACATGTGTTCTACAATCTGTCTCATTTGAACATTTTTGAAGATAATATCTACGAGACCCCAGAAGCGAGATTTGCATTATTAGTATTTTTTTAGCTCAATAAATTGAGTTCACAACTCAATTTATTGAGCTAAGAGCTCGATATATTGACTTTAAAAGTCGATATATTGAGTTAAGAACTCAATATATTGAGTTTATAACTCGATATATTGAGTTCATCACTCGATATATTGAGCTAAGAACTCGATATATTGAGTTAACAACTCGATATATTCAGTTATCAAGTCAATATATTGAGTTGTCACAACTTGATATATTGAGTTTGTTTTTTCGATATATTGAGTTAACAACTCAATATATCGAATATATCGTGTTGTCAACTCAATATATTGACTTATGAACTTGATCTATCGAGTTCTTATCTCAATATATTGAGTTGTAAACTCAATATATCGAGTGGTAAACTCAATATATCGAGTTGTAAACTCAATAGGGCATATAATGAGTTGTAAACACAATAGGTCTATATCGATTTCTTAACTCAATATATTGAGTTTTGAAGTCAATATAGTGAGTTAAAAAAATAATAAATAATGCAAATGTCGCTTCTGGGGCTGCGTGGCTATCCTATAGTACGTCTATTATGAAAAAATATGTACGGCAAAGTACGTGTTAGTGACAGGGATTTCCCGGCTCTGACGTCGCTATAATACCCCCCCCCCCCCTATAATAGGTGCTCGTGATAAAAAAATTATCACGCATAATCACTCCATGTAGAGATCGATGCGTGATAATTTTATCGTCTCACCACACATAATACCCGTCCCATAGACTTGCATGTATTATGACCCATATGCTCAGGCCTCCCAGCACTTCTAAAATGGGGAAATGTTAATAACCCTATATATCATTTTAATCATCCTGCTGTTCTCTTTCAAAATACAAAATAAAAAAGGTATGTGAATCTGCTTGCTTTTCTGCTATTTTAGCCTAGAATAAGCTCTTGCTCCACTCTCCCCCGGGCGACCTAGAAATAAATTGACCTCGTTTTTTAGAAGAGCCTTGTTACAACCAGCGCAAGGACTTCCTGTTAGATCTATCTTTTATAATTTCGATGGTTTTGCTACAAGAAAACATCACAGAATCAATTTAAATTGGTATCAAAATGATATATCCGTAATAATCATCACAGAAGCTGCTGCAAAGAGCCACAATTTTTAAAAAGAGACTAGCTTTCTTATTCTTAAACTGTATAATGATATGCGCGAATGAATTTGTGTGGTGAGACCTTAAGGGAAATAAACATGTTTATGGAATATTTTTTTTCAAGTGATCTAGAAAATACATTCTATACTGCAATCGAAAATTTGTGTCCAATTCCGAGGAGTAGAAGACACACAAACGCAAAATGAAATTCCCCTGTTTTTTACTAGATCTCGAGAAATGACCCGTTTTTCTAAAGTAGGGCCTACAACATAATTTTCCATTTTTATGAAGCATCTGTATGGAATTGTCTATTTTTTCAGTGACGCGTCTTGAAATTAGGCAATGAATGATTTTAATTCTTCAGAATAGTGATGTACGTACATTATAAACACAAACAAAAGATGTATACATACCAAAGGACAAGAAAATCAATGCTGGAAGTGGAAGAACCAAGTTGAACTTACAACTGTTTCAGTGCTATATAGACGAATGCTTGGTATATGGGCCATAATTGAACATTATCAAATTAGTTTCGCTAAATTCGCTAGAAAACATGTCTATAATTTATTTTTTCGCTGTATTGGCTGCCTGGTGATCATAAATGAGCAAAATGAATGGTCTAGTAGCAAAAAAACATCCCACAGGCGCGAAAATGTGTTTTCTGGAACTATGGCCTTAAGGGAAATAAACATGTTTATGGAATTTTCTTTTTAAAGTGATCTAGAAAATACATTCTATTCTGAAATCGAAAAAGAAAACCTTGTTCAATTCCGAGGAATAGAAGGCACACAACCGCAAAATGAAATTCCCCTGTTTTTTTACTAGATCTCGAGAAATGACCCGTTTTTCTAAAGTACAACATAATTGTCCATTTTCATGAAGCATCTGTATGGAATTGTCTATTTTTTCGAAAACTCGTCTTGAAATTAGGCAATGAATGATTTTATTTCTTCTTCAGAATAGTGATGTACGGACATTATAAACACAAACAAAAGATGTATAAATACCAGAGGACAAGAAAATCAATGCTGGAAGTTGAAGAACCAAGTTAAACTTACAAATGTTTCAGTGCTATATAGACGAATGCTTCGTATATGGGCCATAATTGAACATTATCAAATTAGTTTCGTTAAATTCGCTAGAAAACATGTCTATAATATATTTTTTCGCTGTATTGGCTGCCTGGTGATAATAAATGAGCAAAATGAATCGTCTAGTAGCAAAAAAACATCCCACAGGCGCGAAAATGTGTTTCTGGAACTATGGCCTTAACGTCTCACCACACATAATACCCGTCCAATAGACTTACATGTATTATGACCCATATGCTCAGGCCTGCCAGCACTCCTAAAATGGGGAAATGTTAATAACTCTATATATCATTTTAATCATCCTGCTGTTCTCTTTTAAAATACAAAATAAAAAAGGTATGTGAATCTGCTTGCTTTTCTGCTATTTTAGCCTAGAATAAGCTCTTGCTCCACTCTCCCCCGGGCGACCTAGAAAAAAAATGACCTCGTTTTTTAGAAGAGCCTTGTTACAACTGGCGCAAGGACTTCCTGTTAGATCTATCTTTTATAATTTCGATGCTTTTGCTACAAGAAAATATCACAGAATCAATTTAAACTGGTATCAAAATGATATATCCGTAATAAGCATCACAGGAGCTGCTGCAAAGAGCCACAATTTTTAAAAAGAGACTAACTTTCTTATTCTTAAACTTTATAATGATATGCGCGAATGAATTTGTGTGGTGAGACGCTGCACATTAATTTACGCCACGCTTAAATGGAGACACGACAACTAATAACACCTTACAGAAGCGATTCCTAAATTTATCACGCATCGCGCCACGCTCATATGGAGACACAGCTTGAGTCGTCACATTCACATGGATGTATAGATCATAAAGAAATGGGCCCATAACGGAAAATAAGTCATGTGCCAGCAGAATAGGTCGCACGCAGAGGGCGATGTTCCCTACCTTTTTTGTGAAGCATCGCGACTTTTAACTTGAATATAAGTAATAACTGGAAAACCTTGCCAGATAGCTAAACCATTACTAATGAACAAAATGTGAGGATTCAGGTAGGGATATACCGTGAAAACTGTCAACTTGATCAAATCAAGATGGCCGACCTGCAGCAACTTTTGACTTTAATATGTTTAATAACTGGAAAATCGTGCCAGGTGGCTAGACCATAACTATTCAACAAAAGGGGCGGTTTCAGGGAAAGATGCCTTAAAAATTTCAACTCGATTAAATTAAAAATGGCCGACATGCGGTAATTATCGACTTCAAAATGCGTAATATCTGTAAAACCGTACCATGTAGCCATAGCCCATACTATAGAATCAAATGTGCGGTTTCAGGGGGGGGGGGGGGGGGAATGCCCTGAAAAATTTCACTTCGATAAAAAAAATTAAATCGCGGACGTAGTATATGATCATTGTTGACCTTAATATGTTTTTGACTTGAATATACGTAATAACTGGAAAACCTTGTTAGATAGCTAGACCATTACTATTGAACGAAAATCAAATGTACGGTTTCATGTAGGGATATACCGTGAAAAATGTCAACTTGATCAAATGCAAGATGGCCCACCTGTGGCTACTGTTGACTTTAATATGTTTAATAACTGGAAAATCGTGCCGAATCACTAGACCATTATTATTGAACGAAAGGTGCGTTTTCAGGGAGGGATATGTCCTTAAAAAATTCAACACGATTGAATTAAAAATGGCAGACATGCGGCAATTATCCACTTCGAAATGCATAATATTTGGAAAACCGTACCAGGTATAGCTAGCCCATTACTATTGAATAGAATGTGCGGTTTCAGGGGGGAATATGCCCTGACAAATTTCACCTCGATAAAATTTAAAATGGCGGACTTGTGATCATTGTTGACTTTAATATGCGTAATATCTGGAAAACCGTACCAGATACCTAGACCATTACTATTGAACAAATCGTGAGGTTTTTGAGAGGGTTATACACTGAAAAGTGTCAACAAAATTACATTTTAAATGGTCATTTTTAGCCCACCTTTTAATTTTTTTAATTTAAGAAAATTGGGCTGTTGCAATTGAGGTCACGGCGTCGGCGCTAACATTTCTTTGTGGGCACGATAACTTGAAAAGTTTTTCATGTGTCCTTCTCAAATGTATGCTGCATCTTGCTAGTAACCAGGTCTTGGACAAGTTAAATAATGCCATGGCAGAAAAAAATATTCTAAATGACCGATTTATTAAAAAAATTCTCATTTTACGTTATTAATCTTGCTTTGTGGGCACGATAACTTCAAAAGTTTTTCATGTATCCTGCTCAAATTTGTAAAATGCATGTTACTCATAACCAGTTCTTGGAAAAGTTTTGGATGAAAACAATTCAAAGTGGCCGATTTATTGTGATTTTTCACATTTTATGTCGATAATTTCACTTTGTGGGCGCGATTTAACTTCGAAAGTTTTTATTGCATCCTTCTCAAATTTGTACTGCATGCTGCCAATAACCAGTTCTCGGACAATTTCAATAATGGCGGCGGGCTATTGTCGAGTGTGCTCTTGTTTCAAATGATTTTCATGTTTAAGCGATGATTAGAGGCTGAGGCCTATTTCCGTCGCCGACGGGCCTTGTTATATTTATAATAAAGGCAAGGTAAGTATGCATTCTGTTCATACATTAAGCATGTTAAAAGAAAGTCAAATAAATCGATAAATGAACTTCAAGGCCCAGCACACATGATACCTACACCGATTTGACCCATTGCTGGGCCAATGCTGGTACAACATTGGGGGAGCACTGGGTCATGTCAAATGCATGTAATTCAACCTTCATTCAATTTACATGTTTTAAAGCGAATGTGATACAGTAAGCAGACCTAACCTTTTCGGTTTAAAAAAATAAATTTGGATAAGTTAAAATAAAAAACATTCTTTTACATCTTTGTAATTCATAAAAATAATTTATTTCATTTGACTCGCATAGTACAAGAATACAATGTACACTCGTGGTACAACATTATGATAATTTGACATATTGATGTCTGATTATTGATTAATAAAAAAACACTGTACCTAGATCCAATGTTGGGCCAATTTTGGTCCAATGTTGCATGCACCTAATTCTAAAACTGTTTTGGATGAATATTACTTTTATATCCTAATGTACGAGCGACAACACTTCCGATGAAACAATTCACCACTTTCCCATGGTCTAATTTGGGAAAAAATCGCTATAAAAAGAAAAAACATTTTGTTGCAATTTTTTGAGGTCAGATCGTTTATTCTCCTCTATCTACCTGACTAATTACCAATATTCGACCTAGTCTCACCAAGAACATAAATGGGTCAAAAAGTATAAACGTTAAAGACTTTTTAAGAACCAGGCATAGGCTAACTGTACATTCCAATTTGACACAATTGATTACTTTACTATACTAAAAATAAATATCAATACAACCTAGTGTCGGTTTTGACGATCTTTCTATATGGGATTTGTATGAAGGTAATCAAATCAGGAATAATACCATTACCATCTCTGACATGTATTTTATTCGGTCTCTAGATATTAGATCACCCCACCCTCACGTCACCATCTGTAAATCATTCATCTCATCAATTTACTACTACTACTACTACTACTACTAGTCTACTACCACTACTACTATTACTACTATTACTACTACTACTAGTACTACTAGTACTACTACTACTACTACTACTACTACTACTACTACTACTAAATACTGGAATATTCCCAGATAAATTGACGGTAGCGAATCAAGGCTATACCACTTTACAAGAAAGGACAATTGTTTGATATATCTAACTATTAAACAATCTCACTACTTTCATCAATATCAATTAAACAAATAATTAAGTATTTTTTCTCAAATAAACATAAACTTTTATATGACATAAACTTTTATATGATAGTTAAAATTGTTTAAGGAAATATCATTCCACTGAGCTAATTTACAAAATCACATAAGACGTTGACAAAGGTAGAAAGTAATATCCATATTTTTAGACATCACGAATGCATTCGAAACTCGTGACCATGTTATATTATTGCACACATTAAATCATTATGGTATTATAGGGCAGTCTAGTTGAAATTATTTACAAACCAGAGCCCAATATGTTTCATATGATAAAACGTATGATATGTATCATATAACCACTGGTGTTCCACGGGGCTCTATATTTGGCCCTGGCCCTGTTCTAGTAATCAGATGATGTATGACATATGCAATGTCAGTAAACTGTTAAAAATGATTATTTACGCTGATGACACGATTTTATATTCCAAACTAGATTTTTACCACTTTTACCGACAGATATTTGAATTTAGAAATAACAAAAAAATACAGATTAGTTAAAGTTAAATAACTTGTCAATCAACATGGAACATTGTATTTCATGTGCGCCATGACAATTTTAATATGTTCAAGTGACTACCTTTCTTTAGGAAGTTAAATCTTACAATGTGACACTATGCTCATGCTTCAATTATTAACCTTTTATTACTAAATAGCTACTAAAACCAGTAACCTATCGCCAGTCATAACATCACACAGAGAAGACACCTCTCAACTAGGCCTATGTAGGCGTCTTTTTAAAAGCTTTTTGAGGGTTTATTGTATTATTTATTATAATAAAACACTTTAATCGATGTAAATGTAGCAGTGGCGGATCTTGGGGTGGGGGTGTCACAGTGTGCCAAATTATTTAAAAGGTCACCAAATTAGACCTAAATATATAAGCCCTTCCTCCAGATACTGGATCCGTCCCTGCCTAACAGAAGCATAAATAAATTCATATTTCGAATGTGCTGACCTACACGTAAATTTTGCTGCTTCAGAACTTGGGGAAAATATTTTTATGTTAGGCCTACCCGTGTAGGCCTACTCACCGGATGGCGCACTGTGTAGTCACCAGATGGCACTCTGACGGTTCTACACTTTTTTAAGTAGACCGAAGGCATCCTTAATAAAGATAAAGCTCCCCCAAAGTAGGCTACATCACAATACTTGGGCCAGACTAAAATTTAGTACCATTATATAGTGGCTTTTTAGGGCCACCACAATTACTAGTTAGGCCCTACATGTTGTCAAAATCCAAGTTTGAAATACAAGTTACTGCTGTTGCGATACAAGTTAGACCTGTCCAAATCCAAGTTTTTATTGTCGAATTACATCTTATACTATGTTGAATGGCATGTTAGACTTGTTGAAAAACAGGTTACATTTAACTTGTATATCGACAAAAAACCCATCTTTTTCAGTAACACTAACTAGCATTTCAATAACTAGGCTACAACTTACATTTCAGCCAGAGAGTTACTTTGTCTCAGTAGGCCTATTACCTTGTTTCCCTATTAACTCTATTTCTACACCACTTAAGATGCAGGCATCATAAGATGCCTATCTAACAAAGGAAGCAGATAAACATGTTAGCTGAGTGGATTAAAGTATCGTAGCCTATGTAATCCATACCACAGGGCCATTCGCTGATAACACACACTACAGATCTCAGTAAATTAAACTTGGCACAAACTAGGCCCTACATATATATGCGTAATGGTTACAAGCGACTGTTTGAGGTCAGCTAACATATTCATCTACACCTGTTATATGCCTAATCTTATCTGCCGAGTAGAAGTTATAGGGTTGCTAAGAAACAAGTTGATAGTGAGAAAGGTAAATAGGCCTAGGCCTACTGTTTTTTTTTAAATAAAACACATGGCTAACAAGATGACTAAATTGTATACCAACAGATCTAAGATGTAATTCGACGGCATTAATTTATACAGGTCTGCCTTGCATCACGACAACTATAACTTGTATTTCCACAACATCTAAGTGTAACGTTAGACAGGGGAAAAAGATCAAGTTAAGTCTAATACTGAGACATCTAGGTGTCGCTAGGACAGTCTTTCAACTCTTTGCATGGCGCGTCTTCACCGCTAAAGACTTGAGCGTTGGTAGACCCCTATGTCGAGTGAAAATTCTGGAAAAGAGTCAGAAAAATGTGAAAAACAGTTAAGACAAGAGTTGTCAGGTGAGATAAATGTATATAGAGGAGCTCAGGTAGGGCTATCATTAATCATATAGACATATCGCTATATCTACTATAGTATCGGCCTGAAGTAGGCCTACTGAAGGCACGAATCGAGCCCCCGAGTTCCCTGCCCCGCGACGCTGCTCTAGGTCTAGCATGTCTAGTGATCGATAACAGGGCAGGCTACCCTGATGACATCGCAAGGCTCTGACACAGTGTCCTCCATTTTTAAATGTAATAGTTCCAATACAACCACAAGCTTACGCCTGCTGAAAATGGCCTAGTTTTCATAGGCACTTGAAATATTTGTCTCAATTTCATGGCATCCCAGTATTTTGTTAATCAGCGCGCGTGTCGTTTACACAGCTGGCTGTGTAAACAAAATGGAGGTCAGTGTGACTGGGCCTCGCGCAGTAAATGAGTTAGGCGGCCCAGTCATACCGGGTAAGGGCAGGCATCAACAGAACGCAAACACAGCCTGCAGCCTAGTCCAAGCTGGGAACTATTGCGCTATATCTGTATATGTTCTAAAACGCGAGGAAAGTGAGGATCTGACCCACCCATAAAATAATATTTTTTCACATTGTTCAGGATAGATGCCAAATGACTAGCCGACAAAATAGGGTTCACAAAATTTCATGAAAATCGCTTGAGAATTGATTGAGTGGATACCGAAAAGCTCATCTTGGACCAGCTCCCACCGTCGGACAGAAACTCCAGTCCCCCCCCCCCCCCCCCCCTAGTAATTGAATGATGACCTAATTGATTTGGCCGTGTGCTCTCTGAACATCGTCCATTTCATATTATGCCTATATAAAAAAAATGTATAGAGTAGGGTGGGGCAAGATGCCCCCTTGGGGTAGGATGCCCCCTACGTCATAATGTATGACGTCATAAGTGGGGCACGCTCTTCTGTATAGTGTTCCTTTTGTTGATTCTATTTGCGCGCCAGTTCACAGTTGACTCTCGACAGAAGTACATGGTATGTATTCATATTTACTACTTTAAACACCTTTTTTAATAAAAAACATCAACCGCTGCATGGTGCTCCGTATTCATAAAAAAACACCGCTAAGA
This sequence comes from Flabesymbios commensalis, assembly GCA_964017125.1. Classification (NCBI taxonomy): domain Eukaryota; kingdom Metazoa; phylum Annelida; class Polychaeta; order Terebellida; family Flabelligeridae; genus Flabesymbios; species Flabesymbios commensalis. Next base: position 97,490,835 of record OZ024902.1, read on the forward strand.
CATGGCCGTCACTGTGATGGTAGAATAGAATGTTCACTATCATTGTGTGTGGTCACAGTCTTGCCACATATGGATCATGCCGTAATGCAGCGTGTTTGTTAAACTCCTCTAAATGGGGTAAGACGCCCCCCTTAGGATGAGGCAAGATGCCCAAGGGCGACATGCCCCAGAGTTATGGGGGCGTCTTACCCCAACAGTCAAGATTCTTAATTAAAAGTGAGAAACAATCGAAATGCAATGTTTCCATTGCGTCAGTTATGTTGAGCTAAATAAATGTTGCTTCTAATTCAAATGTAGGCCCTATTTCTATTCGGGACTGTAGTTCACGCACTCATTTATTTATTTTATCACTGACCCAGACTGACTAGCTGATATTTGCATCACTCACTCACTCACTCACTCACTCACTCACTCACTCACTCACTCACTCACTCACTCACTCACTCACTCACTCACTCACTCACTCACTCACTCACTCACTCGCTCGCTCGCTCGCTAGCTCCACTCACTCACTCACTCACTCACTCACTCACTCACTCACTCACTCACTCACTCACTCACTCACTCACTCACTCACTCGCTCCACTCACTCACTCACTCACTCACTCACTCACTCACTCACTCACTCACTCACTCACTCACTCACTCACTCACTCACTCACTCACTCACTCACTCACTCACTCACTCACTCACTCTTGCAACAATTGTACTCTTTACGCCACCCAGTCTTTTATGTATCTCTCTTTCCCATTGCAGATGGTTAGGTCATACAAGCGATCGTCGGATCGCGGGAGCTACGGCCAGAAAAGGCTAGCACAGGCCCTCCAGGACGTACGCCGCGGCATTGCTTTGAAGAGTGCCAGTAGGTTATATGGAATACCTCCGAAAACGCTCAGACGACACAGAGACGGAAAAGTCCAAAATCCAGGGAAAGTTGTTCTTGGACCAAAATCGCCGGTTCTCCCCGAACCTTTCGAAACAGAGCTGGTGACGTACATTAGGTATATGGAAGCTTCATTGTACGGGTTAACAGTTAATGATATGCGTCATATTGCGTTTGAGTTAGCTAACAAGTCGGGTCTTTCTCATCCTTTCAACATGGATAATCAAAGTGCTGGCAAGGACTGGCTCCGGGGCTTTTTGAACCGACATCAAGATTTGTCCATAAGAAGTCCTACCGGTACGAGTTTGAATCGAATCAGAGGATTCACGAGAGAGTCAGTAGCTGGATTCTTTGATGTCCTGCGTGGTATTTTGGAGCGCAATGCATTCACTCCATTAAATATTTGGAACATGGATGAAACTGGGGTTAGTTCGGTTGTTAGTCCATCCAATGTTATTGCAACCAAAGGTGTAAGACAAGTTCGCAAGATTACAAGTGGAGAGCGAGGCAAAAATGTGACAGTAGTCTGTTGTATGAACGCGGCCGGCACGTACGTACCACCACTTTTCTTCTTTCCTAGAAAAAGAATGGCTGATGGCCTGATAACCGGAGCACCCATCGGCTCACTGGGTTGTGTGACACCTAGCGGGTGGATTGATTCGGAGACTTTCATCAAATGGCTGAAGCACTTTGCCAGTTTCACAAAATGCTCCAAAGAAAATCAGGTTCTGCTTGTCCTTGATGGCCACCATAGCCACAAAACACTCGAGGCGGTCGATTTTGCCAGAGACCACGGAATCATTATGCTTACCTTACCACCACATTGCACCCATCGCTTGCAGCCACTTGATAGAACATTTTTTGTGTCGTTAAAAGCTGCATACACAAGAGCTGTCGACAACTGGATGGTCACAAATCGCTTGAGAACAATATCTCAGTTTGAGATAGCAGGGCTTTTTGCCAAAACTTACAAAACAGCAACAACCATGAATTCTGCAGTGAATGGATTTGCTGTGAGTGGAATCATGCCATTCGATGACAGCAAATTTGAAAAGGAGTTCCTTTTAGCAGATAAACATAGTGATACACATGATGACTTAGACCCTCTGAAAGTAGTCGACGGCAATAACACTGATGATGATGGTGTCACTAACAACACAGAAGACGATATAGAGCCCCAGATAACTCTATTCTACTGTTGTCGTACAGGCAGAGGTTCATGTGATCCCTGCAAATGAATCAAAAGTGGCAAGGCAGATTATCACAGATGTGTCACCATCAGCCACACTGCCTACTACTCGAAAACAAAAGAGACGATCTGAGACATGTGCAGAAATAACATCTTCGCCATATAAACGTACATTGACCGAAAGGCTTGAATTAAAGCGCAATCCCAAGAAGCCAGCTCAGGTAAATTCTTTGGCTACAAAGAGGGACAAATCGACAGCAGGACCAAAATCCACTGTATTACCACAAAAAAAGAAGGCAAAAGTGGACCAAAAGAAAAAAGTCCACAAAACTGCCTGATACTAGTGAGGATGAGTCAGATGAGGAGTGGCCGTGTCTAGTGTGTTGTGAGGCATTTGGCCGCAGTCGACCAGGAGAAAAATGGGTACAGTGTGTGGACTGTAAACAGTGGGCTCATGAAGCGTGCACACCAGGCGAACCATTATATATATGTCAAAATTGTGACTCTGAGTCGGAGTAGGCATGTAGTATTATATGTCTTGTCTACATTTTACCAGTTTTTAAATGGTATTTATTCTGTTTATCAATTTGAAAGCCACTATAGCTTTCATGAAGTTTAATCGTTATTGATTTTTAAAATAAAAGCAAATTATTACTTTGTGGTGCAACTGTCTATTTAGTGATAATTTTCAATCCATGATTGAATGTGTTCGAGTACTTTCAAAATAGACGCTGAAATGGAAAATCACGGGTGAATCGTAACCTTCCACTTGTTTAGGGATGCTAAACATAATTCAATATTATTTTGTATATTGATATCCACAGATAACATTACCAGTACACTCTACCAGTATAAAAACAAATCTTCACAAAATTATAAACTGAAGATTCATAGCTATAATTAGAACTATAAAACAGCAGGCATATACATCATTTGCTTCATAGGGGGCTGGAGTATTTTTGAATTCAGACTGCATGAAATAACAAAATGACCTCGAAATACTGTTCTATGTAAACATGGAATAAAATTTGAAATTTCCAGCGCACCACTGAGACGGGTTGAAATAAATAATTTGTCCGCAACAAAAAATCCTGCCCCCCCCCTGAAAATTGAATGGTGACCCCCTCACCTGGCGATTGACTGATATGCTTGCGTAATGGAAATAGCAACCATAGTAGTATTGACTAATTGAAAGGGAATATTCCACCGTAAACGTTTATAGTTTTAAAAGTGATAGTCTAATACGAGCCTTGGAACACATGGGCCATTTCAACCCTTTGATGAGCATACAGCTATATATTTCGGTGCTGGGAACTTATGCACACATTGTCATCACTGTCCTATCACGTACGCTACTATTTACACCCGAATGAGAATGGCGTGCCTTGTCTGGGGACACAACATAAAAACACGAGTTATAGGACCTAACGATGTCCCAACCTTGAACCAAGGACGCTCTATACAGAACGTCCTTGATTTAACCATGGTTGTCTCTGCGTGACAGGCACTAGCTCTATAAGAGCGCCACGGTCTACTAAAGCACCACGTGCCTTGTACATCAATGTACCATGAAAGGGGCGAGGGTTATCGACATTCCCATGCGTAACGTAAAATTTTCAAAATATCAGTTATATGATGACGAGCATAAGGGGCAAGATGCCCCGTATACCTGGGGTAAGATGCCCCCCGGTGCATTTTGCCCCAAGTGAGGGGTAAGATGCCCCTTCCTGTCATTATACATAGCCGCTCATAATATCTTAGCAATTAATTTGGAATAAGTCATTTATCATTTTTTATGTTCCCCTCATCTGTCTTTATGTGAGCATTGAATAACTCTTTATTGCGGGCAATATATTTAGCTGTAGGATGTTTTGACCTTAGAGGGGGCGCCTTGCCCCACCCTACTCTAGTGAGCCGCTCTGCCCGTTATGTGGAAACACCAGGGAGGTGTCACAGAACTACTGGCGCATCAAGGTCGGCACGACTGGCATGTCACCTAGCGACTTACAGGACCTAAAGCTAGCCCAGAGGTCAAAACACTGGAGCCCCTAGCTTGAACACTGATATTGGAACAGATACTGGGCTCCATTTTGTATTCTTTTACCCGTAGGTAATTTTGCATTCTTTTACCGGTTCACCCGGCCTCACGGACACGTGAGGGTCACAGAGCTATTTAGAGCGATAATTCAAGTACGATTGGTGATGCAGAGTATCACCTAGAATGGTCAATATTATAATTTGATTATACATTTATAAACTACATAGTTTATACCGATTTTTGCCTGAACAAAATAGCCGTAGCTGCGTTTTTATGAATGTGTTGTTTGTATAAGAATATAAGTCTATGTAAATAGGTGGTGGCTTGCGAAGTTGTAAAGTTTTGACCAGCACTTGACACTGACAGTCATATACGGTATTATATACGGTATTATATATTTAATATGAAAGCTCCTCAACAAAGACAACTACGGTAGTCTACTTAATTCGTTATGTGAAAGTCATGCGTGAGAATGTAATGCTACGGTCCCACGAGGCTTTTTAAGCCCCCCGATGCTCTCGCGATGCACAAATTTGGGCATTGCCGGAGCAGCGCCACCATGCACCAGTGGTTCGGCGAATGATCGGCGACGTACGCGAGTAATCGCCATGCTTCACCAAGGCATCGAGAAAAATTTCAATGCATGCACTGAAATTTTCTCTCGATGTTTCAACGCCAAATACCATCAGCGATATATCGCCGAACAGCGCCGAGCAGTCGGCGAACATTGATTTTGGCGATGTACACCAAGGCCAAAAATGTCCCAGACACATCGGCGATGCTCGTGTAAACATTGGCGATGCATATTCGATGTGATAATATCACCGATGGTTTGGTGATCCATCGCCGATGTTCCCGAGCTGCTCGGCGAAGCATCGGCGGTGCTACGGCGATGCTTCACTGAGCGTTAGAAATCTTCCTTCTGTTTGGTCACCGATGATCACATGAGCACTATTATAACCCATTAAAAGTGATTACAAACAGGTATTAACAATATAATTTCTAAAACCTATAAATAAATTATATCATGACCTCATCCCAAAATAAGAATATAGGCCTATAATCGAATAAGCAAAATCAGTTTTATTTCTGTGAAATGATCCCCGAGCTGCTTAAGTTCGATGACCTTGAGTATTGCTCAAATGTAAATCTTTAATATTGTGGAGAGCCTCCGTGACCGAGAGATAGCGTGCTCGACCTCAGACCGCCAGGGCTCGAATTTCGAATCCTGTGTTTGGAGGGCAGTGTCATCTCCTTCTGGCCCGGTTAAGCCTATATGTGCACAAAAGTGGCCTAAAACACCATTCATTTATTTTCAAAGGTGAATCTGATATAACTATTTAACATTATTTTTATTTATTCTAATTTCGTGAAATAAATTGTATGCGTAAGAACAATGCGTTATTATCAACAACAGTTGCAAAAACTAATTTATCGCACTAATTCTAAGTTAAGTGCCAAATGAAAGAAGATAATCGAATGTAGGCTTTTTTGAAATATTCACAAACTACATTATATTTCATACGAAATCGGTTTTCTATTTAAACTTGTTATGGAGGATTGCCACAGTATTGTTTGTGTGAAGCACGTGCATATGTTGTCATATTCTGGACATTTAGGATTCTGGCCATGAGTTAGACCAATAGAGTTATATACAATACAAAATATTAAACCGAATTTTTGTCTATAGCACTCAAACAGACTAAAGCCGGGCCTCGGAGTTCGGGAACTCCTGTTCTAGTTTTTTATAACTTACATGACTGTATGTCCGGTGTTAGCAGTTAATTTCCGTTCCAAAAATAAATTTTGCAAATATATGGCCAAAACTATCAAACATACAAAAATACTTTTGGATATTGAGCGGTTAAAGGGGTATTATTCTCACTTGTTTTATATGATGATTTACTCAGCGAATCGTACTTTCAAATCCCATCAATATGTGGCACCACTGCATAGCATATTACACACATGTCTATGGTGCATTATACACTATCTTTGTTTTTTTATTAGTTGACCATCTATAGCCTACTAGTAGCAGGGGCGGATCTAGCTTTTCAGTGAGGGGGGGGGGGATTTGACAAATTTGTTTTTTACTGTAAAGGGGTCTAGGGGCCCGCCCCGGGGAAATTTTTGATTTCCAAAGGTTTTTTCATGCAATCTAAGGAATATTGGGCACTGTTTCTCACTCAGTAGTCTATATCACCAAATCATAAGAAAACCCCTAAATAAGGTGATGATTTTTTTCTGAGGGGGGGAGGGGTTTAACCCCCCCCTTGGATTCGCCACTGAGTAGTGTTACTACTAATTGCATCTATATTACTATTACAATGAAATTGCTCTTACTACTTTCACTATTACATATTACTATTACCCCATACATGCCTCAGTCGAGTCACATGCCAAAAATGTAGCAACAGTGCCAACGCTGTAACTATTTTAACATATATTTAAAGTGACAGTAATATTATTGTGAACGTGAATGCCATATAAAGCAACTGATATAGCTAGCTGACCGATATAAATCTACCATTCACATCATGGTCAAGGCTGATTCATGTGGCGCGTGTTTTAAACACTCACCAACCCATCAAATACCCCAGTCACACGAGCAGTTTAACGGGGATAGAATCCGACATAAATAATATATCCCGGGTTTACCACGGGATCGTTCACATGGCAAGCGGGGCAGATTCGGGTTAATTGAGATAACACGGGATATTTTCAAAAATTCTCGCCCCTACTCAGTAGGTGGGGCAAATGTTTTATCCCGGGATAAAGCGTGTAACTGATGCTATATCCCGAGATATATTGTACGTCTGACCGCAAAATGAGTGAGACACGGGTTTAACCTGGTAAAAGCGTTCCAGGAAGATGAAGTAGGCCCTACAAATATATTTTGAAGATTACAGTATTAAATAACAGAAAGCAACACAATGTATGTTTGTTGTGATAAAGTGTTATGTCTTACATTAAGTTCAACTCGCCGAAACGGCTGCAGGACTGTATGCTCTCCGTGGAGTTGAAATGGCACACAAATGAACAGGTCCAGTGACCAGGGGGTAAGATGTAGGCCTATAGTCGGATGATAGGACTTTAGACTTGATATCAGACTATACACCTGCACCTTAACCTTTTATTATTATGTCATAAAATGGACCTTCTGAATAAGGATCTTTTAAACATTGGGAATTCTGAAAAAGAAATATTTTTTTAACATAGGGCCTTTAACTGCGCCAGTACTATTTTATCCCGAGTTTAACCCCAAGACATGTAATGTGTGTGACCAGAACAAGAACTAATCCGTGTCTGTACCGGGATTAACCCGCTGTAAAATCTGTTTGTGTGACCAGGAAATGTGGACTAACCCGAGTTATATTTTGTGGTATAAACCCGGATAAATAAACCGAGTCTATCCCGAATTCAATCCGAATTAAAGTGTGCCCATGTGACGGGGGTAAAACACGGGACACTAACCCAATGTTGGCTCAATAGCTGCCTAACATATACAATGCTGCCCCAACACTGAGCCAGCACCAGGTCACCAAACCGTGCCCGCTTGGAAGGCAATGACACGTGCTCATGTCATCATAACATTAATGTTGGCAGTATGTTTGTTCAATGATGGGCCAGCATCTACGAAACCGGCCCAGAGTTGTGGCTGTAGAAAAGCTGATTTAATGCTGGGTGACAGTCTACCCGGACGATGCTGGGCCAGCATTGCTGGATACATGTGCAGCCATGCCTGACCAGGTCAGGCCCAAATAGTCAATTTTTCCAAAACTGATGGCCTACTGTCCTATATCTGCGTGCTACAGTGACGAAAATACGCGAAAATTAATACATTTTAAAATTTCAGTGCATATAATAAATCCCCCCCAACTGTGGGTCCGCGCCCACTCGTTTATTAGGTATAATACGGTAGGCTATGTCAGGAGTGCAACACGCAACATGGGAAAATGCAGAAGCCATGTATGCCATAATAGACTATACTAATAAGTATTAAAGACTGCGTCTATGTTCTTCATAGATGATGGTGGCATGCAATTAGTATTAGGCCTAATTATCTAAAACTAAGTATGAACTTGGTATGAGCCAAAACACGAACTAGACATGGTCGGTGAGGTTTAATCCAATCATTGTGAATGCAAAATATTATTTATTTACTGCCTGGATTATAAACAATTCTATATTTTAAACTTTTGAGCAACGATAACAAATTTCCATCAAATTTTGATGATTTGAATGAGAGTAAATGACTTTGACAGTTCAAGTTAAATAAGCCATGTATAATGTTGCACTCCTGACATGGTGGTTTTATTGAACTGTGGCACACAGATCAAAAACTATGAAAAATTTATGATGGTCATGTGACATTAGCTGTCAGTCTCCACTGAAATAGAAAATAATATAAATCATTTTGAGAAGCAATGTGGTATTTAAGATTGGTATTTAAGATTGTCGTTGCCCTCCTGACATCTGGGATGTAGCCTCGTAAAAAAACCCCTTATGACTATATCAAGCCATTTATGAAAGTAGTGCAAATACGAAATACAAGCTAACATATAGGCGAAACATAACTATAGTTTTAGTCGACTTGTTGAATGATGCTATACAGTATAATTAGCCCAGCATCACAGAGTCAGTATATTTGTTGGTGTTTTCATTTTAGCCATTACAACTGTTTTGGGATTACGCAATCTGATCAAAACATAAAATGATGAATTTGTGTTGGGACAAAATATTCGAAACACACAAACAATACTCAAATAAAATAGACACATTTATTATGTTAAGACCACAGTTTTATATCCATCCAGCTTGCGAAGTAAAGGATTTTTTTTATTTGTCAAACAAAAAGTGTTGCACTCCTGACATTTTGGCAACATTATTGAGCATATTATTATGGCTGTACGTATTTCCATAATTTTTTCACCACTAAATGTTATCACCATGGTATATATTCCAAGATGATTGCCTAACAGATTGACTATTTCTCAGCGGTACATGCTGGGAAATACGTAATTAGTCATTTTTTCTGATGTCACCCAATAGCTAACATACCAGATAATATACAATATTAGTATACACCCTGGGATGTAGGGTGTAGTAGTAGAGGTAGTACTCTTGTCTCAGAGTCAGCCACGTTCTCTGTATGTACTCCTGGTACTAGTCCTCACTGCTCACCTAACTCTCTTATCTATGGCTCCAACTAGTTGCTTGTGCACAGCAACGGCCACGCCACGGTACACCACTTTGACTCGCGGGCTAAATTAGATGAGGGTAACATGTGGAGAAACTTTGCATGTGAAGGAGAAAGTCTAACATCAGAACGGTGGACGAAGTCTACTAGTCAACATTGTCAGCCGGTCCCGCCCCCGGTTGACAAGCTCCCTACTGAAAAAACAGGCGAGGCACCAGTGTGATGTCTGCACACCCTCATCTGACCGTCTAGTGGTGTACAATCAATTTGTGACGCCGAAAAAGTGTATGGCTGCCACCGGTAGTAGGTTTTTAAGGTCACGTCAGGAAAATATAAACAATTGAAAATTCGAATCGAGCTGGTATGAACAGTATAAAAGGCGGCCATTTTGTTTCAATTTCTGGAGTCTATAAACAACAGCCAGCTCCCCGTCTGGAAACGGAGTGCCAGACAGGCGCCTCGTCTAGAAGTCTACAAGAACTACAGAATGTACATTGATCACCAGGAACAGGGATAGTACTTGGAACTACAGTAGATATCCGTCAACCAATGAACACAAATAGAGAGTGAGTCTTATGGTACAAACAGGGCACACTAATGAGCCCCAGTATGACAGCCGCACCTGAATCGACAAGATGTGCCAGCGCGGGAGAGCCGAGCCAAGGGTAATGAGGCTTCATGTACCAGAATGGTGTACAGATCGTACCGGACTGAGATGACTCTAGATGGACGATCAGACTATAGGTGTAGGTAGTTTTTTCCGAACCTAGTTGCCTACCATATATAAATGTGCTATTATCGTCAATGGTGGTAAAAGGATAACCCCTCTTCCATTTAAACGTGTACCATACTGAAAATGACCAGTGGTATTCAATTACCTAAAAAATGGGAAACTAATTGGACAAAGTGGTGCCTCTGTCAAGGATAAAAGATGGATGAAGTCCTTGGTAAAAGGGCGCTACAGCTCAGAGCAAGATGTATATTCACACATTCAAGCCATCAATCTGAAGCTAGACCCAGCATAATTAGATGAAGGTTGTGGCATTAAGGATACATTAAGAATACACAATGCGAAATATCACAAAAAACGACTGCCTAAAGTAGCCAAGATGGAAGAGATAACAAAATGAGAAGAACAATAGGCCTACTTTGAGTTCAGCTTGAATGCTTCTTGTGTGAAAAGGAGGCTCTACCATCTGCGCTGAGAAATGCCATAACAATGCGACTCAACCAAATACTGCACCAGTGTGCGCAAACCTTGATGACGGAAGGCTTCTCGCTCATGTGATGTCATTGCACAGGAGCTTATGTATCATGCAGCTTGCTTGGCGGCGTTATATAACCGAGAAAGAGCACAGCTGACTGTCACAGAAAAAGAGAAGAATACTAGAGAATCACCAGAAAAAATTGCGTAGATCCATTGGCTTTTTTCCAAGCTCGTCACATACATAGCTGAGATAAAAGTTTACAGTGAAGGAGTGACTCCTCCCATATTCAAGCTATCAGATCTGGTGAAATTGTACAAGCAGCGATTACAACAGATGGACACACAAAATATCTACCAAACAAAAATCTGTTGTTTGAGATGCCTGAACTGGAAGCTCATCGGAAAGGACGGGATATCTTGCTCGCCTTCCAGAATGATGTGGGTTTGTCACATGCGTCTTCAACATTCTGACGCTATTATTCTTGCTAAAACAGCCAAAGTCCTACGTACACACATGGTAGATTACAGAACAACACTTGACGCAGGGTCGCATGAGTGGCATCTCGAAGATTCAATTCCACCTGTCCTTCTCCAGTTTGTATATGGGTCATTCCAGCGAAAAGGAGACTATTGGGATATATTTTTTTCGTAAACAAAATTAACTGAATTCATTTTATGTGTATGCTCCTTCATTAAACACATTTACAAGAATACGAAATAATGGTTTTCCATGCTAACTAACCTTTTTGGTTAGTTTAGGGTATACTTTTAAAACTGACGTGTCAAACAAATTATTAACAAAATGTCCAGTAAGTTACAGACAACTGCCTAATTAGTAGAGTCATTTTTGTAGGATCCGTGACCATTTTCTTCCTACCTTTGTTTCTCGATTGATTTGTCAACTAAAACCCTTTAGAAAAAAATGTAGCTCCCATGTACCTCTCAAAATGGTACAGATCATGAAATTCGAACATTACAAGGCCTGTTAGTGGACTATAATCGTATAGTTACCAATCATGGTCACAGCTCCATAGTGAAGTCCGGCTACCTGAAGGAAATTCTTGCAAAGGAATTTGGCAAAGACATTGGTTTTCATGTACGCACCCAGAAGAATGTGAGTGAGCTTGTGTATGACACCAGGGCAGCAGGCACATATATAGAGGCAGCCATTTCTTCACTGGGTGTAAGTGATGATCAGTTACTGATGAACGTTGCCGCACGCATCCGAGAACAGGTGCTCAAAGAAAATACCATCCCATGGCCCCCTTACATACATGAGTTGGAAAAAGTAGAAAAACTGAGTGAGCTATTGATGAAGTTGATTTCATGGTTAAAACACCCAACAACATCTAATTTTGATGACAGCCCATATGCACAATCAATTGCATCTATTCTAACAAGTCACATCACTGGACAACGCACTGCGTTCAAGACAAATTTATCAATCATGTTACATGGACTTACCAAAAGTAGGGAAATAGTAGATATAATGCACAAAGAAGGGCTAGGCATCAGCTATAATGATGTGCTTTTGCTTCGAGATTTCTGGGTAGTTAATGACATCAAACACTCATCTGACTGTCCATTTGAATTGGCTTCAGACATTCCTGCTATTGCTGTTGTTGACAATGATGATTTTAAAAGTGACACTTTAACTGGTGCTGGTCAGTCACATCGCACTAATGTCATGTTTGTGCAACCAGAATCATCAAATACAGAACTCCATGTAGAATGCTGTGAAGATCGACCCATTGCATCTTCCCACTTAGCAGCATCCCTCTCGAAAACACTAAAGGAATTGGGCGATGAAATGCAACAAGTTAATCCCTACAAGACAGTAAAGCGTGGGGAACCACCGATCAGAACTCAACCTGGCACAGGCACTGAATCACACAGTCACAGAACTCGGGGAGTAATTCATGCGCTGGCCAGGGCTCGAGACGACCGCACACGACCAAATCCAGAAGACCAAACTGTGCCTGGATTCTCTGGGTTTCATGCTAGAATGTCAAATCCGCAGGACAAAAGTCAAGCAATATATCATATGACATACCATAATCCACCCTGCAAAACTATTCTCTATGATGTGATGTCAAAATTATCTAGATCCATTACATCCAAAAAAATGCCCTTTGCCGTTATTGTTGGTGACCACCCCGTATATGCTCTGATGCTAGAGATAAAAAGTGAGAATGCTGAGCTGTTCGCCCACATCTTACCATTCATGGGAGCTTTTCATGTTCAGATGTCCTTTGTTAGTGCAATATACAAACGTTTCAAGGGATCTGGTATATCCGATGTACTTGTTGCTGCAGGTGTAATTGCAGATGGATCTGTGGATCAAGCTCTCAGAGGAAAACATTTCAAACGTGGCGTTCGTTGTCTGCGCTTATTTTACGAGACTTTGGTTCACCATGCCTTAGACAAACGTTTGGAAGGATCTCAATTATCTGAGGAAATTAAAGTGTGTCTCTCAAAACTTCGCAGCTCGGATGATACTCAAGAACTTGCAGATGCATATGCAGAGTTGGAGAGCGATCTGGAATTGAAAAACCTTGTTAACACCCTTTTTCAAGACTTTGATGATGCTTCGCAATCAGAATACTGGATATCCTTTATGGAAATGGTTGAAATACTAACTCTAAATATCCATTCCCTCAGAGCAAAAAAATGGATTGAATTTAAGTCTTCACTCAAACTAATGCTGCCATGGCTGCAGATCTATGATAATGACAAATATGGTCGTCACCTTCCCGATTTTACTGCAGTACTAGACAACCTAACTGTTGAGCAAGCTCGTTTCATGGAGAATGGTATGTTTGCACAATCACTAACAGGAAAACCATATTCCTCTGTAGCACTTGATATTTGGATAGAAACAACAATGAACAAAGGCTCCAAGCTCAAATCTGGTTGGCTGGCAATTCTCAAGAACGAAAAACAACTTCTGTCAAACACACGGAATGTGAACAACATAAGTAGAGTCAGAGCAACTATTCATCACCATGCCGAATTTAAGAAAGAAAGCAGAATAAAGCATGCTGATTGCTCACCAAGTAAGATAAAGAAAGACGAGCAAGCTGTGCAAGATATCAGTGCTTGCCTTACAGAATTCATGTGTGACCCATTTGATCAAGTTAATCAGACTCTTCGATCTCTACAGTCAGGAATTCCAGCTTCTAATAGTTTGGCTCTAGATCTGAAATCCGCAAAGTTTGATGGAATACAGAAAGTACAAGACTTTATGGATGAACGAGTGTATTCTAAGAAAAAGTCTCTCAATGACAGAGTATCTCGCAGTAGGCGTAAAAACTTTTCAAATCAAGAGATCACAAAAACAGCTGGGGTGAACCTCAAAGTCAAAACTGAAGAAATGGAATGCAAAGCATTGTCATCTGTTGTGAGTTTAATCGAAACAAGTGGTGCCCTCAACCTTGAAAATGTCATGTGCCACAGAGTGACAACTGAATGCCTCTCAATATTTAATGCGAATGGAACCATGCGTGAAGTTCAAAAAAGTAAACTTCAACAAAAACTATCTATGAATACCATTCCAGAGCCTGACACCTACATTTCAATCATTGATATGGGCCTCATCTGGCACCTGGCCACTCCTACTACAGAGGACAGAGAGAAAATGGATGGAACCAAATTCACTTGGGGAGACTTTGCAGATAAGTTGGTACACTTTCTGCTAGCTAGACACAAACATGCAGAGCAGATCATCTGTGTAAACGATCCATATAATCTTCCATACTCAATCAAAGATAGTGAGAGGATACTGCGACAAGAAAACTTGAATATTCCTAATATTTATATGAAATTAGGAGATGTGTTTCCCTCTTGCAAAGATTTTCATGCACTATTGCGGAAACCTGAAAACAAAATTAGACTTCAATCATTCCTTAAATTAACATTCCAGAAAGAAGCAGACACAACACTTTCTGAAATTATATACTGTGTAGTGGGGAGCACGCCTTTAAATATCACAACAGGATATATCTTGTGCCAGAGCTTGAGTGCACCCAAGCTGAAGCAGACACAGCTTTGTTCACAATATACAGTCGTATTCGGTCTCAAGGTTACAAAGAACCGGTTGTTGTTGACACTGAGGACACTGATAACTATGTTCAGGCAGCCTATGTTGCGCATAAGTCCCCCGGTCTACTTTGCTTAAAACGTAAACACCAGCTTATTGACGTAAGCCATCTATGTAGTAAATCAATGGCTGAATATATTATACCACTGCATGTGCTGACTGGTTGCGATCATAACTCTGGTTTCTATGGAGTGAGCAAGAAAATGATTGCGGATCGTTCTGAGAAGTCCGTGGAAGCACAAAACTTGTTATTGTCATGTGGTACACAGCTGCCAGTAACACAAAGCATAATAAGTGACTTAGAGAAGTTTGTAATTCGACATGTATACAATGATTCAAAGAACAAAACTTTGGGTGATGCGAGAGCAGCCAAGTGGAGGGTGCAGAAGAAAAAGAGCATTACTCGACTTGTACCCGATTCAGATAGTCTTCGTCCACACCTGGAGCGGGCAAACTATCTTGCATATGTGCAAACACATTACCAACTCAACAATCACCCTTCTCCAATAACTCATGGCTGGCATCTTGTGAAGGGACTATGTCTTCCTGTGTGACATACCCTGCCTCCACTGCCACCATTTATAACATTGCCTCCAAATCCTGAGGCAGGGTGCATCGTAGACAGTAGTAGTGAAAGTGAAGACAGTAATGGGTCTAGCGAATGCAGCTCAGTCAGTGACTTATGTAGTGACAGAGATATTTAAAGATGTGAATCGCAAAGGATGTTCCTAGCTCTACAAATAGCCATTACATTGACTTTGTCTTGACAAACATTGTTCATTTTGGCATGTTGTTTATTTTAAAAATTTCCTTATCGAGTTATCATATATTTTATGCCAGCTATCTTGATTTGAGGTCAGGATTGTTTCAGATATTAAACACACCTTTTATCTGCAGGTTTATTTTGTTTAATTATCGAGTTATCTTATTTATCGTATTTTCAAAATGGCGATGGTAGCCACTTTAATTTAGAAGTCCGGATTGCCTAACAATACAATTCCATTGGACTTGTCAAGTTAAATATCGTGGAATTTGATATAATATTTATCCTTATAGCATGTTTGGCTACGTATTTTTTTCAAATTGGCGGTTGTGACCATTTTCAATTTAGAGGTGAGTAGGCCCTATGGTCTAAAATCTAAAAAAAAAATATTCCATCGGATTTGTTATGCCAAAATTAGTGGAATTTGATATATGTTTTATCTTTATAGCATGTTTACTTACCGAATTATCGTATTGTTTTTTTCAAATTGAAGATGGCGGCCATTTTTGGATTTATAGGTCAAGATGGTACAAAATACACAAATAGCCATTCCTTGAATTTGTCATGCCAAAGCTATTATAATTTGACATATTATTTATCTTTACATCCTCGCGGGCCAGGGGATGTACGACGATGCTCGCATCCGTCACATAACGGAGTGGTTAACACAGAACAGTCAGTATGTTATCTTTATAACATGCTAAGGTACCGAGTTGTCTTATTTTTCATTTTTTTCAAAATGGCGATGGCAGCCAATTTGGATTTAGAGGTCAAGATGGTCTCAAATACCAAAACATATCCCTTCCATTGAATTTGCCATGCCAAAATATTAAATTTGACAAATTATTTATCTTTATAGCATGTTTAGTTATTAAGTTACCCTATTTTTTCGTTTTTTTTTTAAATGACGATGGTGGCCATTTTGTATTTAGAGGTCAAGATGGTCCCAAATACAAAAAATAATCCTTCCATTGAATTTGTCATGCCAAAATATAGAATTTGACATATTATTTATCTGTATAGCTTGTTTGGCTACCGAGTTATCGTATTTTTTCGTTTTTTTTCAAAATGGCGATGGCGGCCATTTTGGATTTAGAGGTCAAGATGGTCACAAATACAAAAAATATTCCTTTCAGTGAATTTGTCATGCCAAAATATAAAATTTGAGATATTATTTATCTTTATAGGCTGTTTACTTACGGAGTTATCGTATTTTTTCGTTTTTTCAAAATGGTGATGGCGGCCATTTTGGATTTGGAGGTCAAGATGGTCCCAAATACAAAAAAAAAGAATTCCATTGAATTTGTCATGCCAAAATAGTATGATTTGACATATTACTTATCATTATAGCATGTTTAGTTACCGAGTTATCTTATTTTTTCTTTTTTTCAAAATGGCGATGGCGGCCATTTTGGATTTAGAGGTCAAAATGTTCCCAAATTTGAAAAATAAGCATTCCATTGAATTTGTCGTGTAAAAATTAGTAGAATTTGATATATCACTTATCTTTATTGCTTGGTAACTTCAAGAGCTATCGTATTTTATATTTTTCAAAATGGCGATGGCGGCCATTTTGAAAAACGGCCATTTTGAAAATTTTCCCGACAATTTTGAGAGGTACATGGGAGCTACATTTTTTTCTAAAGGGTTTTAGTTGACAAATCAATCGAGAAACAAAGGTAGGAAGAAAATGGTCACGGATCCTACAAAAATGACTCTACTATAATGAACTATTACATTGTTAATAGCCTGTGAATATATTGAATTGCTGCAAAACATAGCCAAGGTGTCCCTCCGCATGAAATAATATTATGGTCGCATGATGTATTTACAAAAGAGCTCATATGTCGCGTGACTTACAAAAATGACGTGAACATTTATATTTACATAAATATTGTGTTTCAGCAAGTGACTCTTCAATGTGTTTAAATAAATAAAAAACTACTTAATATTGAGCCATCCTATATGGTGACGCACCATGTACACTGTTTTATGCACTATATAGTGTACATGTATAGACATACAGAACGATATTCATTACAAAGAAGAACTATTCGTTCAGGTAACATAGTGGACAAATGGTAACACAGTGGACAAGTATAGAATACAACTAAGTTACTTATCATAGTACTGACAGGCTATCAACATGCTTATCTACGTTTTTTTATCAGATTAAGATATAAGGCAACAATATATGTATTATACCAGTCTTTTTAGTACGAATTAATGATACTTGTCCTATGCAGAGCCAAGTCACAGAGTCCACTAAGTTTCATTGCCGTCCACTAAGTTACCTTTAAGTCTAAAATGTAATATTATGCTTCAATACCGGATAAATTAAATCCACAACGAAGATATATATGCTATCAGAGACAAATGACAAAAACTATATTTTACTGTAGACTGGGGCAGACATATAAAACATTTTTTCTACTAAGTTACCAAAAAAATCCGAAAAGGTAACTTAGTAGACATTATTTGAATAACATGTGCTAAAGATCTGAAAAATCCCCTCTATTGTTGCCCACTTGTTTGCATTAAGTGGAGATACAATTGCACTTCAGAATGACGTGATATGTAAATATATCTACTATGCATGTCCACAAGTGCAATGGTAACTTTGCAGACAGAAAATAAACATACTATTGTGTCATCTTTTCAAAATCTTCAGCAAATCCCGTTTTCGTTTGATAATTTAAAACATTTCATATTGCTTTGTCAAAAATACATGCAGTGGCACCTAGTGAACATTTAGAAATGATTAGAATCCGTTCACCAGGTGTCATCCATAGACAAAATAATATGGTAACATAGTGGACATGGCTAAGCAGGACATAATGAAAAATATGTATAACTAATATTTTTTTGTACATTTTCAATTCACAAATATTTACATTAATACTAGCCACAATACTAAATGATATGTTAGGGAAAGCAAACTTATATTGCTGGCTTAATGTATTCATCAGCAGCATTATAAACACAGGCCTGGCACTGGGACAGTAACTTAGTAGACAATTTAATTCAAAACAAATTAAACTATCACCTTAGACAATGTAAATATATAAATACACGCTGTAAACTAGTTCATACTATTTATTGTGAAAGAAAAAAATGACAACACATTACATAATTAGGTTTAATTAGGATGGGACAACATACACCCCAAATAGTCTCCTTTTCGCTGCAATGACCCATATATGATAGAGCATGATAGAGCATATCAAATCAAAGCTGAGATTTGGAGCGACCAAGACAGGCCTAGCTATGGCACAGCTGTTGCAATACAACTGTTACGAAAAGCTTAAAGAATGTACACCAACTCACAGATATTCCAAACACCACAAGTCCCCATTCCCTGTATAGTTGGGAATGTCACTCTATGCCAAGACTCGGAAGAGGTGCTTAGTGGAAATCAGCATTTCTTACAACAGAGTGCTCCAGATTTCAGCACAACTGGGTGATGCAGCGCTGCATCAGTTTTTAAGAAGATGGGGTGGTGTGTCCATTTGTTTTGAGGAAAGGATTGTTCACAACATCAGCTATGGACAATATAGATCATAATCTGACAGCAAATACCTCCTTCTACGGTACTAGTATTTCCAGGTGAAGTACGTGAGTGTTAATCTTAGAGATAACAAGGCCAACAAAATTTCCAAAGCTACCAGAGTCTTTCACCAATGTACCGCCTGCATACGTCTCAAAGAAGAACCCACTTCCTCCGGTCAACATTCAGAATCCTTCTATATTAGACACTATCATCCCCATACCACTACATATGACTACCGATGGCTGGAAAAAGTTAGTCTCGCCGAATAAATAGGTGGAACAGTTAACGCCTGGTCAGCACACCATGCGGCTTCTGAAAGAGGCTGTGATTTCAAAGTGAGCATAACCTCACTGCTACCCCTTCTTCGTGATCAAACTGTGGCTACCATAAGCCATTTATGAATCCTGGACAAGTCCCTGTTATTGCTGTTGACCAGCTGACTTATGCCTTGGCCAAGCAAATTCAGTAGCACTAGCCTGAAAAATACGGCAAGGACATTAAGATCCATTGAAACTCTCCTACGCAACAGTGGATGGACAGCGCCTCTTGTTGAAGCAGATGTAGATTCATCTGGAAGTGCTGGGTCTTTTCTGTATGCCTCAAATGTCACTAGAACTACATGTAGGCTATTCCATCAAGTTATGGCCTGCTGTCTCCACAGCTAATGATGACTCCATACATCAACTAGTCCTACTGTGATGGCCAACACGGCGACGTAGAAGAAATTCAAAGCTTCGATGACTGGCGTCAGAAACGAAGGGAGGATAACGAGGGATCTCCATTCACATCAGAGATATGACGCATCTCAGCCAGAATCACCCAGAGATCGGAATGCGATGAAAGGCTGATGGTGGTGGACTGAAGATCATTCTGCACTAGGAAGATAAATGGTGGCTGGACTGGAGTTTGGGCGTCTACTCACAGCATATGAGAAGGCATCTGGCATGGATGATGACAAACGGCACCATGACCAACACTGCTCAACTATCCTTCCTTGGCAATGTGAGAAGATTTTCTTCTGTTATTAGTGAGATGGGAAATCCTTTCACGGAAAACTGATTTGTTTGTGCTTGATACCAAGGATATTGCTGACCCAGCATGGCTAACCTCATGAGGACACATCTCCAGAGAGGCAAAGACCCAAATGAAGAGGCAGACACGCCGGTTTGTGTACCCGCTAAACATGCAGCAATAGAGGCACTGATAATTGAGGTCACATATGTGGTTGTCATTGCAGTCTCTGTCATGGAATCTCAGCAAGAACTTGGATTTAGACAAGGGAGGACGTTACGGTGGATCCCGGCTCATGCGGTAGTATCCCAGATTGAACTACAGAAGTGCAGAGGCAGAGGAGAAAGTCAGTGTGTCACATCTGGAACGTCTGCTCAGAAGACTGTCTGCTACCTTCACCAGACTAAGTCAGATACCTGCTGAAGCTAACCAGGATGACATGCGCGGCTCGTGGTGGTCATGTATTGAGAGATCGAGTGAAGCAACTAGTGTGAGTGATGCTAAGTTGGACATGTTTGCTCGCATACGATGCCATTCCTCCTACCCATTGACAACCAGCTGCCAAGCATTGACCAAATGTGACGTGGGTGTAAAAAAGTATTCAGTGGGAGGTGTTGGTGTTTTAAAAATAACCATTATTATCATTTATACGCATCGTCTATATCAGAATGAACATTAATAAAAGGTGTATTTTTGTGGTGCTCATATCAAAGAACTGTTCTAATTCTGTGCTCATATTAACAAATGGCGGCCATTTTGAAATTAATGAGTGATAACATTTTTTTGCTAATTAGTCTAAATGGGATGACTCAATTTCAGTACCCATGTCACCAGGCTAATGCATGTTCACATTGCATTTGGTACTTGCGCGATTATCTGATTATATCACATAGGGTCTTGGCCTATTTGGATCGCGAAGTATATTTTATGTAACTTACGTTAAATTAGCATATAGACCCTCTATTATATTTTAAATAGTCTAAATTTTGTGGAAATGTGATAGATGTAGCTTTCTGTAGGGTCAAAAACATACATTTTGATTTTAACATCATTAAAATTGGTTCATCGAGTCAAATTTTATGACGAAAAGTAATATTTCTGCATCGCTAATAGCGGTCATCTTGGAAAATGGCGGCCATTTTGAAATTTAGGTGGCTAACAATTTTTTTTTTAAATAGACTGTCATGAGTATATAGATCTATACCAATTTTTGTGCTTGTATCCCCATTTGCACGATTGTTTCACTTATCTGCTCCACTATAGATATCTAACTTTAGTCTAGCTCATGTAATGGTAGCTATACCTAAGATCAGGGACAGGGTGGGGCTAAGCTATGGCCATAGACTAGACTAGACCTATCACTAAACGTTAGACTACTAAAAAAGGGGCTAGGCCTAAAAGGTCTAGACTATAGTGATTCTGTTCCTTGTCAAAGCTTGACAAAAGAGTTGAAAGCCTTTTTTTTAAATCAGCCTAGCCTAGGATTTTGTGTTTAATCTTCCTCTTTGGCTACATGCCTTAACCTGAGGTAGGCTAAGGCCCATAGGCTAGGCCTACTAAAGCATGTAAAGAAAGGCTTATAGGTCTAGGCCCTTACATAGTCTAGGACTAGGTGTATTATTAAATAATAGTGGAGTAGACCTGTTAGGTTGCCAGGTAGGATAATTAGCCTAATACATGTAATAGGCCTAGTGTAACTTTAGGTCTGATACAGTGATAGCCTACATGTAATAATAATACTAATTATAGTACACTAGATCTGCTAGGCTAATAGGCCTAGGCTAACCATAACGTTATGTCTTTACTCAGATTTTATAGTACATTCTGCTATGTCATATTTTTTGGCCTGGTGAAAATTTCATATAGATTTTTGCCAATGTACTTTTTTAGCAAAAATAATGTGTTGTGAATACAAAAATCGATGTTGGCATTTTTTATCATGCCATTTAGCATGTTTTTACGCCATTTTCCAAGATGGCCACCATCGAACAAAATGAAATTTCATCTTTTTTACTATTTGAAAAAAAACATCAGAAAAAACATGTGTGATACCACTTTTCAAAGTGTAATTAGCACAAGAAACTCATTTCTGACATTGTTTTTGTATTTTGAGGTCTCGTTGACGCATAAATCCAAGATGGCCGCCACCGACATTTTAAAAAATATCATTTTTTTACTTTTAGGCGGAAAAATATGTGTGATACCACTTTTTCAAGTGTAATTAGCATGTCTCTTCCATGCATAAATCCAAGATGGCCGCCATCCACATTTTTGAAAATATAACCTTTTTATTGAAATTTCAATCTTTTTACTATTTGTCCCAAACAGATGTGTAATACCGTTTTTCAAAGTGTAATTAGTAGTCTACGATAAACTCATTTCTGACATATTAATTTTTTTTAGATCTTGTTGACGCATAAATCCGAAATGGCTCCCATCGCCATTTTGAAAAATATAATTTCTTCACTTTTTGCGAAAAATATATGTAATACCCCTTTTCAAAGTGTAATTAGCACGATAAGCTAATTTATCAGATTTAATTTTATTTTGAGGTCTCGTTGATGCATAAATCCAAGATGGACACCGCCGCCATTTTGAAAAATATCAGTTTTTATTTTTTGGCAGAAAAAGATGTGCAATACCACGTTTTAAAGTGTAAGTTCCATGGTCTCGTTTATGCATAATCCAAATGGTCGCCATCACCATTTTTTTTAATATCACATTTTTATCAACACAAATCATGTATAATATCATTTTTTTAATGTGTTGTAATTAACAAGTACGTTGGGCGGCCTAACGATTGGCTGAAAGAGTAATGCCTGCACCCAGATGGAACATTGGTATTGTGCCCGCCGTATGTGTTCATAAAGAGCACCTTGTGTTGGGGGAAGCTTGTCAAGACCTTGGTCTTTACCAAGGCCACGGAAATGAAACCATCTGAGATGTAAAGCTTTCGTGATAACAGTATTTTTCGGTCTGAGAACTTGACACAGGTCTAGAACCTCAACAGAAGTCACCATCATATCTTGTTCTTAACTCAATATATTGAGCTCTTAACCCAATATATCAACTTCTTAACTCAATATATGGGTAAGGCCAAAAAGGTGGTCCACATAGGTCAAAGGTTCACCAGGTCTCACAAATGCAACACTTATTATGAAGTCATGGTCATAATGTATCCAACAATACATGGAACACTATAATGAGATGTATCTCTCTTGAAACCAATGACATTTTTGTGCAAATGTGCATTTACTTAGCTATGAATGTCTGATGTCAAACGGAAAACAGGTACTTTACTGTACTTGAAAAAGGAACATGGAACAACACCCTTCTGCAATGTACACCATCAATAAAGCAAATCTATATGAAGTACTCAATTTAACTTGTATGTATAACATAATAGTTAAAAAACAGAGTATAATATTCGGTTCTGAGGTAACACATTCCCTGAAAGACAGCTGGTCATAATACTGACAGCTAACGTGCGTTATGTTGACTAAGACCTCAAATATTAGCAAATAACGAACTGATTATTGTGTCGACTTTATCAGCAAATGAATAATGCGGCGAAAAATGTGTTTTATTCTCAACGTAATATACAAACGTGAGATAGAACTCCGCAGAATTATCCTACGTAGCTCGATCGCCCATTGCCAGCTACAAATGTAAAGATGTCAATGTTTTTTTAAATATTTGTTCTGACATTTTTTTGTAACTCGACGATTATTTTTTGTTGATTATCAAAACTTTGGTTGACATACATGACAGCGAGCGAGTAGTCTGTGAAGCCACAAGGGTGGCGGGTAAGTTGAATAGGCCTACAAATTGTATCAATTTCTAACACAGAAGCGAACTTTCTATCCTGTATTTATCAACCGTAACGAACAGCGGGATAACTAATGATTGTCATTATGGTGTAGAGATGCCAATTTCACACATGTTTGTGTGTATATTAGTTCCGTAATATAGATCCAGTGTATTTCAGGTGGGTGTGCCACCAATAAATTGAAAATATGGCTTTTCAGTTTTCGTTAGCTACCTGGACTCGCCTATCATAAACACTGATCGACGGTCCAAATAACTACCAGGATTAAAATATTGTTTCACTATTTTAATTAAAACAAACGTGTCGCTGTTGATTATATTCGTATATAAATTATTAAAAAATTTTTTTGTGATTTTGGAAGGAGCAATTTAAAGAATTATTATTATAGTATACTATTTGTTAGTTACTGGACTCCTGTCACAGACGCTTTTGGAATGTCAAAGTACCTCTTGTATACCAGGTAGAGGAGATATGATCAGATGACTGCAGTAACACATTGTGTGAAGTACTGCCAAACATCGAGATGACAACGTAAGAGATTAATTATTGCGGATTTTTGTGATTTACTGAATATTGTGTAAATGCTTCCTATTTACTATCGTTAGTTACATTGATCGTATTGACTGGCCTACGAGCCTGTCCAATAACTACCATCATAACACATATCTCAGGCCGCGCACACACTCATTTTAATTTTAATAGAAATGACAAGCATTTTCAATGGGACTTAATTGTATTCTGTAAATACTAATTACGTAGGCGTCTACCACCAGTGTTATTTAATCTTCATAACATACCAGTGCGTTACATGGACTTAAGAGTAGATTAAAATTGAAGTGGCATGGTCACAACCATATACATGGATAATACGTTGCAATTACCTTACATTATTTTTCAGGAAAACACAGGCATTAAGCTAAACTAAAAAACATAATTTAAATGTTTGGTCCACAAGCTAAGATGTAACTACCTTACTTATTTACCTGATGACAATCATGTAGTAAGCTACAGTGACTGCATGAATTATAAAAAAGAGGAAATAATTTAACAAAGTCAAGTTAAAGATCCATGTTTTGGTCATATTTATCAAAAATAATTATTTAATTATTGCCCTGGTCTCATAAAATACTGAAAATGTGATGATTGATCAGTGAGTTATGTTGACATGTTTTTTTCTATGTAACTGCCGCATATAATCACAAGCATTCAAAATATATAGTATCGCAAATAACGTTGATATGGGTGTGTATGAAGTCCATATAACCAGATAACAAGCTTTCATTTCAATATATAATTCTGCCTTAATAAAAGTATGATATACACAAGAGTAAGTTACATGGACATGTCAAAGTAACTACGAAATGTTGTTGTAGCAGTACTATCTGAATTCTAAGGGGGGGGGGGGGGGGGGTGCACTCCCAGCAAACACACACACTGACCAATGCTGATTGACTGGCCAGCGTCTACGACTGTGGTTCGACATCGACCGAGCATTGGGTTAGTGAATCGTGTTAATTGCGCATTGTGTTATTGGCCGTCAATACATCGCTAGTCAAATATAACATTTTGGGAAACAATATCTGCAGTATAGTGTTGTACATGCCAATTACCGCTAGCACTGACACAGAGACATTGTATACACGCCTAAATTACTGCTAGAGCAGTGATCTGGTCGTGTTATTTGTTGACAATATGTTTGAAGTTCACTAATCGCTGAGCCCTCAAAAAGTGTACTAGGTTCTACATCTATGTAGGCCTATAAAGCATACGAGTTGCATTTTTGGGACATGAATTGTCAATAAAAAACATCGCACTATGCACGGGACTATACGATAAGTCTGCCATTGTCAGGATGACACCCGTAGTGCTCAGTTCCATAAAAATACCTCATCGGAACGTCACACGCCTAACAAACTTAGCACGTCAGTTGTTGACATTAGGCCTATACGACTCACATTTGCGACTGTTTAGTGCACGCGGCCTCAGAGTAGTAAAATATGAATATTGTGATATATTAACTTATGTTACAGGCTGGTGGTGACCTCATGCAGCGCAACATTGTTGTCTACGACAACACCATGATTTTTGTGAAATAAAATTACTTGATTATTGTGTCCGTTATGTATTAGATGATGAGCTGAGAATGTGGAAACTCCATTTGGGAATAAATGGCTCTGAAGAAGTCACATTCTGTCTTATTAACAAGCACATGAACCATTATGTCCACTGCTTATTAGGTGCATATTATAACACATGAATTTTTGCATAATTATAATGCATCTCTTTGTGCCAACCATTTTTATGTGCGTTATTTTGACAATAGTCAAAATAACGCACAGGATATCGCTACTTTTTTTTTAGATCCGCAATCACGAAATGTATAATATTCGATTCTGGCAGTAACTTGAATAATAAGTAAACATTTTTTTGTCTCCTTTGGTCGAGTACTTTAATCAGACACCTAAAAACAGGTCAATGTAACGTAGCACTTTTGAAAAAAAATTGTAAAAGCCATTTTAGATGTCACAAAATATATTTTAGTTAACCACTGCCTTTCAGAAATAATACCTTTTATATATATATATATATATTTTTTTTTTCTTAATCAATTTGACATGTTAAATAGAAACGCGTAACGAATATAGAATAAAGTATATGAAATAATGAATGTCAACGTAACTAACTGACAATAATTTGAATTCTGTGTATTTTTTAATTGGAATTGCCAATGTTTAGCAAGACAAAACTGCATCACGGTTTTAAAATAAAGATACCTTTGATGATGTTTTCATATAAAGGAAATCATTTAATGCTTAAACTTTGAGATATTTAGCATTTGTAACGCCCAAACAACAAACACATTGTATGAAAGAATAATTAAAGCTCATTATAAATGTCAAAGCCACAAAATATAGAAATTGCTGTCTATTGGATGTTCAAACAAAAGTAATGTTTGCATGGGGAAGGTTTTTCTCTGTACCTTTATTTCCAACAAATTGACAGGTCAAAATAACATACCTGAAAAACATGCTTCTACGTGTTTTTTGTCAAATGACAACACAATAATAAAGGCTTTTGTTCTGGTTCATTGCACCGCAGTATGAGGTAACAGGATTTTTTTTTAAATGCATATCATCATTGCTTTATTTTGGCACTCACTGGGCGCAAAAAGAGGACCACCTTTTTGGCCTTACCCATATCGAGTTGTGAACTCAATATATCGAGTTGATAACTCAATATATTGAGTTATTAACTCAATATATAAACTTTTTAACTTAATATATCGAGTTGTGAACTTAATATATCGGGTAGTAGTAGTAAATCATTGCTTTACGTCACAAATAGTCTTTTAAGTGACATTGTAATACGTTAAAAACGTTGTAGTCAGTTGATGAGATGAATGATGTACAGATGATGATGGGTGGGGGTGATAGGGCATGGTGAGAGCGTTTTCCTTCGCTCGCCTGATAAGGGGTTCTGGGCATGTCTAGGGGATCTACCCCCAGACATGCCCAGACGGCCGGATACTTGAGTTTTGCTGTGCAATTTAATGCTGAAACTCCGTGGCATTTCGCGCAGCTCTGCTATCCTCGGGTCGGATAGTCCCCAGAGTAACAATATGAAAGATAACTCGCTCCGAGTAACTCCATTCATCCCACGTGGGAGAACTAATGTCAAACACCCTATTGCCGGTTATTTAAGGTTACCATGGCCTACACCAGCGCTCAAAAATAGTAATAAATAAAGTGATCGTTGTTGTGAAAATCCTTACCTTTTTAATTTAAAAACGGCGTCTATGGTTTTCACATTATTTTACTTTCATGACCCGTTGCCATGGCAACACCTACATTCAGCTATATTATAATAAAGTAGCAATTTTTTAACCACTGCGGTTTGTAAGGTATTAATAACACAACATTATGAAATTTTGTTGGTTTTGGTGTCTATTCATCATAAAGTGCTGGTTGTCCAGGTGTAATATTGTTAAAATTATGGTTTTTATGCCGTAATTAGGTCAAAAATTTGAAATGACTGCCACAAATGCAAAAAAAATGCCAACAACGATTTTCGCCTTCAGTGACCTCCAAAGATCAAAATAAAAATCAAAAATTAAAAATCTATATGAAATTTTCACGAAATGACATAATCAGAGTGCACTATTAGACTAACGACGAACGTTAGACTAGGCTAGGCTACTAGGCCTACTGAAAGTCCAAAGTGGATCTAGGCTAGGCCTATAGGCCTAGATCTAGGCCTATAGGCCTAGATCTAACGTTTAAGCTCAATACGACTTGTAGACCCTATAGTCCGGCAGCCATGGTGGTATACCTGGACTTGGAGTATATAGTTTTTTTCTTTGCAGAACACTGCTGCCCAGACCCCCTGTTTGAAGATTCCAGAGGGTGTGAAGGTGTCATCCTTGGGCAATTTTAGTTATTCACGTTTTTCAAACTGGCCGCCAAGAGCGATGGTGGAAATATAACTTTTTCACATTTTGGCCTAGAAATATGTATAATACCACTTTTCTAACTAAATTGACCACGAGAAACTCATTTCCGGCATTATTTTTCAATACAGAAGTCGCCGTTGTGCATAAATCACAGATGACCGCCACTACTCAACCTCGCCAACCAGTAGGCCCTACATTTCTGAACAGAAACAAATGTGAAACTACATTGCTAGCCAAACGTTCTCTGTGGATTAATTCTGTACGTGGATTAAGGTAGATGATATATAATAAAAATTATGAAAGCAAGATCAAAACAAAAACGTAATAGGGGGTCTAACAGCAATAATATCTACTGCAGCAACGATATACAGGCAAATGCTCATGTATTCACCATATATACCACCTTATATATAATTAGGTAGGGCTATATAACATATAATTACCATCAATCTATAATTACTGTTTATACCTTCTGACCTCAGTTGTCATGAACATCGTAAATTGTAGGCCTGCCTATACGTACATTAAATCACCAAACATCATAACTTTACTTTAAAAACTAAAAAAGTGCCGACGATTATGCCTCAGCTGCAGAGCTTAATTAGCATGAACCAACAGGAGGAATTGGAGATGGCCGTACATACATACTATACATGTAGATGGACAACCTGACTACTTAATGTACCCGGCCTCAGGCAGATGGAGACACAGTAGTAGTAGTAGAATAATGTTAATGCCACTTTTTCACACCACAGTAGTAGTAGTAGAATAATGTTAATGCCACTTTTTCACACCAATTTTAAATGTCATTTAAGTGACATTGTAATACACTAAAACCAGTGCAGTCCATTGATGAGATACATGATGTACATATGACGATGTGAGGGTGGGGTGATAGAGCATGGTGGGTTATTGAGAGTGGTATTCTTCACTCGCCCGATAAGGGGATCGGGGCATGTCTAGAGGATTTACCCCCAGACGGTCGGGAGACTTGGGTCTAGCTATACAAAACGCAGCTCCGCTATCCTCTGGTATGATAATCCCAATGTAGCAATAGCTGAGAGTAACTCTATTCATCCGTAGTGATAGACCTAATTTCAAACACTCTATTGCCGGTAGTTTAAGGCCCTACCACGGCCAACACCATAGTGCCTGCGCAGATGCGGGAACTGCCTTTGCACCGTTGTTGAGAGGAGGAACCAGGGTACACGGCTGGCAACCCGTCCAAAACCCGTTCATTTTGCCAGCCAAAGTCATTTGGCTCCAAATTAGGAGGTGATTTTAGAGCATATTTTCAAAGCTGTACCTGTAGATGTGCTGTTTTAAAGTTTTTCTGTGAAAGCATCCGTTGGAGGCAATGAGCACAATTATGGTGCAATGGTCAAGTGCTTGCTTGCCAGCCCACTGATTATGCCTACCTTCTGTCATGGTAGAGAATTGTGGCTGACCATAACTAGCCCTGAATACAAGTCTATTTCGCCGGAGCTGCATAGCTAGGTGTAATAGCCTTGTATTCAGGGCTAGACCATAACATGCTGCCATAAATGTACAAAATGTCTGTGATTTACTGAGTTTGGTCACATATGCGACAAAACGAATAACCAGCTTAAACACGTGTTTATCTTCAGTGCAGTTACCTTTCCCACGTCATAACAACGGGTGACTGTACATGTATCGTACACTCATGAATTCCATCGTGACGGAATTACAATCTGTACAGCTTTTACTAAATTGAAATCATCAGATCTTTGTCCTTGCTACTTTAGGTATTCATTTTAAGTCTTTATTGTATGAAGACACCTCTTTTCTGTGTATAGAAGTTCTCTTTCAGCTACCAGCGTTCGTTTTATTGAGTACACACTCAAATAAAATCACTAAAGTCACGTGACGGAATTACATGTGTACGCTAGTGATATTCCTGACACCAATAACAATAGTTCCTATTTCTGCTCTGTTTACTATATCAACGATACAATCAATCTTAATTATAGTTAAACATTTTTTTTTTCAAAAGGACACTGATATTTTTTTATGCGAAGGCCTTATTTTTCTAGCAGAGTTTGATGAACTTTGGTATGAATTGTGACGGAATTACTGTGACGGAATTACTTTTACTTTTGGGATTTGAAATATAATTCACACAGAGCCCCATTCAAGTACATGCCATATATGATTTAAAATCGTAAAAAGGACTTGAAAACTCCTAGGAAATAACTACCTTTAGTTGTTTGAGGGAATATTGATATTCACATGGGATTAGGCCTAAATAATAAATATTTGGAATAAGGGACTAATAATACAAATTCCCACAACGTGTGGTGTTACTAGCTCCCACGATTTTGCATCTCACCACCATTTCTGAGATGGACATAATAATTTCTTCTAAAGAGATAATGACGGCCAGCAACTATTTTTGAATGTCTAATACTTCTACAGAGATACAATTGGAAATGCAGAGTTAGAGAAAAAAAAATGTTAGGGTTTACAGGTCTTTATCTCATATTTTTTAAAATCAAGCAATTATTATTTAAATAGTACTGGATCACTAAAACATCACTATATAAAACTTATTTGAGGTTGAATTATTAAATTTCAAAAATATTTTTATTCAAACAAACAGTCACAACATAATAAATTCTCACCATCAGCAATAATAACATAATATTAAAGCGTAGGCCTATTATTCGTTTATTTTTGTTGTTCCATAATTCCACTTGCAATATGGACACATGTATCAACTTTCTTTCATTTCTGCTGGCAGCATTTTCTTTTAAATGTTCTACAGTTTTATCTGGACAAATCCCAAACGCTGCTTTCCCTGTACCAATCCTAGGTCGCTCACAGCTTTCGATGGCGAAACACTGAGAACAGGTTTCCATTGACAAAACCTGAGCACAGCTTTCCATGGACAAGCCCTGAGCACAGCTTTTTACGTGAAGAAACCCTGGCACAGCTTTCCTTGGACAAACCCGGGATACAAATTTCCATGGACAAACCCTGGGCACCGGTTTCCATAATGGCCAAATCCTGGGCACAACTTTCTCTGTCCAAAGTCTGGTCACAGTTTTTTTCTGGACAAACCATGGGCACAGGTTCACGTGTTCACCTGGCCAAATCCTGGGCACAGCTTTTCATAGAAAACCCTCCCCAAGTTATCCCTGGACCAACCCTGGATTATACCCGGTTATCTCCGGTTATCTCTGAACCAGCACTGGACCATCCGAGGATGATCCATGAGTTATTCCTGAGCCATCTCTGGACTATCACGGGATCATTTCTGAGTTATCCCTGAACCAACCCTGGACCATCTCAGGATAATTCACTGAGTTATGTCTGAATCAACACTAGAACGTTGTAGGATCATCCCCGAGCCATACCTGAACCAACCCTTGCCATTCTGGGATTATCCACGAGCTATCCATGAACCACCCCTGCACAATCCCAGGATCATCCTTGAGATATGTCTGAACCAACGCTGGAGCATACCAGGATCATCCCTCAGTTATCCCTAAACCAACCCTGGATCATTACAGGATCATCCCTGAGTTACCCTGAACCAACTAGCCTGGACCATCCCAGGAATTTTGGATTTCCTAGATCTTAATGTATTCATGGTATATATCCACAGTTATTTTCACACGGAAAATTGTTGACCACTCGGGGTCCATCCAGGGAATTTATTGCCTTTATGTCGATAATTTATATTTTGAATTCAGTTCTATTCTGTCTATTCTTTTTCTTTCTCGTTTTCTTTTTTTCTTCATTCTTTCTGGTATTAACATCTTCATATTGATATTCTACGTATTAGGAAATCATGCAGACAACCCATGAGTCATTAGGCCTATGTCTTTATTATATGGTTACATAAATTAAAGGGAGTCATCATATATGGTAATACAGACGTAATGACTCGTGTAGCCTAGGTTTGCAAAATGATAATCTTGACACCAGACACAAACACACACTTACAATTTATTGTGATTTAATTAAACCTACTTAGACGTACACTTCCCATTTATTGTCTAGAATAACATATTTTAATAATGATGTTAATATTCTAAAATATTTTATATGGGTTGACTGAACTCGGCGTTTTTTATGAACATAAAATAATTTCTTAGAAAGCAAATTTGATAACGAACATCATGTGGAACATCACAAGGCCTAACTGTAATTCCGTCACAAAAATAGGTCTGATCGCATCGGGTCGAAATGTCAGGCAAACGCCTCTGTGGTGTAGTTAAGATGGCGGTTATAAAGTATAAGTTGACAGCGCCGGGTAATGATTTTCTTTAGCACGTAATAGGTGATATTCAATTATGACATAGGATAATTCATGTTGTTGTGACTGAATTTATTCCACAAAATGACAAAAAATACTCCGATTTGTAATTCCGTCACGTGATTTTTGGTAAATCTGTCACGGTCCCTAAGCAAATAGAGATAATGTACAAAGTTGAACTTTTGAATAAATTGAAGAAACGTATAATACTAAAAGTAAAAATAATACTTTTATAAGTCAAGGTAAGGCCATATTTCATAAAACTAAAAAAAATATGTTTATAATGTGACGGAATTACAACGTGTAATTAATAAACTGTTATTTTTAATAACATAATTAATTAGGCTCTGTATTAGGAAAACGGTGCGTATGATGCGTTATAAGTTCAGTTTTAATCATTAACAATCCCCTCGTCAATCATTTAGAAATATACCCACTCTGGTTGACACTGTATCTCTCAAGCTGCAGACGGCTTATTACAACATTCGCCCTGGGCTTCAAAGTGCATTTAAAACGACCTTGAACTTGTGGGAATATTATGACGTCGTTTGGACGTCGATATCTCACGTAACGTGAATTGAATGTAAAATTTGTATTTGATATACCAAACTCTTGTCTTTAAGTACAATTTTGACATAAGCAACGTCTATCTTTTTGATTTTTTTTTTCAATTTTGGTAACACTTTACATGGAAATCATGACTGATATGACATGCCGACCAATATAACTATCAGGTAGGCCTACGATTTGCTTGAGGTGCGTATCTATGTTCTCCAGTCTCTATGTTCCCCGATCTCTATGTTCCCCGGTCCTATGTTCCCCAGTCTCTATGATCCCTATGTTCTCTATGTTCCCCGGCAACTATGTTCCCCATTACCTATGTTCCCCGGTCTCTATGTTCCCCCGTCCTATGTTTCCCAGTATCTATGTTCCCCGGTATACCTATGTTCCCCAGTACCTATGTTCCTCAGTATCTATGGTCCCCGGTACCTATATTCCCCATATCCCACAATAAAATACTACGTGATGCAGAGTCAGTAGCCTAATTGGTGCCATCTTTACTTTGTCGTCAGTCCGTATGTCTGTTCATCCGTTCAAGGTTTTGAAGATAGCTTGGTGAGTTTGATCTCATGATTTAAACTTGCAGATAAATGATCTCGACTTAATTTTCAAGGTCACAGGGGGCGGCGCAAAAATGTATTTAGCTGTCTCCATGATAGCTTGGTGATTTCTAATGACTTCCATATCAAATCTCAGAAGTGTCCCTGTGAGATGATCATGAACAGTTATGAATAGTTCATGAATTTTCGTGAACAAAAAACTGAACGTTCATGAACGTGTTCATAAACAGTTAATGAACATTATGGAACAACAATTGATACCTTCATGAAAGTTCATGAGTTCATGGACTTATTCTGTTCATGAACTCTCACTTTGTTATTGAACATGGGTTGTTCATGAACGGTCATAAACTTGGAAAATTCATGAACCAGGGCTAGTTCATGAACGACCATGAACTCAAAAAAAATCATGAATCAGATAGTTTATGAACATTCACGAACGTTCATTAAATGTGTTCATAAACTATTCACGAATGTTCCTGAATAACAAATGTAATGTTCATAAAATTCGTGAGCTTTCTACCTAAAGTTCCCGAGCCTTGTTCATGAAATTGTTCGCGAACGACCAGTAACCCAGGTAATTCAATAATGAGCCTGATCAGCCAGCAACACTTAAACTAGATTCACGATGTTCACAAACTAAGTTCATGTTGATGTTCACGAATTATTCATGAAAATGTAATAACTTCCTAAAATACATATAGTATCTTCATTGGGGATTATGTGTGAGGAGCGCGCAGCGCGGGGCCCTGCGAGAAATTAACGTCGATACACTGGTCTCAACCTTAACGCGACGAGGCCGCCTTTAACGTGATCGCCTAGTCACATTGAGAAGAGGGAAACAATGCTGGTTCTCTGAAAACCCTACACGGGAACAGCGGGGTTCGAGCCCGGGACGCATGCATAACTGGCGAGGCAGTCAGGCGTTCTAGCCATTGCGCCACGTCCCCTTCTCTTTGAGGATTACATTTTTGCTGAGGTTACTTCTGACGTAAACACAGCAAGCTTCATTTTGTTAATTAAAAAATATACCCCCCCCCCCCCTCATAATATTACACAATATTACTGAACAGAAAACTGAGAAACTAATTACCCGGGTATTTTAAAATATTATGTATTCTGTGGTTGATAATCTAACTCAGAAAGTCTCAATTTGCTAATTAATGAGTTAATTAGCCATTGCGTAGTTGACACCATACTCGCCAGGGGTGTCATTCACCACAGTTCATGAACTAAACTGAGATTTTAAACTCATAACAATTCATTACAGTTCATGAAACTGTGCGAGTCAACGTTCATCACTTGATCAACTTCATCTTACCGGGTAATAAATTAAATGGAATTTTAGGAGGACTCTATGTCAAGTTGGCCTTTTCATCGTTTCTCATTTTGGTTGTTTCTTTGGCTTAGTATCGTTTTTTGTTGTTCCACATCACATCACACTTTAGTTGTTTTGTACTTTCGTTGTTTTTCACTTTTGTTGTTCAGCAGGCCTACTTCAAATATTTTGTCCTTCAGCTTTTCCGTGGATTCATTGCTTCACACTATACTTAGATTTCACTGTCCTATGTTCCCCGGTCTCTATGCTTCCCAGTGCCTATGTTCCCCGATCCCTATGTTCCCCGGTCCTATGCTCCCCGATTCTTAGAGTTCATTGTCCTATGTTCCCCAGTAGGCTACCTATGATCCCCGGGAACATATATCTCCCAATCTACTTTCAATTCCTTATTTCATACTTTCATTGATTTGCACTTTCGTTGGTTCGAACTTTCGCTATTTTGTACCTTCGTTGTTTAAAATGTTTAATAAGAAAAATTCATGATAGTGGTTGTAGCTATATTTGATATAATTATATGCATTCATAGCATGACGTGAAAATGACAAATTAGTTAATAATAATATTAATAATATTAATAATAATAAATAAATACATATTTATATAGCGCCATATATCTGTAGCATAATCACTGGCGCTTCACATTTGATAAATTGTTTGACAAAATGTTTTTGTGTGGGTTTTTGTAACAACCAAATACCCTTATCCTTCAGATCGGAGATTGCGCGATGTGTTCGGTAAGGAGTTCATCGTGCGCAAAATTCAGTTTGAAATGCAGTGATATTTATGGGTTTTTTATTACGAAAACGTTGTTTCACAAAACATTTATGCTCGAGCATGACCTCAGAACAAAAAAATAATGTCGGAAATGAGTTTCTGATGCGAAATATACTTCGAAAAGTGGTATTACACATCGTTTTCTGTAGGAAAGAAGGAATAAATTATAAGATGGCGATGGCGGCCATCTTCAATTTATGCATGAACGAAACCTCAAAAAGAACAAGAAGCCAGCCGGCCACAATAATCCCCCGCCCTGCCCGTGTGATATAAATTGTAAAGGGTGCATTCTTCCCTGAAGTCTCATTTTCTGTTTTATAGTAATGGTCTACCCTGTCGAGCACAGTTTGTCATGTAAATTACAGATATTGAACTCGATGATGGTCGCAAGTCAGCCACATTTTAAATTTGATCAATTTGACATTTTTGACGGTATATCCCTCACTAAAAACGCACATTTTGTTTCATAACAATGGTCCAGCTATCTGTCACGGTTTGCCAGATATCAGGCATATTAAAGTTAATTATGATCGATGCTCGGCCAAAGTAGATCAAACTTCATGAACCCCAAAAGGCACATCTACACCGCCTAAGAGATTAGTGTGTGCAATATGAAATGGATCTACCCATGGGTTTCCGAGATCTGCTAGAAAAACGAAATGTGGCCAGATATCAGGCATATTAAAGCTAATTATGGCCGATGGTCGGCCATTTAAGTAGTTGAAATTTCATAAACTTCAAAAGGCACATTTACACCCGTCACCCCTAAGGGATGTGCGTGTGAAAAATTAAAGAAACCCATCCACAGATCTGCTCCGGAATCGAAACGCGTACAGACAAACAGACGGCCGAACAGCAGGACGGCCGGACGGACATAGACCTACCTCGCCCCAACTTCGTCGGGCGGGTGATAAAAAAACTTGGTGTCAGAAATAACGATCTCATGCGAGATGTCATTGGAAAAGTGATATTACACACCTCTTTCTGTCGAAAAGTGAACAAAATAAATCTTCGAAGGTGGCAGTGGCGACCATCTTGAAAAAAGTAAGCTAATCTTCAAATTTTGTCAACAAAGTGTTCCAACACTCCTCGTACCTTCCCCCCCCAAAAAAAAAAAATTCTGGGAAGATAGGTAGGCCTACTGGGGAACATAGGTATCGGGGAACATAGGTACTGGGGAACATAGGGATTGGGGAACATAGAGACCGGGGAACATAGGACCGGGGAACATAGGGAACGGGGAACATAGAGACTGGTGAGCATAGATACTGGGGAACATAGGACCGGAAAACATAAAGATCGGGGAACATAGAGACTGGGGAACATCGGGATGACCCCTTTGCTTGTACTTTTCAACCTGTATATCTATGATGTTGCGATCCCCAATCGGAGATTCCATGAACATATCCGTTGAGAATTTCTCCAAAATGGCAAAGAAGCAGAATAAAACACCTGACCTGTGTCATCTGAGACAACACTACTTTCTCCATGACTAACCTCTTTCTCAGTGCACAGCAAGTGCCTGATAACAATCTTCTGATTCTTCGTGCGAGATGCTTACATCTGGTCCAAGTATTATATTATCATGGCTACTTTCTGTTGGCACATTATCATCACCAGTGATTACAAGTTGATGTGTCGATTTGCACAGGTCATGGAACACTGTATCCTGATGATGGCTCTGATTAGTTTGTATTTAATTTTCACTGACCGTGAGGATCACATTTTGAGCAGGAAGAAGTGCATTGCTAACCAGTGTGTGGACCGCATAATCTTGCATTTCCAGTAAGGCTGAATTCTTTGCATCTATCCAATATTAGATACTCATACACATTGACGGGAATGAGCTTAGTAGAAAGAAATGACTTAAATTTTGTAGTGAAGTCATCGACAGTTCATTTAGTAGGCCAAGCTATTGTCCACATCACTACTAAACCATCGACCACCAAGCTAGTGGCATTCACGTTCCACGACATATGTCTACCTGAAGTTGTTAAGGTTAGGCCTACACTTATAGTTATCTTCGTTTCAAATGGAGTGTCAAACATAGCAGTTGCGAATGGAGCCAGTTCGTGTACCAATATATCATTAGGGACGCACCATTTGATATCTGGGGGGGGGGGGGGGCTAGATTATTACTTTCAATTATGTTTTTTTTCTGATAACAATTAGCACACAATTTTTTTTTTTAGCACCGACCTTGAAACAAACATTTTTTTTGTCCCTGGAAAAAAAAAAAAAAAAATTGTGACATTTCATATTTGAAGGGCTCAGTGGAAAAACGAGTCTAAGTCACATTTGAGTAGTTTTGAGAAATGCGCAAAAAAACCTATTTTCATTGGAGAATGATTTTTTTTTAATTAAAAAAAATGAAATGGTTAGGTGGGAGGGCGAGAAAGCGATATTTCTTAGTTGTGTAATACCAGCCTAAATATTTTTGACGTCCAGAGACTAAAACGTAGATTGTTAATGGAAAAACAGGTCTGAGTCCACAATTGGACTTGGACTCGTTTTTCCACTCAGTAAACAAATATAGTCTTTTAGACTACTAAATCACACCATTCCCATCGTCTTGATTCACTCATGTTCATCCGGATCATTTAAATTAAAATACACAGATGGACAATGCTAAACTGCATCTAGAGTAGGCTCTAGCTGCACAATATTTCGTTATCCAGAATAACAAAGCGTTTAAATAGTAGCCTGTTGTAAAAAAGCCTTTACATAATGTTGCAGTCTTTGCATACGTTTTCAAGAACTCATATTATTACTAATGATCATAATAGGATTAATTATACTAATTTATATGTATAAGATATATATATTATTCAAAGGGGGAGGGGTGTACCACTACCACTCAAAATATATACATATTCTTATTTTTGTGAGTTTTCTAAAAATGTTGGAAAATGAAAGAATACTGGATACTTTTATAGGTTGTCAAGATTTATTATACACTGGCTCCTCGTGGAGGCATGTACATAAAAATAGTACATACAAATACAACAAGTACGTATATAATCAGTAA
This sequence comes from Flabesymbios commensalis, assembly GCA_964017125.1. Lineage (NCBI taxonomy): Eukaryota > Metazoa > Annelida > Polychaeta > Terebellida > Flabelligeridae > Flabesymbios > Flabesymbios commensalis. The sequence goes on from OZ024902.1 coordinate 97,529,599, forward strand.
ACAAGCAAACAAAACCAATCATCTTTGTTTGCTATTAAATCAGAAAAAATATATGAAAACAGAATTACACGGCATCATCCTCATCAACAAATGAATTATCTGTTTCATTCATATTGTCCTCACCCTCGTGTGGGAGATTAGCATACCATGATGCGACATCTTTAGACACCAATCCCTTGACGCCCAGTTTCACTAGATCTTCATATTTTGCGGCTTTAATCGGTAGTGGCTGCTGATATTTGCTCTGCAGATCCGATACCGGATTCCTTTTAAACAATGACACCTACAAGGGAAAAAACATAAGTTACCAATACAATTTTAGGGATAAAAAAAAACAAGTTAAAAGAGCCCGTTTAAGTGACGTTTCAAACGTTGTTTTTCTATTAACAGATTATTATTTGTTTCATGTAATACAAAACAGCCACCTTTTTCCATGGCTCCAGCTCATTGTGGGTGTACCTACACCAAACTTCATTTGGGTGAGAGATTGTTATTAGCTAATCTTAGATAAAATTCGTTTCTTGGCTCTCACCTTAGGAAAACCACATCACCTCCCTCATTCTCAACTTTGTACCAGATTCATCCTTTAGTATACATTTGGTAGTTTTATCAGCAGCCTCTTTGTGATCTTTTATGGCATTGGCAGTCATCACCTTAACCTAAAATGTATTAGTCTATGATCACGACTATTGTCGTATTAGTCTATTTACTATCATTGTTATTATTACGAATGTTGCTAGGCCTCCACCGAAAACCACGATGCGTTACGTCTAAAAAAAGGTTGCACCTTTAGATAATAGTTTTAGTTTAATAGAAAACAGTGTGACAAGAATTATAACTGTAGCAACGGATTTCACAGGTTGCTTATTATTCGCACCTTGTGTGGCGGAAAGTTTTTTTATTCTCAGGGAGGGACATATTCAATTTAACTTAATAGTAAATTCATCATTAAGTACCTTAGTTGTTATATTCCAAGCTGACTATCATTTTTCGCTGCATGGATGCTTCGAATGCGACTATCATGTTATTCATTTTTTATATATTACCAGTGCTTTGATTTAACCTAAGTTTTTTTAAATGAAACATCAAAACCGATATCTAAGAAAAAATCATAATGAAATCAACACCTATTTAACTCTTTTGACAGTTATTGGGTCATTGTCGCCGAATTTAGAAGCGTGGCTTTCGTACGTGGAGTGCTAGCTAAAGGAGCTGCGTCGTCGCTTGCCACAATCATCCCACTGGGCACACGACGTTGTGTCAACGTCATCGCAACAACGCCGTGTGCCCAGTGGGATTTGCAATAATCATTTACACGTATACATTCCTTCCTCCATAGAGGTTTTTCTACAGAGGTGGGCCCACAACCAGACAAGTGTACTCATGACGACGCAGCTTCTATAATTATTTATCGAGGTACTACTACTAAGTTTCTACTAGAACTACAGCTACCACTACAAACTACTGCAACTACTACTACAACTACCACTAGTTGGCATACACTACTACTAATACATGTAATAATAATCATAATAATAATATAAGATATAGACATCAAATAGACATAGACAGTTATTAGACAGTTATTAGACATAGCACGGTAAATGTAAACGCCTACACCACATACAAGCCTATTATACACTACCTCAAAGGGTTGAATCAGGCTGCATTGCTGATGATATTATTGTAGTCATTGGGCAGGACTGGTTGGTGTTTCCTCTTCAAAGTTTCAATCAGCCCAAAGTCACGATCATTTGGAAGATAGGTGTGTTCACGAATCAAATACATATGGTCAATCTGACTGTATGGCTTTATTTTTATTTTGGCCACAACACGAATCACTGAAAACCACCAGCCGTTTGGCTTCTGTGTGTCTTGAAATTATCGTTGACTCGAGACATGAGCATACTTCAGAAGACCCTCGCTTAGCGATAGTCTCATCCCATAAATGCATGATCCCGTCACCAGTCAAGCCATCGTGCACACCAAAATTGTAGACCCATAGCATTCTGCTGTAGAACATATCACCACTGGGGATATCAGGTATTGGCAGATTCTGCTCAAAGTTAAACGTGTACATATCAAGGTTGGGAGATGTAGAAGCTTCCTTTGAGAAATTTGACATCAATTCATACGCCTTTTCTGCTTTCCTGTGGTGTTGTTCTTTTTCTAGTCTATGGATGTTGAGGCTTGTGGTGTTAAATTATTAGGCCTTCTATTAAGTTGATGTTGAATTGTCTCATCGTGAGATATTTTACCACCCAAGTCACTTTCGTCTAATTCGCTGTAATCAGGGGAGTACGTTTCGTCATTAGGATCGTCACTTTCACTGTCACCACTTTGTGGATTGCCATAGTGTGATATATCAGCAGGTATGTGGGGCATATGTAAAGTATGATTTAGACCTATGTCAATTGTTCTCTCCTGCATAACACAGTTGATCACTGGTGCAACGGTTGGTTCTTCGGTATCAGAGTTTGAACTCTCGTCGTCTGATTGATTCACCGCATCTATTTTATCGAGCTCATCAATAAGAGCTAAAACCTCAGTCCCACTCAACGGCTCCTTTTTTTTCGAAACATTATGTATCACCAGGTCTGCATTGTTTTATCAATAAAACTGAAACACAAAGAGGGACATACGTCATATTGAGATGCAGGAAAGCATCCCAGAAAACACCTGCCGTTGAACCTATGTTGCTTTATTGCCGAGCCAATGATTCAGACGGTTGTACGATATTAAACCAGCCTTTGGTCAAACAATATTTTCACGATCAATTTCCTTAAAGCTGCTCTGTATAGGCTGGTGTATCTGCATATAAGTTGACCAAAGCCATTTTTTTAGAATGTAGGCTAGTACTTTGTAAAACTGCTTTCTAGTTGAATACCATTTGTTTGTAAAATTTACGAGCACACAAAAGCACAACAAATATGGGATTACTTTGAATTTAGATCTTATGTAATGCCATATTTAAAACAATAATGGTACATGTACTGCCACACTTGCATATATTGAACGCAGAAGTGAATTTTAATATTCTTCAATTCCTCATAGTACAAAATAGGGGATGAATTCCACATTGGCGCTGCAAAGTCTTGGTAGACCACTGCACAAAATATCACAGAATAATAAATGCCCAGCTTGATAACTTTTTTATCAAACGAAATATTCGTGCGTCACAGATAAATTAAATTTGCCAAAAAAATTATGATGTCCAAGAAAAAGCTCAAGTCGATCTTTGTCCAAGACAAAATCCAGTTCGATCTTAAGGCCGGTGATCGGTTGATGTGACAAACCTTAAAGACTGACTTCAGGCATCAATACAGGAGCCGATAAATTCAACGAAAAAGTAGAAAAAGTAGGACATAATCATGGAAAAAAAACATGTGCACATGCTATAATCGTTAGTCCGTCTCAGAGGCGAAACATCCCTTTTGCAGGATAATCGTCCGCCTCCGAGTCTAAAAATACGAGGCGACGTATTAAAAACCCATATTTTCAGCAAATGAGCAGGTATTTGTTTCATTTTACACTTATCCAACTGTGGACAAACATTGCAATTTAAAATGTCTAATATATATCCCTCGTGCAGTCGTCTGCAAGCTGTGGACTCGACATAAGCAGTGACAACATGCTGTTTTTATTGTAGACATGGAAAATCGGTAATAGTTTGAGTATACTATCTATTATATTTCCCTTTTGTATGTTCATACTATTCAATGGAATTGCCCAGATAGGCCTACAATTATCACAAAGATGCAACATCACTAAATATTTACAATCTTAGGAATCTGTTGGAAATAATCGACGTTGGCCCAACAGTAAACCAACGTAGGCCCAACATCTCATGCTGAGTACTGTCTAAGTGGAAAGTGCACACATGTAAGAAAAAAATGAATCGAGCTTGTTATAGGCCTTGGCTTAAATTTGAATACCGGCACATTTGAGATCAAAATGGCCTGCTTTGTTCAGTTATGTCGTGAATAAAGCTTGCTCCGATGCCACCCCTCCCTGGTAGATATCTGGCCCGCCCCTTACATATTTCAATAGGACGGTCCAGTAGGCCTAAGTCTCAGCCTGCTCAAAGGGAACTATCAGCTGAGGTAGGGCCTATGTTTCACAAAAGGAAATATTTTTTTAACATTCAGTCATTTATCATTTAAAAAGTTAAGACCATTTTAGCTTTTTTAATGGTGTTGTTAGTGAAACGAACCCAGGACTAAGTCAAGTAATGTAAAATACACTGCATTTGGCCTATAAGGCTACATTGTCATTGAGTAGGCTAGGTCGTTTAGATAGATTATAGGGAACAGGTGATAGGTCTACTTGAGAGGGATAGTGGGGGGGGGGGGCTAGGGTTTATCCTGAAAAAATAAGTTTGTTCTGGAATATAGTCTATGGGAGTTATAATCCATGATCTGGGGCCGTATTCTCGTGAAGATCACCTAACTTTAGGATTTTTCCGCAACTTTAAAATGCGGAACTCCGTAACTGCGGAATTCCGTAAATCAGTATTCTCAAACTATTTGCGGAAAACTGTAGTTGCGGAATTCCGCATCCTAACTTTTATGCAAAACACGCCATTTTTTCCTAGAATTTAGGGCACCCAAATTCTCTCCGTAACTTTTACCTAAAACTTAGGTGAGTTCCGCATCTTAAAATTAACGAGAATAGCACTTACGGAAAAAAACCAAAGATGCGGAAATATTTGAGGAAATTCCAAAAATCCACGATGCGGAGCTCCGTAAATGGTCACGAGAATACGGCCCCTGAGCCACATAGCCTACCCACTGAGTGCCATAGCCTACTCACAGTGACTGTCTAGTCTACAAGACTACTCTACATGGACAAATTAGTATTTAGGCCTAGGCTAGAATAGTTGTTTAGGCCTAACACAGTAGGCCCACTTAGTAACTATACCCCTCGTCAGATTAACTTGTATCGCATGTTTTTCGCCGATTTCTCATTTAATTCTCAACCGATTTTTATGAAATTTCGCAAGGACTATTTTCAAGACATGCGACGACTGTCGTGAAAATTTTATCAAAAACTATTATGAGGTTCAAAAGTTAAACCATTTGACATGTAGTAAATTTGTAATTACGACGTCCCTCTATAAACCCATTAAACTGGTTAAATTAAAGTTTGCTTTAGCCCCGAATTGCATTAGTCTACATGCCAGATGGTCTAACTTTTTAGTTATACAATACATGAAATACATGAAAATCGGTTGAGAATTAACTGAGAAATCGGCGAAAAACATGCGATACAAGTTAATCTGACGGCGGGTATAGGCTAGACCTAGAGGCTAGAGTATTGACCTAGCCTGAAGTATTGACAACTAATATTGCCTTGTGAGTTTGTGTATCAATATACCTACCACATTTTTTCTACTATAGCCTAGGCCTAATGACTATAACTAGGGGAGTCTAGGCTAAGCATATGGAGTATAGGGCCTAATATAGGGCATCAGGTAGACTATAAAATATAAATATTTATTTTGACTCACCTTTCATTCTAGAAGCAGCATAATCTGTACGCATCATTTGGCGATCTGTTGTCTTCAAACTAGGACGCAAACAACTATGACTTGAATACTATGTGGTAGAGCAGGTTCGGGTATTTCCGAGCGGGGGGGGGGGGGTATTACCGAACATTGCCAATAATTGTGTCAGGCCGAGCTGCCCGTTGTGCGTGACTGTTCTGTCACGCACCGTTATTATGGACCAATTTCATATCCATTAATTTCGCTATTTTAAAAAGTCACTTTCAAAGTAGACAAGTCTTTAAAAATTAAGGTAATTACACGGAAGGTAATGGTCTATTTATGATATCTATTATCAATCCTGGAATTGTTATTTATATGGGAAAATGTACCTTGCAATGCACCTCCTAGATATAAAAACATCAAAAAACAATTTTTGGTCATGATACTCTGGTTCCCAGAGCCACACTACGCGGCGTGGCCAAGCTTCATGTAGCGTCTGGTATGCCCCAGTGGCAAATGTTTGTGACTTGTTGCTATTTTTAGATGAAAATAGGGTCGTAATCTAGAAATAGCACACGCTCACCGGGCTAGCTGATACAATGAAGTATGGGAGAGGTAGACCAGGAATTTAATCCGAAAAGGGGCTTAGAAATTAGATCAGGATGGACGGAATGTTACAAGCTGTCACCCATTTCTATGTTGTTCCAGGCTTCCTCCTGGTCAATTTAAGCCCATATGACACTTGATATTTTGATTTAGCTCATAATTATGACCTATTTTGTGAAAGACGGTCAATACTAATTAGCCGATTATATGATAAAACACGAAACTGTAAATAAAATGCAATCTAGACTTACTAGAGCCTCCATAAAAGCTTCAACACGTACAGATTAATGAACCACTACATATGAGCCCAGATGACTCTTTATTATCTTGCTTTTTCACATAAATATGACATATTTTGTAAATTTGAGTAAATACGATAGAGCCGATTTTACGAAAACAACAAAATCGTTGATAATATTTCATAAAGAATAGCTACTGTCTTCATTATGGGTGTCAAATTGTGCACATCAATGAGTCGCATCAATCATTTTATTACAATTTAATTAATTATTTATTGCTTTTTGATGTTGTAAAACGAAAAAACAACAGTGAAATACAAAACATGTGTAACTTTCTGAATGCTACTCGTAACCTGTCCTTAAAGAGATGTCTTACATGCTGTCGAACAATCAAGTATTGTGCTATGGCCTATTCTGGGCATTCAGAGCCGAAATGGCACTTGTTATATTTATTTCTAATAACTATGACCTATTTTGTAAAAGTTACTCAATTAAATTCAACTGATTATACGATAAAAAACACTGTAAATGCCAAAATGACACATCATATTAATAAACTTTATGTAACAATTTCTTAGTTTTTGTGTTTAAAAGGCAAAATACAAAAAAAACAATACACATTGTTGACAGTTCTATAAATACAGAACAACAATAAACATTGTTGACAGTTCTAATGAGATACATGTAAATTTTGCAAGAAATAAACCCCGGGCAGTCAGTAGTAATGAAAATCATGTGAGGGGGAATGGAGGGAAACCTATTACCCTGCTGTTAGTGCCAGTATTAATACCAGACGTCCAGTGATGGTACGTTGTTTCGGGCAGTAGGTGCTACAAGACTCTTATGTATCCTGTTAACGTTTATTCATACATCCCACCAGTTACACTTCAAACACACTGCACGTGTGGGCCTACCATGAGAGCACACATAGAAAAGTAGCTCTGAAAACCTCGCCACAGCACCAACTCACAAAGCAGCAATGTCATCTTGGTAAATCACAAGCACATCCGTCTTCAAAGCTTATCTTTTAAACAAGTCGTGAGATCTCATTTGCCCTCAAAGGACATAAATCCAATAGCTGGCTCTCACATTTGCAGAGCCCAATTCATAAAAGAGCTCCAGGTGGGGATATTCGGACACCTACAATCTCTGTAATTATATCTTGGTGGTTTCCACATAGGTAAGAATTTTTTAAAAGACATAAGACAGAATGTTGCGACTCAGGTCTACACGGCATTTGGGTGAGGAGCTCTATATGTGGGCCAAATACAACTGAGAACAACGTGATGACTAAATTGTACAATCGCATAGTCAGTGCATAAGTATGGGCAGAGCAGTACAAACTTACCAAGAAACATGAAATTGGAAACAAGCTTTTAAACAAGTTGTAGGGCCTACAATATTTTGATGATGAGTGACTATACAATTATGGCACTGTACATTCGGTGAATGCACCAGAAAATGCTAAATATATGAACTACAGGTAAAAACTGACTGGACATAATACATGCAGTTAGTCCTGATATTACTCTCCATATTGCGACATGTTGCTGTGATCTGCCTAATATGATCATACCAAATATACACCCTGGGGTACTGTTTATGCTGCTCACACAGACCAGCTAGAAATATCTTACCCAGATATCTAGCAGCAGTTGGGCTTGGAGCATGTAAACAAAGTTAGGAAAGACCTAATTGGCATAACACAGTCAGATAGTGCAAGATATTTATCTTTGACTTGGAAACTGGTGACACATACAACTCCTTCTTTCAACAAGCAACTTTGAAAGTCAAGAGTCAGAGTGCACTTACTGAACAGTCTGTGCAATTCACACTCAGTGTCAACAAATACCACGATCTAGTGGTACTCAACAGCACAAGTTTGACTGAGGTATATGCCATATTAACAATCAAACACAAGGATGAGTAACATTGGACAAACATATGATTTGCTGTTATGCGGTTATGTTTTTTCAACCAACAAAATGTATTTCAAATTCATGGATGACCTATTGGGCTGTATCCACGTGACACTGGTGAGTAAGTGCCCCCAGCTTGATTTTCTAAGCCAATGCTACTTCACAATGCTGTTTGGAGGAGCACAATATCAGCCATGTGTGTGGCTTAAAGGAAAAAGCCAGCGAACTGTCATGTTAGATTCATATCAAATAACCAGTGTTTCTGTAGCAAACAATGCTGCATATGATTTATTTACTGGTTTGAGATGGGAGTATACACTAAAATATGTCGGAAATTGGACTTAATGTGGGCGTCCATCTTGGTTCCTTCCCATTACTTCATACAGTGGAATTATGCAAATGATATTTAAATGTGATGACGTTGACCAAGTCCCAACCCTCATGCCGGTTGAGCATTCAACATGCAGTTTAGCAGGTCACTGTGGACAACACCTACTTTAGTTCCTCAAATGCCCCTTATAAATTGTTATATATGCCAATTTGATAACAGTTGTCGAATAATATGTATGTTATATAATAAATCATCTGGTTGCATGTGACTGTTATATCGCTATTTATTATATTTTAAGTGTTATCTGAGCGCACCCTCGGCCCTTCTTGTCGACATTGCTCTCATCACAGTGAAATGATGTGACAGTTGGTTGAAAACATGTTTGCGAATAAAAATAAAGCCCGCCCAGAAGTCAATGATAATTCCTGGTACATTTTTATTATATTACCTGACCGAGAAAAGTTGTAAAACCCCTATGAACAGGTTTAAAAGGAGTCAAATAATCATTTTAAACGGACCCCCGTCCCCGCCGATTGACACTGACTTGACAGTGTTGACTGAGCCCAGTCATATGAGTATATGAGAATACGCCTACAAACTAATACACGGCCATAGGTCAAATTCAGAGATTTTCCTGCTGATGCAGTTTTAATTCTAGTGTCTTTACCTTTGTCCTGCCATATTAATCACATAATATAACCACAGCCAGATGTCAAATTAAAATTTCCGTAGCATTATTTTTCAAATGTAATGTCCTTATCTCGATTTGAATTATTGTTAGTCTATCACTGCAGAGGTGGGCAAGTTGTCGCCACATGTGGCGACAGAAGCAAAATATCTGTGATGTAAATAATAAAAAAATGACCATTCAGAGCACCTAAAAATAGTCATTTGTGGCGACAGGACTCATTTCGCCTGCCCACCCCTTGACTGACAGTCTGTAAACATACATATGTGGGCTCGGCGTTAGGGCCTACAATATCAGTGTATAAATAAAATCATTGGTGATGGGCAGCAAAATGTCTAGGCCTACAGTAGGCTACATATTGTAACCACGACGACCGGATTTGCCAGCATTGTAGCAATGTCATCTTGGAAGCAAAAAGGCAGTCTCTGCTTGCTTGTAAGGTAAGCAGATAGACCTAGGCCTACTGTTTTTTTTGTTTTATACGGAAATATACTGATTGACTGTCAACTCAGGTCGTGGAGCCACTCTTTTTATTTGATAACTTAATTTCAGCTGACAAACTATAGGCCCATATCATGCATATAGCAAGTGCGTATTTTTACTCTTATTGTGTGCAGCAGTTGTAAAAAATGTACGTAGCCTAGCCCAATATGCGAATTTAAAAATGCGTCAAAAGTAAGGGGTCAGTAGTAACTTACCTAATTTTATGGGTTTTACTGTCATAATGATAGATGGTATAGTCTTTTTAAAACATGGCTCGTTGTTCCCAAATAAATAGTGAACCCATTTATGATCTATTGTATTATAAGGGAATATACAGTTTATATTGATGTCGAGACAAACATTTGGTAACGGAGTTGACTGTATTTCGTGAGAAGTAGGATTTTTTTTTCATGCAACATTTGGAACCCGTCCATCTCTCTCAAGAGTGTTTTTTTGCAATTTGTCATAGTGATACAATACAAAATATTTTCTATTTGGAAATTGTCAGCTGATCCTTTTAGCGCAGGTCCGATATATCTCGGGCAGAGTGTTTTTTTGAGTATTTTTGTCTGTATAATCAATGTGGTCCGGCAGGCATGGGGGTAACCTAGTTTTGGTTCATACAAGTGTGTTTCTTGAAGTTGATGAAAAGTGGATATTTTAAATAATATTTGCCTATTTGACCTTAAAATGACCTAGATGTGAACTTGAAATTACCTTGGTGTTATGGACCAGTAAAGCATCCCCCTTCCCATGTTATTATTTGCGCATAAGCTAAGATCCTGATAGTGTCTTCAGAGAAATCTGACATTAAAAAATATCTGATTTTTTTTATCTCTCCCCAGGAATTCAGCGGTGGAAATGCAAGTGTGCCCAGGAATTCAGCGTTAAAAGGATTAGAAAAACAACTTTTTGAATACCAGCTTCATTGACAAATAAAATACAGAACAAAATTGCGAACAGAATTCAGTCTTTATCACCAGATGTCCCAGATAGATCATAGTAAATCAACATGTTCATAGCACACCCTCCTCCCCTGCCCTCAGCATACACTTTGTACACTTATGATAATGTTGATTAGGCTACTGATTTTAATGAAAAAAGTCTGGTAATTTGATCTCGAATAATAATATAGAGCTTATATACGATTTTAAGCTCCAATTAAATCTGGTAACGGAGTTGAACTAAGGATAATTGAGCAGTTTCTGACTAGACAAGTAGGCCTATATATTTTAAAGCTAAGTGTTTTTTCCTTTTTGAATCTTATGTAATACCTTATTTCTGACCAATTTAAATATCTGAAGGAAAACGCTCTCAATAACCTACCATGGCCTATCACCCCTACACTCACGTCATCATCTGTCTATCATTTTATCTCATCAATTGACTACAACGTTTTTATCGTATTACAATGTCACATAAAAGACCTTTTGTGCCGAAAAGTGACGTAAAGCAAAGATTTACTACTACTACTACTGCACTGATCCCAGTGGTATGGCTATTTTTACGATTCAAGATCATCTAGGGGTCAAAAACAAAATGGCTGTCGTCGGCCATCTTGAATTTTATTGTTTTGGTATAATAGCCTTTGATTCTTATGTAATACATAATTTTTGACTAATTTGAATACACTGGTCCCATTGGTATGGTTATTTTTTTTACAATTCAAGGTCATCTAGAGGTCAAAACCAAGATAGTGGCCGTCGGCCATCTTGATTTTTTAACTAACACAATAACCATATAATCTTGTGTAATATCTCAATTTCGCCTAATCTGAATACACTGATTTCATTGGAATGACTATTTTTAAATTTAAATGGCCATCAATAACCAAGGCCATTTAGAGGTCACAACCAAGGAAACCGGCTATAACGACAGTCAATATTCAATTTTCAATTGTTGAAATAAAAGTATTAGAATGCAACTGCATACATTTTCCTGATATTTTTAGACGTTTTTCAGTTTATACAACGATCCAAAACAATATATGGCCATCAAAAACCAAGGCCATCTAGAGGTCACAACCAAGGAAACCAGCTATAACGGCAGTTAATATTCAATTTTCAATTGTTGAAATAAAAGTATCAGAATGCAATTGCATCTATTTGCCTAATATTTTTTGACGTTTTTCAGTTTCTTCAACAAAATCCAAGATGTCCACCAAAATTATATGTCGCTCTCTAGGACTTGAACGGCTTCATGGGTTTGTTTCATGTTAGGTTTAATAGAAAGACCTTATCCTTGACGTGTGCTTATATTATTGGGTGGGACACTGATAATAACCGATAATAAATCTTTTTTTACGTTTTAGAATTTTAGCAAACATATCAGTTTCGCTAATTTTTTGCTTTTTAATTTTGTGATCTAGCTACAGTACTGTTCATTTCAAACTTACGTGGTGAATATTTGCCACGAATTCACACGAATTTAATTCGCCGAATTCGCGATGAATGATATTCGCCGATAACACAAATGATTGGGCGAACATTCGCCATGGATTTACCGCGAATTCACTGATCGGTATTCGCCAGCGATAGAGATACAGTACTGTTCATTTGAAATTTACGTGGTGAATATTCGCCACGAATTCACACGAATTTAATTCGCCGAATTCGCGATGAATGATATTCGCCGATAACACAAATGATTGGGCGAACATCCGCCATGGATTCTCCGCGAATTCACTGATCAGTATTCGCCAGCGATAGAGATAGGTCGGCGAATTCGCGGTAGGGAATTCGTCGTGGGGAAGTCGGCGAATTCGCGGTGAGGAATTCGGCGAATTCGCGGTGGGGAATTTGCACTTCCTGCAATTCGCGTAGCTATATGCCAGTGACGCTGTGCCGCACCAGTACTGGCAGTAGGCCTACGTTTGACTGTGTAAACTATCGATTACATTACGACTTGTATTTTTCTCTATGATCGTTCAAATATTCTGAAACCGTGTCACTATTGATAAAATAAAATCATTATTTATTGTCTTATATTTATACCTCATTACTTATTTAATTGTTATGCAGAGAATGCGGAACTAATATCGAGAAATGTGTGCGAGTGAGCGCCGGCATCTTTGGAATTCCGGAAAAGAACGAGTGATCATCCGGAAATCATCGGCTCGCATAAATTAGCCAGGCTTACGCTGGATTGGTCAAATGAGGCTCTCACGTTACTCATATCGAGCAGACGACTAGATGTAAACACTCAGTGCGCGAAATACGCATTCCGGCCCTTTATCTAGGGTATTAATTGATCATTTTTCGGACGACAAACGAGAAAAAAATGACAGTCACAATATGACAACAGGCCATCATGACATCTTGATAACGGCACAAGCCTCTGTGACCCTCTGTGTCTGTTTTAAGTTGACAATTCGCCTCCTTGCATACATAGATAGCAGCATTTTGATGTTGCATTCCCAGATTCTCCAGGATGAATCAGATGAATTCCTTACTGTGAATCCTATTTCCCAAGAAGAATTCTCCGTGGGGAATTCACCATGGGGAATTTCCTATGGGGAATTCACCATCAGGAATTCTCCAGAGAATCCCAATGGAGAATTCACCACGGTGAATTCACCATGGGGAATGAATTCACCATGGGGAATTCACCGTGAATCTGATTCCCCGGGCATTCTTCGTGAATTCACCAATTTGCCTGGGGCAAAGAATCAGATTCCCCAAGGGGAATTCCCCATGGAGAATTCTCTTGTAGTGAATTCATGTGAATATTCCCGGTGAATTCCCCGCAAGTTTCAAATGAACAGTACTGTAGGTTGGCGAATTCGCGGTAGGGAATTCGTCGTGGGGAAGTCGGCGAATTCGCGGAGAGGAAGTCGGCGGATTCGCGATGAGGAATTCGGCGAATTCGCGGTGGGGAATTTGCACTTCCCGCAATTCGCGTAGCCAGTGACGCTGTGCCGCACCAGTACTGGCAGTAGGCCTACGTTTGACTGTGTAAACTATCGATTACATTACGACTTGTATTTTTCTCTATGATCGTTCAAATATTATGAAACCGTGTCACTATTGAAAAAATAAAATCATTATTTATTGTCTTATATTTATACCTCATTACTTATTTAATCGTTATGCAGAGAATGCGGAACTAATATCGAGAAATGTGTGCGAGTGAGCGCCGGCATCTTTGGAATTCCGGAAAAGAACGAGTGATTATCCGGAAATCATCGGCTCGCATAAATTAGCCAGGCTTACGCTGGATTGGTCAAATGAGGCTCTCACGTTACTCATATCGAGCAGACGACTAGATGTAAACACTCAGTGCGCGAAATACGCATTCCGGCCCTTTATCTAGGGTATTAATTGATCATTTTTCGGACGACAAACGAAAAAAAAAATGACAGTCACAATATGACAATAGGCCATCATGACATCTTGATAACGGCACAAGCCTCTGTGACCCTCTGTGTCTGTTTTAAGTTGACAATTCGCCTCCTTGCATACATAGATAGCAGCATTTTGATGTTGCATTCCCAGATTCTCCAGGATGAATCAGATGAATTCCTTACTGTGAATCCTATTTCCCAAGAAGAATTCTCCGTGGGGAATTCACCATGGGGAATTTCCTATGGGGAATTCACCATCAGGAATTCCCCAGAGAATCCCAATGGAGAATTCACCACGGTGAATTCACCATGGGGAATTCACCGTGAATCTGATTCCCCGGGCATTCTTCGTGAATTCACCAATTTGCCTGGGGCAAAGAATCAGATTCCCCAAGGGGAATTCCCCATGGAGAATTCTCTTGTGGTGAATTCATGTGAATATTCCCGGTGAATTCCCCGCAAGTTTCAAATGAACAGTACTGTATGCAGCCCCAATTTTATCTTTTGGTTATGCTCATTTGCCCTGAGAAATTTGTCTCGAGAATCGTGTTTCTTTTTTTATTTCTTTTCAAAAAAATCCAAGATGGCCGCAAAAATCTTGTGTTACTCTTAAGAGCTTGACCGCTTCACTGATTTGCTACAAGGAAGTGTTAATGACCTATTTATTTATCGGCAATAAACTACAGTCCGGGATCATATTATTCTCGCTTGTTTGGTCAGCATGAATGGATATTCATAATTGAATGTCAGCTGACAGGATTCTGCAAATGTTATATTTTTCTTCTAAATGATCTGATAAACCTTGACTGTCACCTCATTACAATCTACAACTCCTGATGTGTTCAAACTTCTCTTGCTGATGACTCAACTATAATATAGTTATACATCTGACCAGCGTGAAGTGGCCCTGTAGAAATCTAAGCTAGAGTCGGTCTCGCACTGTATTTATCTATGATTGAGGTATTTTGGCTGCGAAATCTTTGTGGGGTGGGTGGAGACACAAGCATGCATTGATCAAACAGCTTTGGGTAAATGTATTGTGTTTGATGGGTCGTCACATCATGCCCTCCATGCCCTCATGCCCTGGGAGCCTGGATCATGCCTTCCACCTTACCTTCGGACACAATGTGTTTTTGGAGAACAACAAACACTTTGTACCCATTGTAAAAAGCACAAGACAAAACAGCTCTAAGTATATTTTGATTCTGAGACTTGTTTTTTAACCACACAATATTATATAAAAATACAATATGTTAAAAAAAATACATACCATTGCACCAGAGATGGCATTTAGCCCTTCTCTGCTCTCATTTGATTACCATGATTACATTGTGATTGAATTTGAAACAGTAATCAACTTTTAAATAAAATTGAATCAAGTTGAGGAAAAAGAGAATAATTAGATGGGGGGGGGGGGGTAAGATGTGTATATACGGACTATTAAAAAAAATATGAGGTCACCTGTTGGGATATATTTACGTTGAGTCTATTATTTTATAGGTTTAAATGTAATCTGCAACAGAATATCTATGAGTTCTGAGAAATAGTGTTATACTTATAGTTGCATCTTTAGATTGTTATATGTTCATATATGTTTAGGACATATATCCAAAACTTGTCATATTTTCATATATGTTTATATATATCCAAAACGTTATTATTTTATATTTTCAATATATAATATATCCTCATTGTGCTTTAAACTACTTCGGTAAGTCTTGATTTTTTTATGAAAATAAATAGTTTGTCACTTATCATGTTACTGACAAATGTTTACCAAGTTAATATTTACATCTAGGCATGGAGGCCCACTTATAATAATTTAGATTAGATACTGCTATGCATTATAATTAACTATATATAGCGAATTTCTTTAAAATCACCACGTAAAAAAATAAAATTATTTTGACTGTTACAAATATATATATAAAAAAATAGGAAATATGACATCAAATACGATAAAGTGTCACATTGACTTCCTGACTATAATTTTTCGTAAATATGATCAAAATGTTGTCAAAATTTACTCATTTCAGCAGTACTTTATGTTAGTTTTCAAAAAAAAATTGTCAATGGGATAGTTTAATTAATCAATAGAGCAAGAAAGTGATTTTTGTGAAAAAAATATAAATGCTTTATTAGAATTACTATAACATCTGTTGATATAATTTGGAATGATGAAGCAACCATAAACAATATTCAAATTGATATTAAAAGACTGTAGATTTGTATGTGTATTTGTGATCAAACAAGGAGGTTGTTTAAAGATAAGTGTCATTTCTGTTGAATTAAAATTATGCTAACGTGACGTTTTTGTTGACACTTTGTTAATGTCACGTTAGCAACAAAGTTACTAGACGCCACCTCACTGGCTAGAATTTGTCTACACCCACTCAAAAATAAGTGTTTGTATTGTTGGGTTTAGATTATTGCATTGTAGAATGGCTAAAATAACTGTATTTCGATGGTTCGCAATAAACAGCATCATCTAACGTGACATAACTTGAGACTCTTGACATCTGATGACTGTCAAGGATTTGACATCTGATGAATGTCAAGGATACAAAGTATCGTACTAATAAAGAAATACAATTAAAACTAAAAGATGTAGGGACAACGAAACAGCTTCAGGTGAAAATTAAAAGACGGAAGATTATATTTATGATTAGACAAGTAGGCCTATATATTTTAAAGCTAGGTGTTTTTCTTTGCATTTAAGTCATGATAACGTGACATTTATTTTGACATGTTGCTAGTGTCACATTAGCAATAAAAGTCGCATCCTTGCCCAGAATATATATATGCAGCTAGAAATATTTACTAGAATGGCTGGTTTCATATTGTTGCATTGTGGAATGGTTACGGGATTTTATATATTGCTTTTTGGAATAAACATCAAGTGCTAACGTGACATAAGCCAATGACACTTCTCAAAGTATTCTGTTGTTAAAGAACATTTCCCAACCACTGATATATTACTGGATATGTAAACACAATTGGACTGAACACAAATCTTTGTATTTCACATTTGGACACCTTATTTTTGAGGGATGAGAAGAAGGATCTATCTCACTTACCCTATAAATGACACTGTCACGTTGACAGTTCCAGTGTCACACAAAATGGCACATTAATATATGAAGGATCAAAGGGCATGTCACGATACACCAATATGTGTCATGTTTTAACAACAAAGGTGACCAAACTTATCTAACCTTCGCACATTTTTACGACTGCTGTGGCTCATATACAAATGCAGCCTATGTTCAGTGAATTGTGTGAATGGACAAAGCAATAATTAGTATTATGCACAGCATCATAGTGTTTAGGACATCAGAGCAGATAATTCCAGCTAGCCTGCAACTTTTCCGGCATCTTGCCATGATGGTAAGTAGTCAGAAAAGATTAATCTTGTTCATATCTCAAAGCACTTATGAGACCTGAACGAATTTAAGGACTCGACACTGTCACGATAGCATTGCAAGATATGTCATTCCTTCTATTTATATGCATATTTCACAACTATATATAAAAATATGGCATTTTTATATCAAAGTATCGTGGGCCTACACTTTCAGACACAGTGGAAAGATTTGTTATGTGTATTTCAAAGTTTTACCTTGGTGCTAACGTGACGAAATACATTGACACTTAAATGTCACTTTTTTGTTGTTTTTGCACACCTGTGAAAGTTGAAACGGAAGTTCTTATTGTGATTCTGACATGCACATAGAGTTTCATAGCTATAGTATTTTTTTTAGGCGTCTATAAATATTTTTGAAACTTGGTCATCTCATACGTTTTGCATCATACAGTCAGTCCCAGGATCTTGTCGTCACAGTTTAAATGTTAAGCGCCTCACCCAATTTCATTATCGGGAACATTTTTAAAAAAACCAATTTAAATATGAGCAAATTCTATATGACCTGGACTACCACCTCATAGAGTTCATAGCTGTAGGATTTTTTCTAGGCGTCTATAAATAATTTGAAAACTTGATCATTTCATGCGTTTTGAATCACATGAAACATTCCTACAAGAATATCGATATATAAAAACAAAGACCTTACAGTGCCTTGGTGCAGTAAAACATATTTTAACAAGAGGACTGAAGTCCTTTATCATCCCCCGCCATAAATTGGGTTAGACTTTTTGCGGTCACAAATATTTAAAAAGTCGATTTGTGGTGGCCATTTTAAATTTCAGTAAAATCACATGCACATTTCCAGATGGTGGGTAATGTGATTGTACAATGTGAATTATTACTGATTTCAATTTTCAGTTTTTGCGCCCACAAAAATATGAAGTTTATCCATGGCGGCTATTTTGAATTTCAGTAACACCTTAAAAAAATCACTTGCACATCTCCATATCGTTGGGAATGTGATAATTCCCGACTTTCAGTTGTGGAGTTTTTGCACCCACAAAAAAATTTGAAATTGACCTCTAGCTGCAATTTTGAATTTTGGTAGTATCTTAAAAAAATCACTTGCACATCCCCATGTTGCTAGGAATATGATGTTAAAATTTGAAAAAAAAGACCAGACAAATTTTTTGAGTTTTCGCGCCCCCACAAAAATTCAAGCTGATCTGTGGCGGCCATTTTGAATATCAGTAAAGCCTTGAAAAAGTCACCTGCACATCTCCATATCGTGGGGAATGTGATAGTAAAATTTGAATAATTCCTGACTTTAAGTTTAAGAGTTTTTGTGACCACAAAAAATTTTGGAATTAACCTCTGGCGTCCATTTTGAAATTTGGTAGCATCTTTAAAAAATCACTTGCACATCCCCATGTTGCTAGGAGTGTGATGTCAAAATTTGAAAAAAAATTGACCAAACAATTTTTTTAAGTTTTTAGGACCCCCCAAAAATTAAAGTTGATCTGTGGCGGCCATTTTGAATTTCAGTAAAACCTTGAAAAAGTCACCTGCACATCTCCATATCATGGGGAATGTGATAGTCAAATTTGAATAATTTCTGACTTGTCTGAGATGATCTATATATTTATTACAGGTAAATTGATAGAAACATCGGCTTGTACTTATCGCTTAGACTAGCGTTACACTTACAGTGAATCATAAAAATATCCATTATCGCCCGCGAGTGAGAGGCACAAAATACACTTAAAATAAATCCAACAACATCTCTAAACAGCTAAACTAGGTCTGCCTACATGGGCCAAATGATTAATGTAATTGTTGACAAACTGTCAATGTCTTGAGGTTGGACTGAATGCAGAGTAACGTACCGGAACGAGGGGCTTCTTTATCTGGCTGTATCAGGGTAGTCTATGTAAACATGCTGCCTCCAGTAGACCAGATCACAATAGGAACTAGGCTATCATGGCCCATAATAGCTGCGACTTGTCACTGCAGTCTACAACAGCCTCTACTGTTTTAAACAAACACAACCTTTGTCGTTAAAGGGGATTAATTTTATACCGAAACGATGCAGATTGCACTGGGGATAGAAATCGGAGTAGGCCTTTTCTGTGTATAGGATAGCGCATGTACCTCTAGCGCTAACCTGCAAAATACGGGACGTTTTACACGCGACCAGCCACCAGACTACAGAGACTTGGTCACATGATCACACCCTCTCTGAAGGGTCCCAAAGTTCCAGTGAGAGGTTGGGACCTACCCTACGTAGGCACCCAGCACAAAATGGCAGAATCCAGTGGGGTGGAATAATGACCACTTTATTTAAAATTTGACACGCATAACATTTTCTTGGCCTTTGTTTCAAAAGGGGATTATTCAACTGAATAATATATCTGCCATTTGATCAGATTTCTGTGATGACTGGCTTATTCCTTTAAGCAGATATTGCTTATCCCAGACAGGCATCACCAATTAAAATGGTTTGTAGGCCAACTAGGACCCTGAGACTTGCAAGCTGTATCCAAAGTTGATCATGAGTGATTTTACAGATATTTGAATTTGTCGGGAGCTCGCCCTACCATACTCCTAGGACTAGTATCAAACGTCCAGGGATGGTGGGTCACCGGATGATAATAGTAGTTACTTGAGCAGTAAGTGACACACAACTCTCCTAGGCACAGTGACGTTTTATTCATTCATTCCAGCAGGTGCACCTCGATGTCATCCCCGACCAGATCGCTGGCTCACGTGATTACACAAGTAGCTAAATTTTGTCGGCTAATCGGATACACTCCAGCTTTCAAGGCGAATCCACTAAAACCTCTGCAAGAACCCATTGGTCATCAGCACACACCAGTCTAATCATCAGGCCTGCTAATCCTTAACTCACAGATAGAGTTGTGAAGTTTTTGCATATTATCTACGTTTTTGCGTATGTGAGACAAAGAATTACATTTTAAAGAAAGAACCCTGGCACAATACATGAATATTTGTAGCATGTAAGATATGAAAGTTCGATATTCTAAAATTACACATAATTATATATTTTTGTTGTTATCGTTTTGCTTTTACTGTGAAAATATGATGTGGCTCAATAATCTGCACATTTTGATACCTTCATGAATGCTCTAGCTATTTTAGTGAAAATTATATTTATGATGTTGTTGTTTTTGATGTACAATCGGCTCAATCGTATTAATTAACGTTAACAAACCAGATCATAATTTTGAGAAAAATCTAAATATTAAGTGTCATTTTGCCTATTTTTACCCAGAAAGAGTCCTAGCAAAATATTCAGTGTTTGACAGCATGTAACCATGTTAGTCAGGTTTCAAGGTTTCTGTCTAAGTGATATTCATGAAATGACACATTTTTTCTGTTATTTTTGTTCTTTTTTTTGTCTTTTAAACTACATAAAGCAAAAAAATTATTAAATAAAGTGTAATAATATAATGTGGTTCATTAATCTGCACATTTTGATACTTTTATGAAGGCTCTAGTAATTCTAGATTTAATTTTATTTACAATTTAGTGTTTTTCATAAATTAATCGGCTATTTCGTATTGACCGGCTTTCACAAAATAGGTTATAATTATGAGGAAAATAAAAATATCAAGTGTCATGTGGGTTTAAATTGACCAGTAAGTACCCTGGAACGAAATAGAGATGGGTGACAGCTTGTAACATTCCGCCCCCCCTGAATTTATTTTTTTGCATTATATTCCTAGTCTAAGGGGTGTCTACATGTAGGCTAGCACTATAGTCCTAATCACCGAGTAGGCCTAACCATAAAAGGAATTCCCGTGTTTTACAGAATAGGCCTAATTATATATAATAATTGTATAATTGATTTAACAGCCTGCAGTGGGTCCCATAATGCATGGTGACTTGAAGTTCCCGGAACGTGGGAACTAATTTTGAACGTTGGAGCTCCAGGAACTTGTGGCCTAGTGCAGCGGCCAGGGGGGTAAAAAGTGAACCCTTCCCCACGGTAGAACTAAGCAAAACCATATTTTTTTGATTGAGTGATATGTCTGGGGTACAAAATGGATGGTTGTGAAAAAAAAATTGCGGCGTTGCCATGGTTACAGCGTTATTCCAACACGGTCTCTTTTGCGACATGTGCACCATTTTGCACCAGTTTGCGAGCAGATTTGCCAAGGTTATGAATAATGTTGACGTGATAAAAAGCCATGTAAGTGGCATCAGCGATTGGGAACGAGCTAAATATGTAGTACTTATGATCATTAATACATTTTGGCATTCAACATATATTTTATTTAAGTATAATTATAATTTACTACTCTCATATTTCACACAATTTGTGGAATATCCTGTTTATTTTCGATAAAAGCTGGTGGAAATTTAAGAATATGCTCACCAATACTTAGAATATCCATAATAGGTTAAATATCACAATGTACACTTCAGTAGATGTAAATCACTTGTTTGAATACCTGACAAAAGATAGTTAAAATGTAATTTCAATTGTCAAGGTCATCCAAGGTTAAATCAAGAATGACCGCATTCAGAATCTGTGAAATGTTATAAATTTCTGTGTTCTGAAATCGTACACCCAAATTGTTATGTAGTTCAATTGGGACCTTATACACGTAGGCCTATATAAACAGGATCATTTGGTTACCATGGATACGAGTTATTATGTGTCCTTAAATCATATGTATTCAAAATTATAGGATGATTTAGGTTTATAAACAGATTTCCTCAGCTCATTATGGTATCAAACATGTCTTTGTATCTGCGATTTCTATATTATATATTACATACATGTTTTGACATCCCAATTTCTAATAATTATTATGTCATAATATTAATTCATATGACATCAATTGCGTTAATACTTTGCAGAACGACGCCTCAAGGATAAATCAGTTTTCTCTAACACATATCTGTATATTTTAACTATATATATAGTTCTAATATGTTTTTGTGATCAATGATTCAGATACAACCCTGTCTCAGGCATACTGTATTTATTGTCACATAGCCTTACCCAATGTTAAGTACTACTTGATATGCAATTAACCTTATGTTTACCATGTTTATTAGCATCTATATATGGTTTGAGTATCATTGTATTTGCTTATTTGTTCCCACAGGTTTCAGACTATTTTGATTACTAAAGAATGTCGTATCATAACACGCTACAAACAATATTTATATTTGCTAAATCCTAAACATATTAAAAATAAATGTATCTTTAATGATAATACCACACATAATAATAATCATCGATTACTTGCTCCTTATCCGACACACGAACAAAACTCGGTGCATGTTAGCCCTGACGCTAAACAGTGACATTTGAAAAGCTGCAATCAGTGTCTGTACAATACATGTGAGTTAAGTTCCTGACGTCTATCGGGGCAGCATCCTTAGAATAATACACTGGCTGTAACGAAGATGTTTCTTTATCCACTTCCAACCGTTTCCAATTGGGCTTAATAAACTTGGCTTTGCAAATCCGCACTGCATCCAAATTGATAGATGGTAATGGAAGCGTAGCACATGCTGGTAGAATGAATCTTCAGTAGGGGGGAATGCTGAAGCAGGCTGGTCATTTTTACAGGCCAATTCATATCCTAACTCATCCAATGTTTTGCATAACTCGCCATTTGTTTTTTTTGTTCTCATATAGTATCAAAACATAGCGACGCACATCGGGCAAAATATATGCCAGATCACTGGTAGTGCCCATTGTAGCGAGAGCAAGAACAGCCTCCACATACCGAACAAGTCTACCGTAGGCCGTTGTTTTCCCGATCTTGTAGAAACTACTGGTCGAATCACAGCCAGTAAGCACGTATGCTGCAGGCAACGAATTTGCAATGTTTTCACCAAGTCTGCCACAAATAGAATGAACAGGTATAAATTTGTCTCTGTTAGTGCGTTGACTAGTATGCCCGGCATGCATATATGTCAATGGGGGAGCTTTTTTTTTGTAGTATATGAGTAGCACTAGGACATCTGTGTCTTCTGACTTGATAATTAGTCGGTCGTGATATGGCGCAAGATCAATGGCGTGTAGAAGCATACACGAATCAGCCTCCTAGTGGGTGCTGTAGAGTTTTATCAATTTTTTCTTGCCATTTGCATTGATGAACACCGCCTTTTGTGCTTCAGTAAAACCACCAGCAAGAGTTATGCTTTGGTCATAAGGTAGTGTAGGTGCTTTGTCAAGCAACCACTGTGATGTAAATGCTGCAAGACTGGCTTTGTTATCTGCGTTTTTTTAGGAAATTTTTGTAATGTGGCACAATTCTGTCTGGAGCGATTACATGACTTGCACTTTCACCTGAAGCACCAACATGCCGTTGTCTTTCTTTTGCTTTCACAGACTCACAAACATCATAACGATCGAACACAATGACGACTGAGCTAATGTTGTGTTGACCTTTCAACAAATCTAAACTTTGCGAAATATCAGCTGTGCAATGTCTTTAAAAGTAATAAATTGTGCCTCATGTAGTCCTTGTATATATGGGCCATCATAATATATATGTTTCGGCCATCACATGGTGGAAGTTCGAAGACTGTTTCTGCTATTCCCTCAAGTTTTGTGGCTAAATCTGCCTTTACACATTTTCTCATATTTCCGTCGTGGTGACACGTTGCCAGTTCATGTTGCAATATGTGTTTCATGTTGACATTTCGTTGCTTTGATACTACAAGACGTTTTCGAAACAGCACTTCTGAATCCACCATTAACATTTTCTTGTCATTATCTATACTCAGTTATTCTCTCATATTGGAAAATGTATAAATCTTTAGACGTTTCTCTGCATCCTAAAACGTTGATGACTTTTCTCCATCTACTAGTCTGCTATTCATGAACTCCGTATGTCGCTGTCTACCAACATCTAGGAGTTGTGTGAGATACTCTGTAACTTCTGGCGAAGCAAACTGACCAGTAATGATGTTTGTTAGCTCAGAAGGCACAATCTCTAAATCAAATGGGTTTGACAGTTCAGAATAGTATCTATAATATTTGAACATCGGAGCCGTCACTTTTTTTTTGTGAAGTTCCTAGCTCATCGTGTTTTCTTTCCTTATTAGAGTCATCTTGACAAAGCATATGAAATGCATTCGCAAACTCTTACTCTTTTAAGCCAATTATGCCCCCTTCACTTTTGCCTTCTTTGTTAATTGTCTGCTCAAATATGCTTGGTCTGTGCTGAAAGAATTGAAAAGGTGGTTATTTGTTCTCCTCACAACCATACCACTATCACACATGTGTTCATAAACTGTGGGGTTTTTCTTTGAGCCGGATCATGTCTGCAACATATGTGGGGATAAACTTTGCATATGCGTGTCTCCCAGCAGCCCCAAACCAAACAACCGCTTCACATATTGCTGTCATATGGAGCTCCATTGAACACTCTTTTTCTGCTCTTAAATGCAACAGGACCTGCGCGTCCTCTATAAAATCAGCCAGCCCAGAATGCAAATGTTGCAGATTGTTTTCGACCAACTACTAAGAATTCATCAATAAGTTCAGCTACATCTTTCAAATGGTCATCTTTGCCACTGCAATTATGTTGCAAACTCAGGAACTTCTTCTTCATAACACCTGTATCTAGAGGTCGATGAGATCTTCTAAGCCATGCTATCATAGACGTGAAAAATGTTCGGAATAAAGCTTCATAGACTAGTTTAATCCTCCTGATACCTCCTGAAAATTGTGTACATTGCAGCATGCGACGTGCTGTAGCTTCGGCATATACAGATGACACAGTTAGAAGAGATAAAAGAACGCCGTCACCAAATATATAGCTTGCCCAAACTAGCTAGCAAAGCCATCGTAGTATGCATTCCGCCAACTCGGATTGTTACTCTTCCATTCAAATGTGCAGGTTTATTCCATAGGATTTCTTTTGCTTTGCTATTTATGGCCATATCAGCTGTGACCAGAATGTGATCAGTGGTGATGTTGTCCAATTTTGTCACACACATCAACCAGATTGCATAGGATAGTGTAGATTGTTGAGAAATCTGTTGGAGAAGCTCGCAAAAACGGCATGTACCTGATAGCAGCCACAGGCATGTTTCTTTCTGATAATATGGAATTGAATCCAGTCCATGCTGGTATGAGCTGTTCTGCGTCAGATTTTTTTTCAGACGAGCAAGCTGCCATATCAGATCCTTCTGATTCGCCTCGCGGTAGCTTAAAATATCCCGTTGTACATCTGTGACTTCTTTAGAGACGACTTCTGATGGCTCAGGTTTTCTTGTTGGTTTCATACCTAAAATAAACATGCATAAAATAAGGCATGTAACCCGCCAGCACATTACACAAGAGCTGTAGATCGATTGCGGATGGCGATTGAAATCGAAAAAAAATTATTCCCAGCATTTTTCAAGACTAATGTAGCTCATTAATGGTGAACCCTGTTGTGATATTAATATTATGTTTCAGTGCAGATTCGAACTGATACTGTCGAACTGATACTGTAGATCGGATAATATTTGTGAGATTTAAATTTTCCCGAATTCTAATTCGCGAATTTAACAATCTCGTGAGATTGTCTGCTAAAAATCTTGATACAATACTGAGCTACACTATGCAGCTTACTGCCTCTAAAAAGAAACAATAACTCGCTGCACGTTGATATAAGCATGTGATAAGGAAATTTTCGAATTCAAGTCTTCGTTAAAAGTGCCCAAAACACATATTTGCGAAATTTAAAAAAAATTGAGTATCACCTGATTTTTATGATGATATATATCATCTATATTTGGCACTATTCCAATATTTATTTGAAATTATTTCTAGAATTTAACAAAAGATAAGCTATATTCAATTTCACCTTCGTCATGTGTCGTTTTTTATTTGAATTGAAAAAAAATAATTGACAACACCTCCCCCCCCCACACCTATGTATGCATATGTATAAATATGTATATTATAAATATAACATATGTAACACTACGTAACATATCAGTGATTATTAGATATGAATAACATATTCTACCACTGTTCTAGAGCTATATGCACTTTAAAAGCTCGTGTAACTACATGTATATAAACCTAATCACTACATTTGATTATTAATGATATACATAATTACCTGCGTATGTTATCATCATCCATAAGTGCATCTGTAGCAGAGAGATATTTATCCTTAGCTCGAGCCACATGGCAAGTTGATGGATCAATTAGCATGGGTTGTAGATTTTCCATGAAGGGTTGGTTCATTTTGGTCGAAATTATCAATTGCAGCATCTACCATGACCTTGTGATCACCACTGTCTATACCTCGTGGGACATACACAGTCTTGTCCTTTTGGTAAAGTGCGGCTGATGTTAGAAACCTCCGTATTTCGTCATACGATATCGAATAGCCCAAAGAGTGGAGAGGGTCAACCATTTTTTTTACTTCCAAATGTGTGGTGTACATACAGTCCGAGACCGATGTTTATTGGCGTCTGCATCTGACAACCTTGAGCGATTATATTCTGGCAAATGTTAATCACTTTAGGATTTATTCGCTGCACATCACTTTCTGATCCACCCTTGGATATGGATTCAAATGCTGTTTTGTCGACACACCATGCGAGGAAATCATACAGGGAATCGTGTGCATATTTGCGGCAGTTAATGAGGTCCATATTCATACTAGATATATAGCTTTCACTATCCTTTATATTGGTCAAGTAACTTCGCAGTATTGCTGCTGCCATGTGCAGCACATTATACTCATCTAGTTGACCTTGGATTGAGGGCAAATCAGACAATTCTATGTCTTCACCTGTGTTCATATTAGAATAGATGCTTGCCTAAATGCATCACTAATGCTCATGCATGTTCTCATATTAAGTCTGAATGTCCGCGTTGTGGAAAAAAAGAAAATTCTGTCTCCATAATATTGTTTTTAAGTTTTCAAGTTTTTGGTTTTAATTTCCAAGAAGAATAATTCTGTGCATCTGTCACGCCCATTTCACACAAAGCTTCGATGTAATGTGATTTCAGGACCGCGAGATTTGTCACCACTGTTGTGTTAGATAGTAGAGTTTCTTCCAATAGTGATTTAGCAGACGGAAATGCTTTATCATAGCATGTGGTAACTTCCTCCCCATTTGCACTAGCAGACTCGGAACATAACGCTTTGATATTGCGATCACTAATATAGTGTCCGTAGTAGCTGCGATGATATTTTGCATTAAACGCAAATAGATACGAATGTGTGATCATTCTGCAACGGACCACATCGTCATGCCGTTTGACCGCTGCTTCTAAGATCTTCTCTCTGGTTGATTTGTGGTGCACATACAGTCCGTGACCGATGTTTATTGGCGTCCGCACCTGACGACAACCTTGAGCTATTATATTCTGGCAAATGTTAATCACTTTAAGATTCATTCGCTGCACATCACTTTCTGATCCACCCTTGGATATGGATTCAAATGCTGTTTTGTCCATACACCACGAGAGGAAATCATACAGGGAATCGGGTGCATATTTGCGGCAGTTAATGAGGTCCATATTCATACTAGATATATAGCTTTCACTATCCTTTATATTGGTCAAGTAACTTCGCAGTATTGCTGCTGCCATGTGCAGCACATTATACACATCTAGTTGACTTTGAATTGAGGGCAAATCAGAAAATTCAATGTCTTTACCTGTGTTCATATTGGATGCTTGCCTAAATGCATCACTCACAGGGACCTGTAGTGGTCTGTCCAGTACATCACGGTATGTTATGTGTACAAGTCTGTACTGACAACGACATCAATACAGACAGTACTGACCACTATATATGTATTATAGAGACAAGGGTAGAATCCGTGGGGTCAATGGCGGCCGCTGGGGAGGTCTGTATGCCAGGGGTATACTCCTTTCAGGCTTACTCTCAACAATAATTAAAATAATAAACTTCTTCAAACATACGGCATCGATAAATCGTTTATTTTTCTTAATTCCACGCCATCATTTAATGCAAGACAATGTCGCAATCCCAAGAAATGATGATATTATCACACAATTTTTCATACTTATTGCGCTCTGAAAAGATAGACATCCAGAACTTGTTCATAAACAGGAAGCGGAAACATGATGAGTTGTCTGCTAACTTATCACAGGGGGTAATCAAGCCATTCATAATGATAACCTACACAGGAGGCTTCAGTTGACAAGGAAACATATTATTTTATATTTTGAATGTATAAATGTGTCAACAAAAGTGGCGTGTAAGCCTAATCTATCTATTGCGAAGTGATAATGTATTGACTGTGTCCATACCCAACACTATGCACATATAATGACAAATAGAGGATAACATGTTGTGGTATGTCCGATACACCATTGCATTTGGTAAAAGTATAGGCCTAAAAAAGTACATTTGCCTGCATATTGACCCCACAGACCCCCATATTTATAAAGAGTAGCATATCCACACCCACTGTACACCTTGTAACACAGACGTGCTGGTGTGAAGATGTGCATTTATTGATTTCAGAATAAAATATGGCAGAGAAAGTTCAAATTGTCTCCTGGTATGAGGTAATTGACGTTATTTTGTAATTTTTAACAGTTTCACTTCACATTATATGTTGGTTTAATGTTACAGTGCCATAGTATGAACAAGAAATTCATGTTTCTCTTCACTGATGCTGCTAGGGGGGGCACTATTCAATCACCATGATGATGTAATAAAATGCATAAAGTTCAGCGCACCGACAACCCCCCCCCCCCCCGGGGGAGATTGAATAGTGGGTCCCTAATACATGTATTAACAAATCTAACATCGAAATCACAGTTTCCATTTTATAGCCACTATTTTTTTTATGCTAATAATATAGACCAAACAGTATATTTTAAAATACTCGCATTTTGCCTCGTACAATCAGTCAAGTGTAGATAAAAAAAATATTATCATTACATATGTCTATAGTGTACACAACATGTATCTGTAGCTTCCCACAGACACGGGCATTGATCCGATGTGGGGTTAATTTGGGCCAGTTTTTGATACATCTCTCACTTAAGTGATGCCAACAGCCAGTTATTTGCTGGGTACACAGTCAAAACGTATAATAAACACTCATGTTTGTTTTATCCAATACATTATCAACTGCAACCTGCATTTCACTTTCCAATAATACAAATGTTATGATACGAAGACAATTAATGAAGTAATCTAAATTCGGCTTATTTTTCATTAAAATGAATTTGACATGATTAAGATTAGTGTTCTAAGTAATAGACATTGCACATGGCCTTTATTTAAAAAGCTTTTATGTAACTGGAAGTCTCGAGATGCATGTAGCACGCTACCTGGTAGTGCTGGGCAAAATAACACACGTAAAATTTTAAAATTGAATAATGCATGTACTGTGCCAACCCATATCTTTATTTCTTCAATCAATCTCGCAGTCCCCTTGATTTCATCTAAGCTATAAAAGTACACATACCATACAAACGTTAAAACTGGAACAACAGTAGATGTAGAGAGACTGCATTATGCTTAATATCCTATTTTTCTACATATTTGTTTAATTTATAATAAGTGTGGCTTGGTCCACTTGTGCAATAATCAATATCTTAAAAGGTTAGATTTATGTACAACTGGACCAACCCACACCTTTTTTTCACCAGCCTCGCAATCCCCTTGTTTTTACTTTAAAGCTAAAAAAGCCTAGATATAACGTCTTATTTAACATTGAGGTTGTGTACATGTAGGCCTATAATCATTAATGTTTACCTGGAATATACATACGGAATTACGACTGCAATATTGTAGGGGGGGGGGGGGGTAAAATTTACAAAAAATAGAAACCAGCTTATATAGATTTACTGTATTTAATCAGAACCAGTTTGGCAATGGCAAGGCTTAGGCGCTTTGAGGTTGTCTTATATTACATGTAGGCCTATAATCATTAATGTTTACCTGAAATATACATACGGAATTACGACTGCAAAATTGTAGGGGAGGGTTGGGCTAAAATTTACAAAAAGTAGAAACCAGCCTCTATATATTTACTGTGCCTTATCAGAACCAGTTTGGCAATGGCAAAGCATAGGCGCATATCTTAGCTAATGTCTAGTAAATTCCTTTGAAACGAAAATTAAAAAAAAACGTTGTTCGCCCTTGTTGGTGAGCTTGTGACATTCAACCCCAGTATGGGGTTTAATGTCACAACACTGGGGCAAAAAGTCACAGTGTATTAAGGTACAGTTAGATATCACAAGGAATAAAGCAACTGGGGTGAAAAGTTACATTATTTACATCAACAAAAAATGAACAGGACGTAGTAGGCCTATTTTTTTGAAATTACAGATCTCGTTACATTTCTGTCTTTATGTTCTTGTGGAACACCGGGAATGCTATGTATAAATTAGTAAATGATTTGTAGACTTGTCAGTGACGTCATATAATGATATTTACCCATAGAGAAAAAGTAACAGGCAAGTGACTTTAAGCCCCTGTGACTTTTAGCCCCACCCTCCCCTACTATTTAATGCAATATACATGCAGACATAGTTGTGCAGATGTAGTTATGCCGACTTTAATGGTATCTGTATATTATGGGGCAGTACGGTAAAATAAAATATAAAATAAATATACAATGTTAAACGCCCTGTTCTTTATTTGTTATGACATTCCCATGACTATCAGGTTACTTCTCGATTAAAACACGAGATCTCAATGGGTTTAGTATTATACGTAATCTGACTTTCGTAGCCCTAGAGTGTTTAGATTGCAAAATATATATTAATTATAACTAGTTGTATCATATATCAAGCCCCAGATGCCTAGAGTGCAGAGTCGATTATTTCCTGTGCTAATGCAACCTGAATTATTTGCAGGGAGAGATAATTTTTTTATTATTTATTTTGATTTAATTCACGTTATATTGTAATAATCACCCATTAAAGAGAAAATAATAGATTGCTTCATGGTGATACTGCCATAATTGGAATACAACACTCGGATTATACATCACTTCCTGGATGTAGGCTATATCTTTCCATACAGATCTCTCCAGCGGCGTCCATTTTGCCGTCGATTCTACCCTTTCTATCTTATTATATATAGGCCTATAGTACTAGTAGTCAATACTGCCTATATTGATGTTGCTGTCAGTATGTACTGTTGTTGTTGTCACTGAGACGATTACAGGTCCCTGTGGCATCACTAATGCTCATGCATGTTCTCATATTAAGTCCGATTGCCCGCGTTGTTGAAAAATAGGAAATTCTGTCTCCATAATAGTTTTTAAGTTTTTGGTTTTAATTTCCAAGAAGAATAATTCTGTGCATCTGTCACGCCCATTTCACACAAAGCTTCGATGTAATGTGATTTCAGGACCGCGAGATTTGTCACCACTGTTTTGTTAGATAGTACAGTTTCTTCCAATAGTGATTTAACAGACTGAAATGCTTTGTCGTAGCATGTGGTAACTTCCTCCCCATTTGCACTAGCAGACTTGGAACAGAACGCTTTGATATTGCGATCATGCCGTTTGCCCGCTGCTTCTAAGACCTTCTCTCTGGTTGATTTGCCAGTACTAGTTGTAATTGATGTCAGCCTTTCCAATTTCTTGTTTTCTTTGCCACATATAAAACCGTCACTACATATATTGAAATCTGTTCTGATGCTTCTTCGCACAGAGGGGATATCTTCGCACAGAGGGGATGGACTTCAGCTGCTTCAAAGTCGAACATATAGTTGTTGGAGGAGCTGGTATAATCTGCCCGACACAGTTTATGAAAGGATACATGTATTTCATTAGACACAGTTTCATCTACTATAAGGGACAGTTGCTCATAAACATTGTCTTTTCTTTTTTTGCATACCTGAAGTATTGTCTGAAGGCCATCTCTTGTTTGCTTCTTTACAACAATTCCACTTTTCCCCAGAGATTTGAAGCACAAAAAGCATTGCTTAAGTGTTCAGACGAGGTTTTTTGCCTGGGGGGTTCACCTTCCACCATTCCGTAATTTTTTCTGGGATCTGTCAAAAAATTATTGGACATACTTGAAAATAAATCTAATGGATAATAAAAATAGTGACCACATTATCTGATTCAGCATATTTGCTAAAAACTACATATAATTACATGTATGTCCGCCCAAGTGTTTAAATGTATGTGTAGTGTAATGACAATACAATGTTTGTTTTTGTTTTATTCAAATTCACAGACGCTGTTATAGAATAATAATCATTTTCAAGTATACACACACAATGCATCTTTTCTGTTATCGAATTACATGACTAGTTAAAAAACAAACATTTCAGCTAGTATACTTTCTTGACAGAAGTTTCAGGCCACCATTGTGCACATAACAGGTTAAACTGGGCCAGGAGAACCTCCTGAAGATTGTGAGATGACAATGCCCTCCAGACAACGGATTCGAAATTCGAACCCTTGCTGTCTGAGGCAGAGCACGCCACCACTCGATCACGGAGGCTGCCCACAATATTAAATATTTACGAGTGAGCGTAGATTAAGAAGCATGTGTTTCTTTTAAACTTGAATGCCAGAGTGGGGTTCGAACCCGCGATCCCCGACTATCTAATCTGGCAGCTTTAACCAGAACCCCCACCTGTTTCATTGGTGAAAATAGGAATGTGTTATCCTGAGACATAATTATTTTTTGTCATAATTTACTATCTAAAAATTTTCTTGCTGTGTTCCAGTTCAAATTTAGTGATCTAAATACATTAAAATCACAACCCTGCCAACTCAAAATTGGGTTTGATGGCGCCTGTATTACGTTAATATACCTTATTAAAAACTAAATGTGGAACTCTAGGTATCATTTATGGTTATCTATCATACAGTTTATAGGTTAGGTATGTACTGAATAAAATGTCAAGGAGACAATCCTTTCAAAAAATGAAATCTTATCACTCAGAATACCAATGAGTTTTTATTATTTGTAGTGATTTTAGGGACAAATAATTGTCATAAATTGTACTGAGGTATAAATATTTTTTGCGTCAATTGGATTTTACGTTTCGCGCTAATTGTGTGAGCGTGAAATATAGTCCATTATCCGAATTTTTAACATGGAAATGAAAAGACGTGACAGAAGCAAAGTTTGCTGCTAAATAATCTCAGCTCTCTATTGGACTCATTCCAATAATGTTCTAATATGGTTCACAAAACGGATTCTGGGCACTGTTTTTTTGTGTCCATTTTCCGTGTGTCCCAAATGACAATCACTCACATCTTCTCAAAAACGACAACACCCATAGAACCAATAAGCATCTGTATTTGCTGAGTTATTAGGATTTCCGTCGTCAATTTTACGTTAGTTGGCGTCTCCAGTTTTTGAGCTGTGTGTTGAGCTATCAGTTTCCACCCTGAAGATGCCCACATATTTTACTGAGAACAATGCCTACCTTTGGATCTGAGTAGTACAATATAATCTTAAGAAATGCCACAATGAGAGTCTGAAACTGGGGCAAGCTAGCAGATGTTTCACTTTCCAAAGCAAATATATTATGATATAGATGCGATATTTTGCAATGATATATCTTGCATTTGAAAATCTAACCCTTGGTCTTAATAGCATCTAACGCCATAGCCACTATTGTGGTGAACAAATTCGTAATTATGCTGCTCTACATCTTAGGCACACCATTGGACGAGGCAGTCTCCCCTGACCAATCACACACAGAATATCTGGGTCAGATCATTCAACACATACGATAGACCAGTAAACAAGTGACATTGCTCCAGTGTTGTTTAAATGCTGGGCCAGCGTCTCTGAAGTGACCCCATTTCTGATAACATCTGCTCATTAGCTGCCAGCGACCACGTGATAACGCTTTGCCTGGATGTACACTTGAGCTCAGGTTTGACCTCAGCCTCCTTCTCAGGGTCCCACTAGCACAGCTAGGTGGCCCTGCTACAGTGCTATGAGATTCTCTTCTGTTATTGCTGCGTTCTGATAGGGAATTAAAATCTGGTGTACCGTGACCCACACCTGAAACTGTCAAGTTCGAGGATTCCTTGCACCTATGAGAGACAAGTTTATATAATTATGTCTCCCCTATACTGGGCTAAGGTTGTCATTATATGCCTAGTATTATTATGACTAGTACATGCGATCAACCTGTGTTGTATTATAGTTGGTCCATCCTATACAATGACGGCCCAGCATAAAAACAACAATGGATGTGCGTCTTTTACTTGTGTTGTTGTAGATTTGCTTTTGTCTAAGACTAAGATACCAGCAGAATGTCCAAAGTGATGTTTACAACCACTCTCTGTTAAATGTTGGGAAAGCGTCTCAGATTGTGGATTAACATGAACCCATCGCTTGGTCATCGTTCTTACTGGTGCACAGTCTCAGCCAGTACGACACATTGACCCAATATTGGTTTAATGCTGGTCCATCGTTCGCGACGCAGGTCCACCATTAAGAAAACATTGGGCCGGTGAACCCCTATCCTGTTTACGCTGTAAGATTGACAATGCTGGATTGATGTATGCCAATTGTCTACGACACTGGCCTAAAATC
Organism: Flabesymbios commensalis; assembly: GCA_964017125.1. NCBI lineage: Eukaryota > Metazoa > Annelida > Polychaeta > Terebellida > Flabelligeridae > Flabesymbios > Flabesymbios commensalis. The sequence goes on from OZ024902.1 coordinate 97,564,574, forward strand.
AACATGTATTACTTGGCCTGACCATGTGGTTTAGAATGTCAAGGACACCATTTTTGTCAGGTATTCCCTTTTTGGCCAGATACCAAATCAGGTCAAATGCATGAATACGTCTACAGAACACATTTTACAGTGCAATCAATCAGAGCCACTAGCTGACGCTAGTGGACGGATAGTGGATCTGATGAATGAGAATGGTTTGACCTGCAACTGCCGTGGAAAGCCATAAGGCAGTATCTGCTCACTTTACAAGTAAGCAAATACTGCCTTTGTACAGCAGATAACGCACTACAGCCTGTTGTTGTCGGTACCATCTGATGTGAAAAAAAATATTTTGTTGTTGGTCGAGGGGGTTGTGGATCAAGGGATTGTGGGTCGAGGGGCTTGTAAGTCGAGGGACGAAGGTCGAGGGTTGTGGGTGAGGGGTCGAGGGGGTTATGAAGGTAACCGAAATTTTGTAGTTTTCGAATCTCTCATTATCACTGCACAACGTCACAAATTAAAGGTCTCCATGGTAACATCTTTTTGACAAAAGGCCTATCATCCTTGAGGCGAAAAATCTGTTGTAGGCCTATCAGGCTCAGCTAACGTTAGTCTATCTCAAAGTAAAAGTCAAAAGCTGGCATAATAACTGTTAGGCCTAGGACTACTTTTAAAATGCAGTTATATACATTTCTAGTGACCCGGGGACTAGTAGTGTTCAAGCACATGTGGTAAAAAAAGTTGACATAAGTCATAAAACAGGTGCAGTTAAGCTCTGGATTTTAAGATTTATTTTACGATTAATAATTATTACGATAATAATCATAATTACGACAAAAACAGGGCGATCATCCTGTGCTCTGGCAGGGGGGGGGGGGGGGTGTCAGACTACGACCCTGATTTCTTGTTGACTGAATTTTTATCATTGCATACGTAGCCTATAAGATGATGATTGCGTACGTATGGGATAAATGGCGTACGTACGGGATCATGATTGCGTACGTACGGAATCATTATTGCGTACGACGTACGAACGGGATCATGATTGCGTACGTGCGGGATATTACCATTATTTTTTTCCTCTTATGTCCCCTCTGGGTTTTCCTAGGGGACTGGTGCTAGATACCAGAAATCTGCCGAGATCGATTGAAGAACGGTCGAGAACAACTACCCTGATTCAACTAAGACCTCTGTGGCTTCGCTACACGTGGAGTATGACATGTCTGATCACTCGCTAACTGATGGGGTTTCCAGCACTGATAGTGAACCTTCCCTAGATTCGAATTATTCATGTCTCCCTTGACACTAGGATAGGCCTTCTGATGGCAATTCCTTGGTCTTTTCGAATGATTATACAAATCCTGCCTTCCTGAGGAATGACCAAATGCCATTGAGAGGCGAGTCGTCTCAAGTAGCAAGCCCTCCGAAATATAATTTACTATCCTTTGACCTTATCTATAAGTACAGTACAAGTAATTTTGAATTAATGTTTGCTCTGCTTTCCACGATTTTGGATAAATTAGTAATAGTATTAGAATAATTTACACTTTACATGTTCCATATTCTGTTAGAATTCACTAATGGAACTATTGATATTTATCAATGGCACTGGGCTGACTTTGGATGGGCTCTCACCGCTGCTTCGCCTGTGTGTGAATTGTCGCATTCTGCCCCGATGGGTATAGTTGCGGTGTAGTGCTGTGGTTTTGGGAACGGTGACACCCTTTTAGTCAGAAGGCCCGTTAGTCAGAAGGCCCGTTAGTCAGAAAACCCGTTAGTCAGAAGGCCCGTTAGGCAGAAAACCCATTAGTCAGAAGGCCCGTTAGTCAGAAGGCCCGTTAGTCAGAAGGTCCGTTAGTCAGAATATCAGTTAGACTTTTTTGTCAGAAGGCCCGTTAGTCAGAATGTGTTCAGTGAACAATGCTAGGGGACGCTCCATTTGATATCTGGGCATGTGCAGGGGGGGGGGGATATATTATTTTGATTATTAAAACGCTTGTTGTCCAGTTATTGATAAAAAAATGTTGAGAGTTGTGCATGAAATAATTGTTCAAGTGTTTTTTAAAAAAATCGGTAGCATAAAAAATAGTTTGAGGGAGACATAGCTGAGAAAATTATAAGTAGGACCACATAGTGATCAAATGTTGCGTCTCTAGGTCATTAGAATATACTTTCGCCTATTAATTGTTAAAGCTGCATAACTGTTTTGCTTATTTTAATCAAAAGATCAATCCATGGAGAATGGTGTTTTATTTTTTTATTTTACTGCTCCGGTTACTGAGTTATTAAGGATTTAAGTTTTTTTTTTTTGATATTGTTGCCCCACCAAAACAAAGACCTGATCACAGCGGAGTAAGATACATTGTCTGTATAACTAGGACATTATGAGTACCAAGTGGCAGATAACGGTCATCATTAAAAAAAGAGTGGAAGACTTAAAATTATTCTTATTTTTTAAGTGAGCATAGATACATTTCACAGTACAACGTGTATTGTCTCATGTCAGTTAGACATATCTAGAAGTAATTACTTTGTGTGATATGGGTGATATCTGCATATAATGTCATGTTTAACTTCGGTACCGGTATAGAGAATGTCACTCAATTGAAAAAGAGAACCCTGTTTTAGTATGGTGCTTTTAAGTGTGGGCCAGCATCTGAGCCTTTGGCCCGCCATTAAGACGCTCTCCCCCGACCGTGAGAAATTGCTGTCGAATTACACGAATTCAGTGATGTAAATCATCTTTTTTGCGCAGTCTTTTATTTGATACCTCACGGGCATTTCAAAATATAGTGGCAATGCTATGAGTGAATTAAAGTGAACTTTGAATGACAAGAGAAACACGATCTATAGTGACTATGCTATTCGAAAGTATCAGACTTTTTTATTTCATCGTTAGTCATTACATACACTTATATAAATAGCGAAATGCGGTAAAATAAAATAATAGTAAAAAAAGCAGCCTTTAGGGTACCAGTAGCTGAGTTCCTAGCAAACAAGAGGCATTCAACCATTGATGGGTCAATGTTGTACCAGCGTCATAGAAGCTGCACCAACATCGAACCATCAATGGGTCAGTGACACGTGCTTGTTGAGTTATCATACGGGCTGACCTAGTCTTAGGACACCAACCTGTGGTTTGTATCAGCTTGGCATCGCAGCCAACACGAGGCATTAGTCCGATGTCAAACTAATTCGGGGCCATCGTCTACGGCTCTGGCCCAGCGTTAGACCAATGCGGCTCAACGTCTCGTGTTTGTTATTAAGGGGTTTGATGTTGGTCTAATGTAACATTAAATTAGCCCACAATTAACCACTGTTAGTATTACATATTGTACACAGACGGACCGATTTACCACATCATATAACTTGATGGTGTATCGCGTCGTGATCTAATCCAGCTACATTTACATCGATTTTGTCCATTTATAAAGCCTTTAAAAATATATGAATGATTGTGTTGAACATTTTAGGTTATTTCGGTCGAAATAAACAAAACAGTTATGCAGCTTTAATAAGTCGATATGATCTTGATATGATGTTGAAAGAAAATTCACTGGTGGTTTGTAGTTTCGTAGATTTATATTAAAAAACATTATTGATGACTGGTTGGTTGCTTGGTTGGGTTATTTTCAGCAATGAGTGCGCTTTATTTTTTCTCAGCACTAGGCCCCTATACTTTCTTGCTTTTATAAACTTTACTGAAATAGATGTGAAAATGCTTCATGAGAAAACCCCACAAGATTTCTCAACTGGTGTTGAGTTTGTAGCTATCTGGTAAATTTATGTCAAGCGTTGATAAATGTATCATTTTGCTCAGAATAAATAATAAACTGTATGTCCAAATATTGTGATAACTAGCATTATTTGACGACTGTTTTGTGTAGAAAGGCTTGGTTCATATTCGAGAAAGTGAAATTTACCTAGGCACGGGAGAACTATTATATAATGTGATTGCAGTATATATTATTATTCTGCTAATTAGGACCAGCGCAAAATTTGTATCTTATTATCATCTATCAGCAGTAGGCCTATCTTGTTATTCGATCATTTTTACTCAGTAGTTTTCAAAACTCACGTTTGAAGCAGTATATCATGTATATTGATCAAATTGCTTGTTCATATTTACATTCCAAACTGTTGAAAGACATGGAGTGTACATTACTACTGCCTACGATAGGCAATAATAATTATTATTGTTATACTATCTTGTTCCTATTGTATAGAAAATGTACTGTTATTTACAGGCACCTTGGCAATAATCAAATTATTATGGGTATTTTTCATTCATTTGAAACTGGAAAATACCTCAGCAACATTGGGTTCAAAAACATTGAGACATGGTTGTCAATAATTAGAAATCAAGAAATTCGTCTCTATATCTAGCCTAACTGGTGAATGCGCAGGACAAAAATTAAAAACTTTTGCAGTTCTAGTCTAAGCACATGTTAAGTCTCTGATTCTAAAGCGATCTTTATTTTTGGGAGTTGGGTGTTTTAGTTTTTGTTGATATTTCATAAGCCTGATAAAAACTTTGAATGTCCTCTTGTACAAATTAATAACACACATTGAACGATTTGAACGTAATAAATACTTAGGCGTTCAACTATACATATTGCTTTAAACAGTTCATTGTAATTTGCAAAGGGATTTTGAGATTTTACATGTAATGTTGTTCGTATGTGTGTTCCACTGTAATTATTCTGTAGACACCTGAAATAGTGGTTAACATTAGTGGATATGCCATCATAACCAAAGCTGTTTTATTTTTATTTTAGATCAGATATTAATTTAGCTATGTACAGATGTTTCAGTTACAGATTCGAAGTGAAAAACATGGTTGGTGGGATCATCCGGGCCGGATGTTTTAGATATGACTTGTATGATATATTTCCAAGTGCTTTAGTTTTGACGGCAAGGTTGGGGCCAATATTGGTAAAGTATTGATTGAATGCGGCAATGCCTATCATTTACCTAGAAATCATTTACCAAGAAATTAACAGAAATGTCTACAGTTCATCATAATTTTTTTCTTGTGATATAAAAAAATATTATATCACACGCCAACCTGTTATGCGAATCAAACATAACAGTATCTCCAAGTTAAGAGCTTACATCTGATCGGAATGTCAAATTAACGGGAAGTCAAGTTATGATGTTTTATCACAGCTATTTAGTTATGATTATTTGCTCGTTGATAGGAAACATTTTCATTATTTTCAATTGTTTTAGATATTTGACATATATTTCAATATGAAAAACACAATGATAAAATGCTAAGCTATAAAAAATACAATATTTAATTACTCCATTTATTTCTCTGGCGATCATTTGATTGATACCTTTTTTTGCTCGATTTTTTATTTGTTGGTAGTTCAACCTCTGTAGACTTGCTTGCTAATGAGCCGTAATCAAACGAATATGACGACCAGAAATTCAGAGTATCGCATATTTGGCTATTCTAAAAGTTCTATTTTTCTTTTGAACTCATCGTCTTCTATGAATAGCTGCTGTACCACATTTTTGCTCACGAAATATTGGCTTGAAAATGGGCACTTGTATTGATTTTATTTCAACATGAATAAACCTTTGTTGAATATGGTAGATTTTGATGATAATATTTGAGTAGCTGCAATAACTATTGTATGTACCGGACAAAAAATTATTTTTGGAAAAAAAATGTAGGTGTAGCTGTAGGTTTTTCGAATTAATCCAACAAGTGGCATTTTCCATGCTAAATTTTGTGAGAAGCCATCTATTCGACGTTATGTACACATCAGATCGATTTCAATTCCTACATGTGTTTCCAAGGTATTACAACATCTAGGCTATTCACAGAATATCCAGGCAAACAATAGAACACTTTTAGCATAGTTAAGTATGCGAAAACTGATCGTCATGCTCTTGTTGACGGCTCATTAGAAAGCAGGACATCATGTTAGAAAGAGTATCTGCATGACAAGTCCACAGAGGGTGTAATTTATTTAGGTTTTGTAATCATTCTATTAATATTACTTTCCTGAATATTTTTGCAACATGTATAGTAGTATTAGCAGAATATGGCGAGCTATAGATCTATTTGTGTCCCAGTAAAGAAAAACAATTATTGATTTCCAATATAATCATTGCCTTAAGAAGCTTTTTTTTATATCGTAGCCATTAGTGCAAAAGAATAAGTACAATCTCTATGTTTTCATATTACGGGACAATTAGTTATCAGAGAAAGTAACTCATTTTTTGCACGTATCAGATGATATATGATACATAAATGACATCTTTGCCAAGAGGTTTATAGGGTACTGATTGAGAGCACTTTCCGTGCAGAGGCTTGTGTCCAATACCCTGGGTCTGCCAATCTGTACATGTTGATTATATTGATCGTCTTTGCACAAATGGAAATTCGTGTTTTTTCTCAGTTGCTATTTATAGGATTATTAATTCGATGAAAACGTTTTCTTTCGTACGTGTAAATGTTTTAGCTTAAGAGGGAGATACGTACCAATGGTAAAATAATGGTCGCCAGGGCTAATGTAATAAGTAGCCATTATTTATGGACTTTTTAAAAAACGTCAATGTATGCCTGAATCATAAACGCTGGTTGCAAAATGAAAGCGAAAGATATTTGATTAATTTTATGTTTTATATATATGTTACGTGAGGATATTACATGATGATGTTGGAAGTATCTTATCCGTGCAGATAGGAATGTAGATTCTGCATCAGCAGCACCAGGACTAGTGGCACATGCTGCTTGTGCTCGGCGCCATGCCACCAATAGCCGTATTAAGCGGTTCCCTCGGCAGCTAAGTTCGACACAACTAACTGTGCAAAGCAACGCAGGCACTGGCTCGATACAGGATTAGTGTATTCTGCATGCAGAGAGCTGATGCTGCTGGTCGCGACCAGCTTGAACCATCCTTCGACTGCAGCTGTACAGACATAAATCCGTGGGCTGTTTTCGGGTTGCACAGATCTTACCAATCAAGCAGCAGCAGCAGCAGCAGCAGCAGCCCAACAGTAGTGCTTTCATACAGAAAGTGATCATTTTAATTGTGCACATTTTATACTTTTCCGATTCATATTTTATTTAACATCGTATGTACTGCTCATCGACTCGGATCTTATTTGTAGACCCATCAGCAGTGCTGCTGCTATACTGTATGCAAGCGGAGTATAATTATAGACCCAACTTGGAAGATCAACGGAAAACACGCGATATATTATGTACTGCATCTGTCATTTGCCCATAGATATCATTTGAATTTTTTTTCATATACACGGTTAGTAAACCTATTTTGAATAAGGTCTACATTTTGTGCTCATTAATGTGTGTGTCTGTGTGTGTTTAGCCACGACAATTCATAATACATAGGCCTAGATTTGATTATTTAGAAATAGACATACTCTCGACAAAGTCTTTACTCTTTAAGGTAAATCTTCTCCATATATATTATCCATCAGTTCAGCGTTTCGCATAGTTTATGTTGAATAAACTAAAACTTTTTAAAAATTATGATTTTGTAAATTTCTTTGAATAAATTATATCCTGATTATTTTCCCCAATTCATTTTTAATAATATTAAAATAGGTGTCTGCTGATCATTTTTTGTAGAGCATGAATGTGAAAATGTATTATCTTTCACCTTGACACCGACTGTTGGTGCTAGCCATATACTGTATATATATACCACTTCTGCCGTTGCAGCTGTTGCAGCTGTAACCCAGCATACACAAAAAAATTATATAACATTTGTACAACGTCGGTCCAATGCCTTCGACGTTCGCCTACCATTGTACAAATGTTATATATATAACGGTTTTGTGTTTGCTGGGAAGGCAGATCAATGAAGATGAGCTACACTATGAAAAATCTATTCGATATGATAGGATGTTTAATTTCTACAGCGTTAGTTTCCTTGACAATTGTATGTTTTTATAGTTGTAATTTGATCAAAAATCAACCCAATTATTTTATTCTATGCAAAATTTTCAAAGAAATAGCAGTCAGTCGGATCAGTGTACACTTGTATACACGAGGCCAGGTCTCTTGAGCAACTGTATCAACGGTGTGCCACGACTTCGTAACATCGAGAGAAATTATGATTATCAATGAATCTGGGTAATTGACACTTTCTATTGTATTGTATGTCTGCTGCTGAATGATTGAATTAAATGACATAATAAAAATCGTAATTTTAATCGTCTCTTTCGCTTTTTATCGTGTTATTTCATGTTCTAGCCTAAACATGTCTGCCTTGATATAAAAAAAGGTCACATCTTAGACATATTTATTTTCGTTGGCTAGATGTGTTCATTGTCCGTTTACATTTGATCCACCACGCCCCGATCCGCATTACCGTTATACTGTTGGCCATTTTTCCGATTTATTTATTATTGTTTTTTAAATACTGTGACCCAGGTTATCGATGTAAAACAACACGTTGTAATTCCCAGAAAATGGCAAATTGCACACAATACACTGGAACTCAATTTATGTTCTGCTTCCTTTTTTCTAAAATTTTCAATAAGGCAACTTTCCAGTTTTTAAACCACGATAAATCGTTGTGAAAATCTGTGATTTTTCACGAAATGCTGGTTTTTTTATTAAATATATATATGCTTTCACGGCGTAACCTGGGTTATTCAAAATGGTGGCATCACTAGTTAACCAGTGTATGTCGGGGCGTGGTGGATCATTTGTATATATATTATTAATATTGTTTGCTTTATTATAGCCTTTCAAATGTCTTGTAAATAATCCTTATTGTTTAATCTCTGTTATTATATGTACACAGTAAACTATAAATGGTATGTGTCTACAAATAACTGATTTACTAAAAATTGAGATGGTTTTAAAAGCTAGAATATCCGTTTGCCGATGGTGAGAAACGGAGTTCGCTACGCTGCCAAATGAGCTGGTTAATATCGTAATATATCCCAAATTTTATAGTGATATCCTTTAATATTGTTGTCGTTCACTATGTTATATATTATACTGTTTAATCTCAGTGTTACAGAATTATTGTTAGCGACCTACAACCACGTAAATTTAAGACAATTTGAACATATTAATCACAACTTGAGCTCCTCAAAGTATGCGTGTACCTGTCGTACACCTGTATGATGGTTGTTTTCCATTCAGGGTTTATGTGAGTGACATGCGTTGAAAGGAGCATACAATACTTTCTCGGTATATTAGTGTTGTCTCCTCACATCATCATATCACACTTGAGGCACAAACTGTATGCTCGTGCTTGGCCGTGTAATGTTGTGTCATGTGACAGAAACAAAAGTTCAGCAGCAGTACGGAGTGATTATTATTTATTCAAGTGACAAAGATAATTTTATCGACCAATGAAAAAGTAGCTCACTGTCTGTCACATGAGATCAGTCCATCACGCGGACATTCAGTTGTTATTTAAATTAGAGAGTAGAACACCATTCTTGGGCTGGAAACTTGATACCTTTCGAGTGAGCTCAACTAATCTTTTAGTTTCACATTTATAGGCGTCAAGCACACCGCGGGTCCTTTTAAAAGCTGTAGTTATGGTGGATCCTTATGTGTAACTTGGAATTTATTTAATTTGAACTATATGCTTATCAATATCCAATATGCAATATGCTTATCAAAGATGACTAGCGTGTCTCGAACCTGATGCATACATGTTATGTGTTCAGTAGCACCCGGCGTCATTGGCGTCCCCAATTTGTTTCCGGGCTTTCACAAAAAAAACTACATGGTACTTTTACCTACTTTTAGTAGACCAATATAACCACAATCAAATAATTCGTTTTCAAGCTATTCTTACATATATTAATATGCTGTTGACCTATAATGGTTCTATCTATGTCTCGCATATGATCACTGAAGACTGGAAGTCTGATATTTCTGGACCAGCTGTAATCATGCCTTTCGTACTTGGTATACACCAATATTATGATATAATAAACCTATATCATATTCATACTCGGTGGATTGAACAAATCTCTCATAAAATTGTGAAAAACATCTCTAGATATGTCTTTCTGGTTAACTGTGCTTTTACCTACTTTTGTATCACCATAATATAACATCTTGATCCTTTATTACGCAAAAATGATACACATGTATGTTCAGCGTAATGTATAACCCTATTGTAGCGTGGTTGTGGGAATGGCTTTGGTAGTAGCTTGAAAAGTCGATATTAATGTCACATTCCTAATTTTTTTGTTCACATAGATTTAGTTTACCAGATTTTCAACATTTTCAAAATCGATTGGGATACTGATACCGATTTCTTAGACGAAAATTAGAAGGTTTTTTTTATCTCTGTCGTCATTCTGACTAGATTCTAGCTTAGATATTGTACCTTAGTGAGAGACTTTATACATGATATTTATTATGTAGCTTATGTATGACCAGTCCATGATCTGATGATCACGACTTAGATAACAATTAATAAAGATGTCTTGCAATATAATGTTTTAGGAATTTACCCAGTATCGCTTGTTTTGCGAATGGTGGTGCTCTATGCAATCTTAGGCCCTAATACAAGAGGATATATTCGTTTTAACAAAATTGAAAACTCATTTCTAGCCTTCAACAAGTAATATATAATTAAGCTAGAGATACAGGACAACCGTAAAGTAATAATAGGCTGATATATTTATGAAGCTTGTACTAGTATTCACGTAGAGCTATCACAATTGTTTTTTTTTAAATCAGTAATGTAAGTTTGAAAGACCGATATTTGGAAAAAAATTGATGATGAAGTGTAGGAAGTGTACATGTACGTTAATCACGTTTGAAGGGTTGTTCATATAATAGTTCATTGACACCTGATGAGCAAACAGTGAAAGACAGGATACCTAGCCTGTACGTCCATTATAATTGCGATGGCAACATGTATACAAGACAAAAGTCACATAGCTATCACATTGCTATCAAATACGCACACAATTTTATTACGCAGATTAACACGTCCTCATGCCACTCAGGGGCGTGCACAGGGGTCCTGACCGCCCCCCCCCCCCCTTGAGCTGCAGATTTTCAAAAAATTCTGGGAATTTCCGGTGGCTAGCTCCCATATTTTTCTAAAATTTATCTCCTGAACCTCCCCCCCCCCTATATCGGAATTGCTTTCGAATCTGCAATAATACGTAGTTCATGTGGCTTGATTAGATAGATTATAATTATGGAAACGTCATACCTTGTCGCAAGCGTGACTGTTAAGATAGTGTCGAATGGAATGAATTACTGTGGAATCGCATCCTTGAGATTGTGGTGTAATCTGAGCTCGGGACGGCCATTATTTGTGTGCTGGATCTCCAAAATCATCACATGTTTTTTTCAAAATAAGTATTCACAATTTATATAAACTGGTGGTATTTGTAGATACGATTCATCGCACTGTTGCAGATGGAACCCGAACGAGATGAAATTTTAAAATAGTTATTTTTATTGTACTGACGCAGAAAACACACATAAATAATGCAGATAGAAAATAACAGAATTTTGAAAAAATTGCTTGTTTCGTGGGAGTAATGTATACATTATTTAACAGCGATAAACATTTATTAGGTGTATAATGCACATAACTTTTGATTATTTTTGATCTGCATGTCTTGAGCTCATATACATTACCATTTATCTAAAAATGATGATAGTACGAAAATGATATTTATTGCTCCTTTGTTGTCCGCAACCAGAAACTAGTGCTTCATGAGCTGCATATGGCGTCACTGACATTTATTCTATTGACAGTAATGGCATCTCCTGACCATACTATACAGCCCACGCTACACATCGTCACTGGGTCACTGACAAGATTTGCCCGCGAACAGTTTCCCGACTGTCCACTTGTGATAAGACGTGGTACATTATCTTTGCAGCTGTGTACGTGAAGCAGTAGTCATCTGCTTGTCTTCGGCTGTCTGCTGTCCTGATACTGCTTGTCCTGCTTATGCAATGTTTGAAGGCTAGGATTCCACTTCTGGGACCAGTCTCACAGACGCGGATCAAAAGCATGGAGCCCCATCGGTGTGAAAAAAGCAGCACAAGCGCCAGTGCAACGATATTGATTGCGACCACAGGCCTTCAATGCCAATCTTGCCCATAGAGATCTTCCTTCCTGTCTGAGCTTGCATCAAAGCTTAACTCACAAGGTTAGCTTATAATAATCTATCCATTTTGTTATTTAGTGGTCTTTGTGTATATTGTGGAAAATGGTATTTATTGATTCACACCAGCGTTTATGGTAATAACAACTTTGCTGTCAGTTTTAGCAGTTGACCGTTAATGGAATTGTCCTGTACAGCTAAGATTTTATAATGTAGCGTAGCTTACATGTAAATATGACATTTTCTCGTCAAGTGGGACAGTATCCAATGCCATAAAAGTACACGAATCGAGTTAATTATGTGCGCATGAAATAAAAGGGATGACTCACCTGCTGACTAAAAATAAATTGATCATAATACTTTTGCTGATATAGTATATGGCCACGTGTGTACAGAATGAATGGTAAATGAAGATTCACAAGCATCTGTGTGATAGAAGAATTGATCGGATAAAATTGAGAAAAATCAATATGAGAGTAATCTGCTCAATTGGCTGATTCGCGTTACGTACACGTGAATATTATAGTCTGGATTATAGCAAATGTGACAAGCAGAAGGGTATACAGAAGTCAGTAAAGGAAGTTCATTAGGAGCCTTCCCCAAGAAAGTGTGAATTACAATAAATTAATCAGTTACAAAATGGCAGCGTTAGAAGCAAGGGGATAGAGCACGTATTCTATTATATGTAACCTATGAAAATGTATTTAAAATAGTATACTATTATTTTTGGTAGGTTCTAAGATAATATAATTTGTGGTTTCCCTTATCTTGACGATTTTAAATGTTTTTTTTTTGATAAAAATGTTTGTCTAGATCACTTGAAGATGTTCGATTTTTGTAGTGTATCCGAAGAAGTATTAAATTTGTCCAGCGTAAACTTCTTACTGTCCCATGGGTATTTCATGCAACTTTGTTGTTACTGCTTGCAGAGTATAGATGTGAATGACAAAATCTTACAGACTATACCCCCATTCTAATAGTCCAGGCTGTTAGGGGTTTATCTGTGCACTTTTGGAAGAAATCACCATTTTTTGCCCAGATGATCAGTAACATGTACTCTTTCGATCCTGATATAGCGCAGTCAATTCTGACACGATTAACACCTAATTAACATGTAATTTGTATCCATAATTAGCAAAATCTAGAAAAAAATAATATCTCAAGAATCGGTGGGTCGATTTTAATGATTTCAAGTTCTGTTATCTGTTTGATGAATAATTGACACAGCAAAAATATGTTTGAGATCATTTATTGTCAAGGTCACGTGATGTGTCGAGGTCAAAGTCAAAATCGCGGAAAACTGGACAATTTCGGACATTAAATAGCGCATATAAAATGTTTAAATTAATCGAACATTATTTGATATATAATTTATAAAAACACATCATCTGTAAACTTTCATTTGAGGGTTTAATGAAGTATTTATCTGATAACCGTGGTCGTAATTGTTTGGACAAGTGGTCCACCCATAAGTTGTCTTTTTCGCATATGTCTCGTAAATTGATGAACGTTATGATTTTAATTATTTTCTTTTATTATACTGTGCATTTTTAATGTTCTACAAAATGTTATGCACTATTATATATTGCATAAAGGTCAAGGTCAATCAATAACTCCAAGGTCAAAGTCAAGATAATATTCGAAATATACTTGGAACCTGGTGGGTTTTTTTTGACATGGAATTAATCAAGGTAATGCCAGTTTTAATAATATGATAGGGTTTATTTCAACGTGAAAGTATTCTTTATCTTAACAATAAAAATATAAAAAATGGATCCGATACGTGTAGGGCATACATGAATGACAAAACAGCCCATGTGATGAACTTGTCAATTTAACTATACAATCGATGATGTAAAATATTGCTCGGTTATTCAAACATGTAACATTATCCTACTCGGACCTTTAACGTTTGTCAATAATGTGCATATTTATACACTGCTGAAAAAACAAATATGACAGCTATTACAGGCTCTGGAAAACAACACTAAAACAAACTGGAAATGCTACTCAAATTTATGCAGCGTTTAAATTGAGTCTTTGTTTTTCATTCTTGATAATTGTCAATATTCTCAGTGATTCTCGGTTTATAATATTGATTTATGATCCAGACCTGCAAGAACAGTTATTATTATTTTAAATCACAAAATTCCACTAATAATAACTGATTTACACGAACAAACTAAGCTTGAAGGATAATTGTGTACTAAGCAGCCTTGATGAAGAATGTGTCCTTACTGTGCATACTGACATTGCAAATTGAGGATTAACGGTCTGTATTGGTGATGAGTGTTAACAATTATTCAAACATTTAACATGTTAAAGCGTTCTGATGTTGATCCAACAAACCACCCAGAGAAACTACACAGCCAATGTTCAAATTATTTGCTCAATAGCTTTTACCCCTCCTCCTCCAATCCCCAGAAGGTGTGATAAAATTTGCCTGTCAAGCAATGAGTTACAGCTGATATTAAAGATGTACGTTGCATTTCAGTTTCATGTAAGCTCTGCCGCTAGCTTTTCAAGTATGAAAATACATACAAACCTTTTCAAAACTGACATGAGATGCACAGAAATCCATCTTGGTTGCCAATTTGGATGATGGTGCATGTGATCATATCAAGACTGGTCAACGAGTCGATGCTATGTTGATTTATTTGGCTGCAATGGTTCACGCAACATCAACATACGTATAATATTTACAATGTATGATGTATAATGTAATGTATAATTTCGATGAATATGTACAAATTACTGTCATTCTTCTTATGTTGAGCGAGAACTATCTTCTATAAAGTGTGATGGTGTTGTTAGAGATACTGAGTGAAGTGCCAAGGCTAACACCCATAAAACAGACAATCTTCACAGAAACTGGGATAAATTTCAGAGTAATTAAACCATCTTTTTTTAACCTCAGCTTCCCTAGCTCTAATCATTATTTGAAGAAACGTATTATCTCTATTTATGAACAATGAACAGTGGTCAACTCTGACAAGATGCATGTAACACTTGGAGCTACATTGCATTACATGACATATGTCCGGATATGTCATCTCCCATGATGCGTGTTCTCTCCACATTCCATGTTTTTATATGGGATATGACAACACCTCTTTCATGACAGTATAGGTAAAATGTCAGCATAATAGAAATGGTCAGCTTTTTCACCCCCACCACATCCCTCTGCAGTCCCGTATCCCAGTAAACGCAAAATATTTGTGTAACATTTATACAATGTTGGACCAACGTCGAAGACGGTGGGCTGACGTTGCATAAAATGTACAAATGTGTTGTGTTTGCTAGGATGTGGCGCTTAGCCCAGTGTCCATTGATGACACCAAAATCATCGAAGAATTTGTTGTGTCGCTTTATTAAAAACCGTGTCATCATTCAAGAATGCAAAACAATCTTATCCGGAGAGTCTTTGTTTATTTCGCCATGTCCGTGTTCACCCGTAGAACAAGAAAAGTACCTAGAAGGCTACTTATGAATGTGCTCGGTCCTTGATCCAATCCATCTCGTATGGTTGTATATAGAAAGTGAATCAGGCTAAACACCTATCCTCAAGCAGTTCAGGGTGTGTGGCCGTGGTGTGATATTCAGTTTGTGTAACATTGACACTAGCATGACAAATACTTTCTCCATTCACCAGTGGGAATTCTCTCTTGCTGACCTGACATCTCTATGGTTCGTTGTACATGTTGTGAATCCCAGAGACTAAAATCTCCATAGGAGTTCTCACGCTTGAGCAGAGTGAGACTGACAAATCAAAACCTACGAATTTAAAATCAGTTTTGACTTTTCGGGCTAGTGTTGTTGAGGTGTCTATTCCGATTATTATTATCGTGGCTTATTTTGCACTTCTCTCTACGAGCATATGGGCGAATGCTATGGACGTTCTGTTACCTCGACACCCTCGTCCAAGACAAAGTAAAACACGTCGAAGTCAGAGGTTCCAGCAGGTTAATGCGTTCTAATAAAGGTTTTATGCATCATTGATTGTGTTTGACAAATGAAAGGTTCAAAATATTTATGTGATATTTTGCCATGGACGTAGGCCCTACAAGTATCGAGTATAACACTTGCTTTCGTGCGTCAGAAGGAAGCACGACGAAAAGGAAATCATCTGGTCTCAAATCTATTCCTAATTTCACTTTAATTTTGACCTTGAAATTTGCTTGACCTTGATCTTTATGTTATATGAATAGTGCATATGATGTGGAACATCATTAAAAATGTTTTAAAAGAAACTAAATGAAATAGACTTGAATCAGATGACGTGTCATACATGAAGCATCTGTGGTATAGCCAACCCATGAGTAGATCACTTGTCCAGACCATAATGATCCCGGTTTTGGAGATACAGATTACATAGTGCCCATGAAATTAAAGCTATTAATTGGTGTATCACGTTTTATAATGAGAAATAATTATATGTATTTTGAAACATTTAATAATAGCTTTTTTTGTTCAGAATTTTTAAACTTTGCTTCCATCTGACCTTGACTTCGCCGCATCACGTGACCTTGACCACTAATCATCTCAGGAATCTTTTTATCGTGTAGGCTATACGTTAGATAAATAACACAACTCAAAATCATTAAAATGTATCTACCGATTCTTGAGATATTATTTTTTCTGATTTTTCTGTGGTTTTGCTAATTATAGATACTAATTAGATGTTAATTAGGTGTTAATCGTGTCAAAATTGACTGCGCTATATCAGGATCGAAAGAGTACATGTTACTGATCATATGGGCGAAAAATTGTAATTTCTTCCAAAAGTGCACACACTCGCCCTATTTCGACCCTAACAGCCTGGACTATAATGAGAGGTGGGTGGGGAACACACATCTCATATATTTTACAGTAATGTTTGGAATAGTGTGTAAGTTAGAGAATTTGAGCGATAATTTCTTCAAGGTTTCTTGTAATTGTTTTCACGGATGAATCCTATAGGGGGATTCTAGTCATGTCAGCTTCTGTCATGCGTCAGGCGTCATGTTTTTCTGTGGGCGCAAAAACTAGCAGTTAGCTAGAGAGTTAATCCTAATTTTTTAATAAGGTTGTCCAAAATATATGAAATGGCAGTCAGTGCGGATCTAACTAGTATTCAAAAAGGGGTGAGAGATGAATTGTTAGAATTAACCTATAGTATAAAAACAATCTCACCAATTTTATGAACATGCAGCAAGAATAAATCTTTAATAGTTTATAAATACCTGCTGGTGCTAACGAACTGAGGTTTACAGTTACAAAGTGAGGTGGTAAATGTGACTTGTGGCAATAGCGCGAAAAGCACGCAATCGGGATTATTCCCTAGTTATTCTTTTATAGTTTATATAGTGCATATTACTATCAGCACTGATAAAGAAGTATTCCATACCTTTGAACCGCTTGGAACACCATATGCGCATATGACCATGGATACGTTACAGTCTTATGATTTTGTAAATTACAATTGATTGACGTGTGGGAATTATTTTTTTCACGTGGTCCGCAGGTAGCGTCTTTGGTTGGTTATTGGTAGATTTCAACACTTAAAGAGCCAATCCTTATGAGCTCAATCTGCAATTAAACATTTATGTGCAGGGCACTCATTTTGTACACATACATGTATAACGGTAATTTGAATATTATGATGTATTACACTCGGGTATTTTGTCAAATCAGCTTATGGTGAATTGAGGCAGCAATTCTCAGCTCCAATCAAGATTATGAAAAGTTTTAGAATTACTTAGTTGAATGGCAGATAGACGACACGACATGATCATATTTGTCGGCCATATGTAACATGGTAGGATTATTCTCTTAATTCTGTTAACCACATATAGATAAATGTGTTTATTAGATATCTCTAGACACCAAAAGTCTTGGTGGCATTTTTCTTTTGAGATTTAACCATGATATTCTTAGCCAAATTCAATCGCGGGTAGTGCAGGGCCGGCATACAATTTTTTTCGAATTGAAAATTTGCAACATTTTTTTTTCAAAATAAATAGGCAGGGCCTATGTCATATAATACCTCCATTTTACAAATATATGACGAACGGGACAATAGAATATTCAAGAAAAATAGATTTACTTCATCAAAGAAATAATTTAAAAACCTAAAATTCATTTTAAACCTATGTTTTTTATACCACCAGCATCTTACTCTGTGGTTGTTAAAATGATTGAACTTTATTTACACATCAAGGTCGTTTGTAAGTTTGAGTGTCCTGTCCACGACACTATTGAAAGTACAGAAGCTTCTATCAGCAGCACACTGTTATCAGAAAAAATAAATAGCTTGTAAATTATCAATTTATATCACCCTTTAATGCTTCATTTTTAATGTTTTTTTCAATTTATTAGACTATGTAACTACTATGTAACTACCTATTTACTAAATAACTTAATTAAAAATAAAATTCAACTTGCCCCTCCCCCCCACAAAGAAGAAAAAAAGTAGTCATGAAATAATCTGATTTCAGCGCAGGGTTACGTCAAATTTGTTTCAATCTTCACTAAAAGATTACTTCCACAAAGCTGATACTGCTGCTCGAAATTATTCGAAAGTGATATAGGCCTACACACACAGCCAAACCAGAGTAGCATTAGGTCAAAAATAACTCCCTTGGGGAGTTCTTTTCCAATGGGTTAATAAATGTTTTTCCGAGAGTTAAAAAAAACTTTTAAAAGAGACGAAAATACTCCTAATGGGAGTAAATACACAGTACTTCCGGTGTGGAGTAAAATAACTCTAGTTTGGCTGTGTGTGTACGGTTAAGTACGTTTATCCCTATTTAAGGTATCGAGCGCTATGGTACCACAGATATATCAACTGATTTTACATTTTAAATTGTTTTACATCACTTCCTAGTTGAAATAAATTATCACGGTTTCAATTCACTTGCGTTCTGTGTTATTTTCCACTAGTATTTGCGTCTGGCCCAAGCAGCTACTGTCAAAGCCATGTATTGATTGGCTGGTTCCACCACGCTGAAGTCGCCATGGACATGGTGGCTATTAAACTGTATTGATCCAACTAGAAGCACAAAATCATGTGTTACTAATGTACCCCCCCCCCCCCCCCTCCCCCCACACACACACACAGCCACACAGAATCATCACTTTACCTTTCTTATAATATAAAGAGAACATGAATCTCGTATCTATGACATCGCAGCTATAAATAAAATACATAGATTACAGTTGATGAAAAATCAATAATTCAAGGAAAATAGGGCTATTAGCTGGTAACGTACTTTTATTTATAACCTGATTAAGATACGTTGAAGATGTTACCAAACTGTACTTCGAGAATAATATCGAGAATGAAATATGAAAAACAAAATAATCGCCATGTTTGTTCTCGCGAAGCATGTTTATTTGTATACCACTGTCATACTATGATCATAATGCTGCTCTGGAAATGCATTTGTATATATCGGGACATAAATGCAAATGTTACTCTTACTTAGACATTAATTTTGCAGAAACTGTCAAATTTAATTATTGGAAAAAAACTGGTAATGTACATTTTAAACTAACACCACAGACGTGTGCAGTGGACCATATTTTGTTTTGAAATCGGAGTCACTATAGAATCGGAATGTTAATATTTGTCACCAGTGCAATGAGGTCCACTCTTTCAGAAAATATATGCTTACATTTTGTCAAGTAAATTTTATTACTAGTATTTAAACATAGAAGGTCACTTGTATAATAGAACTTATGCAGACTTTACATTAAAAAACCCTGCTTCCTATTAACCTTCGTTTGTGTGTCCCCTGTATAATGCTTTGTAAGCACGATGCGCTCACTAATATTTACCTGCTTATCATCTATCTGTCCAATTCCACCATAGCTCGAATAAATTAAATTCGATAATAATTGATTTAACCAGTGCTATTGTCAAAAACATATAAATTCCTTGTAAGAACTATGAACTCACTAACACATTCAACCAATTACACTGATTTTTTACCTGCAACTCCACTATAATCTCGGATAATTTCGAGGCTGTAAGGTCACCAGCTTAGAAAGTAAGATACACCCCTAATATTATTTCGATAGCTCTGATTCCTTCACCATGGAACGGATAAGCTCGAAGATCACGGCTATTCTGGCATAATAATTGAGTTCACTTCAACTTTTAAAGCTTTTCCAATTGTATTGAACTATATAGAAAATAAATTATTCAGTTGTAGATTTTATTTTTTCATGTTGAGTGGGTTATATGACCTACCAAAACGCTCAACATAGCTTACCTCTTTTAGCTTTGTTTTATCTTTTTTTTATATATTTTTTCAAGGTAAAAGTCACTTTGTGACCTTTATTTTCATTCATATATGACAGCGCACTCACGGACAGGGTAAATGCAGAAAATTTATTCCAAGCATCGAAGAGTTGTTGACCATATGATATGCACATATATTTTTACAATCTTGTCGCTTTGTTTTTGTTTTACATTTTTTAATTTTGTTCAAGAGTGCGGGACTCAATAATGAATTCGCAATGTCACAGGAGGATTGAAAGATGTTTGGCCGTCTTTTTGTCTGGCCGTCTTTCCACTTTTAGTTTCTAAACCATAACTCCGGAACTACTTGTCCGATTGTCTTCATTTTTCACACTATAGGTGATTTTGGGGTAACTGTACTTTGACCTACTTTTGTTATACTACTACGGCCCAATTATATATTTTGGCATACACGTTGTTTCAGGAGCAGATCTCTAAAACTACTGTGTGGATTACAGCCATACTGCACATGGTGATCTCAAAGATCCCTTGATGTTCCTCATCGTGTGATTGTACCTTGGCCTAGATGTTGACCCATAACTAATTTACAACAGTTTCGTAGTATATTGGAATATCATGGAAAGCAATCAAAATAGGTAGACCATTACCGTAAAATATCAATGTAAACACGATCAAATTCAAAATGGTCGACTGCCGGCCATTATATACCTTAACATGTGTGATATCTGTCAAACTACACCTAATAGCTATTAAACCATTATTCTAAAAGGACACGGATATGCCCTGACAAATTTCAGCTCGATCAAATTCAAAATGCCTGAATGATGGCCATTAGTTTAATACGCGTCATATCTGGCCAATCGTGTCAAATAGCAATAGACTATTACTTTAAAAGAAAATATGAGGTTTTAGAGTAATAAGCCCTGGAAAAAAATACTGTCTTTAAAACTCAAAATGACCGACTGGCTGCCATTATATACCTAAACATGTTGTAATATCTGAGAAAATCGTGCCAGATAACTAGTGAAGGATACGCCCTTCAAAATGGCAACTCAAATGCAAAATAGCCTGTTGGTGGTCATTTTTTTTTTACTTTAATATGCCTGATACGACAAACTGTGCCAGATAACAAGGTGATTACTATAAAACAAAATATGAGGTTACACTTACAGTAAGGGATATCAATTGAAAACGGTTAACTCTCTGATATGGAAAATCCGTACACATAATAAGTCAGATGCGTCATATCGAGTGATAGGAGTAATTTTTTCAATATATCTAATGTGGGCAAAATAGTTTTGAGTACAACTCTTACGATTTGGATTGAATTATTTTCGGTCGTTGAGTATACTTTTTTATTGGTAATGTTATTTAGTAATTTAAACAATTTAAGACAAACATATATATGGATTATATTATTTTAAATATCCTTTGATGTATAAATTCATTGCATTAATGTCAACAGAACATGTTAATATTATTGCTGCTTTTGTATTCCAACGAATAACTCGGCTTTGAAATCTTTCATTGTCGTTTTCTCCTTTTTAGAAATCAATTTCTATGCCAGATGGGAGCTCCTTGTTAAAGGGACTGGCCCAGGCTAAAATCATAAAAAATCGGTGATTTTATTTTAGGTTCTTAATATGACCATATAATGTAAACATGTACATAGACTAGAACTGCAAATTTTTAAAATTTTTGTGCTGCGCATTCAGCAGTTAGACTAGATATAGAGACGTAATTCCCGCATTTCCTATTTTTGACATGGTTGTCAATAATTAGAAATCAGGAATTTCGTCCCTTTAAACTTGATTTATTCCAATATATTGATATGATTTGTTCTTCTTGTGTAAACGATATAATCAGAACCGATAATCCGAATCTAGTGTTTCGTATGTTGGAAATGTGCTGCCTGGCCACAAAACGAAAAGGTTTTTGTCGCGTTCTAGTAATATTTGAAAAACTGCCAAACATGTGTATATTCTTTGCCATTCAGTTACTTACAGGCGGTGATATTTTTTCTGTTTTTCACATTGACAGATCATCTTCAAGTATGCAGGTTTTATTCTTATATTTTTTTTATTATTAAATTGGTCACTGGTGGGGTGTCTTTATGGGCCAATATATCCCTAGAATTTATTTCTGAATGTCTCATATTTTAACATTTTCCGTCTGAAAACCCCAGACAAAAACTACTTAACACTCACCACTAGTGTGGTCATAGGACACGGGAACCGCGGCTGCCTTCATTTGGCCACGGAGCTAATATCTTGTGGACGTGATAGTATTAGTATATGCTGGTATGCACAGTCCTTTTGACGGCCATTTTTGATCATTGGCGGCCATATTAGATTTGGACACACACATATCAATTTTTCTGTATATCTCGGCCAACAATGAATGGGTTTCACGTTTTTTTGTGTCTAACTGTTTTTGGATGCTGGGAATCGATTGGAATATATCAAACACCATATAAAATAAATAGATAATCCAAAAAATAACCCTATTAAAGAATGTGTCAAACACTGACTCAATTAAATCTATGCACAATCAATGGCAGTGTCAAATTAGCTCACGTTTACCCATCACCGTGCATATGGCAGGTTGTGATTCACACGTTCAGGCACGACTCCTCAACACAAGTTTCTGAGTTGCGATGTGTTTTTTTTTAAATTGTGTATAGGTGGTGTCCAGTGGGGTCTACCGCGATCAAATGCATCCGTTGAAATTCATTTTTTAAATGATACCAATCCCTCCCTCAGGTGGTTCTTCACGGACATGTTAGTTAGGCTTGGTCCATTCATTACCTTTACTAGTGATTTAATCCGTATATAATTTGAAACGTCACACGGTGGACAAAATAACATTTGGAATCAATGTACGACCCTGGCAACCATGAACTGATGAATATGATTGAAAATAGGCCTATTTATGATACACGTGGTGTGTGTTCACATTCACAAACAACCACCCGACAAAAAACTTTTTTGTTTGATCCTCATTTATTTATACAGGATTGCAAACAGCCAAATGGCCACTCCTTACGTTTGCAAATATATACAGACATATAAACAGTTTACATTGAAAAATAAAGATTATCACATAAATAATACAAACAATATAAATTAGTGGGTGAGTGTTGTAGTGAATAAAAGTAAAACGAAACTATAATATTAATGGTAACTCAGCTACAAGAAAGAAATACAATTTTAATTATTTAATAATTAATACAGCATTTCAAAATTATATAAAAAGATGCGTTTAATCAGCATAGTTTTATTTATTTTTTATCTAAATCTCCCACTCTCATGAATATATTTTTGAAATAAATTGAAAACAGACAATATTGTATCAAAATTTAAATCAAATGTGCCATACAATAAAACATTTTCCAGAATAATTTTGTTCTCATACATACTTGTAGAAAGTAAATCTGATAAGCCCTCTAACAGTAAAACACGGAGAGTCGCATAAGCTGGACAAACAAATATAAAATGGTTAATGTCCTCCTTAGGATGTGAACAAAATGGACAAGACATGTCATTATAATTAGGTTGTATTTAAAACGATGAAAGTTTAACGCACATAGTCCCGATCTTAAAGGTTTAGTCAATTGTCAAAATTCGCAGGACATGGGTCCCCCAGAAAGCAATAGTGCCCGTGGGTAGGCATATGCTCTATTCCATAATAATAATAAATATGTGTCTCATACCCAAATCGCATTAAGAGCAAGTTCTCAAATCACAGCAAGTTCATTTATACCATCTTCCTTTGGCCAGTCGCACGCAAGTGCTACCACGCAAGTATCAAGTACTACAATCAGTTATTCCATCTATGTGGTCATCTTGGGGGTGTGTCTGAGATTCAAACCTCAACGGATGTTTCAGATTTATAAATATGTCATAAAAGGTCACGAAGAATTGACCTCTTGTTCATCTATCATGCACAGTTACCTGTTTCCGTTGCTAGATTATTATATAGACAAGTTGAGAATCTCTCATTTTGGACAGTGAGTTGTACCTAATTTCGTCATGGCAGCCAGTAATCATATAGTGGCTGCCATTCAGGGGGCTGGGAACACAATGACATCAGCGTGAGATTCCGAGCTTATATATCTATCTGATCTATCATACCAACGGAAGCAAGCAAACTTTGCTGTGAGCCAGCTGTCAAGCGCTGTCTGATTGGCCGGTCTTGAGACACGTGACATTAACGCAAGGTATCGCACTGCGAGCTCGTGGAAGATGATATATACTTGAGCGACATCTATGAGTAATTATTCCATCAAAGCTCAGCCCTTAGCCCTGGCTCTTAGCTGGTCGCTGATTTGCAAGCAAACTGACTGTATTACTTCGGGGATTTCGAAACGGGCTGACCCACACAAGTTTGTATTGACACCCGGTAAACACAAGACATTTTATACATTGTTGGGCCAACGTCGAAGACGTAGAGCTGGCGTTGTATAAATATTATACAAATGTTTTGTGTTTGCTGGGCAGGAGGACTTTCCCTCAAACATTGTACATTTCTCCAATGCTGGTTCAATGTTGGGCCAGCGTCGCAGACGTTGGCCTAACATTAAAACAGCGTTGGATGAGTGTCTCTATGAGTATCCATAGTCTTGTAATCAGGTTATAGCTACTCAGATGAATGCAATCAACCTGTAGGCCTACTGTGTATACTGAAGGTCTATACACGTGACCTACGCATGCCCATTCTGAAGATGACTGTCGGTTTAAGCGGGAATGATTGATTGCACTCTTTCCAAGCATATATTTATATAATTTAGGTAAAAACGGTAATGAACTTTTGTTGTTGTAACAATATTTTAAAGTGAGCCAAAGTTTCTGCGCTACGGATAGGTTCGCTTAGGGAATTCCAGTGCCATATAGTAGATGCAACAAAGAATTTTCTTTTGCTTGAAAGACGCGAGGCAAGTGTGAGAACCATCGCGTTGTTTGTACTGCGGAGGCTATATTCACATTGGTTACGATTAGGTAAAATTGCCGTAAGATAGTCGGACATTTTCCATTTACAGTTTCATGAAGTTTGTGGCTTTCCCGCCTGAGCATGAGTGGCTGCCACCCAAGCTCTGCTAATAATAATTCTGTTTTTGTGTGTCTATACGCCCCAGTCCATACAATCACGGCGCGTCTTAGGACTTTTTCCAATTCCATTGATTCATTCATAGTACAATTATCATATATCACGTTACAATATTCAATTATAGGTCTGACAAGTGTTTTATATATCGAACATAATGAAAGTCTGGGTAGTTTGTATTTACTCTGCTTAATAGATTTACTCTTTGAGAGGCTTTTATTACACATTTGTTGAGATGTTTACCCCAGGTCATAGTATTGGGTCAATACTAGCCCCAAGTGACTGTGTGAATTTGTATAATCGAAAGGGTATGCAATAAAACGATTGGTTACAATCACATAGTTCGTCTTCACAAGGTTAAATTAAACCTTTCATAACACACCCGATGCATAAATTCTCATGAGATCACGATTAATTCTAGCAGCTGATTCAACAGGGTCACTAAATATATCTAACATAAAAGTATCATCTGCAAATAAGTATGGTTTGTTTCCAGCTCCAAAATGATGTCGTTAATAAAAACGAGAAAAAACAATGGGCCTAATATAGGACCCTGAGGGACCCAAGCATTTATATCTACTAGCTGGGATTCACATCCATTAATAACTACCCGAGCTTCTTTCTATTAGAAAGGTAACTCTCACACCAGCGATGAAAAGAGCCTTCAACGCCAAACTGTCTCAACTTAAATAATAAACTCTTATGCCAGACCCTATCAAATTCTTTAGTAATATCAAGAAAAACCATGCATGCGTTCTTATTACCATCTAATGCATTTATAATCGTGTTAATCATAATTAAAAGTTGATTCATCGTGCTGTCATTTGCTTTAAATCCAGAATTTTCGTCTGTCAACAATTTAAATTTAGTCCAATAAGAATATAATGCATTGTGTACAATTCTCTCCATGAATTTAAAAATAGTTGACAAAAGTGATACAGGTCTATAATTTTAATTTACCGCCGATCGTCCTTTTTATGAATTTGTACGACATTAGCAATCTTCCAAGATGATGGAAACACACCCAATGAAAATAATAAATTAAAAAATCTGTTCTGCGGCTCTGCCAAAGATATAGCTTATTCACGTAATACTCTATTGGGCAATTCCACGGTGTCGGACGTACGTTTCAGACACTTATTTTATGCCTGGTGCACTAACTGGAAATGAGACTTATATTAAGTTGTTGCTATTTCATACACACCACTTCACTTTAGCATGTAGGACATTCAAATATTCTGTCTCATTCACACATATCGGTTATGAGCCAAAATATGGGTGGTGTCGGACGTACGCACACAAATTGCTATATTGCAAAAAAAAATCAGTACTCTATCTGTCTGAATTCTTGGATGACAGCATAAAAATGTGGCCTGATACTGATAGAGGATAGTGTTGTCTTATTATTACATATAAAATATTTTTCATTTTCATTTCAATTGTACTAGATTTTTTTGGATATCTTCGGTGTCGGACGTACACTCACTTGGTGTCGGACGTGCATGTCTGAAATTAAGGATTTTGTTCATCCCGCAACACCCGGAAGCAAAGTAAAAAATGTTGAAATTCTTTTGAGGGGTTCACATACAATATAAGATAATATATAAATACATATCAACTATAAGATGTATAATAATAGCAGTAATTGGCCATGCCATAACCATATCATAAATGTGGTAGGTAAGAGTTAAGAATATATGCTAAGTTAACCATGTTAACATCACTTTTCAGCCGGAAGTTAGTTTGTAAAAATATAAAAACTGTAAATTACAAAATTCAAACATTTGGCAAATGATTGTTTTACAAATCATTCTTGATGCTGCCCAGGCTAACTGTGCATAGAGAGTTATTTACATTATTTTATTTCCGTTATCTGTTGACAGGTAGGCTATGTCGGGTCCCCAGAAATCATTAATTATTGATGTTCAATAGTCAATGATGTACCATTAGTTTAGATGTTAGGCCTTTAATAATGGCAATTAGTGATTTCTTTGCTGGTAAATATAGAGGGATGTATTCATTCATCATGTTCACGAACATTCATCAAGCTATCAGTTCTTCTGAGCGTTAGCAGTTGTTCCAAACTCAAGTGTATTTGCAGCTTGGCTGGATCATATTGTCTATTTAATGGCTTAAATTATCAACACAGCACCACACATTCATTCATTAAAATGCAGTTAAATGGTCATTCAGCACTCTCTACATAATTTTATCATTATATATGTGTTGCATCTGTACTCCCAGATTCTTGAGAATATTCATCAAGAATTAAAAGACCTTCACCATGTAAACAGAGATTCAGCGTTGTACATGGTGTCGGACGTACACAAATGCAGTGTTTGGCCTGTAGTGAGTTGTATATTCAACAAGCCGCTTTTGTACTATTGCATGCAGTTCTGATTGCATATTTGCATTCAGGGTACTATTTGTATTCAACATATTAGATAAAATAAAGTAGATATTCAACAATAGCATCTTAAAAATAAAATAATTTGCAATTTTGGTGTCGGACGTACAAGATAATTCTCTTACGCATACTTTACACTGTTTTGCCTTTCACAATTGATGACTAATTTCTCTTTCTGATATTATATCCATCAATTACCTCATAGTAAACTGACATGTGGCTGATTGAGAGATTTAGTTGGCATTTCTATACTAAACACCCTTTTGATTGACACAAGGTGTCGGACGTACATTAAAAAAGTGTCGGACGTACACTTGTTTGCATGGTGATAATCAAGCAGGCAACCACCACAATGACTCCATACTGCATAGCTGGGGGGCGGGGGCCCTAGGGTAGTGGTTAGCACCGCTGCCTTTCACGCCAGAGTCCGGGGTTCGGTTCCCGGTCTCGCCGGTTTGAAAGAAACAAAATTGTTTCTTCCCCATCCACGTGTGAAAGTTAGTATTGTGGGGAGCCTCCGTGACCGAGAGGTAGCGTGCTCGGCCTCAGACCGCCAGGGCTTGAATTTCGAATCCTGTGTCTGGAGGACAGTGTCATCTCAATCATCTCACCATCCTCAGGAGGTTCTCCTGGCCCAGTTTAGCCTATATGTGCACAAAGGTGGCCTAAAGCCCGATTCATTTCATTTCATTTTGCATAGCTGGGGTAATGGTACTATTTCTGTTTTTTGCAAAAGGAATTTTAGAATACTGGATTTGTCCACTTGAAAAAAACATTTTGATAATATTTGGTGTCGGACGTACATAGTCGTTTTTACCAATTTAGCACAGAATTGCCACACCTGAAAACCCATGTTGAAGAAGAGTACAGCAATCAATTTATATATTGTTTTCAACAGACATTTTCTACTGATGAACCAACAATAAATATTTCCTAATAATGGCATTTCTTATGCCATAATGCAAATAATACAAACAGGTGTCAAATTGTGAAATATGCTACCAATGCAAAATACTGTTCAAATGTTCAAGATCAGCGCGATGTTACATCCATGTGATTCTGTTTCCTGGCAAAACAATTATTGATTCTCAGAATTTGACAAGTTGTCTATGAAATTAAGATATAAATATGGAAATCCAGCCATTTTAAATTTTTCACACCCAGGTTGACACTTTCATGGAATTGCCCTATTACAAATACCATCTGGGCCCGAGGCATTAGACATGTTAAGACTACTTAATATTTTAAAGATTTCCTCAGGTGTAGTAGATATATCATTACAGCGATGTGGTGTATTATATGTAAAAAAAGGAAGAGTATTGTTGATATCCTCAGATGAGTCAACGCGAGTATAAGAGCTAAAAAAATATTAAATGTAGAGCACTTCTTTCCGTCGTCTGTTATTACACGATCATCATCCAACAGGTGCGGAATTCCACTTGCTGCTTTCGGACCATAAGTTAGTTTAGTTAGTTTGGGTCTGCTAGTTTGTCAGCAATATCAACATAATATTTATCACGTATCACGTAATTTAAAAGCTGCCTTGGCTTCAGATCTCCTAAGTTTAAAATGATCGTAGTGAGTAACATTCCCAGACTGTTTTGCTCGCTTATGTCTTTTGGCTTGTCTAAAAATCTCTGAACTTGACCTCTCATACCGGGTTTATTTTAAAATGTATTTCTTATAATTTTAGAAGGATTACAAATTTCAGTAAGATCAGCTATAAGTTCAGTGAGCTTTACTGCGACCTCGATGTCTGTAATAAGATAAAACTGCCTCCGATGTCAAGAGAGCTACATGTAGGTCAATTTTAGGAGTGTTTTTAGTTGAGGTTCCGCCTGTCTCAACAAGCTTGAAACTCTATTGAATTATCAATTCACGAGACCGCGAGTAAAGTAATTTGCAAGTAATTTGGAAAGTCTGTGGTCATTTTAGCTTTGTTCCGAATATATTATGAAAATATTTTTTCCGATGAGTGTAGCTATGACCTATGGAGGTCGACTATCATATCATGACTGTCTTAGTCCCTGTGCTTATAGGTCCTAACATATGATTCACCCGAATTGTAAAACAAATAAGCTAACACTATTATTATTTATAACATTTTATATTTACAAAAAATATTTTAAATCTTTTACCATTGTATAATCTGTCAATATTGTATAAAGTCATACAAATGTTTTGTGTTTACTGAGTGTCAATACAAGCGTGAGGTCAGTCCGTTTCGAAATCCCGGCAGTAATACAGTCAGTTTGTATGCAAACCAAGGCCAAGCTAAGAGCCAGCGTTAAGGGGTTTGAGCTTTGGTGGAATTATTAACTCATAGATGTCGCTCAAGTATATATGAACTTGCTGTGATTTGAGAACTTGTTCTTAATGTGGCTTTGAGTATGAAACGCACATTTAGTATTATTATGGAATAGGGCCTAGGCCTCCCCGCGGACACTATTGCATTCTGGGGGACCCATGTCCTGCGAATTTTGACAGTTGACTTTACCTTTAATCCAGATTAAGGCCAATGTGTTCAAGGGTCCAGAAATCATGCATGAAAAGGTGTTAAAAGCTTTTAATCTTTTGATTGGACAATCAGACCCAATTCAGATGTCTGAGTGATCAGACCACAAGCTAAACGATCAAAGATGGGATTCACGATATCCCAATAACTATTAAGGCAGATCAACATGTGAATCTCCACCCGCTATGGCGGTTTGATAATTGATGCCCGTGGATTCTAAATATTGCAATACTTCATTATTCAAAACAGGTTTGTATATGCGAGAACAAATCATGTTAACTCTGATACATCGCAACGACACTTCTGGTGACACAGTTACTTCATAAGCATTGTTAAGATCACATCGTCGTGTAGTGGCTGAATGAATCATGCGACAACACCAATTATATTCAAATGCAGTCTTTTCACAATGGAGTTCAAGATAGAACTCCTGTCACCACCCCTATCAAATAGCAGTCAATGTAGTTACCTTAAGGGAGACGGGTATGGAGATTGTCTGTAGAAGAACTGTGTCTGTTAGTTACCACGAATCCAGGAAGAAATTCGTCAGGATCAAGAGTTGAATCACATGACGTATTAAGCTATTAAGGATTAATAAGGGTAGAAACCTCAAGGTATCGTTGAGATATATGCGGGTCATCCAAGCATCCACAGTGAACACTCAGAATATAATGCACATCCTCGGTTATCTGTTAATCACCATGTGTCGAAGTTTACACTAGCAATCCAGAAGATGCGGGGTATAAACTTTGGGTGCTCTGGATAGATATTTTTTTTTGTAATAATTGAGTCAGAGTGGTGACGCGCTCCTTTAGAATTTGTCAAATCGATTGGTAGGCGTCTTGTGTTGGGCATCAGCTCCTACTTTACATAGAACGGGGTGGTGAGGACCATCGGAATCCGTGCACACGATTTGTATGGTGCAACTCTTTGCCACATGACTCAACTTCAACTTCTCTTAAATACACACAGTGACAGTGAGGCAATATTTTTCATGTCATCACACTGTGGGTGTCAGTGCAAGCAAAAGACAAAAGAGAGACGACTCATAATCATAGGAAATAAAATGAATCGGGCTTTAGGCGACCTTTGTGCACATACAGGCTAAGTTTGGCCAGGAGAATGGTGAGATGACACTGTCCTACAGACACAGGATTCAAAATTCAAACCCTGGAGGTCTGAGGCCGAGCACGCTTTCTTTCGGTCACGGAGGCTCCCCACAATACTTAATTTTTGGGAAGAAACATTTTTGTTTCTTTTAAACCGCCGAGACTGGGAAACGAACCTGACCTCTAGCGTGAAAGGCAGCGGTGCTAACCACTAACCCAAGGCCCCCGCCCCATAATCATAGGAGTGATAATGGCGCTGTAGTGAATTGAATCTACTCTAAGTACAGATAAGACAGATTCCGAACGTGAGTCTGCACGGCGTTGTAGATTTCCCACAACTGAGTAGCGTCTCGTAAAGACGCCGATTTAGGAGGTGATAGTAGTAAGATCTCTTGAAGAGAGTATTTTTTATCTCCAAGCCGTCCGTTGAATATACGGCATATTTCTTCGAAGCCCTCTGTCAGTCAAGGTGACGCAGCAAATAGCCTTCGTTGCGCTGCCTGTCAAAAGATAAGAAAAAAATCATGGATTTCGGTATGTTCAGAGAAAAAACACTGATCTTGAAAGCCTCTCAAAATGCTGATCCGTATCAATCTGTATTTTCAACTTCTCCAAAGTTAAAGCGATTATGAATTCTTGGAATTTCGTTGCAAAACGCTTTCGAACTAACCTCCTCTTTTAAATTATCCATTTTAGTTTATGCACTCACTCTCACACGCCTGTCACACCTATGGGCACACGTTTCTTCTTTTTACTACGACATTGAAAGGGTTATTGTCAGAGAGGTATTAAAAACGGAATACGAAAGTTTTTTTCTTACAGCCGTGGAAAAATGACCGGAAATTGTGTCAACTATTTATCTTACGCTACAAAGGGTTTGACTCTAAATATTTGAGATTTTTGTTTGATTTTTTATGTTAAACTATTATTTGCTTTTTGTAATCAATTTTTTTTCTTGAAGGTAAAATATGAGTGAAGATAAGAGTGAGCCAGAGCAACATCTACTGAAAGTATCAAATAAAGATGAGAAGAAAATTAACGATGGGGATCCGAGTACAAGTGGCTCTTCAGGGACCAGTGAGGAACAGAAA
This sequence comes from Flabesymbios commensalis, assembly GCA_964017125.1. Taxonomy (NCBI): domain Eukaryota; kingdom Metazoa; phylum Annelida; class Polychaeta; order Terebellida; family Flabelligeridae; genus Flabesymbios; species Flabesymbios commensalis. The sequence goes on from OZ024902.1 coordinate 97,597,122, forward strand.
GAGAAACCACCGAAATTTACACCAGTTTCAGCCACATTTGTCACCTACCCTCAAACTTCTCCTGTTATCAATCCACGACAAATTCTTCTTGTTGCAAATCAAACAACCAATGGTGATCTCCACAGCCCCACTTCACCAACAGTGGAGCACCGTTCTCGTTCACCGACCGGCTCTTTGAGATCAGGTGCCAATACCCCCAGACGGAGAAGATCACCATCCCCGTCACCAGCACGTAATCATATTGGTACAGAAACACTTTTCCCACCAGCTATAACCTATGAGGTGGCCACTGCGCCCACAAGCCCGACTAGTCCAACAGAGATGTTGTTAATGCAAGACCTGCGAGGAGTTCTAACTACATCACAATCATCTACACTTTACAACAAAGCAGTCATGGTCACTCCAGCTGGTAGTTTGTTAGCTGTTAACCCACCGCTGGAATTACGCGAGAGCACGCTTACTGTCAATTATCCAGATATGGGAGGTGAGTAGTGAAACTTTTAAAATTATGTATGACTAGGTTACTTCTTTATTATAGATATTTTACACATCATAAATTGGATAACATGTAATAATGACATAATATTGGGCATTATGGGAGTTTTAATGCAGGCGTATGGAACGTTTACATAAAAAGCTCTAATGTACTAATTTATATTTATTTTAGTGGTTCTTAGTAATGTTTTCGCTAGCTTATTGAGTTTAAAAATATTTTTATCTTAAAGGGATTCAACGGTTTCGATGGATGGGCGTAAATTATTCTTTTAATGTGTAGTGTATATAAAAATTCTAGTTATATTCTATTATTCAGGCCTCTTTCAGAATAAATATATGTGTATATTTTACGTACTCTTAGCAATATATTAACATTCCTCAATAATAACATTCATATTAGAAATCTGATTAGTCGACATTTTATAGCTAAAACTGCGTATACATATGATAGGCAATCTATTTGACTGGGTTAGTTCTACCGTTGAACCAAATTTCCCATCTTCGGCCACAAGAAGTGTTAGCTGAATATGTTTGATTCTGATCCCCATTTATAATTTAATTACATTCTAACACAAAAATAATGTGTTTATTTTTTGTTTTGTTTTCTGGTCCAAAATAGCCGGGACTATTGTCTGCGCAATACCGTGCACACCACAGTTTTCAATAGCTGGTGGTAAGCATTCAGAAATCCTCCGGTTGTCAGTCAGTCAGTCAATCGCTCAGTCAGTCACACTCAATCTGTTTGCATCAGTGGCTGTTTTCTCTTTCTGTTGCTTGCATATCCCTCGGATCCCAGTAAAATCGGTGTTCTTCAGCCATACCTCTTTTAATCTTATGTCAAGTGTCGTGCTTATTGTTTTATGATTCAAGTCATAAAGTTAGCTAAATGTGTCATGTAATCTCCCACTATCTGCGTTACCCACATATACCAGAATGTCAATATTTCGGTTTATTAATACAAAAGTGTACATGATGTTTTAAACTGTAATGTAACAAATTAGGTATATAACTATCTATACGTTGCCTTTATGCGTAATGTTATCCAATCTCTGAATTGTTGGTGTTAATCATAGTAATTGCAGTGGAGGAATATTTTGAATATTCTTTCCAAGTCTGTTGACGTCAAATGAATGTAGCATCTTGTCTTGATTGTGTACTACATAATATATCTGGGTTTTAATGTTTTTGTATAGTACATGTGACGATCTGGATGTTTGCAGGCTCCATTGTATTTCATATATTCGTTTTTATACCAAGTACAATAACATGTTTTTTGCACAATTAGTAAAATATATGTTACATTTTGCCTTTTGCTATTAAAATCTTGAACGTAAATTATTGTCAGATTACGCTATTGTTGGCTACTGACATTTTCGTAATATTTACATGTACTTCTTTTAAAATTAAATTAGCCTGACTCTCAATAAGCGCTTAATATGTCCAGCTGTTTTTCAATTTAATTCAATTTAGTTTTTTCAGTGTACTATTAGCTATCAATTAAATTGCGCCAGCTATGGTTCAACTCTTACCTGGCTCCCGAGTCATTGAAACTGCATTGAACCAATGTGCGTTCCTATATATCCCAGTAACCACAAGACGAAACCCATGTTCTTCCATTGTTGGCCCAGCGTCGCGGAAGATGGGCTAACAATGGACTAACATTGGGCAAACCCGAATTCACCTATTCAGAAAAGTAATTAAGCCTGGTGCGGAACCACTGCAGTACGAAACAACGAAAGTGCGAAAAAACGAAAGTGCGAAACAACGAAGTACGAACCAACGAAAGTGCGAAAGTACGAAACAACGATAGTGCGAAACAACGAAAGTACGAAACTACGAAAGGGCGATGCGGAGGAGCGAGATTTTAAACAGCGAAAGTACTAAACAGCAAAAGTACGAAACAGCGAAAGTACGAAACAACGAAAGTACAAAAGTACGAAAGTATGAAACTATGAAAGAGCGATGCGAAAGAGCGAGATTTGAAACATCGAAACAGCGAAAGTACGAAACAACGAAAGTGCGAAAGTACGAAACAACAAAAGTACAAAATAAAAGTACTAAACAACGAAAGTCAAAACAACGAAAGTGCGAAAGTACGAAACAACAAAAGTGCGAAACAAGGAAGGTACGAAACAACGAAAGTGCGAAAGTACAAAAAGGCGATGCGAAAGAGCGAGATTTTAAACATCGAAACAGCGAAAGTCCGAAACAACGTAAGTCCGAAACAATAAGAGTACAAAACAACGAAAGTACGAAACAACGAAAGTACGAAACAACGAAAGTACGAAACTACGAAAGGGCGATGCGGAGGAGCGAGATTTTAAACAGCGAAAGTACTAAACAGCAAAAGTACGAAACAGCGAAAGTACGAAACAACGAAAGTACAAAAGTACGAAAGTACGAAACAACGAAAGTACGAAGCAACAAAAGTACGAAACAACGGAACTGCGAAAGTATGAAACAACAAAAGTGCGAAAGTACGTAACAACGAAAGTGCGAAACAACGAAAGTACGAAATAGCAAAAGTACGAAACAACGGGAGTGCGAAAGTACAAAAAAACGAAAGTGCGAACAACGAAAGTACGCAACAACGAAAGTACAAAACAGCGAAAGTATGAAACAACGAAAACGTGAAAGTACGAAACAACGAAAGTGCGAAACAACAAAGTACAAAACTACGAAAGGGCGATGCGAAATATCAATAAATATACACATTGATGATGTAAGTACTCATTCACACTCACGCATTATTGGCTAAGATATACATTGTTCTTGAGTCTTCATAGAGGCTGTAGTTAAAGCTGACTGTATTATTTTTCATTTTCGATTATAAGAAGTGCGAGGGTAATACTCATTTTCACGAGATTCTCAAATTCGCGAGTTTGTCCTTCATGTGAAATTCGCGAAATTTAAAACCTCGCGAATATTACCAGATGTGCAGTATACGATACAGAATTGTGTATAATGTTAAAACAATGTTGATATAATAATGTGTGCGTGCCGTGGACAACACAAAAATATATTGAGTTCAAGATGAATTTATGTATAACGATATCACTTTATATCGCTAATTTTGTATGCGTCTAACTCTTAGCACCTATTATAGATAGCGTAACGACCTGCTTACCTAGGTCTCTTTGATCTCAAATCATACTTTTATTTGAAGATCGATCTCAACCTGATCACGTTATTTAACTTTCTGTCCAAAAAGGTAAAAACCTACCTAACAAAAAGGCAGTATATAAATAAAAGGTAAAAACATACCTTTATCGTATTTCACCTAAATCTTCAAATAAATTGTATTTGTATTTGAAAGATTGTATTTGTATTTGATATTTTTTAGGGCGTCGTATTTGTTTTTGAAAACAACGTATTTGTATTTGCTCAGCTGTATTTTACCTCATCCCTGTTCAACACATGCATGTAGACAGCGTGGCTTAAGTGCCATTTGGCGTGGATAATTTTGAAACTATCACACATAGGCTACTTGCAAGCAGTCCACACAGCAATTGTGGGACACCTGTTAAGTTTTTTGGCAAAATATCTGAAGTCACCTAGTTTTCAGTGGATCGTTCCTAAAGTTATTCGGATTATGATTAATTTGAGATTACTAATAACTTGAAAGCATTCCAACAAACTGGGTAAATCTTTTTGGGCGGCCATCTTGAGAAACACATTTTATCGGGTCGGAGCCAAAATATGTATATATGGGAACCATTTCCCAGGCACATTGCTCATCTTGAAAAAATAAACAAAATTAATCAATAAGAGCTAATTATTAATTTGCGTCGAAAAATGCTGAGTAATATAATTAATGTGTTGCTTTGATCTTACTTCTTCTTTGTACTTGCTGTTTTGTCCTATTTTGCTATTTTTTCAATGTTGTTTTCAAGTCTGTATTATTTTATTGCGAAATACCTTAGAATTGTGATTTCAAACATAATTACATATACCGTAAACCGGGGCTATTTTGCCACCCTATTTACATATTTGTTATCGCTGTATTAAGCTACTTTTTGAAGTAGGAATATAAAGTGTCATAAATAAGGGTGATTGTGTAAGGTAATTTACATTCTTAGCATAGTTTGTATTTAGGCTTTATTAATAGGACTTTTAAATAAAAATGTATGATGGCAAAATAGCCCCGGCAACCGGGGTTATTTTGCCACTGTAGCAAATTTTGTGAATTAAAACCTTTTGTCACAATCCAAATAAAAATATTTTTCCATATAAATATTTTTCCATTCAAAATAATATAATTGAGCAGCTAATCGAATGAAAATCAAATCAACTGAACAGTCACAAGGCATTTTTATCAATACATTTAATATATATAACATAAATAAGGCAAATGTACCATGCAGACATAAACATGAAATATTAAGTGAAAAGTCATAATTTTTTTCATGAATTTCCTTTAATTTTTAAAATGAGTGCCTCAAACCTAGTATATAAATATTTATATAGTTTTTAGGGGTCAGTGAGTCTAGTGGCCAAGTCTGTTTTCATATCGGACCTTAAAACGAGGCTCTGGCAGCCATTTTAAAGGGGTGGCAAAATAGCCCCGGTATGGGGTGGCAAAATAGCCCCGGTTACTTTGAAGTGCTCAAAAAGGCTCAATATTTGAATTTCATCAATTACATTTTTTTATGTGATAAGGACCCTTCAATTATCACACAAAAAAATATATACGTTAATATAATGGATAAATAACATTCCAGAGTTCAAATTTGTCAAATTTCAAAAAAACACGTAAAAAATAACACTTCGGTAAAATATTTTTTACGGGTGTCGAAATATTTAAAAAATGTTGTGAATAGACATAAAAATGTTCCCTACAATATAGTCTAACCTATGATAATAGTTATTTTTATTAACTTATGGTATTTATTAAAAACCAGAGGGTTTTATCAATTTTCGAAGGGGGTGGCAAAATAGCCCCGGGGGTGGCAAAATAGCCCCGTTTTACGGTAATCATAGAATTGCCATAGGTAGACTAACTATTGAAAGCTACACTGTAGGTATCTAGACTAATAATTGAAAGGTTAGGTATTGAAAGCGGTCGATGACATTATCCTCACCGACTCCAATCATTGAAAGAACTGTGACTTATTATTCTTGCTTTGGAATTTAAGCATGTTTTGCATATAATTGGAGGCTATGGGGAGATAATTTGAAAACAATGTCTGCTTGCTGATACTGATATTAAATATTTTCCGGCCCAATTTTTTGAAAAGTTCTTTTGATGAAGTAGAATAATCTGCTTATTATTAGCCTGGATAATAATTTATTTATTTTTGTCATGCACTGGCAAAGATTATGTTTTGAAATATCATCCCATACTGAACAGCAATATTCAAAGTAAGATTTCCCGTCTTATGAAATAGTTGTAATATAAATATAGGTATACTCATATTTAAATAAGTACATTTTTAAAGTTATCCTATTTTTATATCGGTGTTTTTGAAGAGCCAGTTGGTTTCACTTTTTGAACTTGCGATTTCTAAGACACAGAGGATTTTTATTTTTCAATTTAGTCATCTTTATAATTATAACCATCATAACGGAAAACATTTATATTTAGACAATTGTCTCGGTTTTCTTGATTTGCTTACGGGCACTAACTACTAAAGAATTATGAGCATAATATTACACTAAAAAACTCAAAATTCAGTGATTTATATTGGTCGTATTGTCCATGAGAATCTCTTCTATTCGCATTACACATTACCAATTTATTAATGCGAAGATAGACAAAGTCCATTCCACTTAATAGTTAGTGTGATGACATTGATGTATAGTAATTTTTAAACAATATCGTTCGTAAAATAGTGTCTTGGGGTAATCCAATGTTTACATTTAGCGATTTTGGCAACTTAATATTTACTTTAACTTGTTGTGATCTATCATAGATAAATCGATTTAATTGGAATCATATCATCATTGTTAATTAAATACCCAGTATTGGGTTACCGTGTCGTGTTTGGCGCCACGCTGAGTGTGGGCCAATGTCACAGACGGCAGGCCAACATTAACCCAGTTTTGGTTCAAAGCATCGTGCCAGTATATGCTACGCAAGCCCACCATTGACCCGGCAATGTGGAGGTGTAACGTGCATTAGTCCGATGCCAGGCCGTTGTTACGATGCTGGCCAACATTTGAACGGCATTGGGGCACACTCTCACGCCAGCATGAAGTACTAACTAGGGCTGAATGGATACTGGCCTGCACCGGCGAAGCTGACCCCAACATTTAACAGACATTGGATCGGTGTCAGCTTGTACTCATACAGGTTCACTTGGCTATCCAGCAAACATGGGGTATTCACACAATGCTGTTTCAATATTTGCCCACTGTCTTCGACGCTGGCCCAGCATTGAAACAGCATCGGGTGAATGACCCATGTTTGCCGGGTATTAGCTATCAACCTTTATGCTGCGGGATGGGAGACATCTCCAGTTTTTGCTTAAAAAAAACGTGAACCTTCAAGTTATTATTATTATTACCCCCGCCAGGGAGTTATTATTTTTGGTCTTGTCTGTTAATCTGTCTGTCTGTCCCTCTGATTACTATTATTATTATTATGCCTCCCCTCTGTACACAGAGGTGGGGACATGCGGGTTCACCGTTGTCTGCTAAGTGAGTCTGTCCTTTCTGTTTGTCCGTCTGTCCAGCGGTTTCCATTGTGCAGTCACAGGCCGCCCCAGCAAACACGAGACGTTGACCCAATGCTGGGCTAATGTTGGCCCCCCCGTCTACGACGCTGAGCCAACATTAGCCCAGTATTAGGTTGCAGTGTTGTGATTGGCGTAATGCTGAATGTGGGTCAGCGTCGCAGAAGACGGGCCAAAATTAACCCAGCTTTAGTTCAAAGCATCGTGCTGGTATAGTCGCAATATCTGGCAATGTGACGGTGTAACGAATTAGTCCGATGCCAGGCCATTCCCAGGCCAATCCCGCCAGCATGAAGTACTGACTAGGAATGAATAGATACTGGCCAGCATCGGCGACGCTGCCCCAGCATTTAACAGACATTGGGTCTGTGTTGGCTTGTATTCGCCACCAGCAGTATGCACTGCCAGACCCGCAGCCCAGCAAATACGAGGCGTTGAACCAGTGCTTACGGTGTAACTTGCATTAGTCCGATGCCAGGCCATTGTGTACGACGCTGGCCAACAAGTATGTGGCATTGGGGCGGTGTATGCTATGTGCACGCAATCCCGCCAGCATGAAATACTGACTAGGACTGAATGGATACTGGCCAGCACCGGCGACGCTGACCCAACATTTACCAGAGCCACATTGTGTTTCACACATCGCCGTGGTTCTAAAACGGAATAATAAATTATGCTTAATACGGAATCTTAGGCCAGTTAGGGGACTAGTAGTGAATAACAGTTGTTGTAAGGTGACATTTCAGTGTGAATATGTTAAAACTGTTGCCCAACTGATTGAGCCTGAAGACGATTCAGTTAATGTAGATATAAAAAACGGGTTCAACCACATCAAATTATATAGTCTCTACTGTCCACATGAGCCATTTAATAACATTAATTACAAAAGCCATTGACACTACATCTATTAGCTATCAACCTTTATGGTTATGCTGCTGGAGGGGAGACATCTCCAGTTTTTGTTGACAAAAAAACTGTGACCCTTCTAGTTTTTAGCCCGCCTTTTAATTTTAAAATTAAATAAACATATGCCGAATTAACAACAAAACGTTCGAGCAGAACATATAATTAATTAAATATTTAGAATAAATAATTAAAAAAGGTGGACTATTGCAATTGAAGTTCGGCGTCGTCGGCGTCAGCGTCGGCATTAACATTTACTTCTTATTTTGTTATTATTATTACCTCCGTCAAAGGGTCATGTTTTTGGTTAACAATCTGTCTGTCCCCCTGATTACTATAAGTAATTAGGTGATTTGCATTAAATTTTCAACATAGGTGTGTTTCGGGCCAAGTAACAATCGATTAAATTTTGGGAATGATCCGGATTACGATGCGGATGCAGGCATTAAGATAAAATAAATGAATTGGTATTAAATTAAATTTGATCTAAGTGCAGAGACTACTTTATGACGTCATAGTCTCACAACTCTCGTGTATGGTTACTAGACATATACCTTCAATGAATGAATGAATGAATGAATGAATGAATGAAATAGTTTGAATATATGACGTCATAATTGATCATCTACAGTGAAGTTTTACCATATACTCACCTAATGAATGAATGCCATACTACTAATAATATATAGGTTTTACAATAATTACGATCATTAATTTCGGCGGAGGTTTGCACAGGTTTGTTTATTATTATTATTATTATTATTCAACAATTTGACGACGTAAACACTCAGCAGTCGTCAATGCTCATCCGATTTTCAGAATGTGTTTCTGAACACTGTTGGATCACCCTGGTTGAATTCGAAAATGGCCTGATTTGCATCTCCAAGATAGCCCTTCCTTTCAAATTGACAAAACAGATCTACAGTCGCTAATTGTTTTTCTTAACACTCCCTGATGGATTACCCTGGTTGACTTCGACAACTTGCTTATCCAAGATGGCCGCCATCGACCATGGCACTTCTAACATATATCCCCATCCTTACTGCATTGCAATTAGCTTTTAATATTATCAATCGAGACTTTAATTTTTGCCATGCATATATTTGTACTATCTCAGATCTAGTTATTTCCCATTCCTATGAGCCCATTTATTGTCTCATGCCAGCGGATGTTTACTCTTAGTCTACGTGTATATTTAACTGTTAAATAATAGTGTATATTTAATTAATAGTTAATTTGTCGGATAAGGAATATTCTTTATCTGACAATGTACTACAAATGTTTATTGTCAATAGATCCATCTTTCTAGATCAATCTAGCTCTATTTTTCGGAGGTTTTGATTTTAATTGCAAATAAAAAAATATCAAATAATCTGTGTTTGATCGCAAAAAACTAAATATCACTTAATGCAGTTATTTAGGAAATGAACTAACATTCACGATTGTACGTCGGATATCCATGTGGTCATATCGTTTTAACTTAGTCTTACATGCTGCCATAAAAAATACAAAATAAGTGTAAAATAAAATATTTTTAAATATACAGTAGGCCTCCACAGGCTCTGATCTTGTCTCCATAGCAACAATAGTTGTGAGTGATTTTTTTCGTGTGGATAAAGGAGTGTTGATGTCACATATTATATTGGCCAATTTGTGACTATCGGGTGGATACTGCGCACATTCAGAGACGGAGCTGTTCACAACTTCATAAACTCGTTATACTGTAAGTTATGCTGACAGACAAGAAATATATCAGGGAATCATGGATATATCAGGCAATCATATTTTTCATAATATAATCTTGCATAATTTATATTTGTTACATGTTATACGCCATACGTAAACATGACTTCGTATGTTAAAGCGCTAAAGCAATCAATCAGAGTGATCTGTATGGACGATCCATACAGACTAAAAAATGAATAGCGCCAAATAAGGAACAGTCCAAAATTGGATTTTGCATTTTTTTATAAGGAGCTGGTAGTCGGTGGTGTGCTGCTCTAGTGGGTGGGCGTACAGAGGCAAGCTGTCCAGGCAGTTTTCCTGTCAGTTGACCAAGAATAGCAGCAGCAGCTACAGCAAATAAAATGCATGTAGACCGTTGCTCATAGCATAAACCTGATCCTACGATAGTATAGTAATTCTAGTGGAATATGTGCTGATCCTTTCGTGATATCTTATATTTAGTGTCAAAATCCTTGAAGAATATTCAATCTTCACAATGATGTGATATTTTAAAAGCTCGGCATTGAGTATACTGAGTTGAAATTATATACGTCTGCTCCCGATGGGATATTACACGAACAACACGATTCTAAGGACATGGGAATAGTATTTGAACAGAATATATCTAATAAATTCTGAAATATACATGTCCTTTAATTTACGTGATTTAATGAATCGATTATTTTAGAGCACTATTGCTCGTATCTATGCAGACGAATTTCAAATCCTGTGATCTAAGCCCAACGCTCGGTCATGGAGGCTCCATATTTTATTGAAATTTAATACCCGGTACCACATTTGATTGTGTTTTGAACATAAAATGTGTGAACTAAGGGCAGGAAGTAAATGGTGCTTTCATATCATATATACATGTAATATCATATGTCTATTTTACTGAAGTATTGTGCAGATTGGTTTCCTTTATTGATGGTAACCGTAACGAGGTTTTGCTAACCTAAAACATATATATATACGGTATTACATGTACATTCATTTATATGGCTGTTCTCATACGGTCTCAAACCTGAGCTATACTGTGTTACATGCTCGTGCCATTTTCCTATTATTCCTCACCATTGGTACATGTTGAACAGCGGACTGGATACGTTTCAGACTATAACATATTGTTTTGTTGGGAGCATTTCTATGGAATGAGCTACAACAGGAAGATTGAATAATTGATACGAAGATAATACATAATACATAATAAATGTTCCTGTCATTGTCTTCATTTATTTCGAGTTTGACATAATTTGCCTTGAAATATACTATTTGAAATGGTCATTAGCACTGGATAAAGACTTCAAATTTTTACCGCCTTACCAGTTTAACGAAGGGGCATCGTTTATCTTAAACATGATACAAATCAACCGGATGGCTGTGGACTATGGTAGCTGCAGAGCATTACAGCAAAAATGGGTTCGCTTTCGCGGCGAGTGGTGTCTAATCAGAGGTATTTGACAAAATAAGTTTTATTCTTACCTAATTAGTATTGCTTGGATTAACATTAATTGTCTTGTTCTTTTTAGATAATATGTATACTGAATTTTAAGTCTCTTGTGAGCAGAGCAGCGCGATTTTGGGTGTAAGACTTTGGCTGGTGAAGACGGTCCTCTTGCATGTCTATGCCTTGTATAGTATGCAGGTAAGCCTACGATCTCTATTTTGAATAGAGAGTCTTACCCTCTGTTGGTTTTCATGTGCTCCATTCAGCAAATATGAGACGTTGCCACATTGTTGTATTGTCTCTAACAATGGCCCGACATTAATATAGTTGGTTTAGCGTCTCGTGTGTGCCAGACAAGCCCGGTCACAACTGCCAACATTATAGTCCACCAGTCTGTGACTTTATCGCAGAATGTTATACCGGTCACAATGTATAACCCTCTATAGTATTATTATAAATAGTAATAGAGCAGTGTCTATATGTAACTGGACAGGCGGCAGTAAATTTCTCTACCTTTAAACACTTCCGGAACGGTAATAGAACTCACGTGACGTGCGGCCATGATACCTTTACTCCACCAAGTCACCTGGTGACATATAGCAGCTTGTGCAGTCTATTTATCACTCTCTCAACAAGTACATATAGGTTAGGCTAGATTTAATATTGGTATTCAGGTCTGTGTATCATTTTGAAAGCATGCTAGCTACAAGATAATTATTGTTTGCTATTAAGTGATAAATAAAAAAATGATAGTATGTTACAGTTATATTGGCAGATCTCCAAAGTACTGTATTGGTTACAGAGAGATTCCACATCACTGTAATCTGAAAAGTCCCCAGATTTCCGTTTCATGTAATTGTATGTTTCCCTAGATGTGGCCTAGCACTTTGACCTAGTATTATAATATGACGTAATATATTAAATTAAAATTATTTGAAGAAAGTTATGAGAATTGTTCAAGGTAGCTAGACCATCACTTTTTGAACAAATTGTAGGGAGGAATATGCATTGAAAAACTTCAACTCTTGTGACCATTATTCATCGAACTTTAATATGCTTGATATCTAGAATACCATGCCAGATGGTTATAGTACTACCATAAAGCATAAACCATGAACATCTCAATAATGTTCCTAATGGCCAACTGGCAGCTTTATTTCCTTTAGTACATATATGCATGCTTTATATTTTGCGAACAGTGCCAGATCAATTACCGTATCCCCGAGCATAAACGTGCATGCAGCACTTATAAGTGAAAATCGACTGTTTTAAGCATGGCTCCAAAAATACTCGTGTGTATTTATAAGTACTTGCACTTATATTCGAATACTAAGTGCGTGCACTTATATTCGAAAATTCCTATGTGCACCGCGGTGGAGCTCACCTTTACACTGAAGGTGACAATAATATTGACATGCAGGCGTGTTGGCTTATACAAACAATAATTATCATTATGATGTTGATCGTAAACAGAAACTAACGTTACAATAATTATTTTATATATTACCGGGCAGGTATTAGCCTGAGAGAATTGCTCCATAATATCTTAGATATATGCGCTGACAGTTCAAGCTATCAACGATGCTGTGCATAGGTGCGATAGCTGAATAGCATCGATATAGAACGTGTGATAAATGACAGCTTGAGTGTCAACACATATTGCCTGGAGTCATTCTAGCAAGTCAACTTCACAGTACCTAACAGTTCGTATTCATTATTTCAATCACTATCATCCGTGACTCAGTGTCACTAATTCTGATCAGATACATGTCTGTCGTGAACGTAACGTTCGTTGTTACAGGTAACATTTATATGTATGGTAATTCACACTTAAACTAAAACTATATCATAGATATAATATTAATCATATTTATTTTATATGCCTGATATATGACCCATATTTAAAGGCTTGTACAAGCTAATAATAGAATTTAAATTGAATGACGCCTTGGCTGACGTAGACATTTGTATACATGCTCTATAAAATTCATTATTAGACCCCTGCAAATGTGTTAAATAGGTTCACAAGTTTGAAAATGTGTAATTTCTTCTCCCACTTTCAAAATAATCCAATCAATACGTGACCACTGGCATCTTTCATTTTAATTATTGGGTTTTATTTCATTCATCCAATTATGCCTAATGCATATCTATGCATATATCTATGTATATCTATTACGCCTAACTCACAAAGACTGCCAGTTTATTTAGAAACATACTCATACATAATTTTGAACCACTTTGTAAAATAATTTTCATGAAATTCCTTGTGGTCGAAAAGTACATGTACAAATAAAAATAATATAAATTTACCAAGAGTGGTAGTTCAAGCTTTATCTAATATGAATTATATTTCGCTGTTCACAGGTTTGCAGGCAATTATGGATCGTTACGGAAGTTACACAGTTTCGCTACGAATGATACATCCATTGTATTATACCAGGAGTGATACTGATATAGTCAAGTAAAAGAACATAATATTCTGTCCGTAATCAGTCGCATCTCGCATTTTTTCCGAAGTGCAGAAAAGCCAAAAAATATACAAGATGCCAATTTTTTTCAAATTCTGTTTTATTGGGCCACACAATTCATTTAGCTATTTTACAGAACCTCTATTTTTTTTTGCTGGACGAAATATTAAAACAAAATGGGCTTAGATTGCAGGAATTAGCACTACTTGCCATGTAAAATCATAACAAGGGGTCAATCGGCCAGCCTCAATCCCCCGCCCGCGTGATAGAATTTTTTTAGTGTGTATCCTCCCCTGAACTCTCACATTCTGTTTTACAATAATCGGATCGAGCTGAGATTTTTCAGGGCATCTCCCTCCCTGAAATCGCACATTTTTAGCTCCCGCCGTCACCGTAGGTGAGACGGAGGGAGCTATGGATTCTACCTCCGTTTTTTTTTGCCTCTTCTTTTGCCTATAACTTTGTAAGAAAATAAGCTAGGATAACAATTTTTGGTATGTGGGTTACTTCCAGGTGGCTAATGGACAGGTTAAAATATTTTCATTCTGAATTCAATACACAAGGTTGCAGAGGAGAAAATGATGATGTGACGGCGTTGGGCCGTAGGGCCGTTGGGCCGTCCGTAAACAATTCGTTTCCGGAGCATATCTCTGAAAGTACTTGTCCGATTGTCTTCAAATTTTGCACACAACACCCCTAGGGGGTCTAGTTGTGCCTTTTGGGGTATTTGAACTTTGACCTACTTCTGGTTCAGAACTATGACCTATTTAGACGTTTTGACGCGCACTTCGTTTCCGGGGCAGATCTCGAAAAGTACTGGGCCGATGACAGTCATATTGCACATACATGTTCTCTAAGGTCCCTTGTTGTGCCTTTTCAGGTTTTTGGACCTTGACCTTGATGTTGACCCAGCACTTTGACCTAATTTATAACATCGGTAAATCCGACTGAAAGATTTTGCGGAATATCATGAAAACCGCTCAAGATAGCTACACCATTACTATAAAACAAATTGTGAGGTTTCAGGAGAGGATGCATCTTGAAAAATTTCAAGTCGATAAAATTAAAAATGGCCGCCTATCGGCCATTATTCACCTCGACCGGCCTGATATTGCGGAATATCATGAAAACCGCTCAAGATAGCTACACCATTAATATCAAATAAATTGTAAGGTTTCAGGAGAGGATGCATCCTGAAAAATTTGAAGTTGATAAAAATCAAAATGGCCGCCTATCAGCCATTATTCACCTCGACAGGCCTGATATTGTGGAATATCATGAAAACCGCTCAAGATATCTACGCCATTACTATAAAACAAATTGTGAGGCTTCAGGAGAGGATGCATTTTGAAAAAATTCAACTCGTCCAAGTTCAAAATGGCCGCCAATCGGCCATTATTCACTTTCACATGGCCGTTATTTGGTAAACCGTGCTAGATGGCTAGACCATTACTATAAAACAAAATGTGTGATTTCAGGAGAGGATGCATCTTGAAAAATTCGACTCGATAAAATTCAAAATGGCCGCTTATCGGCCATTATTCACTTTCACATGGCTGTTATTTGGTCAACCGTGCTAGATGGCTAGACCATTACTGTAAAACAAAATGTGAGATTTCAGATGAGGATGCATCTTGAAAAAATTTGACTTGATCAAATTTAAAATGGCCGCCTTTTCGGCCATTATTCATTTTTACATGGCTGATATTTGGTAAACCGTGCTAGATGGCTAGACCATTACCTGATTACTATAAAACAAAGTGTGAGTTTTCGGGGGAGGATGCACCCTGAAAATTTTTAACTTACGAATTCAAAATGGCAGACAATCAGCATTATTTACCTCGATATGCCTGATATCAGGTTAACCGTGCTAGATAGCTAGACCATTACTATAAAACAAAATGTGACGTTTCGAGAGAGGATGCCTTTTAAAAACTTTAGACTCAATCGAATTCAAAATGGCCGCCTATCGGCCACTATTTACTTCCACATTGCTGATATTTGGTAAACCATGTTAGATAGCTGGACCATTACTATAAAACAAAATGTGAGATTACAAGAGAGGATGCATCTTGAAAAAAATTGACTCGATCAAATTCAAAATGGCCGCCTATCGGCCATTATTCACTCTCACATAGCCGGTTTTTGGTAACCGTACTAGATGGCTAGACCATTACTATAAAACAAAATGTGAGATTTCAGAAGAGGATGCATCTTGAAAAATTTTGACTTGATCAAATTCAAAATGGCCTCCTATCGGCCATTATTCACTTTCACATGGGCGATATTTGGTAAACCGTGCTAGATGGCTAGACCATTACTATAGAATGAAATGTGAGATTTCAGCTGAGGATGCATCTTGAAAAATTCTGACTCGATCAAATTCGAAATGGCCCCCTATCGGCCGTTATTTACTTTCACATGCCCAATATTTTGCAAACTGTGTTAGATGTTAGTCCATTACTATAAAATAAAAATTGAGGTTTCGGGGGAGAATGCACCCTAAGTTTTTAACTAATTTATATCGAATTCAAAATGACCGTAAATCAGCTATTAGTTAACTCGATTGGCCTGATATCGGGTAAACCGTGCCAGCTAGGTAGACCATTACTGGGATACTGATTAGGATCATTAATTTCAATGGAGGTTTGCAATCTCTGACAGACTGTCTAGTTCTTATCTTACTCTTAGACTGGGCTTCTTAGCCCTAGTTGTCTTGCGTCTTGATTTTTGACCTAGCCTAGGAGTACATTAAAAACCCTACACAAAATTGCTTAAATCAAATTCTAATTCGTCGCGGGAGCTCCTGGACTTATGTAGTCTTGTGTTTTATAGTAGCCTAATGGTCTATCTTTCTGGCTGGGCTTGCCAGATATCAGGCATATTATAGTTAATTATGGCCGACAGTAGAAAATTATGAATTTGATAGTGTTGACAATTTGATAGAGTTGACATTTGGTTTCATAGCAATGGTCCAGCCATCTCGCAAAGTTTGCCAGATTTCAGGCATATTAAAGTTAATTATGGGCGATGGTCGGCCATTTTAAATTTAATTTAGTTGGAATTTTTCAGGGATATTCCTACCTTTTTAAAGGATTGCAAACAGCAATATTGCCACAAGTTGCTTTCCTACATGCAGGCATACATACATACATACATGGTCATATATACACATGATACATACAGAAAAATATTATTAATAATAGCAAATACAATATTAAACCGCAGAAAAAACCCCAGAATATGATACAGAATATGATAAGTAAGAATGAGTTAAGTAAAGATACAATGAAAAGCAAAAACAAAATTATTACTATGATAATTTAGGTGGAAAGGCGTTTTGAACTATAAATGTAAGCTTGTAAAAGAGAAAATATATTAAAATTTGTATCTTCAGGAAAATTATCTGAACCGTATAACAAAATATTCAACAATGACAATGTTTATTTTGCATTACAGCCGTAGGAAGTCTTGCAGTCAGACCCTCTATCAGTACTCGTCTTTGGGCGGCAAATGCTGGGCAGAAAATAATATAGTGTCTTACATCTTCTCTAGCATAGTTGCAAGAGTCACATGACATATTGCTGATAAACCCATATTGAAAGCGTTGACTTTATAGCGCTCAGCCCCAATCTCAACCTACAGTGATGAACAGACGCACGAAAAATATAAAAACGGTACAAACTAGGGTGAAACATGTCAACTTTTTTGTTCATATTAACAATGCAACTTTTAAAAATATAAAATGATGTTGCACCACGAATACCAACAGGCAAATTATTCCAGGCTTTAATAGATGAAGGTACGAATGAATTTCGGGTGCTTGATAGTTTGGCATATATTACTGGTAAACTATTGTTAGTAGAGTTTCTGGTATTATACCTATTTTCAACTGTCGCTGGTAGAATGGACTGTAGTTATGGAGGACTGATCTGGTGTGTCATTTTAAACAGCTGTATAAGTTTGTGGTTTAGTCGCCTCGTTCTGAGAGATTGCCAGCCAAGCTCGGTTAGCAACCTATTCATATCAGGCTTATTAAAGTTAAAGGCCCCGTGAAGTGATTTCAGTTCATCAATATAATTAAAGTATATATCACAATGATCTCATAACTTAGCAGAATATTTTGGTCCACTAATTATCAGTTTCAAAAATAAAAACTGAAAATGTGCACATTTCTTGTGCTGGGTGGATCTCCCACTTCATGACTTCACACACCAAAACCGCCCATTATTGAAGCTGAATTAACATTGAAACTCCATCGGGTATATGTTTTATGTTTCTTGTATTTGTACATGAGCTGAACAGAACTAGATTTATATTCATTTAAATATGCCCGCATTGACAGGGTGAACAAGGGGCGAGTGAATGCTAGACGCTGGCCAGGACTTTTGCTTTTGGGAAAATCGTTCCCAGTGGTTTAAAAATGGCAGCTGAGCACTCTAATATTTAAAAAGTCATCTAAAATAGTATGGAGTATGACATTGTGCAGAGTAGGTCTGGGGACTACATGGGGCCTTTAATTATGACCGATAGTCGGCCATTCAAGTACAATGTACTGGTCAGAGTTCATAAACCCCAAAAGGCACATCTACAGCCCTTTAAGGGATGTATGTGTGTAACATGAAAGAAATCCCTCCATGGGTTTCGGAGAAACGGTGTCAGTTATCAGGCATATTGAAGTTAATTATGGCTGATGGTCGGACAATTAAGGTCAAAATTTAAAAACCCGAAACGCACATCTACACCCCCTAGCTTAGGGATGTGTGTGTGCAATGTGAAAAAAATCCGCCCATTGGTTTCCAAGATCTGCTCCGGAAACGAAATGGGGACAGACGGACGGCGGGCACGACAGACATCCGATGCGACGCCAATACATAGTTTCAAGTCACATAATAATGTGTTTCAATACAAATACCACTTTAGTATGAATTTCATTCGTGTCTGTTCAACTTTATCTGTGATATGATGGAAAGAGGATATAATGAAAAAAAGAAGAAGCAAACTTATACCGGTTTGCGCCACAACAATATTTTTGCAGCAGTTTCATTGACAGGACGGAGGTAATTAATTGCCATGCATGGAGACGGTGATCTGTGAGCTATATTCTAATTACCTGTTACCGGAATCAGGTCATGAATAGCACCGATGACAATCACATACTCCACATTATTATCATATAATGATTGTGTAAATCATGCTGATGGCCACACCTTCTCCGTATATAACCTAGGATGATATCTAGATATTTGTTTTTAAAGTGGTTTGTGCCTCCGCCACTGTGGTGGCTTGGTGCATTATGTTTTTGGGTTGTCCGTGCGTGCATCCGTCCGCCCGGGAACAATTGCGTTCAGAATAATTTGCAAACCGTCAAAGAGAGCCTGCATGGTGATATTCACCACGGTTATGCACCATATGAATCTCAAGGTCGAGTTCTAAGATAACCCTTGGCCTATTTTCAATGGCACATGCCTCAAAATGCAGAAAACCTTGTGCGCATAACATTACTTATAGCGAGCCTGGTGATATTTATCATGTATCGTTTATGTACTAGATGGGTCTCTAGGTCAAGCTCTAAGATGGGTGACCTTGGCCTATTTTCAAGGTCACAGGCCTCAGAATGCAAAATGAACTTGCGACCAACATAACTTGAAAACCGTCGCAGCTACCCTGGTGATACTCCCCACGCACGATTATGCACCAGATGAGTCTCTAGGAGAAGATCTAAGATGAGTGACCTTGGTTTATTGATCTCTTAATCAGGTATACACATCGACGCCATGCCTTCGACAAGCTCTAGTTTTTATAATTATCACATTATCTGAAATCAAAGATGAACGTCAAAACTGATCCGTGTTATGAATTGTTTTGGGTTTATGTTTAAAAAAATCGATCAATAAAACTATATCTATTGTGTCTAAATCCTCAGTGGACACACTTTTAAATCTGAATTGGAACCTAAACGATATCTGTCAATTGATGTCAAACTGGTATAGTATATCTAGCCTAATTCGTTTCAGATGTTTAAATCAAAGTTTAGCAATAGAAGTAGGTGGACATAGTGCTATTAACCCTGACACCGATATTCACGTCTATATAGTGTTTATTAGCCGATCAAATCACTGTTATTGGGAAAAAAATTAGTGTTTAAACATCAAGATTTGCAAATGTTTGCTTTCGAACTGAACTAATATGAGTAATTTCCATTCACTTGACGAGACACAACAGCGAGACACAACTTCAAGATGTTTTTTGCGCTTTAGTGGTTAATTTAGGAAATGGGTTATGTAAATATTGTGAAAATATACAGTTACATGTATGTGTTGTAGAAGACTTTCTTTTAACATTAGATGTACCTCTGGTGCTGTCATAGGACCCCGCTTTCAATGAAAGAGGCAGAGAGTTTGACGTTGCATTCAGGTACTGGGGTCATCTGGCTATAAAATGAACAAGGGTAGACTTCTAAAAAGTTAGACCTAAAGTTACAGGAAGCGAAAATCCAAGATGCACGTCAGACACAAGTGAAAAATCTATGATTTCTCATAAAAAAATGACCTAGAACATTGATGTTGGTGTCTAAACCCAGGGTTTTAGGTTTGAGGAATTGAAAAAAACATAAAATCAAAAACTTAAAGCCATAGAATGTGCAGAAATCCAAAATGGCTGCCACACTAACATGAAAAATGTATGTCTGCTCATAATTTTTAAAACTATTCACCTAGAAAATTTATTTTGGTGTCTAAATCTAGTTTTCTAGGTATAAGGATTTCAAAAAAAATCTAAATTAATGACACAATAACATAGGCTGAAATATGGCCGCCAAGCTAACATGCAATTAGCAAAATCTTTATATTCTCATGATTTTCCACAGAGTTGACCTAGAAGATGCATTTCGATGTCTACACCTGAGTTTGTAGGTGTATGAGGCGCTCAAAAAAATTAAAAGCATTGTAATTTGCAAAGTCCAAGATGGTCGCCACGCTAACACGAACAATCTGTTCGATCATCTTTTAACTATTGCACCTGGAAGAAGCATTTTGTTGGCTACACCTAGGTTTTTACATATGATAAATCCAGAAAAAAAACAATACAATGTCCATCAATCTGATGCTCATAACTTTTCAAAAGGTTTACCTCGAAGATCAAAAAAACAACGGAATTTGTAGCAATCCAAGTCTCCATGATCATCACCATCTTATCTAAATCCACCTACTTTATTAGTATTTGAATAGGTCTACTCAGAGAATTTCATTATTGTTCTATACATTATGCATCGAACCATTTTCGGCAAATGAAATGATAGTGAAATATCGGTTGGTCGGGACTGGCTCAGAAACACGTTAAACACAACTCACCTCGAACTGATCTCAAAGAAGTTATTAATTAATAAACTACCGAATTCTGTCAAGAAACCAAGCTGTCGGTGTATCGTTCAAATAATATAGCAAGAGCACGCAAAATAAACAAGTCAACCCCAGAGAATAAATCGACATACAGATTTAATGTCAACACATAGAATACAGTAATAAATCACACAGGATGGTACAGGGTGGTAATCTGTCAGTGGGGTCTTAGGAGGGCTGTGACTCTATCAAATTAAAGTCCACGGTAACCCAGACGGGATCACCGAGTCACACCCACGTACATTTAGAAAATTTAAGTGTAATGGCCGAAACACCTACTGCCCCAAATTAAAGTCTATCATTAAATTATAAGCAAAGTTAGGCTGTTGTGCACTTACTTCCGCATATGCGGGCACAATATCATCACAGGGATTAATATATTGTTCGGATGGATCTGGGGTACACTATACATTTATTTGCGTTGGTCAGCTGGCGAATCCTCCTCGGCTTGTCTCGTACGATAATCCATTATGAGCTAATCCTAGCCCAGTTCCTAGCGTCCGTAGGGTCAACACTACGGCGCCTTGATAAGTGTCTATCTCAGAGAGGAAAGAGCTTACACTCTTGACTTTTAAATAACACAATCAGACAGCTGAAGTTAGCTCCGACTCTGGACTCGAACCCGAAGTCACCGTACAATCTCCTGATTCCCCCTGGTTGAGGACAAGAGACTCTCCATTACTGTGCAGGCAGGTTCAACATTCCGGGCAGAAGAAGGGAATGCCACGGCGCTAGCAATGTCACCTCCGAATCACTGGCATGTACGTTCTGGGTCCACCCGTGTCTCTCGGTGTTAGGTCACTTGATTTAATTTGATTTAAATTTAATCAGCTTTTCAGCTTATTGACGGGCATCACTCTGTTATTACAGGAGCTCAACTCTCTCCCTAAAAAGAGGAGCACACCCTCACATTATAGTTCCCATTTTCTTGTCTGTCAAGCAGTGCGCGCTTTCCTTTATAGGACGTCTACCATGTGCTCCCGCCTCGATCTGAAACAGCAAGCTGACCAGCAATAAGGGTTCAAAATTAGTGTACACCTTCACCATCCCTTTCATCCCTCAGTGTACGCTAGCGACAATTCACTTTAGTCACAGGAAGTTAAGCATGTACAAAAAGCCTACACTTAGTTTGCGCGGGCTTTCTGCCCCCCAAACACGACACACCCGCCGGCTGTTATACAAACCCTTTAAGCGTTTGAGCAACATTTTTTTGTGACATTTCCTCAACTAAATTCACATTATTAATAATAGATTCGTATACAGTATTTTATACTGAAGACGGACATATAATTTACTCGCTTTACATTATTATATCGAACTCATTAGGATAGAGGGGGACCGCTCTATAGTCCGACGGCCCATTGGTCCGACGACCCATTAGTCCGACAGCACATTGGTCCGACGACCCATTGGTCCGACAACCCATTAGTCCGACGGCCCATTGGTCCGACGGCCCATTGGTCCGACGGCTAATCAGTCCTACGCTATAGAATAGCTGTAGATAACAAATTTGACCTTCAATTATTTTACTTTTTTTTCAAACGGTGTGTAAAAATAACCAGCATCAACTGAAAAAAATATTTTGCCGAGCAAAGGTCTTCCCCCAGGATATCAAATGGTCGCTCTAATTTTAACATTTTGTAAAAATAATTGCACATTCATACTAAACTATTTGTCAAAAAAAGCACGTCTCTTTCAACCTGAGTTTCAGAGCGGGGGGGGGGGGGCGTGGCGAAACGGCGTGACAAGCATTCGGCGTAACCACTACAAAACATTATCTGCCCATCTTTGCAAAATGCAATATAATGTAGTACAGATTTATGCAAGGTGTGGGTAGAATTTTTTAGACCAAAAATATTATATAATTATACTACAATCTATTGAAGCCTACTTTTACGTGTATGGGTGCTAATAATTTTGTAGCATAAGAAACGGTTTTACATTTTTAATGTTCGGCTATTCCAATGCATTATGGGGTTGAAATATAATGCATGAAAAGTTTAGAACGTAGGTATACAAACTCATTTCATTCACCAGGGAACATTTTGTTCAGTATCAATTAGTGTTCCACTAATTTTAGAAATGTATCACCTCGTGACCTCTGACAGTGGAGGTATTTTTATTTATCTGTCCATCGGATCATTTCAAACTTATACTGCGCAAATAACGGATCTGCATGTAACTGTGCGTAGGGATGTATTTCGAGCCAAGGTCTAAACGTTTAAAGCAGCTCCTTGGGATGACATCAATTTTCGTTTTTAATTCCGTACTGAAGTAGTGTATCCCACGGATCATGTTTTTATTTTTTTCAGAATTTTTATATTTTTACAAATATTTTTAATCAACATTTCTATGACACCAGAAGTAACCCAAACAAACACTATTTGTATACCTTAAGGACGATTGAATGTTTTCACAGCATTTGGCCACATGCTGATGGCATCGGCCCAGCGTTGGGTAGAAAATCAGTGCTGCAGGTGTGTCCTCCCGTGTCCTGACTATAAGACACCAATTAGCGGCGACTGCTCTGATCTTACCGTCTGATACGTGGGAATATGTGATGTAAAGTGCTGAATATTGCTGACTGGTTTTGTTGACATGGCAATATACGACCTGGAAATACAACTATTTCACTCTTTTTTGGTGCTTTAAAATTGTTTTTTGACTTTTTCGTATTTCCAGTTAAGATCAGTAGGCTATATAGCTTCATATAAATTAAATTTTCAAAATTGACAACATTGAAAATGTCTCATCCCAAGGGGTCCCTTTAAAGTTTGAAGATATATATTACAAAAATATTTCACGTAATTTATTCAAAAAAATTATTTCTGGATCCGGATCGTAGGACCTAATTCGGATCCAGAATTAAAAAGTTTTGATAAATTACATGACATATTTGTGTAATATAAGTACGTAATAAACAATATGATAAAGACAATGCAATAACATAACATATTAATAGTCCAGTGGCTGGGAAGATTATGTGTGCATGAGGGTGGACATCTGGGAGAGTGGCAGCAAGGGAGAAAATGATGTTTGAACATATGTACCCCTCGTTAAAATGTCAATTTTCGCTATTTTTTTAAATAGTGTGTGATAGGTTTGAAAAAAATGTAGGAGTGCTCTAAAGCACCCTATCCATTACACATGGCTGCATGTACTGTTATTAGGTCCTTTTATGTGAATATGTGCTTGCAAATTTTCAAAATTTAGAAATATCAAATTGGAGACTAGGAGGATGTAATATTATTTAATAATCAATTTACATTTTAGGATATGACTGGGTTGTTTATATAAATATCGCATTATATCTTTCAGATTTAATGCGATATTCATATACGTATATATTGCTGTATGCAGCTATTTCAGAGATACTACTGAAGCTTAGTTAAAATCGCTATCAGTTAAGATCTACATGATTTTTAAACACATGGAAAGATTATGTGTATTCCAGGATATCGAGCTGTAAAGGCAACTGAGCAGAGAAGGGATACCTTATCTGCTGGAAGTCCTGCATTACCGGATAGACTACTGGAATTTTATTGGAAGCAATTTTAATGATGAATGTCCTTGGTATTCCGCTCATAAACAACCCCCAGGAAGGCATTGACACCGACACAAAGAAGGGCATCTTTTTTCAGATAGACACAAAGAAAGAACCAACCGGCTCAGATAAAGGCCGTAAGCGGATTTTGGAGGCAGCAACCATCAGAAAGGACATTGTAAATAAACGGTTAAAAACTATTGGCGATGAACCGTTCAGTTACCACATGGACAATCATTGTTATAAGACATATACACATCAGAAGTCATTCACCAAGCACCGAAGGGCTTCATCTGTACCACGTGATCAAGCTGAGGGATGTCCTGAAACCTCGAAGCGTAGCCGCTCATTGTCAACAGCTCGTAACCCAGGGGGAAAGAAGGTTGACATATATACAACACCATGTGTAATATGTGGTCAGGTAAAGTACTATGGAAGTACAAACAAACACCGAATATGTGAATCTGGAAGGGCTCAACATTTCCTAGAGGCTACAGCATTTTTCCAAGATGAAGTATGCAAGCGAAGCTGCGATATACAAGACATTTATGGTGTGTTTTGTTTCAGACATATACTATCACCCTGCTTGTTTCAGCAAATACATTAAACGCTTTGAAAACAGCAGACGTCCAATACAGAGCAGCACAATGTCTACCAGAAAATATTTGCTGTATAGTGTTTTTAAAGGCAAATATTATGGTCTGGTGCAAGGCAAAGGTTACCCCTCAAGCGATATTAGTGATCGCTGTAACAACCTGTTATCCACTGACAAAGTTGACAATAGGCAATTGAAGGTGCTTTTAACAGCAAATTATGGTAATCAGATTCGATTTTCAGGTTCTGATAAGAAATCTGCTTTGATCTACGTTGACTGTGTTCCTTCAGAACGAATGGCTGATACTATTCGGGAACATGATGTTATAAATGAATGTGCAACAGTTCTGCGAAATTCACTGCCAAACGTGAATTTTGGTTTGCGGGACAAATTTTGCGATGCACACGATCAGTCATACAGATTTCAATCACCCTGGTAGTCAAGCACAATCAAATGACCACGATACCGATGCATGAAATATGCCAGAAGTTTCTGTGTCTCTGCTTGAAGCTTGTCGTCTTAGGATTTCAAGCTCATCAGCATACCGTTGGGTTCCATATATCTTGAAAAATTCACACCACTGGAGCATATTTTCTCCGAGGAGGAGCATTCCTTTAAGTGATCTGACATAACATTTTCCATTTAGAACTAACTCTACCACATTAATACCAAAGACAAGACTTTCTGTCCATATTTTACCAGCTCCGCTGCCTCTCAGATACTGTCCCATGCAGCCAAGGAAGATCTTAGTCATGTGAAATGATCCAAGGCAAATGAAAAGATTCCTAAACTTTCCTGGATGATGAAACTAGATTTCGCGGGCAATGTGAAAAACGCCTTCATCACAAAACACAGGTGGGTAACTCTGGTCAAGTTGATTCGGCACATTCTATAAGTTATGCATTGCTGTAAAGACTCATGGTCTCATGGTCAGTAACTGGATGTGGAAGCACTGGCAAAAATCCAACAGCCTTTTCAGGAATATTATCTGCTGTGACTATTGAGTTGAATGCACCCCATGATGGCATCTCTTGATATGCACATATTGCTTCCACATTCGCAGTCTGGGTATCAGTCCAGACGTGTAAGTGTATGTGTGTCATATCTTTCATCTGGATACATTCATAGGTAAGCTAAGACTTCATAAGATGATGGTACAACTGGTTTCTTTGCTGGTTTGGAATATGGCTTTGCAGTGCAGCCCAGAGTTCAAAATCTTTGATCCATGGATTACACTACTTTCTGATACATTTGGTTTACATGAAGGGTAAGCTGGTTTATCCTGAAATAAGACTGAAACTGTGTCATGGTAGGGTCACTTCTTCATGATCAAAAAATACAGCGGTTGTGAAGGTTTCAGTATCAAAGTGACTTGGGATTGGTACATCATTGCTGTTTTTTCTGCTGTCAGAGTTGCCATGTCTGTGTGATACCTCCGTACTTTATCATACCCTATACATTGACCAAGATGATTAAAACTTGGAATGAGAGTGCGGCTTTTGCATGTCTCATGTATTGCCTGTGCATTCATGATATGCATTGGCGTTCTCTTGTGTCTATTGTGGATAACATAGTAGAATGTTTGGAATAGTGCAACCATTTTACGCTTTCTTCAAAGATATATTCTCTCCGTATCGTGGTCATTTGATTATGCATGACTACCAGGGTCATTGAAATCTGTATGACTGAAATTGAACAAGGCACCAAAGAACCTCAGCAGATCTTCAGGCACTTCTGTTCCATTCCAGGCACTTTGCATATCATGTGCATCGCAAAATTTGTCCTGCAAACCAAAATTCACGTTTAGCAGTAAATTTCGCAGAATTGTTGCACATTCATTTTCCCGAATAGTATCAGCTATTTTTTCTGAAGGAACTTATCAGAACCTGCAAATCGAATCTGATTACCATACTTTGCTGTTCAAAGTACCTTCAATTGCCTATTGTCAACTTTGTCAGTGGATAACAGGTTGTTACAGCTATCATGGATATCGCTTAATGGGTAAACTTTGCCTTGCACCAGACCATGATAAATGCCTTCAAAAACACTATACAGCAATTATTTTCTGGTAGACATTATGCTGCTCTTCACAGGACCTCTGCTGTTTTCAAAGCGTTTAATATATTTACTGAAACAAGCAGGGTGCTAGTATATGTCTGAACCAAACACACCATAAATGTCTTGTATGTCGCAGGTTCGTTTGCATACCTCATCTTGGAAAAATGCTGTAGAATCTAGGAAATGTTGAGCCCTTCCAGATTCACATATTCGGTGTTTGTTTGTACTTCCATAGTACTTTACCTGACCACATATTACACATGGTGTTGTATATATGTCAACCTTCTTTCCCCCTGGGTTACGAGCTGTTGACAATGAGCGGCTACGCTTCGAGGTTTCAGAACATCCCTCAGCTTGATCACGTGGTACTGATGAAGCCCTTCGGTGCTTGTTGAATGACTTCTGATGTGTATATGTCTTATAACAATGATTGTCCATGTGGTAACTGAACGGTTCATCGCCAATAGTTTTCAACCGTTTATTTACAATGTCCTTTCTGATGGTTGCTGCCTCCAAAATCCGCTTACGGTCTTTCTCAGAGCTGGTCGGTTCTTTCTATCTGAAAAAATATGCACTTCTTTATAGCAGTGTCAATACTTTTCTGGGGGTTGTTTATGAGCGGAATACCAAGGACATTCATCATTAAAATTGCTTCCAATAAAATTCCAGTAGTCTATCCGGTAATGCAGGACTTCCAGCAGATAAGGTAGTCCTTCTCTGTTCAGTTGCCTTTACAGCTCGATATCCTGGAATACACATAATCTTTCCAAATGTTTAAAAATCATTGATCTTAACTAATAGCTATTTTAACTAAGCTTCAGTAGTATCTCTGAAATAGCTGCATACTGCAATATATACGTATATGAATATCGCATCACATCTGAAAGATATAATGCGATATTTAAATAAAAAAACCCCAGTGATATCCTAAAAAATAAATTGATTAATAAATAATATTACATCCTCGTAGTCCCCAATTTGATATTTATAATTTATGAAAATTCCTGTAGATTTAACACACATAGACATACAATGCAGATAAATGCAGTAACGTGAAAAAAGACGTTAATTTCAATTTAAGGGGGTAGGGTAAGGTAATAATAAATTTAATTCGTATGTATAGTAGTTAGCTCTTAATAACTTTTATGGTAGTCTTCTATATAGAATAGCTTTACCTGAAAAAAATATTAAGCATCTACCTTCAAGAAAAGGGGGGGGAAACTTAAACTTTCTAGAACATATGCATAGATTAGGCATAAAAAGGACACTTTTTTTGCATTTCAAAGTCATTATTTAAAATTTGAAAGCACATATTCACATAAAAGGACCTAATAACAGTACATACAACCATGTGTAATGGATAGGGTGCTTAGGGGCACTCCTACATTTTTTTTACACCTATCACACACTATTTTTAAAAAAATAGCGAAAATTGACATATTAACGAGGGGTACATATGTTCAAACATCATTTTCTCCCTTGCTGCCACTCTCCCAGATGTCCACCCTCGTGATTCTGGCCCTCCAATAGGCACATTAACAGATAATATGCCAAACTTTCTGCACCTTTCATGCACACATAATCTCCCCAGCCACTAGACTATAAACAAATAAACATAGATCACACGTGAGAGATGCTAGACAGGCTTCAGTGAAGCCTCTATATACAAGTAGATCCCAACCAATAAATATTATACAAGATACATCAGTAATATATGATTTCCCACCAGCCTCTCAAATTTAACTTTATAAATGGCAATTATTACATAAACATTTATGCAACTCATGAGCAGCAATCGTTGCTCATGAACTGACTATCTACCTTTTCTAGTAAACGTTGTTTTAATTCAGATACAAAAGTGTTACAAATATGTAACGGATACTCTGAGGCAGAGAGTTCCAAATTTGAACAATCCTATTGAAAAACATACGATTAAATATGTTGGCTTAAGACTTAAGTATTATCATGGTTATAGTCAGATTCAGATTAATAGGATGAATTAATTTCTGAACTAATTTTTAAGAAAATATTACACGCACTATTTTCTAGTAATGCGGCGACTACACTGAGAATTATGAAACAAAATTAGCGGGTTAATAGAGGGCGACATTTACTGCAATCATATTAAAGATAATAATATTCAGTGATATTAAACTACATAGGGCCTTTCCTATTTTTCCATTTTAAAGGTATGCCCCTAGTCATCACTAGAACATTTTGCCTGTAAAATTTCATGAAAATTGGTTGATAAAAAATATTGACTTAGAATCAGCAAAATGCATTCACTATGATTAATGTGAATATTGGTAGGGGGCTATAGTCTATTTCGCAATTGCGACTTCCGTTTCTTCTGCCTTTGTTTCACCCCTTCCTCAGAATCGCCTCCGTCAAAACTGTCTTTTTCCATACAAAAAGAAAAAAAATTAAAATGTGTACTCACTATACCACCCCCGCAATTCGGGATATGAACCATTTTTGCAATACAAAACCCCGTCAACCTCGTAAAGCGGATCACCTGGGACGCAAAAGTATTCTAGTGCTGTGCTAAGGCAAAATGCCGCAATTACAATAGTTTTGAAAAAAAAGTTTACACTAAATACCAAACGCCTACTTCTGTTATGAATACTGTTCTACCCTATTGTGTTGATATTTGAAAAAAACTCCCCCAGCTATAGCCCTATGATATTAAGAATTATCTGTATAATATTGTTTTGTTTTCATAATGTATTTCTAATGACAAAAAATACATTTGAATTTGAATTAAAATAGAAATGAAATAATTCTATCAATTAAATAAAAAAATAATAAAAAAACATTTTCTTTAGTTTTCGCGACAAAAAAGGCGAAAATCATAATTAAATATATTTGTATTTTAAAGCGGAACAATCAGGCCAATTGCGCTTCTAAAGCGGAACAATCAGGCCAATTGCGCATTTACCAGTTAAAACTGAAAGAAAGACGAAATTTAATTTCATACATGCATATCCAAAATAAGAAATACAGGAATGACTGATAAACAGGGTTTTCGGTACACTTTGCCACAGCAAACCAAAATTGAAAATACTCCAGCAATTCTAGTCTATGGACATGTTCACATATTATGGACATATCAAGGAGCCAAAATCGGCTTTTGGATGATTTTTAGCCTGATTGTGTCGCTTAAACTATTTTTTGTTCCTTTAAAACATCATAATTATATTATCGCACAAGTGACTGGCATGTATAATAAATTATTCATAGGACTAAAGCAATAAACCGACGTTTAATAACATATTATTGATTTGTGTTGATGAAAAATCCAAATTTCGTCATTTTCAGTAATTTTCTGTATTAATATTACAATAGACGTCACTGTCCTACAGAAACTTCCCCACGTTATGAGATTGAAAGAAGCAAAAGAAAAGAAAATATCTACATAAATATAATAAAAACTCACTACAGTTTTCCAGTTTTAGGGACGCAAAAAATTATAATTTAAAAATATATATATTTATTATCAGGCCCTATATGTTCTATGTTTATATCCTCAGATCAATACAAATGATAAACATTAAACAGTAATTTAGTAACATATTATTTTATTTTTAAAACTGCTGTCTGGTAATAATAGGCATGACATAATAATATTGTCATACATTTTTGTATGTTTAGAATGCATCATTGTTTTACTTATCAACAGCTATAGGAAGTGTTATTGCAATTTCTACTTCACTGCGAATGAAAATTAGTGGCCTACCCCGTTTTAAACCAATCTCAAAACTTTTTAAACTAGGTGTCTTGTCACAGATAACATACGCGTGCAAGGTTGGTATTTAAAAGTGATCCGTCGGACCAATGGGTCGTCGGAACAATGGGCCTTCGGACCAATGGGTCGTCGGACCAATGGTCCGTCGGATTACTGGGCCGTCGGACTACTGGGCCGTCGGACTAATGGGCCGTCGGACCAATGGGTCTTCCGTAGGACCAATGGGCCGTCGGACTAGTGGGCCGTCGGACTAATGGGCTGTCGGACTATAGGACCTGAACCGGATAGAGTGGTTATCTATAAGAACCACAGAATTAGAACAGGTCTATGATAAGAACGAAGCATTTCTAGCAATCTGATGCTCTCTGAACGCCACGCGACCTCCGCGCTTACGTCAGCAGCCACCCTTTAACTTAGTTTTACTCACATAAGACTCAATATTCATTAAATTAATAACATTGCTTTACTCGCATAACTACCAGGGAATGAGGTTAAACTATACCTAGTAGTCTAACACCGATCCTTACACCATAACTGACTAGTGAATAGAGTTACGTGGTGAAAATTATAACAAGGCTACTTATATTATTACTAAGCTTATATATGTGCTAGTCGTCTCCAAGGGTCTCCGAGTGCGCCAATGCGGCCGCGACACGTGACCCACCTGTCAAACTCAACCCCCTGTCCACTAAAGAACTAGTTATATACCACATTAATACTCTGATAATAAATAATCATTACCAATTATTCCAAACCTCACAACACTAGAGCCTACCATACTCTTACAATAAAAGCCATTATCTAGTTTGTGTTACTATTTAAAATTGATGCTGGTTAGGATGGAAGTGTGAATTCAAGGTCACCCCATGATCATGATGTCAAGCTCAAATCATAGCAAAATTGTCGACAAATAACATGTCAAACCACATTTTGCGATATAAATCCAAGATCAAATAAAGGTCGTTGAAGGAGGTTCTAAAGTCAAATCTGACAAAAATTAAAAAAAAAGATCATTTTCCGGGTACGTAGAAACTTATGCTATAATTAGATATATCTACAGAATCAAAAATCAACTAAAATTAATTCCACGGGTTGTAGAAACACAAAATAACCTTTTAAATTATTTTGTTCAAAAGTCATTTGGATCAACAATTTCCTTTGAGTGAATTAGCTTAGAAATGTCAGTGGTTTTTAGCTGTTCTAAATTATGTTAATATGTGCTAATTAGGCTGATAGCGACACCTAGCGAGGACAAGATACATCTGGTTACAATTTAAAACATGATGTTTGTTATTATCCATAAATATGCGTATAACATCTATTATTATCGTTTTATTAAGGCCCTGTTTCACTACAACGTTCTGGACAACGTTCATGAATAGGGGGCAGAATGCAGAGGACCGTTGGAGGTCGGAGGAAGGGCAGCAGATTACCGTTGTAGGTCGTTAGTGGTTGTCGGGGGTCGTCGGAACGAAAAGGGTTGCGAAGAGCTTTAATTTGACATGTCAAAAATTTGCAACGTTCCACAACGTTCTTGGTGGATCGCCCGATGAGCGTTCTGTTGAGCGTTCTAGACGGTGGACGGTCGTTAGAGGTCGGTGAGGGGTCACATGTACCGCTTTTGATGCGCTCATCGTTCTCCAAAGTCTTTGCCGACCTAAGCGTTCCAGTACCGACCGAGTACAGATCTAGTACATTCCTGTGAGGTTGTATAAAAAGGAGAATCCTCTGAGCTACTCCTCACTAGTCCTCCTTTCCACCCAGATATTTTGTATACAGAAGGAATTGGTAGGCTAAAAAGGACTCGCTAACAAGAGATCCTAATGCCATTATCTCACTCTCAGGGTTCCACACACTTTTCAGCTACTCCTCACTTGCTCACATGAGCTCAACCGACATGGAACAAACTGAATAGCGTGCAGAAATGGACCCCGAATGCATGTTGGTTGTTCTGCAAAATTAAGTTGACAAGAACGAAGTTTAAGGAACGAAGAAGGCGACGTCGTCGAATCTGCTGGACCCGGCCCTGGATACTGCGTCGCCATCAGTTTGATGGTAAAGCTGATGGTAAAGCTACGGCGAGAGGTTGAGGCTGCCTTCATCAAATGCATAAGGATGCCTCCAGAAGTATTCGATGAGCTCTTGCATCAAATCTCCCCGAGCATCACGAAACAGCACACCTCATTCCGGGCACCACTGCCCCCGGTATGAAGCTGGCCATCACACTACGGCAGCTGGCACCGGGGTCAAAGTATGCTTCTATGACGTTTGTTTGGAGGGTGCCACACAACACTATTTCCGACAGGCGAGAAGTTTGCGAGGCCATCTTTGCTGAGTATGTAGATGAAGTTCTGACAACCCCCTCATCGATATCACCAAATGGCTGGAGAGCCATTGCTGATGAATTTCTTAGAAAGCGGAATTTTCCTCACACATGTGGAGCCATTTTATATAAACTGTGACGTGGTCGCTTGACGAATGCTAGACGGACGGTATAGAGGAGCGCAGAGGATTGTACATGGACGGAGGAAGGGCGGCTGAAGGTCGTCGAGGCCGGTGGCAGAATGGCAGAACGTTGTAGGGCGCTGTAAGAACGTTGCTGGGCGGTACATGAACGGTAGAAGAACGCCGTGAACGGCGGAAGAATAGACGCAATCAGGTCAGCGGATGGGAAGATTTTCGCAACTTTTTTAAACGTTCTCCAACGTTCTGCTCAAAAAATGTTTTTTCACGAACGAAGTTGGGACGTTGGACAAAAAAGTTATAGAGAGATAGAGCCTTTATTGATTGTTAAATTAACGAAATTTTGGTCATGGGGTCTTCTGCATTGAAATGAATGAATGAATGAATGAATGAATGAATGAATGAATGAATGAATGAATGAATGAATGAATGAATGAATGAATGAATGAATGAATGAATGAATGGGTTTTCATGCCACCTTTGTGGTCTCCGACTTTCCAGGCAGCCAGTTTTAACTACTACACCACACCCTCCCTCCCGCCATCGCATTGCAACATCATGACCGAAATTGCTATCATGTATGGTATCAGAAATGCATAACATGTTATGCATTTTTTATGGTATTCAAGTGGTTGATGAAGCGTTCACAGCTATGTCGGATGCGCCACACAAGTTTTGCATAAAACCAAGACAGGGCGGGATGCCGCTGATGTTGCTTCTGCATAATGATTAAAATGGCATCCAGACAGACAGGATTCGACACTTGGGCACTTGCGTATACTTACTGTGTTTACGTGTGAGCGGATAATTTATTTGAAACCTTAATATCTGAGCGAGGGACGGGAACCTGAACTCAGACTTTACTGCAGATATAGTTTTTCATGTTAGCATGGCGAACATTTTGGATTTCTGCACATTGTATTGTTTTGAAGTCTTTGATTTTAATTTTATTGAATTCCTTATGCCTAGAAACCTAGGTGTAGAGTGTAGACACTAAAATGAATCTTTCATTTGAATTGTTTCACAAATTATGAGCGGACATAGATTTTTCATGTTAGCGTGGCGGCCATTTTGATTTTCTGCACATTGTATTGCTTTAAGTTTTTTTAATTTTAATTTGTTTTAATTCCTCATACCTAAAGACCTTAGTGCAGAAATATAATGAATCTTCCGGGTCAATTATTTGAAAAGTTATGAGCAAGCATAGATTGGCGGCCATCTTTGATTATTGCTTCCCGTGACTTTGGGTCTAACTGTTTAAAAATGTACCCTGGTTAATTTTATAGCCATATGACTCCAGTGCTTGAATGCAAAGTCAAACTCTCTGCCTCTTTCATTGCAAGCGGGGTCCTATGGCAGGGCCTGGAGTATATGTCCATTGTTTAATGTGTGGAGATAACTATCTCACAAATATAATAATCGATTGTACTTTCAATAACTTTTTAGGACGTATGGTAATACTATAGGTAATACTATGCTAAATGTAGCATTATTTGTTAAACATGGCATAACAAAGAAACAAGAAATAAGTGACATCTGCCTTTGACTAAGACTGTGTTATTGTATGATGTATTTTGGGGCTAAGAGTAAGGCCCTCATGCATACGAAATAAGATAGATTAAAGTGATTATTTAATAATAAGGAGGAGCAGTCACTTACAAAAATACTATAACGGTGTTTTTGACTTGCATTTTAACGTTTTACTATGAACTATAAAGGAAATGCAAGGGTTTTGAAAAATAGAACATCGAGATTATTGTTTTGAAACGTAATATTTATAACTCTTATGCTTGTATGTCATATAACAAGTATCATTCGTGACACGGAGACGAGATGCTTAGTTCTAGTAGATATGTATACCATGCATATAATATACAATAATGATGAGTATTTTGAAGGTAAGAATTATTTGGCATATCTTGCGACTCACCTCATCCCACGTAGAGATATGCATGTTTTAAAGATCATACTTGGGAACAGAAATGTTATGAACGATGATATTATTTTCATTATAGAGATAAGGTATTTCTGACACATGTTACTTTTTAAGACAAAAGGTATACTTTATTGAAAAAATATTTTATTCGAAGCAGAGATGTACTAGTCAGGTTACCGAGGGGAAATTATTTATTCATGAGATATCTAAATTGATAAGGGTGCCAGACTTTGAACATTTTGAATTATCACTGAAATTTTAAAATGACCGCCGTCCACTCACGAAAAGTGTACGTATAGACTGGTCATTTCAGGGTTTGAAAATTTCAAAAATTCAGTGTCTCTTAGTAGCCAAATATCGCTCTCCTTAAAGTCCCCATGACATCCTATATTTATGTCGCGTTTAGCCGAAAACGGCAAAAATCAAATACGAAAAAAATATCTTTTAAACTAATAATCCCATATAGTGTGATATGTTCCTCAATTACAATTATATATGATTATGTAACCATCAAGCACCACGTGAAGGTCAAAAAATGATCACCAGTGGTTATAGTGAAATAATTATTATGGCTAACAGTTTTTTTCAAATTATCTATTTTCTGGTATCAATAGTGTTATAACATTATGAAAGAAAATGGGTACCAGCGGCCATAGGGAAAACACAACTTCTTAATAAGTGGTACGTCCAATACTTCCATGTGATATGTCGTTTCTGATTATGTCATTTCTGACTAACTTTGTGATATGACGCAGAAACCGTTTCTTGCCTCAATAATGTTATTCTAAGCATCGGTGACCTAAACGACCGTATTATATGATATATCAAGGTGAAAATAGCCATCAATTGATGACAGGACTCCTCAGCTACAGCTTCCGTCCATGGTCCATCAACATTAAGGCGGTATTAATATCACGTTACGTGCTTACAATGGTGACGTGCATAATATTGTTAAAAATGAAGGCTCTAGCTAATTTTATTTCCGTGACCTGGCGACCTTAAAATTAGGTCAATGTTACTGAGTATCGAGCTTGAACTCAGGATTATTGTGCTGCACATGTGGCTGAAAAATGAAGGCTCTAGCACAAGGCGTTATAGAGGTATCGCGCCTACAGGCCAATTTTGTTTCGGTGGACTGTATCGAACTTGACCTTAGAATCAGTGTAGACATGTCGGGCATCAATATTCCACAAAAGAGTTTGTATATACCCACCCAGATATTCCATAAAATTTGGCGATCAGACTACACATGTTTGTTCTAAAGACAAAAATGTATATTTCGAGGATGAACTTTATTTTTCGTATATTGAGATCGCAAAGAACATTACGTTGCATCTAGAAGATGCGAAAAAAGTCGCATCTCGTCTTTGAAATATTATGTTTGCAGCATAAACGTTTTCTGTGAGAGAATATGCATCTCAAAGTCAATCCAATTATATCAGGTTGTTTGGACAAATTAATGAAAGGGGCTTGAAACAACATGTGTGCAAATACAGGTCATCAGAACCAGGTCAGGAGAGCCTCTTTGGGGATGGTGAGATGAACATATGACACCGCCCTCCACAAACAGGATTTCAAATTCGCGCCACGGCGGTCTGAGGTCGAGCACGCTACCTCTCGGTCACAGAGACTCCCCAGAATATTAAATATTTACGAGTGAGCTGGGAAGAATTTATTTTATCTCAAAACGGGGAATGAACCCGAGAAATCCATTTTTACAGACAGAAAGCTCTAATCATTAGGCCTACACCAGGGCCAACTATCAGTTCAATCAATCACAAGATGGCAGTGAGTTGTAGCGGACATGCTCTGTTAAACCCATTAAAATTAGTCCGAGCTAGACGTGAACTGTATGGTTCAACGTCAGAGATAGACAGCATAGCAAAAGCTGTAGTTTTCTATGCTGGTGGTCAGTGTACGTTGGGGCCAAACATTTCATGAAAAATGTGAGGGTAGCCCTATTTAGATGATTAATACACATATAAAGACAGTGGTATAAGTCCCCGCGTTAAGGCATTATTCTAATGAGATGTAAATATGTCATTACAGAATGATATAAAAATAATTGATCAAATAATGACGCAGTAATTTATTGCGCAATCGATCGTACGCGTACCGGATTTTTGGGGCACAACTTTGGCAATGATTACAGACTCTGTATCGCACACAGTCTGTTATTACGGACTACATTAAAATTAGCTTAGGATACAAACAGATAGGCAACAGTTAACTAGACAGCCAGAGACTGCAAACATTCGCCACGCGATCCCTATCGCAATCCGTATCCTGGATCCGGAGAGTAATCTAGATCATTCACAAAATTTAACTTTGTAAGTAATCTGCGGACAGACAAACATTCAACACGACCAAAGACACAACATCCTGTGGTGGAAGTTGTACATTGTACAAGCTAATGTGAAATGTTATTTAATTTAACTAAAATTTTATAACTAATAATAGTTTCAAGTTACCACCTTAATTTCACCGTTAATAAAATGATGTTTATTTTGCTTAATTATCATTACATAACATTGGGGATTTTATTGGCTATATTGTATTCTCTATAATAACCAAATTAAATCATCGCCACGGCAACTGACGAATAACATTTTTGAGTGATAATTTATAGAAAAATGTTCTGACTACCATATAGTCCATGGGCCAGATAGGGTTACCGTGCACCCCACCCCCCCCCCCCCCAGGACAGTCTGGAACCAAATTTTTTTTTGCTCCTTGGACCTCCCCCGATATCAAAAGTCGATGGCATCAAAAAAAAGTTGGGATGGACTACCTGTTTTGGGCCATTTTCAAAATAGCCGCCATCGAAATCTGGAAATCACGTTTTGTGCCATAACTTGAGTTCTGCGGCAGTTAGGGTCACAAAATTGGTGTCTATGTATATGTTTTTGGGGGTGAGGAATCCAATTTTGCCAATAAAAAATGTTTCTGTCTTGTGGAAAATTTATAAACAGCTATTCAAACATATTTTTCGTGCATTTTTGAACATTTTTGTGTTAGTCCATGGGACAGAAAGGGTTACTGTGCACCCTCCACCTTTGAAAGTCCGAGACCAATTTTTTTTGCTCATTAGACCTCCCCCAATATTGAAAGTCGATGCCATCAAATAAAAGTCGGATGGACCACATATTTTAGGCCATTTCAAAATGGCCGCCATTGGAATTTGGAAATCACGTTTTGTGCCATAACTTGAGTTCTAGGGCAGTTAGAGTTACAATATTCATGTCTATACATATGTTTTGGGGGCGAGAAATTCAATTATGCAAATAAAAAATATTTCTGTCTTGTGGAAAATTAATAAACAGCTATTCAAACGTATTTTTCGTGCATTTTCGGTCATTTTTTGTGTTAGTCCATGGGCCAGATAGGGTTACTGTGCACCCCCCACCCATGAAAGTCTGAGACCAAGTTTTTTTTGCTCATTCAATAAATAATATCAAAAGTCGATGCCATCAAATACAAATCGGATGGACTACCTATTTTAGGCCATTTCAAAATGGCCGCCATTGAAATTTGGAAATCACGTGTTGTGCCATAACTTGAGTTCTAATGCAGTTAGAGTCACAAACTTGGTGTCTAGACATATGTTTTTGGGGATGAAGAATCCAATTATCCTAATAAAAAATATTTCTGTCTTGTAGATAATTTATAAACAGGTGAATAAACGTATTTTTCGTGTATTTCCGGTCATTTTTGTGTATTTTAGTGCGAACACAGAAAAAACTTACCTTAAAATATAACTTGGTGACTGTTCTATAAACCAATTAGAATTACATGTAATCTTCATCCATATTAGATCTGACCAGCAGCTGAGTAGAATATTTCCTTCATTGCAAAAAAACAGTACTCCTACACAAGATCATATCGCCACTTTAAAATTTAAAACGGCAGATACGCCCTTTCAATTCCAAGGGGAAAATTTAGTTATTGACAATCATTCTTATGTATTGCACACTCATTTCACCAGTTTATCTAACATACATTTAAAAACATAATTTCTAACATAATAGTTGCCGTGCTATCAAATTCTTATGGTGGTGACAGCAGAAATGGTGGTAAAGTCCTTGTTCCACCAGAATATGAAACACATTTGCACTACCATAAAACATAAAATAAACATATAATCGGCTACTGATTATATAAACCTAATCCTCATCACTGTCACTTCCAGCTACTGCATTGTCATCAGACAACACTTCTCCCTCTGATGAACTTGCTACATCGTCATCACTTTTTAATGTATCATCTTCCTTTGCTATATCTATTGGGATAATTGGACCTTGACACCAGACGGGCACAAGTTTCTCATTGTTTTCAGTCCATCCGTGACCATTAATTGCTAAATGAATATATGGCTGAGGAATATGGGCTAATTTCCAAATTCCAGTCTGATAATTTACTCGTCTAATATGCTGAGACAATGTATATACACATAGTGGAAATTGGCTGAAGTCAATATTGCTCACTTCTGCTTCAAGATAGAGTAGCGATACATGTCACATGTGAACTCTTCTAGGTCGGTCACCAAGTCATCGGAGATATACCAAACATCTCCTAATTTACAGAGTACATCTTGAAATTGCATAATCTTCTGAATCAGTTTTATGGTTTAATTTTCCCTACGCCTTTGAATGTGCTGGTTGTATCATGTCCAGGGTGTGAGTGATGCACCAGTCCCAAGTGATTTAAGCAGTACTCTGGTCATACAAGATGACAATGCTTTCTTCCATGTTATGTCAAACAACACCAGCAACGCTTATCTCATTGCACGTGCAATATTTGACAGCATACCAAGGAGTAGCGACATTATCTTTAGCACAGAAGGCTCGATTAAGCAAATGGAGAGACAGATGCTTGGTACCAGTGTACATTGATCATAAGTGGGCCATTGCAAAAAAGCCAGCTGATTGGAAGACATTTCTGATGAACAGTGAGAACAAATCACAGTTAGTTGATGTTATGAATGATGTTTGGTGCTCTCATAAATTTGCTCCGAAACTTGCATAGAAAAAATTAATAACTGTCCCTTATGGTAACTGCTACCTTCTTGCGTCTGAAGATGGAACAACAGTTAATAAAAATGAGATTACATCATTGTTCTCAAATCAAAAAGAAACTGATACTGTCTCTATGCACAAGAGCAAGGCTATGATACAGTTCGCATTCGCAGTTCTGACAGTGATGTGTTTTTCATATTGCTGCACCATGCTTTCAAGTTAGACATCACTATTTCGTTTGATACTGGCTCAGACAACACAAGAAGGCTTCTGATTGTAATTCACATAGCCAACAATGATGGAAGCTCTGCACTGCATTTCTGTCTCTTTGCGCATTCACGCGTGGGGAAAATTAAACCAATAAAACTGAGTCAGCAGACAGTGAGATTTCAAGATGTAAATTAACTTGATGTTTGGCATATCTCTGATGACATGGTGATCGACCTAGAAGAGTTTACATGTGCCCTCTATGGAAAAAGTCGTCATAAGAGTGTACATGATCTTCGCTACTCTATTTTGAAGTAGAAGTGCATTAATCTCGAGCGCAATATTGACCTCAGCCAATTTACACCATGTAGAAAGACATTGTCTCAGCATATTAGACGAGTAAATCAGACTGGAATTTGAAAATTAGCCAAATATTCCTCTGGCAATTAATGGTCACGTATAGACTGAAAACAATGGGAAACGTGTGCCCATCTGGTGTCGAAGTCCAATTATCCCAATAGACATAGCAGAGGAAGATGATACATTAGAAAGTGATGACAATGTAGCAGGTTCATCAGAGGAAGAAGTGATGTCTGATGACAGTGCAGTAGCTGAAAGTGACAGTGATGAGGATTAGGTTTAGCTAATCAGTAGCTTACGATATGTTTATTTTATGTTCTATGGTAGTGCAAACTCATTTCATATTCTGGTGGAACAAGGACTTTACCACCGCTTTAACACCATTTCTGCTGTCGCCACTATAAGATTTTGATGACATGGCAACTATTATGTTAGAAACTCTGTTTTTAAATGGGTGTTAGATAAACTGGTGAAATGAGTGTGCAATACATAAGAATGACTGTCAATAACAAAATCTTCCCCTTGGAATTGAAAGGGTGTATCTACCGTTTTAAATTTTAAAGTGGCGATATGATCTTGTGTGAAAGTATTGGAAGGAAATATTCTACTCAGCTGCTGGTCAGTTATAATATGGATGAAGATTACATGTACTTCCAATAGGTTCATGGAACAGTCACCACTTTGTTATTTTAATATTTTCTACACTTTTTCTACAAGTTTTTTTTCATTTATCATGCTAGTCATAAGCAAAGTTTAATTTTTGTTTACAATTTTCAACACTGTTATGCTCTTATTCACGGAATAAAATAACACTAGTTACAAGTTTTATTTTAAGGTTAGTTTTTTTCTGAGTTCGCACTAAAATACACAAAAATGACCAAAAACACATGAAAAATACGTTTATCTAACTGTTTATAAATTATTTACAAGACAGAAATATTTTTAATTGCCATAATTGAATTCCTCGCCCCCAAAAACATATGTATAGGCACCAATATTGTGACTCTAACTGCCTTAGAACTCAAGTTATGGCACAAAACGTGATTTTCAAATTTCAATGACAGCCATTTAGAAATGGCCTAAAATAGGTAGTCCATCCGACTTTTATTTGATGGCATCAACTTTTAATATTGGGAGAGGTCTAATGAGCAAAACAAACTTGGTCCCAGACTTTCATGGGTGGAGGGTGCACAGTAACCCTTTCTGGCCCATGGACTAACAAAAAAAATGACCGAAAATGCACGAAAAATACGCTTGAATAGCTGTTTATTAATTTTCCACAAGACAGAAACATTTTTAATTGGCATAATTGAATTCCTCGCCCCCAAAAACATATGTATAGACACTAATTTTGTGACCCTAACTGCCTTAGAACTCAAGTTATGGCACAAAACGTGATTTCCAAATTTCAATGGCGGCCATTTTGAAATGGCTTAAATAGGTAGTCCATACGACTTTTATTTGATGGCATCGACTTTTGATATTGGGGAAGGTCTAATGAGCAAAAAAAACTTGGTTTCAGACTTTCATAGGTGGAGGGTGCACAGTAACCCTCTCTGTCCCATGGACTAACACAAAAAATGAACAAAAATACACGAAAAATACGTTGGAATAGCTGTTTATACATTTTCCACAAGACAGAAACATTTTTTATTGGCAAAATTGGATTCCTCACCCCCAAAAACAAATACATAGACACCAATTTTGTGACTCTAACTGCCTTAGAACTCAAGTTATGGTACAAAAGGTGATTTCCAGATTTCGATGGCGGCTATTTTGAAAATAGCCCAAAACAGGTAGTCCATCCCAACTTTTTTTTTATGGCATCGACTTTTGATATCCGGGGAGGTCCAATGAACAATACAAACTTGGTCTCAGACTGTCCTGGGGGGGGGGGGGGTGCACGGTAACCATATCTGGCCCATGGACTAATAAGCCTACACTACAACACGTGGTGAAAGTCCTTGTGATTTGGTTATGATGTCACACTCAAATTTGAAACGGAGGAAGATTAACTAAAGTAACGTTGTCCTTGATCAGTCGTGACGTTGAATCAACGCCAGACCAACGTCTCTCCGACGTAATTTCGAATGTTTTGCTGAAGCTGCCAGCTGGTGAAAGACGGCAAATGTGATAATAAAGCGAAGTCAATTAAACGTTTGCGACATACATGTATGTCCGACGTTGGTTCAATGCATACATTTCAGTTCTATGGTTCTTAGCGTTTTGTACTTCTGATGTAATTCGGACGTTTCGCTCAAGTTGGTTACGTGACATAAACAAACGTTGAATCAACGTACGTCGTGGCGTGGATTTTACGTTCGTTACCTTCACGTCTTTAAAGAACATTAGCAAAGCGTCCGAAGCAACGTTTGATGTACGTCAGAAACGTAGGATCAACGTCAGACGTATGTTAGTTGCAGGGGAAGTTGACAACAGCTAAGCCGGCTAGGGTGGAAACAATAAAGAAATGTACTTAATATGAAAATACATTAGTATAAAATGCTTTATATTACTAGAACATATTGATGGTCATTGTTGACCAACATCATAATTTCACAAGGTAAAAACTTTTGTTTGACTAGCTAGTGAAAAACATATCACGGGATGTTTGCAACCAGGAATAAGATTCCAATGTTCATTATTGAATTATAAAAATTATTGAATTATTGGCATATAAAAATACAACATTCAATACAGTACGATACAGTACAGTACAGTACAGTACTATACAGTACAGTATAGTACAATATAGTACAGTACAATACAGTACAGTACAGCACACCACATAACAGTACAGTACAGTACAATGTAGTACAGTACAGTACAGTACAATGTAGTACAGTACAGTACAATGTAGTACAGTACTGTACTGTACTGTACTGTACTGTACTGTACTGTACTGTACTGTACTGTTAAGTTGACTTTTGGCGGCCATTTTTAATTTTGGTAGCATCTTTTAAAAATCACTTGCACATTCACGTGTTGCTGGGTATATGAAGATAAAAAAATTTTTTAATTGACATAAATAATTTGTTGAGTTTTAGCGCCCACCAAAAAAGTTATTTACTAGCTCGGTGAAAACATTGAAGGTCAAGGCTATTGAGTTTCACAGAATAGATGGATGTTGCGGTTTAGTGTAGTGCAGTGTTGGTGTTTATTATATACCCCCGGGAGATTTATTGTGAACGCTATATCTGAAGAACGGTCAGTACAAATCCCTACAAATTTAGTATGAAAATCATATTTCATTATAAAGCCATGTCTTTACCTATCCGGACGCCAGAAATGAAAACGTTGTTGAGCCCTTAATATATTTTGCTAATATCCTACTTGACTAGCTGAAGAGGGATAACATTGTTGTGTAGGTGTTAATAATTCCGTATCTACAAGCTTATGAAATATTTCATATGTGGCATGTTCAAGTAGAAATTGGATATATGAAATGCTGATTTTTTTCAAATTACACAAATCTATAATGCCAATACACTTTTTATCCCCCGCCCGTAAGGGAAGGGGGATTTTAGTCGCGCCAGGATTCTGTCCGGTGTCAGGTTTTCTTGTGGGCACAAAAACTCAAAAACTACTGATTAATTTTTTTTTTAATTTTAACATGACATTCCTAGCAACATGGGGATGTGCAAGTGATTTTTTAAAGATG
This sequence comes from Flabesymbios commensalis, assembly GCA_964017125.1. NCBI lineage: Eukaryota > Metazoa > Annelida > Polychaeta > Terebellida > Flabelligeridae > Flabesymbios > Flabesymbios commensalis. The sequence continues at coordinate 97,641,821 of OZ024902.1, forward strand.
CTACCAAGATTTAAAATGGCCGCCAGAGGTAAACTCCAAAAAAACTCTAAATTTTTAGGTCAGAAATTATTCAAATTTTACTATCATATCTATATGTGCGATGTGCAGGTGACATTTTCAAGGCTTTACTGAAATTCAAAATGGCCGCCACGGACAAACTTCAATTTTTTGGTGGGCGCGAAAACTCTAAAAAAATTAGTTTGGTCATTTTTTTTAAATTTTGACATCACATTCCTAGCAGCATGTGGATGTGCAATTGATTTTTTAAAGATGCTGCCAAAATTCAAAATGGCCGCCAGAAGTCGACTCCAAATTGTTTTGTGGGCGCAAAAACTTTAAAACTTAAAGTGAGAAATTATTAAAATTTCACTATCACATTCCCCACCATATGGAGATGTGCAGGTGACTTTTTCAAGGTTTTACTGAAATTCAAAATGGCCGCCACTGATCAACTTGACTTTTTTGGTGGGCGCTAAAACTCAACAAATTAGTTTGGTCAATTTAAAAAAAAAATTATCTTCACATACCTAGCAACACGTGAATGTGCAAGTGAAATTTAAAAGATGCTACCAAAATTCAAAATGGCCGCCAAAAGTGAACTCCAAATGTTTTTGTGGGCGCAAAAATTTAAAACTTAACGTCAGAAATTATTAAAATTTTACAATCACATTCCCCACAATATGGAGATGTGCAGGTGATCCTTTTAAGGTTTTGCTGAAATTCAAAATGGCCGCCACGGATCAATTTCAATTTTTGTTGTGGTCGCAAAAACTTAAAGTCGTAAATTATTCAAATTTTAGAATGAACCTCATAATTTTTCGTGGACGCTAAAACTCAACAATTGAAGTCAGAAATAATGTGCAGGTGATTTTACTGAAATTTTAAGTGGCCCCCATAAGTCGACTTTTTAAATAATTGTGACCGCAAAAATCCCTAACCTAATTTATGGCGGGGGATGATATAGGACTTCAGTCCTCTTGTTAAAATAATATCTTCCCTAATACGTAGCAAACAATAGTATGCATGCTGTCTTACGATTGTTGTGTACGTGGTTGTCTTTTTGTTTATCAGTTACCACCTGGGCTGCTTGTCTTAGCCGGGCTAAACATACTACAGTGCTGAAGCCAAGTATGCGTGTATGCTACATGTACTATTGTAGGTCGACCAAACCTTTACCTGTAAGGTTATTCGTGATAAGCAATAATGTCATATACACCAGACTCTTATGATTTTTTTAAAGCGAGCATTTCCATATTTCTAATCGTGATATAATGTTGTAATTACTTAACCGAAGGGACATTGGAGGAACAAACCTGTCTGAGGATATAAAAACACGATTGTTAGTAGTGACCTTCAGGCAAACAACACTATAAGCAGGTGGTCTTCCTTTCTGCTTAATACAGGGCCTGTTCTCCATTATCTAGCCATGTGATGTCTATTTTTCGATTGCGCCTTATGTTATTGCCTTGGTCTTCAACTATTACGGCTTGCAAATGATTGCAAGGGAATAATTACTATGTGGAGACAGTGTCATATGGTGGCCCGGTTGCACTTGCTCAAAAAATATTCCACGTTTTAAATTTGTCCATAATTTTAATTCAATAATGTTTATTAACCTCAACCATACTTTTCGTGGTCTTACATAGATCTCTTATTCCAACATTCATAACCGGCAGGAGCAGAGCTCAAAGTTATAAAAACATTTGCTGCAATACGAGAGATCCAGATTGAAATCGCTCGGCTGAGGTATATGAAATATATATTTGTGTCTTGGAGACTATGTTAAAGTCATAGTTCACTGTTCATGATACACGTGACAAGGGGGGGGGGGGGCAGAATGCAACGCGTGGCCCTGTGTATTCAATAATGACGTCACAGCCACCATCCAGTCATCAAACAGGATCAATAATACTGTCTGTTTTTCATACCCAACATCGCCTTGCGAAATCATAGTTAGTTCATATACAGTCCATTATATTTGTAATAAAATGGATTTGTCTGGATATGGATTACGATAGTGGAATATGACAATGCCGGTGGCGGATCCAGGATTTTATAAAGGAGGGGGCATGGGGGGGGGGGGGGGCTTTTAGCATATTTAGGCCAGTTTAGGAGACTTTTTTAATAATTTGGCGCAAAGAGTTCTGATATGATATTTTAATATATCAACATATGACAATATGATGGTAATACATATCGGTACATATACTATATATTTGGCTTAATGGCATAATATAGCATTATACATGTCATTATATGATATTAGTATTATTATGATACTTGATAAGTGTGTTTCTTATATTTTTTGCATAATTAAGATACTTGCGCATTTAAAAAAATTGTGTCTGCGATTCAAAAAGGTAAGGATTTAAGACCCGTCTGTAGGGAGAGAAGTTGAAATGATTGCATTTATATGTACCCACTTGCAAAAACTATTTTGTAATTTCTGAACAGTAAGCGTTCAAGCTGGCAATGACAGTATAATCCTCACATGTCAATAAACCTCCATGCAAAAAGTTACACGCTCTGGAGGTGAGAGATGAATCTAAAGCTGAGGATCAAAGTTCTCAATCATCTGACAATCACTCTAGTTATGCTGATAGCATCAGAAAGATAATATTTCCGGCTATTATTGGACGCTTGTACTGATTCAGATTGTGATGGATTAAAATAATCAGAGTGATTCAATCTAGTAACTAATATTTCGTCGCCACGGAGCTAAAGGATCCTATCTGACACTCGTTAGAGTGGCAGATAGGATCCTTTAGCTCCGAGGCGACGATTTGTTGTATTGTATTGGTAAATCAATAAAATGTATAGAATATGGACTTTACAATGTTGATTTATTATCTTAGTAAATATAACCCTTATTAAAGCTCTAAATTAGATAATTGAAATTACTGCGACCGACAACTACTAGAGAGTGAAAATTATTTGCTCAATTTTGGACAAAACATTTGCAAATCTTTATGTTTAAACACTCATTTCATTCCTAATAACTATGATTTAACCTGTTAGTAAACATTAAAAACGACTAATCTCGTGCTCTAAGCGTTGTAAGGTTGTATGGAATAAAATATATATGAATAAGCATTCATATCATCATTTTATTCAAAACATAGGTTTTAAGATGTATTTCGATGGTTACTTATTATTACATATTATGCAATCCCATGCAATTCACCAAAATTTAAAAAATACCTGCAAAAACAGTCTGCGAAAATAAATTTAGGCAGAAAATGTTATTATACGATTAAGATTTTTTCTTATCTCAAATTTCTGCCTCAACATTAGAGCAGCACCATTATTACACATGTGATAATGGTACCACACAAAGAAAAAATCAAACACAATTTGAATGTGAATTTACGAAGTTAAGAGATTAAAAAAAGACTATTTTTTTCAAAAAAATTATCCAACCTCCCTCTGCCCCAAGAAAAACACTTTTTGAAAACCTGCAATAATTTTTAAAAGTTCAAGTTAATGAAACCCCCCCCCCCCCCCCCCCCACCACCCCCACATCAATATCCCCCCCCTCGAAAAAAAATCCTCATCTTTTTGTTCCCAAACGTCAACCACCAACTATTATGAAACAGCTCTCATCTTCGAACTTGACCGAGATATGTGGGAGCTCAACTCATAGAAAAAAAAATAAAGCAGTCATTTTTAATTTTTTTTTTTTAATTATTCCAACCCCCCTTGTGTCCCCCGCCCCCGAGAATATATAATGCAATAATGTATTATATGAGTGCAAAATATTTATTCTCAATAAATTTTATACGCCTCGAGCCCCACCTCCTAGAATTTATCTTATCTTCTCTATCCTATCTTATCTTTATCCACTCCAATTATTATGGGTCAACCCTGATCTTCGAACTTGACAGAACTATGGTGGCGCTCTATCCATGGATTTTTGCGAAGCAAGCGTAACGTTTTTTAAGCCCCGTTTTTTTATCAAAAAGGTTTTAAAAAGTTTACTTAGTGCAAGTTATTAAGTCCCCACCCACTATGTGGTGGTGGAGACTTATTGTTTTTGCTGATTCCGCCCGCCGCTGCCGCCGCCGCCGCCGCATTTTGTTTCTGCTCTCACTTGAAAACCCCTGCTCGGATTATTTCCAAATATTAGCAGTAAGCCCCTATGCATATTGGCACTGGAGAATTTGCCTGGTAATTTTTTTGCGTTTTTCAGTTTTTTCATAAAAATCAAAGATGGCCGCCAAAATCCTATGGCGTTCTCTAGAGTTCGAACCGCTTCATGGATTTGTTTCATGTTTGGTTTAAAGGAAAAACCTTACCCTGAACGTGTGCTGAAAAGCTTTTGGTGTGATTCTGATAATAAAAACTTTGATTTTTTTACGTTTCATAATTTTAACTAATATTTTAGAAATTTGCCCTGTATTTTTTTGGCGTTTTTCAGCTTCTTCAACAAAATCCAATATGGCCGCCAAAATCTAATGTCGCTCTGTAGAGCTTGAACCGCTTTATGGATTTGTTTCATGTTTTTTAAAGGAAAGACCTTAACCTGCACATGTGCTGATTATTTTTTGGTGTGATTCTGATAATAACAAAATTGATTTTTTACGTTTCGGAATTTTAGCGGATATTTCAGTTTTGTTCAGCTTAACTATCATCAGCATTATAGCTATACACCCCTGCTCGGATTATTTCTAAAGATTTGCACTATGCATATTGGCCCTAGAAAATTTGCCAGGTAATTTTTTTGGCGTTTTTCAGCTTCTTCAACAAAATCGAAGATGGCCTGCAAAATCCTATGTCACTCTCTGGAGCTTGAACTGCTTCATGGATTTGTTTCATGCTTGGTTGAAAGGAAGAACCCTACCCTGGTCGTGCGCTGATTAGTTTTAGGTGTGATTATGATAATGAAAACTTATATATTTTTTTACGTTTTAGTACTATAGCTGGTATTTCAATTTTGCTTATTTTGGCTATTATCAAAATTTAGTAATATAGCTATACAGCTCAAATCTTATCTTTCGTGTATGCTCACTGGTCCTTAGAAAATTATCAGCAGCATGGTTTTTCCTTTTTTTCATTTTTTCAACAAAATTCAAGATGGCCGATGAATCACATGTTACTCTCAAGAGCTTGAACTGCTTCACCGATTTGTTCCGAGGAAGCAACTTACCCTGGATATACCAGATTTTGATGTGATTCTGACATCACATTTTTACGTGGTTTACATCAAAAATTGGTGACAGTACTGTATTTCTCTATAATGAATGTATTTTGGGTGCTAAATCTATGTGGGGCGGATGGAGACGCAAGTTTTGTCCCTCAGGCAAATCTAGTTTTTTTTATTTATATTTGCAATTACAACCCTGAACTCCCCCCCCCTAATTATTACGGAACAGCCCTCATCTTTGAACTTTTACGAGCTATGGGAGAGGTGGACACATGGAAAAAGTACATGTTTTCACCCTTTAACCGCCAAGTTATTTAATTGTATTTTTCACTCACTTGAATGTGTGTTTGGCAAACGCAATCCACAACTTCAAGTGAGTGCAAATTAGTCAGATTTGACAAAATTGAGGTCAACGATTTTGCAATCTTGTTGATAGATGTCACGTTTTATTTTTAACATGTTTGAAAACTGGTATTTAATGTGCTAATAAAAATGAAAACCCCCCGAATAAAATCGGGAGCAGCGGTTAAAGGGTTAAAAGTCTGAAATGTATCGATTCGTTTGTGTGATACAGTAGGTTTTGTTCAGCTATATCGTAAGGTCATCCAGACATGCATATATCGATGCCTCAAGTCTAATCCATCCAAGCATGTCAACAGGGCATGTTTGATTTAACGGGCCTTTAACCCTTTGAGCATCATATCGAATTTAGGCACCACATAAAAAAACATAAAGGAAAAGTTTAATTTTCATCAAAGTACCGATAACACAATCTGGTCATTTTATTTTACTTTGAGATGACGCGGCACTGGGTGGCAGTATTACGTACTTAAATGTGAATACAATGCACGAGAGGAAATAATTGTGTGTTAAGATGGTTGAAATGCTTTGGAATAAGCAATGAATAATTTAAGAGATCACCAACGACGGGGTCCTCATATGGATGAGAGTTATGCACAGTATACATGTATGATGGTATTCTGCATAGTCATTAATATCATTTACATTCTGAACAGCAGCACTCTCTGATCGTCAGATGTTTGTCAATTAAATATTTTGTGGACTTGCAAACTGCTGAGATGTGTGACTTGTTTTGTCTGGCATATTGCACGTATGCTTTATATGATTTTAGTTACTCTCTGAATGAAGGAGGGAAACTTAACGAGCTATCATTATGTCATTACATTTAACGATGTCAAAGACAGACTTGGATGACTTCACTAACTGTTCCATCCATCCAGGGTATAATGAGGTATAAAGGTCATAGTATCTGGACTGTGACGCGCTCACCCGCATGCCTCTATTTTAGGCCACTATGATTTTATTCAGAGATATAGTCTGGTTTTGTTATCAGGCCCTGTTTTTACTAACCGACTTAAGTCACTTTTTTGGCTTGTATATCAACACGTGATCACGTCTCAACCTATCAGTGAGCTTTAGTTGACTCAAGTCCAGGGTGACTTAGGGTGACCAGATAGTGAGACTAACAGTAACACGAGCATCACAATAGGATTTAACTAACATTATGAAAAACATTTATTTGTTTCTTTCAGGCGGAACGCGAGCATTAGATTATAAGATATGTTCACACATAGAATTACCATTTAAAACACCCACATATCACGAGATTCATGGGTACCGAAATAAAAATGTGTCACTGATATAATTATGATGGGAACAACTGGAGCGATATGCTTTTCTGAAGCAGTGTGCCTTTAAGAAACGCTTAAATACACATGGAGTCAGCAATGAAAACATAGTGGCCTTAGCTGCACAATGGATGAGATTTTAATCAATCTGACTGGAGATGTAAAGACACGCGCGGCGGTTAGACTTTCAGCAGTATTATTGTCAGTATTGTAGATCATTTGTGATAACAATATTGACCAACTTAATCACATTTTATTTGTGTTCCACAATAAATATTGTATGATAAATTCGATAAAATCAGAGACTGATATACGATTTTCTAAAAGGGGAGCTGATCCGTCTAGTTTCGTCAGTAATATTTCCAATGGCGGCCAGATACTAAGTAGTACTATGATAATAAAATGTCAAAGTGACAGTTTTGGAACACTGTATGTAGACTGACTTTAAAGCTCACATTTTTCCCAATGTAATCGAAGTATGAGGTGTTCTTTCTACTTGCGTCATCCACCAGTGCCGGTATTCTCAAAGCGATTGACCAGATTCTAGGTATTCTAGATTCACTTCAGAAAGTGTGATTAAATTGATTATTTCTACACTCTGTTGGAGAGGATTTTTATGTGTCATTATTTTTTTTTTTTTATACAATTTTTTTTTATACAAGGTGATTATTTATTCCCAGGCTTCCTGCTATTTAAATGATCGCCCCCTACAATATCAAAAAATACACAATTATGACACTCATGTGCATCTGAGTCAACTGGCCTGCTATGGTTTAGATGTTACATGTAGGCCTACCCGACATCTAGTCAACCGGATGTTCAATATCATTTTGTATCATGCAGGACTGCAATAACTATTGTTTTCTACTACATGAAACTTCAGACACCTGCAATTTTTAATATAACTTTATGTGCTGATCAGGGTTATTCACTATATCATGTATATTGGGCCCTACTATGTAAATTATCATTTGATACATAACTCAAACAAAATAAATTATTAAAACAATTTGTTTTAATGTTTGAATATTGGACCATTAAATTGCATCATATTATAAGCTAAATGGTTATTGACTTCTGTGGTGCTGTTATTTTCTTACTAAATGTATTCATTAAAAGGGAGGGGGGCGCAGAGATGTTTTGACATTAACCAAATGTTGTTTCATTGTTGGCACGCCGGCTTCGACGTTGGCCCAACATTGAAACAGCATTGGGTGAATGATCGCTGTAAATGTCGGTGAAATAAGTAAATGAGCACCCTGACGGTGGCCGTCAACGTGATCAGATTACATTGCCTTCCATCCAGCACATGCACTGGAGCTTGTCGACTGAACTATGTCACCGCACCTCGTCTGTCTTACCAGCTTACCTACCCCCATAACAGTACATCGCCTCACATCGTACTGACCGAGCTGCACGCCATCGTATATGCTTTTGTTGTTTTTCTCAAACACATACTTCACCGCTACGCACGCGTGAAAACAGTGGTGCATGTGTTTTTGCTGTTATTATTCGACTGATAGAAGAAAAGTGAAAGATCACAAGATATCCACCTTGAACACCGTCTGATTAGAACAGTGATAATGATACTTGACGGGATTAATCCCGCCTCTGGTAACATGCCGGACCCTTCGACGCCTCAGGTGATAAGCATAAATTACGTCAATCCTGCGTTTTGTGCAACACCTGAGCTTTTAGACACGGAAAAGGACCGGGAAATAGTGATGGTATCACAAAATGATGATGAAATAAAAGGTAAATTTGAGTTCAAAGTATATGTGTGTATATGAGGATGGCATGTCTGTGCATTTTTCTTGGATAATAATTATAACAATTTCATGTCAGATAAATAGCAAATGGTGATAAATAAGTCATGTGTATAATAGTAGAATGGTGCCTCATCATTGATATAGTCACCGTGAACACTGGTGAAGACATATATATATCATATATATATATTTATATGTGTGTGTGTTAACAAAATTATCATTGTCTTATACACTAGTTGGTGATGTGTACACTCTGCAAATCTGTATAAACCCCCTATTATGAGACCACCGTAAATCGTGTCAGTCATCTCTCATCAACCATGCGAAGTTCACCCAGTGCTTGTAGGATGTTAATCAACCATCTGCGACGCTTGCCCAACATTATAGCAACACTGGATATACAGCTCGTGTTTGCTGGGCTGGTGCAATGCGTATACGGCCTATATTGCATATGCCAAAAATTATTTATGGTGAAACAGGATACAAATTTGAATGCACGTGGACTAGTACATGCAGCCGCTAAATTCGGATATAGGCCCTATATTCACTACTTTTTGGGGACCACTGTGGAAATAAGGATCACCAGACCCTTTATAGTGTCTTTTATCCCGGTGACCAGTATGGTGGCCCTGATTGTTTTTATAATCATGCTTACATGTAGGCCTACTGTTTACTGAAATAAATCAAATCAAATAAAAAAATGTGGTCCAGTCTCAGTTTCTTAAAAATCTTAAAACAGTTAATGCAAATGCCAAATGTAGCCTGCTCAACACAAATAGTTGAAACCCATCACTGTTTAAAAGCACGGTCACATAATTCAAATGCATTATTCAACAGGCGGGATACTGCTAACTCGCAGCTCGAAGCTAAAACTGATTCTGATGGTAAAAATCCTTTGGACTGATCACAGCACCACCTCATTTTGGCAGAATCACGCGACAGGGTTATAAAATATGTTTCGAAAGGGTGAGTTCATGGCACTGGTTTTTGAGTGAGAACTGAAAATCAGGTGGAATGGCCAGGTCACACTGTCAAATCGTCGCCTCGGAGCTAAATGATCCTATCTGACACTCGTTAGAGTGGCAGATAAGATCCTTTAGCTCCGAGGCGACGAAATGCTTTTGTCTGGTTGTCTTAAGGTCAAGATCTGGGAAGTTTTTCTACGGTACAGTAATTATACCGATTGCTCCCGAGGTTATTCCATGGTGATCTAGAGATGAAAAATTGGTCTGGAAGTGATCCTATAGCAAGAACAAAAAGTCGATTCAGTGAACGTGTTGAATCAGTTATCATGATCACTATTACATAATATTAAGGAATTTATTTTGTTAACTTGAGGTATATGGGTTCATTTTCAATTTCAGGCGTATAGGTGTGAGCTCAACATCGATATAGGCAGAATTGAAAAGGAGTGGAAATGGGAAAATATTATACATTTGCTCTTTTACAGTATAGCATATAATAGTCTTATGCCATAACCTCTCGATGCGTTCGCGATGCAAAAATATGGGCATCGCCAGAGCAGCGCTATGTAGTTTGGCAAAGGATCAGCGACGTACGCGAGTAATCGCCATGCTTCACAAGGCATCGGAGTCATCGAAAACAATTCCAATGCATGCATTGAAATTTTCTCTCGATGTTTCGTCGCCAAGAACCATCGGCGATATATAGCCGAACGGCGCCGAGCATCGCACAACAGTCGGCAAACATTTGGTGAGGTACACCAGGGTTAAAAATGTTACAGAAAAATGTTACGGACACATGCTCGTGTAGGCCTATATATTTGATGTGATAATAACGTCGATGGTTTGGGCGGCCCATTGCCGTTGCTCGCCGATGCTCCTGAACTGCTCTGCGATCCTATTATATATGGCGCTGAGCCTCAGAAAAGTTATAAATCTGATCAGGCCTACCCAGTGGCGTCTGCGTTTTCAATTTTTTTTTTCATTTCACCTATGCAGTAAAACGCCAACAGAACAAAAGTGATCTGTCCTTCATCCATGATTTCATTCGGCAGTCACAAGGTACATATGAATAGTTCCACGTAAAATCTCTCCACCTATTGTATGCTCTCCCCAAGGCACTATACCATCGCCATGTTTTCCTAAACACATCACCTCGACATCGTCAATACTTTACGTTCCCAACCATACCCGAAGGATCACCGACCATCACCGATTCTCATAATAAATCGTTAATTATTAGCCAAGGAAGCGCATATTAATTCCCGAATCTTCCCGTCTACTCCGCCGAATATTCAGCTAAATTTCGGTATTACTTCCCCGAATATTTCCCGATGGTTCGTCAAAATATCGCGATTGTGTTTTCTCGTGGGACCATACGTTCGATATCGGCAGCGATCGCCCCCTGACACGTCATTTTCATCGCCAGTGCATCGCCAGACATTTTGGCTCACGCGGGACCATTGCAAAATCATCGTTTCACAAGATAACGTATACATACATGTATATATATACTGTATGTAATATATGCTAATAGGCTACAGTCGTGCAATTGGCAATAGAAAAAACGACAACATTTGGTGTGGCTCCAAACCAATTATTTCTTATCTCCCTTTGAAAATAGATAATTCCGGGGTTCAAAATGTATTCAGCCTATTAAATAACTCAAATTGATAGTTGATACGGTCGAAGCTTTACAACAGGCCTCGTTGCTCTTCTCCATTTACTGGTAACACAGGTCTCAGGTATAAATATTTATAACGCACATTCAAGGACGTAATTCATGAACATTAATTTCATCTTTTGTGTGCTGATTGTCAAGCTACATGTTATAGATCACTGCGATAAATGTAAGAAATTCCGAAGCACTTGAAGAACTTACACATGTATGTTACACTGTGCCTGTAATAACAGAGTTGTCATCTCTGATTGTGAAAGTGATTTAAAGAGACACGAAGACATTTTATGGGTCACTAACTTGGCTGCATGTTGTTCTGTTTATTTACATTAGCTCACATAAAATATGTACGATCACTTGATATTGAATGAAAAATATCCCTTTTTCACCTCACAGCAAAAAGCGATGAAGAAATTAGTGATAAATATTTGTGCGAGATGGTAATAAAATTGTTATATAAATTTCAAAGTTATGTTATATATGTTTTTGAAGCTGAATTCTAGGCCGTGTATTATGCTCCACTGTGCTGTTGCTTTAGAGGTAGGATGAAGGATGATGGATAGATATATATTGTAGGCGACATGGCAGAACGTATACTATGCGATTAATGTCACTGGAAAATGTACCTTCGAATCTATTGACCAGTGTGACATTAAAATAGGCCTACTATCCTCAGATCAGGTACCCCCACTCCGCGTAATTTCCTGCACAGGGGTCGGACAATAAACCCCTGCTGCGGTGATAAGTAACCCAAACAAGAGACATCAAACCAATGTTGCTTTAATGTTTTCCATCATCTACGCCGCTGGTCCAACATTGAAACAACATTGGATCGATGTCTCATGTTTGCTGGGAACTCTGGTGACGTTTGAATACATCAACGCTTGTGATGATCTCCAATCGTTATTGTCAATAAGGCATAGCAGATTACATGCAAAATAAAGCAAAAATACATACTACGGCCGAGGATAGAATTGTTAAGTTAGATATAATAGACAGAAAAATGACAGCTTTCGTGAGGGTCAGATAGAGCGTCTGCTTCCGTACACTCATTGTTAAATTTATGCAACCCAAATAACGTTGACCTGTTTTAGCAAAAATACATCCAGAAACACGACTTTCTACTTTTAAATCACAAATGAATTTGGTTCTGAATATATATAGTCTAATATTTTATTTATTATACATATTCAATCATTACCCTATAGTGACTAAAATTCAATTGTATTGTTTTGATCACAGAGGAATACCGACATTGCCAAATGCAATGGTTTGATATTTTCAGCTATGTGTGTAGCAAAATTGATTTGCACACCATCGTTATTATACTCAGAAAAACATTTTAAAAAAAATTAAAATAAAAAGATATTCAACTATGGCGTATTTTATTTTTCATTTGACCATTGCAATTACGAGGGTCAAAAGGGATATATTTACAAATCATATTTTTGTCATTTAGGTATGATTGTTGCTTGATGATTGATGTCTTAATGATACGGCTAAGTTATAGATCTATTTGTCGAGCTCCATTGAACATATACATATTTTTTCTGCCGTGTCATTTTTCCCGCATGACCAGTAGCTAAGGTGGGGGTCATAGCTACAATATATTATTACATCACATTTTGATGAAGTGAAAATAAATGCGATCACTAAAAAATTATAGTATATATTGTAATTCACTCTCAGTAATTGATTATTCTGTTTTTATAGCCATACCCGCGATAGAGTAATTTCTATAACCTTAAATATTTTTATTGAACATCAGCTCATGCTGCCGTCCATTAGATAAAGACATCTTAAATGGCCGGACCCGTATGAAATGTCCCTACCCTGTTAAATACGTGGTGATACAGATGTCGTGATAGCCATGATGTTCCATTTTTTGTGATTTGGAATAAACAGAACATTTATTTTTATAATTTAACATCTCGTCCGTTATCCATTATAATAAATAAGGTCGTTACATTCACAACCCTTTATAAGATTTACACTATGAGACCTAATGTACAAAAAATACAATCTGTCATAAAAAAAACCCATGATATTATTCGACTTAACCTGTTTTATTGATTATAAATAATAAATGTCCAAATGTATCGCTTTTTTGTCTGTTAATTCCTATTATTTTTCTATTTTTTTCACTTTCACTCTCCCTCTTAATAACATTTGTGTATCCCAATCTCTCACAAATAACAATTTCTTAGTTTTGCACTTCTACGGTTTCATTCCTGTTTGAAAGGGTGATAGTGTGAGCTGTGAACAATAGAAAATAGTTTATATTCGTCTGGCCCAGTGGGCATGGATTATACAATATTATATAAAAATTGGAAAATACCATCAACAAAAACAAATCGGTTTAAATTTTAACATAATGTGGCATGTAAAAACTGAAAACACAAAACAAAAGGTATGAGTATGGTGGATAGGAGAATCACTGAGGAGAGCTTTGTATACTAGTATTACATGTTATCATAAATAAGATTGTTACACTAATTGTTATTCTTCTTTTCCAAATGCTATCACACTGTGGGTTTTTTAGGCCTCAGCAAAAATTTTGGCGGATGCCTATTGTCGTCATCAGGCGCATCCGTTCGTCTGTCCCTCCGTCCGCCACTGTTAGCACTAAAACTTGTTTCGCGTAACTGGAATGCACATTAAACTTCACATACATGTTAATCCTGACTAAAGCTTGACTAATTTTACATTTGACCTTTCTGTGATGCCTGTGACCTTGACTTTATCCCGATCGGCACATTTTCTCGTTAACGCGATTCACTCAACATTTTGCCATGTCTCGCTTCAAAATTTATACCATATATCCATTTCACTAATAGCTCGGATGTGTTCGAAATCGGGCGAGATTCGGACAGAAACTAGGTCATGGCGGCCAAAATGACATTATTTTTTTAATATGCGTAATATCTGGAAAACCGGACCAGATAGCTAGACCATTACTATTAAACAAAATGTGCAGTTTCAGTTGGGGATATATCATGAGAAATTTCAACTTGATCAAATTTAAAGTGGCCGACCTGTGGCCACTTCTGATCGACAAATTTTCTAGTTAAGTCGATTCACTCAACATTTTTCTATGTATCGCTCCAAAATTTATACCATAATTATAACCACTTCACTAATAGCTCGGATGAGCTCGAAATTGCCAAGATTCGGACAGAAACTAGGTCATGGCGAGTGTGCTCTTGTTTCAAATGATTTTCACTTTTAAACGATGATTAGAAGCTGAGGCCTATTTGTCGCGACGGTGGGTTTGTACATGTAGACTGAACAGGAATCAGCTTGCCATTTTCCCATCCATAGTCCTAAGGCTTGAGGATGGCTTGGCTGCATGCTTTTGGGAAGCATTTTCATTGGGTGGCAACAACTTCAGCAGTGTTGACTTAATAATATTATTTAGGAACGTTTTGTCTCTGAGCGTATCTATATCACAGCCTTCTCTTGTTGGAATATGAGTTCAAAAAAAGCTGCTGTAACTGGTCACACACATATATCGTGATTTCAATGGGAGCACAATCATCAGCAAAATCTACCAGTGTAGTTATATCATTCAGCCAACTTTAACATTCCAGTAGAGAATGAATAGCTATGGTATCTCGTCCGCTAATAATGTGAATAAATGACAGTGCCCTAAAGTTTGCATGACCCATTGCAGCGGCAAAACTCGTGAATGGATAGCTGTCTTGAGATGAACGACCAATCACCAAATATACAATGCAATGTATGTGATTGTAATTAGTACACTCTATTTTACCCACCACCTAAGTGAAATTTAGTTGAACAAATGGAAGGATCACGTTGTTCCTCCTGGTACCATGTCTGACATAGAAAAGCAAGAAAGCGAGTCATGTTGGAAAAACTCTTGAAAACCACTTGGATCGCTCCCTGTTAGCTATTTTGCTATGTTCAGCAGAGCTTCTGGTCTTGATGTGAAAGAAATGGTGTCCAAAGCTGCCATTACTTTCAAGATCATAATTATAGGAAGCACTTGTCACCCGTGAATGACTAGACTCAGAACCAGAAACCAAAATAGTATTATAAGCGAAATTGATTCGTCTGACAAGAGTAATGACATTTCTACTCTTCGGCAAATAACACACAAAAAGTCAGTGGTGGAGACATTAAAATTAATAACTTTATTGGTGATCATGAATGTAGCAATATGCCTGCATCATTGTTCGCAGAAAACGGAACTAGCATGATAGCTGATGATGCCATGGGGCTCACATTGAAATAACGGTAGATGTGTATGACCAGGCAAAGTAGCTTCTTGTGAACACATAATCCAACTTCGAAGGCTGTGATATAGCTATATAAACTCCGATTCATCAAGTTTTATAATAACAAATCACTGCTGAAATTACTGCTACCCCCCCTTGCTTTAGAACATCATCTAAAGCGGACAGCATTGGCAATACCACTTGACAAGTCAGCTTACATAGCCAAGCTTACCTGCAAGCCTGAGGACTATGGACGGGTTGTATAAAATGATAAACTGATCCCAGGTATATCTACAAACCCACCAAGGCCACCATATATGACACACACAATGACAAGTGGCTGCAAGAAGGGTTGCAACAAAAACTGCTGGAGTAAGAGAAGAAAAATCACCTGCTATGTAGAAGACTGTCAGAGATATCTAAGCAAAGGTAGCTGCGTACAACACCTTGATACCTTGATGACGTGAGCGTGGGGTGATAGGGCATGGTGGGTTACTGCCCGATGTTCTGGGTATGTCTAGGGGATTTACCCTCAGACATGCCCAGACGATCAAAGACTTAGGTTTTGATATGCAATTTAATGCTGAAACACGGAGGCCTTTAGCACAGCTCCGCTATCCTCTGGTCGGATAGTCCTCAAGAGTCACAATAGTTGAGGGTAACTCCATTCATCCCACATGAGAGACCTAATGTCAAGCACTATTGCCTGTATTGCTTTAGCATGGCCAACATCAGTGCCTGTACTGATGCGGGAGCTGCATTGATACCACTATTGAGTGGAGGGACAGGCTACCCCGCTGGCAATCCACCACAATATTATAGCCAGCCACGTGTAGGCTGCAGCTTCCCCAACATGCAACAGACGGGACAGATCCCAAATGGCCCTCCCCAGGTGGGTGCGGAAAGTACTACTACTAGCAATCATCCCAGTACCCCTTAGACTGACTATGTTATGAAGTGATTATAATACCAAATGCTATATCACTGCAAGGGCTAATACTTATTCTATTATCAAGTTTTTGATCAATAAACATTATAATTGTTATGACATCTTACGCTCACGATGTTTTCTTATCAAAAGTGAATATTAATATACAGTGTGAAACATTATTTCCAAAACATAAAAGCAGAGTTGTGTGTATATAGGCTTACTGGTATACATATTTACAAGACATAACATCACTTCAGGACTGGTTTTATATTGATCCTTGACCCTGAAAATACTGGTCTAGACAACTTTAAAAGCAAATTATCTTAAATATTCACCGAGATATTGACAAATGCAAATTTTTCGGTAATGGCCGCCATTATTGGCTTCCTGCCCATTTCCAATGTATTTAGTCGATTTGCAAAGTTGTGCACCGAGGTTGTGATCCTAAATATATGTAGATATCATTTCAGGTGCCCAAACTTTTACAACACGCCGTGTCAGTTTTCCAGAAAATATGATGTTTATCCCTTGGGTAGTAGTTCTGAGTAGTAGTTCTACATACGCTACAAAATAACAGTGCCGTATTATAATGTAAATGATATGTCTATTTACCTCATTTATCGCTGTCATATACATGTGATGTTTATGGTTTTACTTTAAATCATGTTAGCATGTGAATTCAGAACAGTGTGCGGATGATAACCTCATTCTGGGAGGAAGTTATTCAAATATAACTATGATATAACACAATTTTGCCAAAATATCAAACTATAGAGATCAAAAAGACATCAAAAATCATTTGAAAGTATAATGATGTCTGACATTGTATTCCTTGATCCACAACACCCCAATCTAGACACTAAGATAGCTTAAATATGATATCTAGATGCTCAGATATCTTGATTTTAGGTTCGGCTGGCGGCCATTTTGAATTATGGCGGCCATCTTGTAGTAATAAATATAGTCTTGTGTATGAGATGTAACCCTCTGAAATTAAATATATAATATCAGGCATTCTAATCATCATTTTATCCCCAAAAAGTCCATTTGTGCACTTTTTGCTAAAACGTAAAGGTGGGATATTGTATTTCAATGGTCACGTGACCTATGACCTTCCAATGACCCCAAAAATAACATTGTCGTCAAAATGGCATTATGGGATTTCAAAACCCGAACGGGCCAAAAAAACACATTTCTATGATTGCCGTGATTGTATTCATAGCCGATTACGTTTTTTTGGCGGCCATTTTTGAAATATGCAAATTAGCTAATTAAATATGCAAAATCCCGAATGGTATCTGGCAGATTTGAAATCTACGGGAAAAAACACAATAGAAACCGTTGAGAAAAGTTTGACAGACATGTTTATTAGATTGGTTAGGATATATCCCTGTCTATATTGGTTGGATCGATTAGAAAAGTCTTAGCAACCTATTCAGGCACCCTAGAATTATTGAGGTAATACCGATTGGATAAAGACTGAGGGAGAAATAGGGTGGCATTTTTTTGCCCAAAACTCAAAGTTGCAACAACAATAGTTCGGAGGAAGTCATTCGTCCAAACTAATAATATGTATCTAGGACTGTGATTAATACCACATGAATAAATATATCACATACATGTTAAAGCTAACACTACACTATGGGCTTCACTTGTACGGGAGTTCATTTTTTGTAGATTACCAAAACGTGGTGCGAGTGTTTGGCAGACTCCGAGAACGGAGGGTCTCCGAGAACGACTTGGTGACACAGTGGAAACTATCAAGGACGGAGGGTCACCAAGAGCTACCTTGAGTACCAAGCCTCGGCGCTTGTTTTGGACGTGCACTCTTATTGCATTATTACGGCATTTCTACTACGCTTGATGGGCTTGTTTGCGCCCATTCTACGTTCACACTGCGCTGCCACTAGGACCATGACGCTCGTTATGCGTCTTGGGCGTTGTTGCGCCATGTTAGCACAAATACGGGTATAGCAGATGCTGGGTCCGACCATGGCTAAACGTGGAGAGTAGAATCCAATTCGGCCACTACCGCCACTACACCTGATTCCTGAACTACGACACGAAGTACCACCAGTTATGTTTGATGAGCTCCTTGCCAGACTTGGTTCAATATGCACCGCGCAATTATCGGAAGGCTGTCGAGCCAGGGATGAAGCTTGCTGTGACCATGCGGCACCTATAGCATCCGGTGACAAGTGTGCCAGTATAAATTTTGACTTCCTATTTACTCATAGCACCAGGTCTGCACAGCGTGAGAGCAACATAGGATGCTAATACATTACCCCAACTGCAGTTGGGAATGATCCTGAAAATGTATTTGAAACTTCCGATGCGACGTTCGATCCTGAAAATTTGTTATCAAAAGTGTTAAGAAAATATATATTCACGAATATATTCGTGAATAGAGCTTAAAGGGCTTAGCCTTTTAGTGGAGATAATATGACTACCAAACAAACAGGAGGCCTGGGCCCAATGTTGATTTAATACTCGTACATCTTCTGCGACGCTGACCAACTTTAAAACACCGTGAACCTTGTCCCACCGTCTGCAACATTAAACCAAAATTGGCTCAATACCTAATGTCTGCTGGTAAGATTCCCGATGTTCACAAGTGTGCAGAAAGAACTGTTTATCTTGGCCACATATTTTACTAACTAGTAGTTTATGGAAATAACCGACATAATTTTGTTTAATTTTGTGACAATAGGAACGACAAACAATTTTACCATTGATTTATTGAACTTTATTCATTCATTTATTCCACAGAATTAGAACAGAGGTCTATGATTTATTCATTTATTCATCCATTTATTTATTCAGTTAGTCTTTTATTCATCCGGACAAAAATTCATTGTCACTTATTTCATTCAACTTAAATGATGTGATTTTTTTCACAAATATGACTCAATGCGCTTGGAATATTCTTGAAAGATGACCACCCACAGAGGCTTGTGGACGAGATATCCTCTGCACTGCACTGCGCTGCGCTGTACTGTACTGTACTGTACTGTACTGTACTGTACTGTACTGTACTGTACTGTACTGTACTGTACTGTACTGTGTTCGATTGTATTGTATTGTATTGTATTGTATTGTACTGTACTGTACTGTACTGTACTGTACTGTACTGTACTGTACTGTACTGTACTGTACTGTACTGTACTGCACTGCACTGCACTGCACTGCACTGCACTGCACTGCACTGCACTGCACTGCATTCCATTGTATCGCAGTTATCAAGGTATAACAATGTTCTTTAGTTTCTGTGTAACTTCATGACTTCCCAGATCACCACCAATCAATGTACCTTGTCATCAGAAGATGAACATCCATTTCATCCAGACTGTGTTAGGGTTCCATCTGGATGCATTGTGCAGCCGCTTGACTGACGATCAATTTTAGCAAATTTAAAGATTGTCTAGATTGAATGGTTTATTTTTATTTCGTTATTCATTCTCTGACATTGTGTTTCAGATGATGGAGAGGATGTGTCATTAATGTATACAAGACATGAGGTGAGATGATGATTTATATATATATGTTTTATTTAACATTTATATCCTAAAAAATTAAATCCTATTCTAATTTATTGTCCACAAGGGGACGATATACTCCTGTTTTCAAACAAACAATAAAACTATCATATCATTCTTATATTTCCCGCTACCTAGAATTACTCTTAGTCTGTGTGTCCGTATGTCTTCTGTCTGTGCGCTCACACATATTTGCCTGATTTAAAATAATACACATAGGTCGAACTTCACCATAGCTCCGTCAGAGGTCAAATATGAGTGCTGATCCATAATAATTCAATTGGGTGTCACCACAGTCGTTTTTTAAAACTTGAGATATTTCTTGTAAGTATGATACACTCCTTGATATAAAAACAATCTACCTTTTTAAATGGGTCCAACTCCACCGTAATTCTGACAAGTTCGAAGATGAGGGTTGTTCGATATTAATTCCGTACACCTGAGCTGTTTTTTAAACACATATACATACATTTTGATGCGGGGAACAAAATGATAGACCCCCTACGTTCACATATATTGTTCAAGTAATAATCAATTATCTGTTATGTTATCGCAATATCCTCTGTTTTACTATATGGCAATGCCTTTTAACATGATTTTAACTCTGTATGTGTTACCATGTAAATTGTTGTGTGATTTTAGCAAATTAACCATATTGTATATACATGTACATATATTCTATCATTTTTATGACAAATAAGTCAGTAATGACTTTTCTTTATGTCAATAAATATCTATCTATCTATCTATCTACAAGCACAATACACTCATTAAAATTTAACCTAATGCTGTTGAAAAAATCATGAGTCCAATTCCCCCCACAATTCAGTCAAGTTTGCAATGCTACGGCATTGATAATTTTATGGTGTAGAATGTATTGTCCAGGGTTGGGGTCGATTATAATCATAATCGTCGATTACGATTTTTATTCGATTACATTGTAATCATAATCGTGATCATACTTTTTGAAATCGTGTAATCATGATTATAATCGTAATCGAGAAAAAAATACGACCTGTAATCGTAATCATAATCGTAATCAATATTATAAAAGCACTGTAATCGTGATTATTTTAAATCGTAATCATAATTTTTTTTGAGTATATATCACAATAAATAATGTATCCCTTGAAGCGATTTTTATAATTAAACAAAAATGAATTCAACTATTTAGAGCAGTTTGATAAATTTCGCTTTGTACATAGGCATATATATGTGTGTTTTCGCTCAGGCCCATGCTTAAATGCATATATATATATATTCATAATGTGGATTATCAGCAAGCGCAAGACATAGCCTACAGCTTATGTTGGTTTGATGTGGGTACAACGTCGTAGACACTGGTCCGGCATTGGGCCAGCTTTGGATCGAGTCTCACGTTTGATGCGCTTCCAGTGTTGCTAATGTGACTACATAAACACTACATATTAGGTGGCCCTCGCGACTAAATTATTTTTTAGTGGTGGTCGCCAAGCATGCTACACCCTCCCTCCCTCGCTTTTGCACCTATTGTTGACTATAGGTAGACAATTGATGACTAGTGGGGTATGACTATAGCCCCTATATAAAACCTAGATAGCACCTATTGCATCCCAGCATCCAGATACAATGTTTAAAATGTAATAAATGTTACAAGTCATTATTATATCTGGTTATTACCTTTGGTTGACGGGAACAGGTTGAGGCCCGTCAACAATATTAGTGAATTAAAAATATATTAAAAAATAATAAGTTGTAACATTGCTGTAGGCAGACATCTCCAGAGTGTAAACGGTTAAGTGCAATTAACATAATCGTGTGGTCACTTGGATTAACCCTTTACGAGAGACTTCAACAATGTTTTTATATTTAAGTGAATACTTTATTGTTTTGTCTTTCTCAGCCAATAAAAACTGTCCGGGACAATAATAATATATATTTCTGGGTATTTTTGTTTTATTTAAAGATTAAAGTTAAAGCTACCGCTACAATTCGGTTTAAAATATGCCTATATGTATATTTTGCGATAGCCTCCACCTGATGCTTAGCAGTGAAATATCAATATATTATCACAATTTATATTGGAAGATATATATCTAAATGCTAACGTGGGGGGAGGGGGGGGGGCACTAATGACATGTTTAAAATGCCTTCAAAACAGTACATACCGTGTTGCATGTCCTAGGATACAAGGGTGCCAAGCCAACACAACTTGTTGATTCAATATTGGTCTAATGTTGGGCCAGCGACTCAGATGGTGGCCCAAGAGTGGGCGCCAATATTGGATCAACAATATTGGATCAGCATCTCGTGTTTTCAAGATGGTAGGCCCTATATATATTATATAATAGGAGGGACTCTCCTCGCTCGCGATGATCGACTGTTTGCACAGCAGCAGCTGCTATTTGTCTAATCTGCTATATGCATAAGACAATGTGAAATGTACAATGTGTAGGGCCTATATATGTATACAAACCTAATTTTGCTCAGATTTGATAAAGTTGAACTGACATTCTTGAAAACAATATGAATAAATAAAACTAAGAAAATTTCAATTGCCGTTTTTTTATTTATAGTTTGTTAAAATATGTCATAAATATTAGTACGATCGTGATCGTGACTGTAATCACGAAATATGATTAATGTAATCATAATAATAATCGTAATCGAAAAAATAGAGTGTAATCAAAATCGTAATCGATAATTTTTAATGACATGTAATCATAATCGTAATCGAAAATTTTAATGACGAATAATCGTAATTAAATCGTATCACATCACGCATTTCAATAGCTCTCTCGCAGGGAATCATGCTTTAGAAACTGTTCTTAACACCTACAAATCTATACGATGATACCTCAGAATATTTTTCTCAGTACCGACTTGAGCTCGTCTGCTAAATAAGATGGCTACGGTGACGAACCAATGAGTCCGCAATATTCGATGAAAATTGCTTTCAAAAAGGATATTACATTGTTATTTAGCTGCTAAGACTTTACAAATATTTTTCTTTGAATAACGCTGATCATAATAGTATATATTATATAAGTGATATTTTGTTGGTCAAATTAGTGTCCACACCTCCTAATTAGTATATAAACAGAACGCTGCATTGTATCAAGTCACCGTGGGCGCGACCGCCTGGCGAGGCCACAACCCTGTCTCACATAATATTTAGATGCATGTGAACGTTCTACAATGAGACGCTTTTTTTAAACTGATATGAACGACCACCCGTCTTGAGCGACCGTTTTTTACATGCAGAAAGTAGCTTATAGCGGGTGTACACATAGGTAAAACGGAGGTGGGCAGTGGTACAGCCCCTCCCACTGTTGATAGCGCATTATGACTTAACGAGTTCGCTCTTGACCCCATCACTATGGTCACCCCCACCCCCTCAACTGTCAGTCACCAATAGTTTTCTCGAGAACACTTCATGTTTGTTTTCCATAGATACTACAGACAGCTGTGATAAAACTGTTTTCAACCAGAACTAGTGATTCACCATCATTAAAACACTGAATATGGCCATATCCTCGGGGAAATTGATCATAAGGTCTGGGTGATATCTAACAAAATATAATTAAACGTAATTGCATTGTTTCCCACGATGTCTTTGTTGAAGGTCATATTGTAACAAAAAACTGTTTCTCTTCAATTAAATTGGGATTATTAAGTCTCCACTCAATATGTGGTGGAGACCTAATGTTTTAGTGCCGTCTATCATATTATTATTATTATTATTATTATTATTATTATTATTATTAATATTATTATTATTATTATTATTATTATTATTATTATTATTATTATTATTATTATTATTATTATTATTATTATTATTATTATTATTAGTAATCTTAATATTTTTATTACTATTATTATTATTATTATTATTATTATTAGTATTAGTATTAGTATTAGTATTAGTATTAGTATTATTCAACAATTTGACGACGTGAACGCTCTCAAGAATTTTTTTTGATTATCCTGCTTAAGTTCGAAAATCAGCTAATTTGCATATCCAAGATGGCAGCCATGGCTGATCGATGTAAAGCGTGAACGCTCTCCAGTCGCCAATATTCATCCAATCTTCGGGATTTTTTTTCTGAACACACTCTCAGGTATTATCCTGCCTAAGCTCGAAAATCAGCTAATTTGCATATATATGCAATATGGCCGCCATGCGCTAATTTGCGTGTCCAAGATCGAAGTAAACGCCTTCCAGTCGTCAATATTCATCCGAGCTTTATCAATTTTTTTTTGAACACCCTCTGATGAATTATCCTGGTTGGGTTCGAAAATGAGCTAATTTGCATATTCAAGATGGCCGCCATGGGCTAATTTGCATATTTAAGAACGACGTTTACCCAAACGCTCTCCAGTCGCCAATATTCATCCAATCCTTTCAAATTGTTTTTAACACAGTCCTCTGATGGATTGCCTCAAAAAATAGTTAATTTGAATGTTGAAGATGGCGGCCATGGCACTCCCGTCATATAGCCCCATTGCTATCGCATTGGCACTAAACTTGATTAATTGTGGAAGGTGGACATATTTTTATAATCCGTTTTAAAAGAATAAATAAATAAAATCGTATCTAGAAAAGAGAAGTTTTACTGTGGGACATATTTTCCGCTCACCGAAAAAATATTCACGAGAACGAAAGCTGACACCCAGCATAATATTAAATATTGCTAATATTTGCGGCTATGGTAATTCAACATTATACTGTAAAGGAAAATGCAATCAATGATCATTTTCCACTGTAGACCTGTGCACATATTATAATTATGTATTTTTCGATGAACACCGGTTTGCACATTGCTTACCTAATGTTTATATGCATATTCTGCTATATATCTTTAAAGCGACACAATCAGGCTAAAATCATCAACAAATCTGTATTTTTATCTTGGCTCCTTGATATGTCTATAATATCTCAACATGTCCATAGGCTAGAATTGCGTAAGTTTAAAAAAAATTGTGTTGCGCATTTTGCCAGTTAAGCGAGAAAAAAGGGAGAAGTGTAATTTCGGACATGCATGACCAAAATGAGAAATAGCAGCCCAAATTTTACAAGACATCTGCAATTCTAGTGTATGGATGTTCATATTTTATAGCCATATTAAGAAGCCAAAATAAGAATACTGATCTTTTGATGATTTTAGCCTGATTGTGTCGCTTTAAGCAGGTTAAGTTATTATGTTATGTGTAAAGTGGGCACAGTGCAATAACACGGCCGCTATAAATAGCGGCTATAAATAGCAACAGCATAAAAGAAAAACTGATCACGGGAGATAATAAGCAACTCAATAGAAGTAATATTCAAATTAGCTAGAATAGCATTCCATGTTAAAATGCACTACCAGCTGTTCAATCGAAATGTATATATATATAGATGTTATCTATCTGGTCTGATAAATTGGATACATCTTTTCTCATATATCCTTCGATCTTATCTTTACACCAGCACTTAGTAATAGCTTATTGAAGACATCACTTTGCACGGACATTTGCACTACCTCATGCCATTTTTTCACGTCAATTATTATAATGTGGTGGATATTTATTGTTTAAGGGTTTATTGTTATTGTTGTTTGTGCTGTTGTCGTCGTTGTTGTTGTTCCTCCGCCTTAGCGAAGGCTATTTTTCACGAGAGGCCTGCCTAAGAAAACATTGCCATCACGATATATTTCCGCTCTTGCAATCTATATCGCTTTCATAGTATCCATACCATATTAACCGCATATGGTATGGATAATAACATATATGTGGATAATTATGAAAATTCTTTGAAATTTTGACAAAGTATAGTTTAAAAAACTGAACAAAAGAGGGAAACATAGTCCAGTCAAGTAAACCTTGGAAGAAGATCAAAGTTAACACAGATCCAAAACGATTCTGGCATTTTTTCACGAGAAAACAAAATTAAAAGCTTATAGGCCTACCATATATTTTAACTGATGGTATTTCATAATACAATGATCTATCTGCTACACATAATTCATTTAAACAATTTTTTAAAATTTGTTTTTAATAAAAATATTTCTCTTACCCACCTCAACGTTGAAAACACAAGCGTGAAATATTACCGCCAGTAGGCAAATTTAAATTTAATATAGATCAACAAACTTTGTCAAGAGTTATCCTTATGTAATACAAATCAGTCAATCATGCAAGGATTTGAGATAAATTCATATATGCGCAAATTTTAAACAAAGTGGCTACTGGTCGGCCATTTTAGCTGACATAGCTGAGCATATTTGTCAAATTAAAAGAAGATCTGAGAACTTTTTTTTGAAACGCGTTAACGATCACTTTTTCGTAACGTTAGTGGCCGTAGTAATTGAAGAGTTGATGATATGGGTAGCAAAATGTCACCAAAACAATTCCCCAGTGGTATGCGATGCTATGTGAAGTATAAGGAAGCAGAATTTGATAAATTAGTAGACATTTTGAAACCAAATAACTGCGGCGTGGGAGGCAGCGGCAGACCGCGGGGTATACAGTAAGCAGCACCCAGGGATGCTTAATAATATTGGCTACTTATTACTATCAATCAAAACGCTATTGTGTGTAAAAAAATATAATGCAAATTTCATGTCATCAACTGAAAAGTTGTATTCTGTGATCAAAAAAAACATATACTTTGCCACCGATTTCAAGTCTATTATAAGTTGATATAGACAGAAATTGAATTGCAAGTATTAGCTGGCGGCCATTTTTAATTTTATCAAAAAAATGTCATGGCATCAGTAAGACTGTGTCTACTTGAAACAACCATAAAACATCTGTTATGTCACAAAACAACCTTACACTTATAAATTTCAATTCTGTAACCAGACTAATATGTATGGCATATTTTGTTGAACCACTCATACAAACACAAATAAAGGGTAAAATGATCTATTATGTAAACTTTGAAATTATTATGAAGGATATAAAAATTGTGAAATAACTAAACGATCTATATTGATAAAGTAGTGCATGAAATTATTTAAGACATAAAAGTTCAATATTGGAAATAGTTTACATAATATGTTATCATGCAACAAAGCAATTGATATATATATGTATATAAATGAAATTTACATTTTTTAATTTACAATTTACAGCTCTATAGCTGTGAATATTTGTTTTTTATACATATATTAGATTTATATTAAAGTAATTCCACAATTTCAGTCCATGAACAAGTTCACATATAATAGACATATCAAGAAGCGAAAATAAAATGTTGACTTTTGGGTGATTTTTTGCTTGCTTGTGACGCCTTAATCTTATTCTTCGTTACTAATACATGACATTAATCAAGTGAAAGGAAAAAAACATTTTCGCAATACATTGGTCATTATGTTTAATTTCAACAGATATACCCTATTTATTTAAAACAGGGGGCGTGATTTTTACATCTCACTTTCCTACACCCAGCAACATAGACGCTGTCGATGCTTACCCAGCAGTAAACCAACTTTGGGCCATTGTGCCGTGCCCGTTATAATATACACTTATACTTGCTACTTGGAAATTGTACCCGAGTACATTTTCAAATGTACATGGGTACTCCCCAAGTACATCTCGCAAAACCCTGTACTTGTAATTGACTATTTTTAATGTACTTTTGTACTTGTACCCAAGTAATGAGTCGAAGTACTTGCCCCAACCCTGATATAATTATCCGTTATTTGCAGTAGACCGTGGGCATTCAAGCTGTTGGGCTAAATATGCTAAAATATGCAAATTAGGCAGCCATTACCGAAAATCCAGTTTCAAGCAATATCTCAGCCACTAATCAAGTTAGAATCCTAAAAACAGTGTCTATCATAACGGATTTCATGGTCAACGAATGCAATAAAATACATCTAATTTAGATCAGAATAATAAATTAGCATAAAATATGCAAATTAGGCAGCATTCACGCAAAATCCAGTTTCAAGCAATATCTCAGAAACTAATCAAGTTAGAATCTTGAAAAAATGTCTACCTTATGGTTTTCATGGACAGAGATTGCAATAAAATATATGTTATCGACATCATGAAAACATAATTAGCATAAAATATGCAAATTAGCTAATAATAAGTATTATAGAAAATCAAGTTTCAAGCAATAGGTCCCTATATCAAAGACTAAACAACCAAAGAGTAAAACATAAAATATCTACACTCCCTTTTTTGTGGTCAACCTTTCATCTGAAAACATTTCAAGGGCTCCGAAATGTCCACATTACATGGAATATATAACTTTTCAACTGGTAAATGTGTACACACATATAGTTAAGGCGTTGTAAAATAGAAATTCAAAACGTATGATCGCCACACACGACCTCTCACTAAGCCCCTTGACCTCTCAGCTAATACCCACGACCGCTTTAAACGTTTATTTTTCATATTTTGATCTTTTATTACAGCAGTAGATCCTACTTTGTTTTCTTTACTATATTAGGGTAACCCTATAACCAGGATCTCGTGGAAATTACTTTTATTTAAAATGACACCTATTTGCTGTATAACTATTTGGGTTTGGGCAACTATACTTGTACGATAATACCAAAATGTGTTTTTATTGTGATTGTCTCACTTTTTATGGTTTCCAGCATGGTACCTTAACCTATAGTTACATGATTGTCCGATAATACATACATAAAATGACCAATAAAATAAGCATGTGCCTGTAGTATTATTTATTTCATTCTGGTGCCAATTCAGAAGTGTGGGCTTCTAAATTATAGTTCAAATAATATGTAAAAGTTAATTTAGAACCTAATGTTGATAAAGGGTTGCCCACATATCCTGCTAAGCTAGTTACCAAGCATCGAAATATGAATATTAGGGATATCAACATGTTTATTAGGGATATCGGGAATTAAAAATAAACACATCGCAAGAACATATTATGCACCTTCTGATTGCCAGAAAACCATGGCGTTGGTTTTTTCAGACAAAAGCCTTATTATGAACATGGGTTTGCATAATTATTAGAAAGGTTACGTACACTATGCATACTAGCTGGTGGTAACAAGGTATCTAGAAGATTAATAAAAGAAAAATAATGTTTAGACCTATTTATCAGCACCTAGCGTTGCACATGCTAATTATTAATCAGTGATATATGTCGAGACATGCTTTGGGTTTGAGTCACATGAACTCAAAAGTCATAAAAAACTATCATTTTTTAAGCCCTTCGTGATTTCTGAGATTTTTTTTTGCCCATACCTTCTAAATGCCACTTACATGATGAAACTATTATTTTATCACACCTTGGTTAAATATAACTGACATGTAATATAGGAGTTAATTGGTTATTACATGTATGATGTAAGAATAAACCCATATTTGTTCATTTAAGTTTTTATTTATTTACATAACATCTTCTACTGACATAACTAGGGTGATTTTAATGTGTAATCCTTGGGATAAATAACTAGAGTTGAACAAATAGATACAACCAGTCTTTTCTGATAATAAATTACTGTGTAAAATGACCCATTAATTGTTCTTGTCCTAATATCTTGAGGGTAAACTAGCAGATATTAAATAAATAAATAATAAGTTGTCTAAAAATTATTGTCCCTCCCGCCCATGGGGAGGGGGTAGGGGATGTTTTTCATGTATGTTTTTCATATACAAATGACACGGAAGACTGTGTACTTTGAGATTTAAAGGGTCATAATATATTGTAATAACCCCATATTTTTTTATTATTATTATCACTTCACGTAGCATCTTCTAGTAACATAACTAGTGTTTATTCCATACCTGGAGTTAAAAAACAATCACAACATGTCTTCCAGGAAATTAAATTTACAACTTAAAATTCAAAGAGTACATATGTTTGATGAACCGATATTTTTTCCAGCGCCAATATTTTGAGTGCAAGCCGTTTCTGGTTTTCATATACACTTAGCACGAAAGACGTGTAATTTGGGATTTAAAAAGTCATTATATATTATAATGAACCCCATATTTGTTAATCTATTTTTTTTTCTTGTTACATAACATCTTCTAGTAATATAACTAGTGTTTATTCCATGGTACACATATCTGGAGTTAAAAAAAATTATCACAGCATGTCTTCTAGGAAATTAAATTTACCGCTTATAATTCAGGAGTAGGCCTACATATGTTATTTTTATTTTTTCCAGTCCCAATATTTTGAGTGCAAACAAGCAGACATAACAGATAAACAATAAGGTGTCTGAAAAATTATAGTCTTAAAAAATCCCGCCCAGGAGGAGGGGGGTGGAGAGGGTTTTGTTTATCTGGTTTTCATATACACGTAGCATAGGAGGCGTGCAATTTGGGATTTAAAGGGTTATCACATGTATTGATAAACCCCATATTTTTTAACATCTTGTAACAATACTAGTGTTTAATTCTTGGAATAACTACCTGTAGTTGAAAAAATATATACAACATGCCTTTTAGTAAATTAAATTTACCGCTCAAAATTCAAGGGGGTACATTTTGTTTGGTGACCCAATATTTCTTCCTGTCGCAATATTTTGAGTGCAGACAAGCAGATATTGAGTGAATATTGAATAAGGTGTCTAAAAATTATCGTCTCCAAATACCTCGCCCCGGAGGAGGCGGGTGGAGAGGGTTTTCAGATTAGATTTTCATGTAAACGTAGCATGCGATATGTGGAATTTAAAGAGTTTTTACATATATTAATGAACCCTATATTATTTTATTTTTTTATTTTCGTCTCACATAGCATCTTCTTGTAACATAACTAGTGTTTAATTATAAGAATAAATATCTGAAATTGAAAAAAAAAACATACACAACATGACTTTTATAAAATTAAATTTACCACTTAAAATTCAGGGGGGTGCATATATGTTTGATGACCCAGTATTTTTTTTATGCCCCAATATTTTTAGTGCAAACAAGCAGATATTGAATAGTCATATAACATGGTGTCCAAAAATCCCCAGGGGGGAGGGGAGGGTTTTCATATCTGGCCCATGGACTACAGATGGCCTTGACCGTTTTTCAGAATCTGCTGAGGGGTTACAAAAACAGTTGACTGCCCTGTATACATATACTTCGCTATGGCACATCATACTTTAGCATTCATAGAACAAAAGTTCTTATCTTTAATAAGTGATGTGCTACAATATTTGGAATCGTTGACTATGGTGATAACATTCTAGAAAAATCTGAACGACATTACCTATATGTGGGGTATAGCGCCAAATACTGTAAAAACGTGTTAAAAGAAACTTTTTTCATATAGTTCCCAAGCTGGGAAAATTATAGGCCCAAGTTTATCTCAACGAAACGATCGAACAAATACAGTCAGTCATCAAATTATTGCGGGATAGTCTATGAAACTATATATTCACACTGGACCCATATTATCATGCTATCATGTATTACCACATAGCAGGACGGCTGTGGTTCTCGTGTTTTTTTATTTGGCCCTTAAGCCTGTTTAGGACCGTTTATGGACTTCTCCGTCGCCTTTGATATCAGACAAGGTGGGGCCTTAATGCACCATTTCGAGATGCTAAGTCAACTAATTTTCTCCATGAGGTCGGGAATATATTGCAAAATCGAGTATGTGGTATTAATTATGAATTAATCATTAATTTAAATAAGCTGCAATGTTTTGCGTAAGCGCCATGTTTCGCGTGGATGGCACAAGTAATTATTTTAAGTCATTTTTATTTTGTTGCATTTATATCTAAAACAATCACAAGTCTCTATTAACCCTTTCAAGCCCGAATTTACCATTGTCATCTTTATGCACTACAAGCCGCGAATTTTTGACTTGTAGTGGATAACGATGACTTAAAGTGGGTGGCAAATGAGAAACGAAGAATATGCGAGGTATGTTTTAGTTTGCCATTTTATTTTTTGTAGAACTATGCTTTTTGTATA
Source organism: Flabesymbios commensalis (assembly GCA_964017125.1). Lineage (NCBI taxonomy): Eukaryota > Metazoa > Annelida > Polychaeta > Terebellida > Flabelligeridae > Flabesymbios > Flabesymbios commensalis. Next base: position 97,673,595 of record OZ024902.1, read on the forward strand.
GTGAAAACTCAGCCACGAGTTTTAGCAGTTGTTCTTTCCTCGACTGACTAGTGAACACACTAAGTCCATATTTGGCTAACTTCACCCAAGTCAGCTATTCTAACCCCTTCTATTTCGTTTCCGATATATCCCGAGCTTTTTTGCTTTCGATTTTTATTTTACACATTGATTTTGAGTGAAATCCTTTATATTTTGTTTTTTCTTTTTTTAACTGTCGTTTGTTTTACGTTTTTTATTTAACATGTTTAATAGCAATTATATGTCAGGCTTTGTTTTTTAGCAAAATATAATTATTACTTGGAATATCAGGGTTTTTTATTCAATCATGTAATGGGTCATAAAAAAGTTATGTTTAACATAGGCAGGTGTTGACAGAATGCAAGGTGGGGATGGAGTGGCTATGCGAGGGGGGGGGGGGGGGAATACTAAAGTTACTAATTACTTTATTTATCAAATCTATAGAATATCTTGACTATATATTAGCCTACTAATATTCACTGAAAAAAATGTGTTGATAGTTGGTGTTATCATGAAATAGGCAAATTCCGTGATACTAAGATCTTGTATATTGACTAAGTGTTTTATTCAGTTTGTGATGAAATAAAAATGTATTCAGTAGAAATGACAAAGATATTTTTATAACATATAACAACGGAGAAATGCGTAGAATAAGCAATCCTGCATATCCAAGATCGCCGCCACAGCACTTCCTTTCACCCCCCTCCCCCCCCTTACTATTTGACGTGGATGCTACCAGAAATGCATAATACAGTATTATCAAGAATTCTTGGTAATATGCACTTCTGATGCTGCACAGCTGCCGATTTTTCGAAACTGTCTCAAACCATGTTAAAAATGGCTATTTTATGGCTGCCACAGCACTTTAAATAACTCGACATTAATCTCTCCACAGTCTCCAATATGTCCAACTTTTGTGAACTTTCTCAGAACATTTTTTAATTGATTAACCTGTGTATTTAAAACAAATGGCTAGTTTTCATATCCCATATGGCTGCCACAGTACTTCCTTACAATTCGACGTTAAGACAGTCACCCATATTTATCCAGTCTTCGCGAAATTTGATCAGACCATTCTGAATACCCTGATAGCATATACTTTATAAAGTTTGTCTACTTGGTAATGTGTGTACGTAGAACTGGCAAGTTTATTGAGTTGATGCCTATTCAGTGTGCATTCACTTTTCAGTACCTTAAATTAAGCAGGCTGTGCATTTATCACAATTCAGTACTTAACCCCTCTGGCCAGAGAGTGTATTGTCGTCCCCAGCACTGCCAGCCTGTACGTCAGCATCTCACCTGTCAACATGACTCATATGTTTTTTACGTTTTACACTTGTATTGCATATTTCCGGGTATTTTTCAGTCAGCCCATGTTTGTCAATATTTAACTGACGCTAAAATTAATTTGATGCACAGTATTATTTGAACAGCTTGAGACTTTATATTTAACACGCAGATTAATTTTAGGAAAATACTCGTCAAGTTCGAAGATTAGTGACTTGTACATATTTTTAGGGTCAATGTCTCAGCAGTTTGTCAATAATTGGTTTCATGAATTTTGGATTATCCTGATATGATTGCTGACAATATTTTAAATGTAACATAGAACGACATAGTCTGGTGGGAAAATTGTTGAAAGTGGGAAGTGTTCCTGTGCACCCTTGAAAATATACTTCTAATTGGCGCCTCCACATGTAGATTGAAAAAAAACGTAGAAAATGATTAGCTACGTCAACAAACTGGAAAAATGTCCCACGTACTATTTTATGCAATTTAATGCCGCCATTACTGAAAAATGTAAATTTGATTATATCCCTTTTTATAACCCTTTTTGGAGTAATTTGGTGTGTTGCAGAAAACATAGTATGCAAATTAGCGCCGCAATTAGAGCAAAATTCTGAGGGTCAAATAACGCAATAAAAATATTTTGAGATTGATCAAATGTGTATATAAAAGGTTAGTTTGTTGCTAGGGTGATGAGATGTGTTGTAGAATAAGTGATATGCAAATTAGGTCCCCCATTAGCGAAAAATGGATTTCTCTCAATATCTCGCTCAATATTATTGATGCACTGTTATTTTAAGTTATGTACTAAAAAGGGCAATTCTTATAAAAAAAAACGCAATATATAATATACAGGCAAATAGTTCATTAAATTAAACATGTCTCAACCACCTAAAAAGCGAGCTATGAAAGAGATTGACGACGCACCTTCATTTATAACTCCCATGTCAATTGTACAAGTTATCGTTGTTTGTTCCTCTCCAAAAGCCTGTCTAAACCGGAACCTGTCCAAAGCTGAATAAAACTTTATCCCCAAGGTATTCCGGTATTCACCGGTTTTACTGTATATGAACAAATGACGTTTCTACCCCTAGGTTACCAGGGTCAAAGGACACAATAAACTATTTTAGATTGATCTGGATTGGATGAAACAACGCTAGAGCTCACATTTGTCTCACAATTATCTAAAAATGGTGCCTATACCTCCTATTCTGACAGTCAAAGAGCATAATAAGCCCATTCGCGAAATATCCTGTGATATCGACCAATTAAAATGTCATTTCGGCTACTGCAAAAATTGTCTTGACCGCTGAAAAAATGATCTTGGCTACTAAACAAATAAAATCTGCAACTGAAAAAGTGATCTTGGCCTCAGGCTAAGTATTTAACTAGTGCAAATGTGGTGTTTGCCATTGACAAAGTGATCTTGGTAATCGAAAAAATTAATATCTGACACTGCGAATGTGATCTGAGTTACAGAAAAAAATGATCTCTACAGCCACTTGAAAAAAGATATCGACCACTAAAAGTGATCTCAGCCACAGAAAATAATGATTTCGACCAATGAAAAGGGATATCTGAAACTGAAAAAGTGACCAGTACAAAAAGGATATCCGCTACTGAAAGATGATTTGGGCTGTGAAAAAGCGGTATCTGCTATTTAATAAATGATCTTGGGCGCTAAAAAGTGGCAGATATATACCACACAAAAAGTGATCATGGTCACTGAAAAAGTGCAGCCATTGAATTAATGCTTTTGACCACTAAAAACGTGATAGTTGCAACTAAAAAATGTAATTTCAGCCATTGAAAAAGCGACCTTGGCCATTGAATAAATTATCTTAGCCGCTGTAAGTGATCTTGGACAATGAAATGGTGATCTGAACCGCTAAAAAATGTTATCTGTCACTTTAAAAATTAGCTCAGCCACTACAGAAGTTATCTTGGCCTCTGAATAATTGATCACAGCCGCCTTAAAAGTCATCTCAGTCACTACAAAAGTGATCTTGGCCACTGACGAAAAGGTCACAACCACTTTAAAAGTTATGTCAGCCAATACAAAAAGTATCTAGGCCACTGAAGAAGTGATCACAGCCACTTTAAAAGTTATATCTTAGCCACTACAAAGGTGATCTTGGCCACTGACCAAGGGATGTCAGCCACTGACTAAGTGATCTCGGCCACCACAAAAGTGACCTTGTCCACTGAAGAAGTGATCACAGCCACTTAAAAAGTTATGATATCAGCCACTAAAAGGTGATCTGAGCCGTTGAAAAAGTCATCTTGGCAACTAAAAGATGATATCCACCACCACCACTAAAAGGGTATCTTTGACACAGAATAGTGGCCCAAGTGTGGTATTCTACCACCTAATTCAAATAACAACTGAATGATGGCAATGATTGGCTGATCACGTCATGTGACAGGCCTCGCTTTCATTTGTCGTGGTTAGAATATTATGCTTGGTACGAAAAAATGGTACCTCAGCCGCTAAACAGTGATCTAAGCCACTGAAAAAGGGATATCAGAATGGGAAAAGTGATCTCCCGCACTGTAGGTTAACAATCATATATGTATTGTGGCATACAAGACCCCAGCTAAATATTATATTACACGCCGTGAATACGCGCCATACGCTGACATGACACCAACTAATTTGTGTCTGTGCATTAGGCATCCTCGCGGATTTCAGAAATTTAAATTAATTATTAACTCATGACCTAATTAAGAACTAATTAGGGCATTCTGTCCACAATTCACAAGAAATGCTTCTCCTCCCTCAATTCTTATCCGATTTCAATTTTGTTTAGTTTACTTGAAGGAGCTCGTGCCTGTGCATAGAACTGCCTCACGGATTTCAGAAATTTTAATTCGTAATCAACTGGCCCTAATTAAGGATGAGCTTCTGTGTCATTGGCACTCTAGTTTAAAATATCACATATTACCAAGAATATATAAAACTATATATTCTTGGTATTACTGATTGTTTTCCGAACGTGATAGAATTCACTTGTTTCGATATGAAATGTCACATATAGTGGCTTGTACCATCTTTTAGACTTAAGAGATTTGATGAAAGTATAACAGTAGCGGTGATTAAATTTCCGTTTTTCTTGTATTTCGCATCACCCTAACTTGCTAAGCTTTTAGTATGTTGATTTATATACCCAACAAAAAATGCGTTATGTATAAGTTATATTGCATTCGGGTCCACGCTTTACGCGTAGGCCTACATTAACTATATTGTCTGGACTGCAGTCCAAATGCCGCATAGCCCAAAATGAACTACGGAATGATCTGGTAATCGTGAAAAAAGGCTGTTGATTTTCCATTCTGAATGCTGTCGGTCATTATGGCCAAAGTGCTACCTTCTTCCAGTAGAAAGCTAAGGACGCACAGAGCCAGTGCTTCTTCTCATTCTCACCAACACAAGAGCCCCTTGTTTATAAGGTAGAAATGTTCTTCTAGCAAAACAAGTTGCCTAATTTCATACTCTCGATTCATGGTTATTAAAAGTCATGGTCTCAGAGACAATATTAAAGGAAGCAGTCACTAGAGAGTGTTATACCCTCACCTTACAGTCTGGGTTTGTCCGGGAAGATCGAAGTCAGGGAGATGACCAGAAGGCACCACGTCACCACCACGAGAAAGCACCACGTCATGCAGCACGACGTCATGCAACGACCAATTCGGCCCTGCATGAATATGGCCTGTTGGTAAAAAGGGGCAATGACAAAATCCCAACAGTAAATATATTAAATTATCTGAACGTTATGTGGACGCGGTGACAACCTGATGCAGACTAGGCATAATAAGCACCGATAAAACGTAATAAGAACGTCTAAAACGCGGTATGGACGTGCAGTGGTCATAGGAGGAGCCTGGTTGGTCATACTGAACAACTCTTTGACCCAGTGACAACGTTCTCAGAAAAAATGCCATGCAATCTTTCCCGTTTATACCACGCTTGTATTTCGTCAAACAAGTTGCCACACATGTTTTGATCACGTCCTCGTCGCGTATTTGTTTAACAAGTTCAATATAAGACCACGTCCTCTGTAGGGCCGTATCCAGACTAAGACAAAGGCGGTTAATTACACGACGACCATCCGGTTATGGCGGGGGGGGGGGTGTCTGGGGCCATGCCCCCAAGAAATTAAACATGGCATTTTGGGGATATGCACAGGGGGGTACAGACACCCAAAAAACCTGGATTCGGCCCCACGTCCCAGTCAATTGTTACTGCATTCCCACGACGTTGTACATATTGTTTTAACATCGAGTGTTCCGCAAGTAATGTGAATCAATATTCACACTCACTCCATGAATTGATTAGATATATGCCTACAAATACATTAAAAACATACACAGCACCCGGCAATACGTTGACTTGATTGTTCGACCGCATATATCACATCAGATGTTCATGCAGCAATGTCACAACAAATAAAAAAAAAGTAAAAATCTGAAATTTAAAAATGTATTCCCATATCAGAGACGCATTCGATTAAGAAAGTGGGGTCAGTGAAATTGTTGCCCCTATTCCTAGAACTGCTCGCCATCGTTTACTTATTCACAAAAGAAATGGTTTAATTTTCAAGGTAAAGACCATTTTTGTCCATGCAAAATGAATGAATGAAGGAATGAAGGAATGAGAAAATGAATGAAAAAATGAATGAATAAATGAATGAATGAATGAATTACGCTTCAGGCCACATTTGTTCATATACACGCTAACCTGAGACAGGAGTACCTCCTAAAGAGGGTCACGAGATGAGTCAAATGACACTACCCTCCAGACAAAGCTTCAGCTTGTTAATTTTTTTTTTAAATTTGAACACCAAAGCGGGAGACGAACCTGCAAGCTCCGGTGTGACAGTCGTCCTTGGTAAACTTTTATCCAATCTCATTATCACAGACTGACACTTTTGGTTGATAATAATAATATTATCGGGCCCGAGCAAGCAGGATTTGGGGCTGGTTTTTCAACGACTGACCACATGTTTGCTATTAAGACATTAATTGACTTATAGAATCATAAACGTGAAAATTGTTTTTGCTGCTTCGTCGATTACAGCAAAGCTTTTGATAGTATATCTCGCACTAAGTTTTGGCATAAGCTGCTCGAATCTAATAAATCGGGGAAAATTGTCATTTTAGTTCATAACATGTATACAACAGCAAAATCGTGTGTTACCAGTGATGGTCAGATTTCTGATACATTTCCGTGTCTTGTTGGGGTAAGACAAGGCGAAAATTTATCTCCCTTATTGTTTTCTATATACCTTGGTGACCTGCAACTTTTTTACAAGATGCACATACGGGGTTGACTTTTGTGAATAAAATTACCAAAGATAGACTAGACAAACCTTTATTGAAATACCTTAAACTGTATGTACTACTTTACGCAGATGACACTGTGCTAGTTGCTGAATCTGCAGAAGATTTACAGAAATCAATCACCCTAATGAAAAACTATTGCGATCTCTGGAAACTAAATATTAACGCATCAAAAACCAAGATAACTCTTTTCTTAAGAGGAAGAACACGAAACATCCCTAAATTTCAATTTGGTGAAACACAATTAGAAGTAACCGACCAATATAAATACTTAGGCCTTATTTTCAATTTCAACGGTAAATTCACTAATGCAAAAAAACTATTGTATGACAAAGGTACCAGAGCGATGTTTGCACTGCTGCGCAGAGGCAGACAATTGCAATTACCAGTAGATATTATGATACACCTATTTGATACACTTGTGAAACCTGTGCTCTTATATGGTAGTGAAATTTGGGCCCATGAAGGAACAGAAATTCTTGAAAAACTCCATCTAAGATTCTGTAAATATATATTATTAGTAAACAAGACAACATGTTCAAACATGGTATAGGGTGAGCTAGGTGAATACCCGGTCATTCTATCCGCCCAAACAAGACACTGAGAAAACTAAAATTTCAAACTTAATGTACAAACTGTTATACAAATTGAACAAAGAAAGTGTGTATAACTCGCCTTGGCTCAATTGTGTTAAAACGATTCTGGAAGATTGTGGTTTGCCTGGTATATGGGGAAGTCAAGTCATCCCTTGCAGTAAGGAATGCTTCAAACAACAAATCAAACAAAGATTACTCGATCAGTTTAGACAAAAATGGGCAGCAGAAATCCAACAAAGCAGCAAGTGTTTAAACTACAGAATGTTTAAATCAAACCACAAAATTGAAAGCTATTTGACAACATTAACCTACAATAACAGACGATTACTTGCGAGATTCCGTTGCAGAAACCACAACCTTCCAGTTGAAACCGGATGTCATAGAGGTATACCCAGAGAACAAAGAAAGTGTAACTGGTGTGTGAGTGAACTGGGAGACGAGTTTCATTTTATTATGAATTGCTCAAATTTCAACACTCTTCGAAGCCTATTAATTAAAAGACATCATACGCTTCGTCCATCGGCTTTCACATTTGATAAATTAATGAATACCTCGAACATGTTGGAATTAAAAAACTTTTGCACATACATCAGATTGTACAAAAATCAATTAATTCATGTATAGCAACACTGTATAATAAGCCCACCTGGCTTTATTTGTACATGTATGTTAAATAACAGATCCTATGAATAAATTATTGTCTATTGTAACCACTACAGAGGTATTTTGGCCTAACATAAAAATATACAATGTTGGGAAAAAACATTGCAGTCAGACTACGTTATAGCAGTGACCTTGCTTCGTTACGTGTACTTCCGGATTTCGTAATAAGCGTCTTGTTCCGCAAACCCTTTCTCATCTCAGATCCTCCGGACTGTGCTCTGGACTTTCTCCAGTATTAAAAATACAGTCATGCATGCATAGGCTCAAATAACTCCCTCTAAAAATTATTCAACGCTCTTTTTGTGAGGTATCAAGTAAAAAGTAATATGAATAAAAATAATAATTATAAAATTATGCTTACAGCAAGGTGAATACTATTAATGAAAGATACATCGCTTTCTTTACTTTCCCATAAAACCATCGTTGCTGTCCTGTAGAGTATATGAACAAAATATTTTCGTTTAGATAATTAACAGTAATTACTATAAAACGAACAAAATATGCGGTTGCAGGCAGCTGCATACCTTGAAAAATGTCAACTCTTATTAAATACCAACTTGTGGACATTGTTTACTTTAATATGCCTGATAGTTTTCAAAACTATGTCAGATAACTAGATGATTAGGCCGAACTATAGAACAATATTTCAAGTTTCAGTGAGGGATACATTCTGAAAAATTTAAATTTTAAAATGACTGACTGTCTGATTTAGAGTGAAATATGTTAAATCTGCAAAATTCAAAATTAAAGGTTTCAAAGTTAGTACAATTTACAACTTTTTGTAGGAATCAAGTTCTATACCGGACTGGAGTAGTCCGTAATAACAGATTCTGTGTGTGATAAAGACGATCAGTGAAAGCGTCATTTCGGACTTAGGCTGGAGCGAGTTTTCGCTAAAAAAACGTAAAAAAACTCGAAATCCTGAAGCAGAGTAACATAAAATGGCTACATAAAGTCGCTTGCCGCTAATAATAATCTTTACACGCCTATCGACCCCCTGCCCAACACCAGTATATGCCTAAACTGTAGATATCATTTTATTTTTTATTAAAACTAGAACTCCGAGGCCCGGCTTTAGGCTGTCATATAGAAAAAAATTGGCCTAATATTTTGTAAACATAACTATTGGTCTTCCTCATGGGCCAGAATCCTAAATGTCCAGGATATAATAAAGGAAAGAACCAAAGAGACGAGTTAAAATATATCTTCAACGTTTATTCCTTCCACCACCATCTTGTGTCCGGAGGACAGTGTCATCTCACCATCTTCAGGAGGTTCTCCTGACCTAGTTCAGCCTATAAGTGCACAAAGGTGGCCTGAAACCCCATTCATTTCATTTCCTTCCACCACCATCGCTACACTCCCTACTACAACACTGGGGCTGTTGTAACGGCAGCATACGTCTTGCGGCTCTGTCATGCAGGTGACGCTTTCATCGTCCAGTCGCCAGAAAAGCCACTACCCAGATAACACGATACATTGGCCCAATGCTGATGTAATGCTGGGCCACTGTCTGTGACGCTGGGTCAACATTATTCCAATCAAAACCCTTAAAACTTTTAATCACGAATATAATCGTGAATATATTTTTTCCTCAACACTTTTTAAACACGCAACTATTCGACCTCAAACGTTATATTTGATATGTTCATAAGGACTGCTTCTCAGATATATCAACCGTTTTCCACACACGACACCCCTCTTTCCGCAAATTAGGACACCAATATTATTGCAATAAACTTCGGCCGGGCCTAAATATGGTGACAATTACGAAAAGCGCCGGATACAAAACATATGTTTTGTCCTACATTAGTTAGCTTTTTTAATGTAAAAGGTTTGGCGAAATACATCGTGGCAAGATTAATATCTTGATTTATCACATATGGGTTATGTAAAAAAGGTATGTTGCGGGCATTCTTAAATGGACAAAACTACCACTGACTCCTAAATAACAGCCCTGATTGTTTTCATGTCCAGTCCAATAAGTGTCCAAGATTATTAACTGTCAGTTTCCAATATGTTTTCAGAAAATTCCTATGAAAGATTTTTCTGCTGAGATTCGAGCATCATTGGATGTTGAAAACTTCCTCGCACAAGCACGGCTTATGCTGGATCTTAATGAGAATAGCCTGGAGGGCATTATGGACCATATGCTGCACAGTTTGCTAGACACAGAGGAGCCACAGACAAGCGCTGAGGATGCCATTAAGGCATTATTCACACATGATTCTGGTAGGTATCAATGTAGCTTGACATTCAACCATTATTCTAAACAGGGTCGTTTGCTGTTATGACCTTCATCAATCATCTTTATGACACTTTGATTAATGGTTTTTCAATTCATATACTAGTATGAAATTCCTTCAGCAAAATATACAAACAAGGTCGCGGTAGCGAGGCACGTTTTAAGACATGCCTGCACATAGCCTACAACTATAAGAAGTGTTTTAAATAGTGTGATGGTGTAAGCCTAATGTAATGGAGCAGCACCACAAAAGTACAAACTCCAAATCATGATATTTTTCATTCGATGCCTTTGCTATCAGTGAAACCTGTGTTTGATTGTAAGTTCATATTATTAGCCCAAGACTCAAACATCGGAAATATCAGCAATATTTAGTCAAGCTTGTATGTTGAACATTCCACTTGTTATAGACAGGGATATATCCTAATCAATCTAATAAACATGTCTGTCAAACTTTTCTCAACGGTTTCTATTGTGTTTTTTCCCGTAGATTTCAAATCTGCCAGATACCATTCGAGATTTTGCATATTTAATTAGCTAATTTGCATATTTCCAAAATGGCCGCCACAAAAAAGTAATCTGCTATGAATACAGTCACGGCAATCATAGAAATCTGGTTTTTTTGGCCCTAATTTCGGGTTTTGTGATCCCATAATGCCATTTTGACGACAATGTTATTTTTTGGATCATTGGAAGGTCATAGGTCACGTGACCATTGAAATACAATATCCCACTTTTACGTTTTAGCAAAAAGTGCACAAATTGACTTTTTGGGGATAAAATGATGATTAGAATGCCTGATATTATATATTTGATTTCAGAGAGTTACATCTCATACACAAGACTATATTTATTAATACAAGATGGCCGCCATAATTCAAAATGGCCACCAGCCGAACCTAAGATATCTGAGCTTCTAGATAACAAATTTAAGCCATCTTAGTGTCTAGATTGGGGTTTTGTGGATCAAGGAATACAATGTCAGACATCATTATACTTTCAAATGCATCATTATACTTTCAAATGATTTTTGATGTCTTTTTGATCTCTATAGTTTATTATTTTGGCAAAATTGTGTTATATCATAGTTATATTTGAATAACTTCCTCCCAGAATGAGGTTATCATCCGCACACTGTTCTGAATTCACATGCTAACATGATCTAAAGTAAAACCATATACATCACATGTATATGACAGCGATAAAAGAGATAAATAGACATATCATTTACATTATAATACGGCACTGTTATTTTGTAGCGTATGTAGAACTACTACCCAGAACTACTACCCAAGGGGTAAACATCACATTTTCTGGAAAACTGACACGGCGTGTTGTAAAAGTTTGAGCATCTGAAATGATATCTACATATATTTAGGATCACAACCTCGGTGCACAACCTTGCAAATCGACTATTAGAAATTGGTAGGAAGCCAATAATGGCGGCCATTACCGAAAAACTTGAATTTTTCAATATCTCGGTCAATATTTAAGATAATTTGCTTTTAAAGTTGTGTAGACCAATATTTTCAGGATCAAAGATCAATATAAAACCAAACCTGAAGTGATGTTATATATTGTAAATATGTATACCAGTAGGCCTATATACACACAACTCTGCTTTTATGTTTTGGAAATAATGTTTCACACTGTATAAGAATAATCACTTTTGATAAGAAAACATCATGAGCGTTCGATGTCATAACAATGATAATGTTTATTGATCAAAAACTTGATAATAGAATAAGCATTAGCCCTTGCAGTGATATAGCATTTGGCATTATAATCACTTCATAACATAGTCAGTCTAAGGGGTACTGGGATGATTGCTAGTAGCAATGTTGGAGAAGCTGCAGCCTACACGTGGCTGGCTATAATAGTGTGGTGGATTGCCAGCTGGGTAGCCTGTTCCACTCAATAGTTGTGCCAATGCAGCTCCCGCATTAGTACAGGCACTGATGTTGGACGTGCTAGGGCCTAAACTACAGGCCATAGTGTTTGACATTAGATCTTTCATGTGGGATGAATGGAGGGACCCTCAAATATTGTGACTCTTGAGGAATATCCGACATTTTATACAACCCGTCCATAGTCCTCAGGCTTGCAGGTAAGCTTGGCGATGTAAGCTGACTTGTCAAGTGCTGTTGCCAATGCTGCCCGCTTTAGATGATGTTCTAAAGCAAGAGGGTGGCAGTAATTTCAGCAGTGATTTGTTATTATAAAACTTGATGAATCGGAGTATATATAGCTATATCACAGCCTTTGAAGTTGGATTATGTGTTCACAAGAAGCTACTTTGCCTGGTCATACACATCTACCGTTATTTCAATGTGAGCACCATGGCATCATCAGCTATCACGCTATTTCCGTTTTGTGCGAACAATGATGGAGGCATATTGCTACATTCATGATCACCAATAAAGTTATTAATGTTAATGTCTCCACCACTTACTTTTTGTGTGTTATTTGCCGAAGAGTAGAAATGTCATTACTCTTGTCAGACGAATCAATTTCCCTTTATACTATTTTGGCTTCTGGTTCTGAGTCTAGTCATTCACGGGTGCCAAGAGTTTCGTATAATTATGATCTTCAAAGTAATGGCAGCTTTGGACACCATTTCTTTCACATCAAGACCAGGAGCTCTGCTGAACATAGCAAAATAGCTAACAGGGAGCGATCCAAGTGGTTTTCAAGAGTTTTTCCAACAAGACTCGCTTTCTTGCTTTTCTATGTCAGACATGGTGCCAAGAGGAACAAAGTGATCCTTGCATTTGTTCAACTAAATTTCACTTAGGTGGTGGATAAAACAGAGTCTACTAATTACAGTCACATACATTGCATTGTATATTTGGTAATTGGTCGTTCATCTCAAGACAGCTATCCATTCACGAGTTTTGCCGCTCCAATGGGTCATGCAAACTTTAGGGCACTGTAATTTATTCACATTATCAACGGACGAGATACCATCGGCTATTCATTCTCTACTGGCATGTTAATGTTGGCTGAATGATATAACTACACTGGTAGACTTTGCTGATGATGGTGCTCCCATTGAAATCACGATATATGTGTATGACCAGTCACAGCAGCTTTTTGTGAACTCATATTTCAACAAGAGAAGGCTGTGATAGAGATACGCTCAGAGAAAAAACGTTCTTAAATATTATTAATAAGTCAACACTGCTGAAGTTGTTGCCACCCAATGAAAATGCTTTCCAACAGCATATAAAGCATGCAGCCAAGCCATCCTCAAGCCTTAGGACTATGGATAGGTTGTAAAAAATGGCAAGCTGATTCCTGTTCAGTCAAATGTTTTCTTATCAAACGGGAATAATAATATCTAGCGCAAAACATTAATTTCACACTATCAAATGAATGGCTTTGTGTACTATCTTGTTAAGAAGACATAAAATCACTTCAGGGTTGGCTCTATATTGATCCTTGACCCTTAAAAGATAGGTTTAGACAACTTTAAAAGCAAATTATCTTAAATATTGACCGAGATATTGGGAAATTAAAGTTTCTCGGTAATGGCCGCCATTATTGACCTGCTGTAAATTTCCAGTAGTCGATTTGCGAGGTTGTGCACCTAGGTTGTGATCCTAAATATATGTAGATATCATTTCAGGTGCCCAACATTTTACAACACGCCGTGTCAGACTGTCAGTTTTCCAGAAAATATGATGTTAACCCCCTGGGTAGTAGTTTTACAACATAACAACATAACATAACAGTGTCGTTTTATAATGTAAATGATGTTTACTTACCTATTTTGTCGCTGTCATACACATGTAATTTATATGGCTTAACTTTATATCATGTTAGTATGTGAATTCAGAACAGTGTGCGGATGATAAACTCATTCTGGGAGGAAGTCATTCAAATATAACTATGGTGGCGTAGATGGATCACACAATTTTGCCAAAATATCAAACTATAGAGATCAAAAACACTTCAAAAACCTCTAAAAAATCATTTGACAGTATAATGATGTTTGGCATTGTATTCCTTGGTCCAAAAAACCTTAATCAAGCCACTAAGATCGCTTAGATATGATAACCAGAAACTAAGATATCTTGATTTTGGATTCGGCTGGCAGCCATTTTGAATTATGACGGCCATCTTGTATTAATAATTATAGTATTGTGTATAAGATGTAACTCTCTAAAATTAAATATATATTATCAGGCATTCAAATCATCATTTTATCCAAAAAAAGTTAAGTTGTGCACTTTTTGCTAAAACGTGAATGTTGGATATTGTATTCAATGGTCACGTGACCTATGACCTTCCAATGACCCCAAAATTAATATTGTCGTCAAAATTGCATTATGGGATCTCAAAACCCGAACTTAGGGCCAAAAAACACATTTCTAGGATTGGCGGAACTGTATTGATGGCCGATTACTGTTTTTCGGCGGCTATTTTGGAAATATGCAAATTAGCTAATTAAATATGCAAAATCTCGAATGGTATCTGGCAGATTTGAAATCTACGGGAAAAAATACAATAGAAACCGTTGAGAAAAGTTTGACAGACATGTTTATTAGATTGGTTAGGATATATCCCTGTCTATTAATGTAGCGAACCATGAGCTGTAATACTTCATTGCTTTGAGAAGTAGTGATCAGTCACAATCATTATAAACATATATATCTGTCGTCCTTGATGTACTTCTCTTTGTAATCATTTGACGGGACGGGTTCAATTTCCATCGATAGCAGTTATATACAATGGCCCTCATAACACATGCCAGTTTATATTTGTTAAGATTCACATTTGCCAGTTTTGTTATATTACACTTGATAAGATCGTCATCGTAACATTATACTATCTTGTCAGTCCCTCCCCCCGCCCCCCCCCCCCTCCACCTCTAGAACTAAAGTATTGATTGAATTTATTTTCATTCGGTTCACATTACATGAACAAACCAGGTTTTAGATTTACTATGTTTACAATGCCATCACTTAACAGCTCCTTTTCACAACATTTAAAAACTAATTAATTTAGCTGAATTGTGTGTGCCACGCATTTTCTGCTACAAAGGATAAAGATTTTTCAATATTAGACAGTTTACTTCTCGCACTAATATGTATTTAATCTTAGTTCGATACAATCTTCAGATTAAATACATCTAAAACGCTGGCCCAATATTGAGTCAATGTATACTGTAAATGTTGTCAATGTAGTTCACAGGGTTTTCATGTTATCAGATCTGTTTTCATGTTCTATTTATATTCAGTCTGAAAATGTCAAAGGTCTCCGAAGTTAACGACAACATCTATCCTACGCTGGTGTATAAATAATTGTGTAAATAGGCCTAGTAATTTAATACGCCTTGTCGCTAATTTAGTTCTGGTGTTATTTTGTATAAATTATAAATCATAAAGCAATACACTTCATCTTGTAAGATGTGGTGCTATGAAATAATACCCTGTGAAGTGCTATTTTTATTATTAATGAAAGGGTTGAGGCCATGTATTTTGATATTTACAAGTAATTACTGTACCTGGCAAATGGTTGATTTCACTAGCTCCCGTGTGCTGGCCACAGTGAGAATGTTGTCTAGCACGTGTGATTCAGTGTTGTATTAATGCTGGGCCGACGTCGCAGATAACTGGACAATATAAAATCGACCTTGGGTCAGCGTCTGGTGTTTTCAGGGATCAAACTTGGCTGCTGTGCATGTTGGCTCTGGTGTTGGCACATATTAGGCGTATTATTAAATTCACTCAACTTTAGCATAGCATGCTATATAATTAACCCTTAAAGCGCTGAATTATTTTTGTATAATCCATGGAGACCAAAGGTTTTTTAGTCCGCCTTTTAATTTTAATTAAAAAAGGTGGGCTATTACAATTGAAGTTTGGCGTCGTCGGCGTCGGCGTTAACATTTACTTGTGGGCGCGATAACTTGAAAAAAATTTCATGTATCCTTCCCAAATGTGTTATGCATGTTACTAATGACCAGTTCTCGGACAAGCTCAATAATGGCAAAAAAAAATCAAAATGGCCGACTTATTGCGATTTTTCGCCTTTTACGTCAATAATTTGACCTTGTGGGCGCGATAACTTGAAAAGTTTTTCACGTATCCTTTTCATGTTACTAATAAGTAGTTCTTGGACAAGTTCAATAATGGCTGAAAAAAAATCAAAATGGCCGATTTATTGCGATTTTTCGCATTTTATGTCAAAAATTTGACCTTGTGGGCGCGATAACTTGAAAAGTTTTTACGTATCCTCTTCATATTTGTTATGCATGTTACTAATAAGTAGTTCTTGGACAAGTTCAATAATGGCCGGAAAAAAATTCAAAATGGCCGATTAATTGTCATTTTACGTCAATAATTTGACCTTGTGGCCGCAATAATGACTTCAAGTTCAATAATGGCGGCGGGCTATTGTCGAGTGTGCTCTTGTTTCAATTTGTAATCATCATAAAAGTCTTAGTTAGCTCTTCCTGATTCATTTGAATACCTATGTTATGGGTCTACGACCATTAGAAATATTTTAATTCTTTCAGTGCGGGGACCGTATTTATACGTCAGAATCTGACGTCTAGAGACGGCAGATTCTGACGTATAAATACGGTCCCTGCGTTGAAAGGGTTAATGCCCAACATATTCCAGAGCCTGCCATATAGCCCTGTGTACAATGAGTCTTAAGAATTGTTTGACTGTTGATTTGAGTAATACATACCTATAAGTATAATATTTTACTATGTGCAATTTTCATAACCCGGCAAAAATGGCGTGACGGCCATTTTGTAAAAGGGCCTCCAAAAGCCAATATAACGACCCATAGCAATCAAGGAAAACAATAAAAATTCCAAAATCAGATCACGTGATGGCTTTCAATTAGGTATGTTACCACCCTAAATTATGATTTAGCTAAAAGAGATAATCTATAGATTATGTAAAATCCAAGATGACCGCCCATAGCAATATATTGAAAACGTCACCATTGGCTCACAATGATTCAGATTCAGAAAATTGATTTCCAGATTAAATAGGGATGACCAAAACGCTTAAAGAGGGTAGCTCGGGTATATTGTATAAACATCAGATTATCATAGATTTAACCGATGGCCGTTTTGATTTTGTATTTTAGGAAAGAAAATAAAGGCATGAACACGTTCAAAAGAACATCAACTGTCTATATAATTCTATCGTCCCCTGGACAACACGATGCAACTTACAGGCTATGCACAAGTCTATAATTATAGTCAGGGCCCATTTTTGAAATCTATGACTTGTTAAGGCATTTTTAGTAGAATTTGGCATGCAGTTGTTCTTACACAATTTGGGTACACTGATTCCATAGCGGCCCCATGCTAAGCTCTATTTTGTCTTTTTCTTACTTAATATTCAAAAACAAAATGGCCGTCAAAATTTGTGACATTGTCACAACTGTACATCACGGCTTGGCTCACAATTATCACAAAGCATCATTTCGGTGTATAAAATAAAAATTTGGGGGTCGGGGAATTCGGTTATGATGTTTCCGAAGGTCATATAGCTACCATTATTTTTAAACAGAGGCCGCTATAGGGCAAAATCCAAAATGGCCGCCACTGGGACGTAATGTGTCTTAACTATGCTTCCAAATAACGTAGAAATGTGTTTTTGGTGTCTACATATATGTTTCTCACATATGGGAAACCAATTCAGAGCTGCGATAACATATAATATCAACATTTACAAAGTTACGGGGAACAAAACAGATGTTGCACCAGAAAAACGACACATTGTGTAGTACAATATATTAATTTCTTTAAAAGCCTTTTTTTCACATTCAGAAGCCCAGGGAAACCAACGTGAGAGGCATTTTGTAAGAGTGTTTAGATTACTGACAAAAATATTTTATGATTTTAAATCACTTCCCGGGACTAGATAACCTGTCGATCACCATATATCCGCTCTAGGCCTTTTGTGGCTCATGTAATATCCACCTGTATCGTGCTTTTATAATAGAGTATAAAACAAATAGGGTAATTTAAATTTAAACACCCGTTGGCCACTGGTGGAACCCTTGGGCCAAGCCCTATACTACTGTTACTACGTTTGAGCAAAACATGAAGTTGATCCATCAAGGTTGTCTGCATAACTTTGACAATGATGACACGCATACATGCTCCGGTTCTATGGTTCTCTATGGTTCTGTTAGTATAATCCACTTGATATATTGTGCTAGTCAAAACGTGCACAAACACTTTTAAACTCGTCATTCTCACTCTATCACAAGGTTAGGCCAGTTAAATCAAATATTGTTGAAATAAGTTTTTTCTATCCATCAGGTTAGATTAAATCAAATATTGTTGAAATAGGTTTTTTCTATCCATCAGGTTATCTGTGGAGATAAAATAGTAAAAAATAATATAACTTTGCTCTAGCATCCTACCTCGAAGATCTTTTTTGGACTTTGTAAATATGGCGCAAAATGCAATTTTTCAAAATTGTCAATTTTTTTGCATATAGTTCATGACAACAGGTTGTTTTCTGTACGAAAGTCTCCACGAGCGGTAGCGTTTGGCTCAGATACACCCCTTAAGTTAGAATTAGGTTACCAATGCTTGATTTTTCGAGTAATTGATCATTATAGCCAATTTTAAAATGGCCGCCATAAAATCCTTGATTTATCCTGAAATGTATTAAACATGTTTTTTTTAAGGGACATGCCCGGGTCTAAAATCATCGAAAAATCGGTGATTTTCTTTTAGTTTAAAAATATGACCATATGATGTAAACATGTCCATTTTGTGCTGCGCATTCACCAGTTAGGCTAGATATAGAGACGAAATTCCTGATTTCTAATTATTCACAACCATGTCAAAAAAATACGGGAATCTCGTCTCTTTATGTAGCCTAACTGGTAAGTGCGCAACACAAAAATTAAAAAAAATTGCAGTTCTAGTCTATGGACATGTTTACATCATATGGTCATATTAAAAAGCCAAAATAAAATCACAGATTTTTTTTATAATTTTAGACCTGGGCATGTCCCTTTAAATATCACATCACAAACACAGTTTTGGTATGTAATCTTACATTTTAATGCTCGTTTGAGTATTTACAAATGCAAATCATTTCATTGATAGACACGTACCCATGAACAAAAATCATGTGATTAATGCTTGATGTGTTGAATAATTATTAATTATGGCCTAATTCAAAATGGTCGCTGTGAAATCCATTAATTCTCATAAGATGTATTATTGAACATGTTTATTACACAGTTATCTCACAAACACGATTTCAGTGTCCCATTTCAGTGTCCCACTCAGCCACTACAAAGTGGTCTTTGTTACTGTAGTAGTACTAGATAGCACTAGGCTTATTAAGACCACCCGTGCTAATGTTGAACAAGCATATATTTTCTTGGTAATTTTGCGGCCGCCATCTTAGATTATATTGTTTATCACCCCAGAGTTGCAATATTTTAATGGCTTCATTGAAAATTAAAGATATTACACCAAAATCGTGTTTATGATATGACTATTAGGTGAACCATGTTCAATAATGCATCTTCTCATTTATTCCACGGCGGTCTTTTTGAAATCGGCCATAATGATAAATTACTTAACAAATCATTAATTAATCACCTGATTTTGACGGCATATATGTTTCTGAACCAAAAATTACTGCTCACTGAGGTTTTCGTACATAACAGAATATGTGCTCATGAACTATTTTTGTTTCGAAAATATTGTTTGCTATTTTCACGGCGGCCATCTTGGATTGGTTTTTAAATAACATATTCTAGCACTTAAAATATACATATATATATTCATGGGATTCAATCAGCAATAAAATGTAATAATAGACTCAACAACCGTGTTTCTGAGATGAATATTAAGCACACCATGTTAAATAATTAATGCATTTGAAGATTAGGCATTGATTTTACGGTGGCCATTTTAAAATCGGCCATATTGATTAATTACTTTACAAATCAATCACTAATCATAGGATTTTCACTCAAGGGTTGTCTCTGAACCAAATGACACCGATCGTGGGGGTTTTCTTACATAATAAAACATGTGCTCCTAAAATATTTGCAAGAAAATGTGAAATTTTGAACATTTTCTTGATCATTTCTGGCAGCCATCTTGGATTCGGTCTTAAATATCACATTCCGCATTTGTAAATACTTGAACGAACATTAAAATGTAAGAATAGACACCCATACCGTATTTGTGATGCAAAATTTAAGAAAACCATGTTCAATAATACATTTCAGGAGAAATCATGGTTTTTACGGCGGTCATTTTGAAATTGGACATAATGATCAATTACTCGAAGAATCAAGCATTGGTAACCTATTTCTGACTAACGGGATGAATCTGAACCAAATGGTACCGCTCATGGAGACTTTCGTGGAGAAACAAACATGTTGTCCTAAATTATATGCAAAAAATGAAAAAAAATGAGAATTCAAAAATAATGCTTTTTGCGACAAATTTACAATATCTACAATAGCTCTTCGAGGTAGGCTGCTAGAGCAAAATTATATTATTTTTTTTACTATTTTATCTCCACAGATATATGTCCTGATGGATAGAAAAAACTGATTCCAACAATATTTGATTTAACTGGCCCAACTTTGTGATAGAGTGAGAATGACGCGAAAATCTTTTTTTTTGAGATTTTTTTCTAAAAATCGGGTAGGTTTAAAAGTGTCAAATTCTCAGCCCGTCCCCATTTCCGGCAATGTCATCAACCAGATTCTGTATCTAGGTATCCCTGGGAACAATTCTAGACATGTGGACAAATGTTGTACCGCCGGTTTAGGTAACTCCTTAAACAGTTAAATATGGCTCTTTTTTGGTGCCTGCTGCTGTACTATAATCTATAGGTTATTTTATCGTTTGAATAGGGTTACATTTTTCATAAAATTGTGAATCTCAGCTGGCTACCAGCATACAAAAACACAGCTTTTGCTATGCTCTTCAACTCTAGCGCTTACCCATGTGGTTACGTCAAACTCGGACTCTGTATGTATGTATCGATCATTATCTCAGAAGTTATGTTATTTCGACACCAGGTTGACATGAATTTGGTCAACATTTTCAGGGCATTAAGAATTATGTGCTGAATAGCGAATCACACTAAATGCTGGACAAACTCACGCATACAGTGTAAATTGAACTGGTATTGTTCTGAAAATATAGAAACTGGTGACTACAACCAAACTGCTTGATCAGAAACTATGCTTTTAATAATGAGCTTGATGAACCTAATTTCTTACAACTGCTTAAAGACACAACTAACTAAACCGCTAGAGCATACACTATCCTTCAAGGATAATTTGACCTATAATTATGAGAGCATTAAATATACCCCTTGACCTTGAACACAACGCACCCCTTAACCCTTTAAGCCCTCATGATGCATTAAAGCATCATTTTACAGCCTTGAAAACAGACTTGATTTTCCCACAACTAGGGGTTTTAGAATAAATTTTCCATGAAACTGTTTTACCAATACATGGCAGTTTTCGTCATTTTCCACCCACATCAAATCATCTTCATTCACTACAAGTAGAGAATTGCGGCAGCAATTCGCGGCTTGTAGTGGATGAAGATGACAATGGTAAATTCAGGATTGAAAGGGTTAATGGGCCATTACGATAACTGTCTTAATTCAACACTAGCACAACTCCAATAATTGTGCCCTTTTAGTTTGGTGACCAACTATGTTTGACAGTGGATTTGACGTCTTAAAATTAAAAAAAGTTCGGTCAAACTAACAAATGTTTATTGGCAATTGACATTTTGTTCATCAAAGAGACGATAACAGAATAGCTTGAATATTGACATATGTTGGAGTTAGCCCACGCATTCACGTGGAATACATTTTGTGTACATTTTGCTCCCAATGGTTCCCATGCTTCCATCTCAAACCTGAGATTAATTTACCAATACGTGTGAAGTTTCTACAGTTATTCTACTGATACCATTACATCGGATGTGCCTCATTAATAAAGAATCAATTATTATAAATAATAACTACAATTTTCTCTAAATGGACATTACAAAGCATAGGCCTACTGTGGCCCTCTAGATTTTTCTCAGAGTTGTCTCAATTAACAAAGAGGGTGGAGCCAATGTTCGATAAATAGCTTTTTGGACCTAACAGTTAAATATTTTCGCAATATTATTTGGGTGTGGTGTAGATGGATTCACTGACCATCAAATTACATGAAGGTGTGCATCATAAAAGAAAACTGATAGGCGGCCCATTCAAATATTTTGACTTTACATGGCATTTCATGTTACAAGCTGACATCCCCCACCAATCACTTCACAAAAGGACCACTCCCATCACCAGGATGGATGTCAGTCTTACTTTTCAGTCAACAAGGTGATGCTTTATTTTGTGGATGTCGGCGGTATGGACACGCAATGGTGAGCAGGGTGATATACATTAGTCCTAATATATTATTACATCACATCTATCGATTGATATGATGCAAATTGAAAAAGTAACACAACGGTCATCTTCAAAAAAAAATAGTTTATTTCCAGGAGATATAACATAATTATCAATAGTGATCTACGGTCAAGTTCACAATTCTAGCATTATACTTATACTTGTTTTTCATCACACATAACATAATTATCAGCTGATAATGGGCAATAATTTGTCTGGTGTAGCGGAGCAGTTTGCAAATGGGCAAATGCTACACAATAATATGTTAGTATAGCATTTTTCTCGCATTGAGAATAGTAGTTTAGCACACACAATTTTTCTCGGACAAATTATTCCCTGACATGTATCATGTGTATGCGGCATTAAAATGAACAGTATATCTACAGTTTACTTTAGATGTGGGCAAAGTATCTCACATGCTGTAACTCAATAACCATTCACTACTGATACACCTACAGTACTTCCCGTTGCCACCCACCCCTTCTCAATCACTTGCGCATATACCTGGCCCTGGCTTGACACCCCATGACTGATATAAGGTCATTCCTAATTAAGGCCAGCCCAACTTCAGTCATATGGAAAAAGTGCTTTTTAGCACAGCGGTTTAGTTCTAAGACAGTCCTTAGCCATGCTTCTGGCATATAATATGACCGATAGTGGGTGTTTTGCCCCCAACGCCGTTTATTTGTTTTATGAATGTTGTTTTATGTTTCATAGAATTATAATGACCTGTGCGCCTGGGAAATTCTTTAAACATATTTTTGAGCATCAACCCTTAACATTGAGTTTTCCAAGATTGCAATTAAATTCAATGTGGCGGCACTCACGAATCAGACTAATTTTTGGGAATACTTCATTGACAAAATTGGTGACTGCAGCAATCTCGGGGGTGGGGGCAATGATTTGCTAAAGGGAGCAGCTTTTTGCAAATGTCATATTGAGGACGCGGACGAGTCGTTGACAATCATAATCTACACGTTCGAACATTACATGATCGTAACACGGTTGTAACAGGTTAGGGAAAAAGTCGGGTTAATTATATTTTTCTCAAGGTCAGGGAAAAGTAGGGGAATTTTGATTTTGTTCAGTCCTTCAGTGAAATCTGAAATTTACTAACAAAATTTGAGAAAAAAATGTTTGTAATGAAAAAATAATATTTCCTATTGCCGATGAATATTTCATCTATAAATTAAAAAAATAAATATGACAATTATCTGTATTCTAAAATACTACCATGTATAAATAAAAACAATCAAATAATGTATATTTTTAATCTACAAATTATAAGGAGGTAGGCCTATTTTTATTTGTCTCAATTGTCTCAGTTATATGATCACTATTACGATAAATAAAACTAACACCTTAACAATATATTATATTGTAAACAATGAAGAAGGTTTAAGGTTTGGGGCTACTTGTCTCAAGAGGTATTTCTTTTATTTGAATTCACACGCAGTTTTACGCAGCCATCTTGTCGTGGTCCTGGGTAACTGTGATACTTTAGACAGCGTACATTAAAATGGTCAGGGAAAACAAGGCTTTGGTGAGGGAAAAGTGAAGGAATTTGAAACTGGGGCATCTGTATCCACCGTGTTGTAATCAAAACTTTTACTT
This sequence comes from Flabesymbios commensalis, assembly GCA_964017125.1. Classification (NCBI taxonomy): domain Eukaryota; kingdom Metazoa; phylum Annelida; class Polychaeta; order Terebellida; family Flabelligeridae; genus Flabesymbios; species Flabesymbios commensalis. The sequence continues at coordinate 97,697,789 of OZ024902.1, forward strand.
TTACTGCCTAATGCGCAGTGGTACTAAAGAAGTAATCTACTATACTGACAAATTACATGACATGATTTTATTTAATGTGATTTTTATAGACCGGGGGTGGGGACTCAATTACTCAAAATTATTAGAGTGGCCTCTCCAACGTCTTCAGCTAATTTTTGGACGATGTTTAATTTTTGTGATGGGCATGCATTTTTTTAGATAAGATATGTGCATGCATTCATTTAGTTTTTTACTGGATGGGCAATAAATTCTAAAATACTCTGTTGCCCCACTGACAAACTTAATGATTCCAGGGATGTTTTTAATATCCTTGTGGCTAAAACAGCTAAAACTCTTGTGAAGAGCAAGATTATATCCATTGCAGCTCTTTCAAAGGCAAATGCTCCAATTGAGAACTCTGGTCAGCTAACATGGAAGTGTTCCGAAAACAATTATTAGATCAAAACGTACATGTAGAATAGATCAAGATATATGCCAAATTTTCTAATGTCATTCATACATGTAGGGCACAATCCCTATCTATAAAATTGTACATAATATCTGGCTAAATGCGCTACTACTTTACGAAGTCATTTGGATATCGTACTTAGTATATAATGTTTTGTGTACGTTGATTGTATTGATTTTTCGTCATAGTAATGTAATAACGTCAAAATTTATGTTTATAAGATAAAATTGTACGACGTTTTTTGTAGTTCATCAACTTTGCAAGACAATCCAGAGTACATGCAGTACCTACGGTGGAGGCTTTGATTATGATCAGTCATGGCTGTGCATTCTGTAAGTATTGTATTATATTCTAAACATTTCTAAGCAAACACAGTGCCTATCAAATCATGAAAGTGATTTGTCACACCAACGTTGAACAAATAGCCGCGCATTTATCTCCTTAAACTAAGTAGCATACGATAGACAAGTAGCCTGTCAGTCAGTAACTGCATGTAAACCTCTGCCACGCAACTGGATCATCCTCAAAATTTGATAGATTGTTCCTTGACCCGAGACACAAATCTTTAATAAAATTCTGGATCCGGTCACCAAAATTAAATGTATTTGTCCGAAGCATACCTGTGGTAAAAGTTTCATGCAAATCTGTTCATTACTTTGTGACTAATCCTGCTGACAGACAAATAAACAACCAAACAAACACTACCAAAAACATAACCTCATTTGGCGGAAGTAAATAAATGTTTTGATAAGTTATGATAAAAGTTTTCATTTCATTTTGAAAATCCGCAACCACGAAATCCAAATTAGGTTATTGTTCACATTACTTAAGAGATGGTGTGATTAATAATGATTGTATGCAATGTTGTAGATGCACATTACCCACACTACAAAAAAGATATGTTGCCATAGCTCGACTTCGCTGTCCCGCTAATCTTGGACGAACAAGTCAGGAAGTTTATTTTATTATTCTGGTTGTTGCACCTACAAAAGAGGCAAGTTTCAGAGCAGTTTACTGTATTTATTTATTTATTAGGCTTTATATACACAAATAGATACAGTAATATTGTACAATTATGCTATTGTAAGTAAAAGTGTGTACATGTATGTAAAATACAGGTGACCAGCACCTTACTATGTTTAACATCCAGGATAAAGTTGTCTATACATTTGAATTCATGTTAAAATGTAGAAGATAATTTGTATACAAATTATGTAAAATGTATGTTTCCCGCACCAAAACCAGAGATAAAACAGCTACATATTATTATAAAAAGTAGCAAAAAAGACACTCTGGAAAGCGTAGAAACCTTTAAAATAAATACAAGAAGAACAAATGAAGACGTGCAAATTTGCTGAAGTATGTATTAAAGCGAGAAATCAACCCAGTGCCGGCCAAACGCTGGCCATCAAGTCCGGCTGGGGATAGATCTGGGGGGTAGATCCCCTAGACATGCCCAGAACCCCTTATCGGGCGAGCGAAGGAAAACGCTCTCAATAACCCACCATGCCCTATCACCCCCACCCTCACATAATCATCTGTACATCATTCATCTCATCAATTGACTACAACGTTTTCATCGTATTACAATGTCACTTAAAAGACCATTTGTGCCGAAAAGTGACGTAAAGTAATGATTTACTACTACTACTGTCAAGTCCGGCACCAACCCAACACCAGGATTTATCATCGCGCCTGCTTGGAATAGCTGTCCGAAAATCGCAAATTAACCTATCCTATAAGAATATTAGATGGGCTGGTGGCTCCTCGGCTGCCAACACACGAGTATCAACAAATGAGAAAACCTCTGTCATTCTTAGAAAGCATAGCGAAAAGCTTTCCCCCATCGATATAGGTTGCGGTGGTATGGATGATATGACATGCATATTGAATTATTGTAAATTATTGTGTTACGGGCATAGTGGGATGATTTTTAACAGAATATGGTATTGAAAGATGTTCATTATGATGATTCGAATATCACACGCACGCCTGACATCCACAGTTGCTTGTCCAAGTACAAACATTATCATAGTTAAAACTGTCATCAAACTTTAAGAAATAAAAACTATTCAATTGACGCACAAAGTTTGTCAATGTTTGCTACTTCGGTAAACTATTCCAAATGCTAACTACGCGATTAGAATAGAAGTGTTTAAAATTGTATTTATTTAGTAGGCTTTAAATAGCAATTTAAATACGACAACTTTACATTGATACGCAGAAGCAAAGCCAAAAATGGAGTATCTGCTTATTTAGCATAGCATTACTTGGTTATTGAAGACGAGCATCTGCCAGTTTATTTTTACGTTGGACACCCGCGGTAGTGCGTATGCCCCATTTCTGCATGTTGCACTGTCCATCTATTGAATGATGTCAGTCACTTGTGGCCGCTTGGCCTCGATGCGTAACGTTTTTGTACCGCACAGGTATCGAACAGCGCGTTATTTGTCCTTATCTTTCCTGTTGTGGCATATCAGAGGTTATTCGGTGTTTTGAAATCTGTAGTTAAATCTCAGTATTGCTAATATGTTTATCGCAGATTTGATACATATTTCATTTTTTAAAGCTGGCTATATATAGCCAGCTTTTCATGTAAGGCCACTGAAACAGACGAAAACAAGTAACAGTCGACGTCATCGTTCTATACCAAGGGCTAATGTCATTATCACGCTCTCACCTAGGATTCCACACACGTTGTCGCGCACATCTATGAAATATATCACGTGGATCATTTTGTTGGCTCACGTCGATACGCTAATAAATAATAATTATTATTATGTATTTATTATGATCAGCGTTTTGTTTTATTTTTTTATAGACATCAACACCTGTTGCGTGGGTGTTTTACATCAGCGGTCTACGTAGTGACTAAGTGAAGTGCGTACATGTGATAATCGAATAATGTTTTAAATTATGTTCAACATGAAAATACAAATGACTAAATATTATTTTGAAACCGTACCCTTTGCCCATCTGTCCACCCCTCTGTCCGCCCATGCAAATTAACCAATTAACCCTAAACGTTCTAAGCTATATAGTTTGAATTTGGGTTTTACTACCGCGCCCCACAACTTCAAGTGGATGAAAATTACTCATATTTGTTTAATTTGAGGCCCAAAATTTGCACTGGTTTTTAAACACTCATTTAATTCCCAATAACAGTGATTGTAATCACAGAATTGAAGAAGGCGAGTTAAAGAAAGCAAATTATAAGCGATAATAGTCGTTCTTAGCGCTTGAAAGGTTAAGTTCTGCAACTGATACATAGCTATCGACCCCTACGTCGCAGCTCATAATCCAGTTTGAAAGAGCTAAAAATTACATTCCCTGTGAATACATGTTAAACGTGACTTCTTGGTAGAGCTTTCAAATTTACATCACTATATAGTCTGTGTTTGTAACTGATATAGAGGTCTACATGTAATGTGGATGACATTGCTGTGTCCAATATGTGTTTACTTTTGGAAGAGAGAATGTGGATATCTCAAATTGACAGCAGTTAATCATCTGAAAAGGTCGAGAGCAACCTCTTGAGATGATTGACCTTGACCTATCATTCAATGATGCATTATACGAAGTAAATAATTTCTGCAGTAATTTCTGAAATGTAGTATTGTATATATAGACTATTCACCGCAATTGTGAAGATGTGTTTATATTATATGGAGGAAAATTTGAGATGTGTCACCTTGACTTATTCGGGAAAAGAAAGAATTTTAAAATTGCAATTTATACCATCCAACTTCATAACGGGGGTATTAGTCAATTACAATAATGTGCAGTGTTCTGTAACATATATATATAATCCGCTATTTACTTGTTATTGTATCTGGGGGAAGCCATGTTCATCGATGCCTCTATTGAATTATTTTTGAGGTTTGTGGAAATTGCTCATATAAATAAAAAAATTAAAAAACTTACATTTAAACTTCCACAAAAAAATTACATTTACATTTATGTTTCAGAAAGGTACGAAGAATGCTTTGGAGACTGGACGAACATTTGCCACTTTATTTGCTGACATGGATTTACGTTTAAGGCTGCTTGGTGCACGCTCAGAGGAAGAATTTAAAAAATTATTGTGGGAACACACTAAGGAATTAGCAGATGAGCAGGGCCAATCTCCTGCAGACAAGTCACCATCCAGCTCTGAACAGGCTAATTTTGAAAGTCGAAGAGTTAGTATTTTTGTGTTCACTACATGTATCTAACGTCATATAGCGCCTCTCTTTCTTTCTCTGGCTTATGTAACTTGCTTTATGGCCCTACCACACTCATGTACCCAGGTGTTGATTTGAAACTCCGCTTGCTCAGCTGTATGAGAAAAATGTCAGTTATCAAGCGCAAATATTTCATGGCTGTCTCGACCATCCAGGGGAGACTGGACTGACCACCTTAAGACAGAATAATTGAAAACCACAAAAAATACATTTTAAGTGCAGAAATAAAACACTTTGATAGATTTATGTATACAGCATCCAGTGAGGTACATGTACATTAGACTAAAATATATTTTTTTTAAACTACATCACATTTTAACAAAACATATTTTCCCCAAAATGTCTTAATGTACACCCATACTTGGGGGCATGTTGAGACACTACCTGCGGTACTTTGAGACACCATATGGGGTACCTTAAGACAATCTAGATTTAACTTAAATCAAAATTTGAGTATTTTGTGTTGCAGTTGATACTAAAGCCTCCAGCTAGATTATGCTAGATGCTACATAACAGCTAGAACAACATTAGACGGTTTCAGGGCACGTGTAGATACTGTCTTTACTCTTACAGCGCTGACATATTTTTGTATAAACCATGAAGATGATAAAAGGGTTTTTACAACTTCAAATCATCATAAATGTCCCGGTTAGCTCTTTCTGCTGTATTTGTATACCTATGTTATGGGTCTACGGCCATTTATTTCGCATCATATATCATATCTAGCGCTTGGGGTGTGTTTCAAGCAAGCCATTATACATGAGTTATAAAATGATAGCATTTTTTTTATATACCACCTTTAAAATCAGGCAGAATTCAAATATTGCTTGACCTATATAGGCCTAGATTTAAATGGCGCCCTAATCGCAAAATAATTTCTGTGTCAAACAGGCCGGTTTCGTTGTGTCTCAAGGATCAAGTTGGTCCAGTCTCCACTATTGGCTTTTCTTTCTGATGGTTATGTCTTTAAATGAGATCACGTCTCTTGAGTGGTGGAGACCTATTGATATGAAATAAACGTATAATACCATACCACCTCTGTAAAGGCCTATCACAAATTGGCGTTAAAGTGAAGCCCAAAACACACAGCTCGTGTATTTCACGCGTAAGCGTGGGCGCACGTAAGCGTAGATTTTGTAATCCATACATTTGTCATAACACACAGCTCACAGACGTAAAGCGTACAACAAGCGTAACGCGTAACCGATCGCTCTTGGATTGATTTTGTACGCCTACGCGTCTGTGCGCGTCGGGAATTCCGAATTTATGACGTCATTTAGCGGGATTGGTGTGGTGTTTTCCAGGACTTACTGTACAGTGGGGCATATTCCAGCAAACACAACACCTTGAGCCAATGTTGGTTTAGCGTTGACCCACCAAGCAAATATTAGATCATATTTTTATTCTTTTCTTTAGACGTTGTTAGGTAAGTATGCAAGAAAGATCATATCATGTTATTCACTGGATGAATATGCATGGTTATTCTCGATTAATTTATTCGACCTGCTGCTAAACGTATGTCTACAATGTTTAATTGTCACTGTAGAACAATTGCTGTGTCCACCGGGATCAACACTGCATGTGACCAAGATGCGAAATCGGTAGCTGTTTTGCTCGTTACGTTACGCTTGCTTCCGTGTATGTGTGTTTTTATTTTACGCGCCTCTTCCGTCCGTAAAATGTGCGTGCTAGTACGTGCGCGAGCTGTGTGTCTTGGGCTTAACGTGATTGACGATTGCGGAACGCACATCACATAATCAGTAATTCTATCGCTAGCGAGCACCAGCGACTGTCAGCGTGGGAGTAGCGCATGAGTGACGCATTTATAACGCACTCGACGACTGGGAAGCGACTACCATCGTGTGCTCGACGTTCCGCCACGCACAGTTACGATCACATGATTTATCTTTAAAACCACGAGGTTTTATTGGTATTTAATTGGTTTTTAGTAGAGCTGTTACTGTTAGCATGGTGTTGGTCTGAGTGGTTTTCTGTATGATTTATTTCACGACAATAACTTTCAAGTTTATCGAATTGAGAACATATCTATCTCCATGTGTGTGTTACGAATAACTTTTCTCATAGCACCACGAATCCACATTTCGAGATTTTAGCTTAGATGGTCCGATGAACACTGATACAAATGACGCCTTATTTCCCCATCTCTAATAACATGTCAGTCATGCGAGGTTGTGCATCTGGCTATATTAGATGACGTCACGCGTGGCACGTGACCTTAGCAATACACCAGCAATACCAACCTGACAGTGTAGGCCTCAGTTGATACACTGTGCTATCCCCATAAACGTATGCAGTATGCATATCCCTAGGCCTACCCCTGTGTGTACATATCTGTATAAGAGACATGACCTGTAAGGAACATCAACCCTGTAAACACGATACTATGATCCAAGTGAATGTTGTTTGAATGTTGGCCCGCCATCTCCGACGTCGGCCCGACATTGAAACAACATTGGGTCAACGTCTCGTGTTTGCTGGGAAGTGCACCTGGCTTAATAGTAATACGGCAACGCTGACCAAATGTTGGGCCAGCGTCGTAGACTGTGTGCCAGCATTGAAACAACGCTGTCTCCATGTGATTGTCCAGCGTTATAGTGTTTGCTGGGTCAGTCTGTCCAGTGTCTGTCCCATAGGCATAGGCCTACACAACAACACTCAGCTGACACAAGGAAAGACGTTGAATCAATGCTGGTTCAACGTTCTTCAACCGTCTACGACTTTGAACCAACGTTAATCCAGCATTGATTCAACGTCTTGTCTCTGCTGGCCTGCCAATGCACATGTATATATAATATGCCTATCGGCCACTCACTGCCCAACAAAACAAACATTCACCCGATGTGGCATTAATGTTGGGCAAGCTTCGTAGACGATGCTCTAACATTAAACCAGCAAAGAAAAACAATTCATTGATATTAATTATTATATTTGTTGCTTGCTTAATTGTTAAACAGCTGCATTTTAGCTTTCCTTAAAACACTGATCCTGAAGCCCAGCTCAAGCTCTACTTCAGTGCCGTCAGGCTCCAGGGGCGTGCCCAGGATTGGGATTAGGGGGGTTTCCAAAATGAAATATCGTGATGATAGCGGTGGGGATAGCATGTAGTTATGTGGGTAGTAAAACTTTTCGAAAATAAGCTGATATTTTTTTTTGAACAATTTAAAGTAGGCCTGGGCTGTATTATTTTTTAATCTTATATCTGCATTAATCAGTAAAAAGCTTAACTATTAACATATGGCAAGCTTGGATCTTGTCAAGAGTAAAACCTTGCTTAATATTTATATTCTGTATTTTGTAACTATTAATTATATTAATCTCCCTTTGCCACTGACACAAGAGGGTCTATAATCTGTGATATGACTGGATCAGCTGATCACCCCCGGTCATTCCTTTGCCACTACATGTACGTAGGGTTGAACTTTCCCAAATTCTTCAAATATACACTGTTCACATTTCCTGATCGTTTTCATATATCTCTATCAACAACTGTTATCTAGATTAACCTTGTATTGATATCATGGTCGTTGGTATGACCAGTGATAGAAATACCTTATGGAATTAAACCATAGCAAATGACAGCAATGCAGTGGGGTAGGACAAAATTATGTTACAATGAATGTCCACCAACTAGAGATCATTAGCAAGGCCTACCAATAGATTTTGTCAACTGAAGGTGACAGCTTCATCTGCTGGGTTATTGTCCTTTTCTTCTGACGTCTTCTGGTACCCCAATGCTGGCAACAAAGAGTGCAGAGCAGGAAATCCCAGGGGCGAATCTAGCTTTTTATTGAGCCCATCCCCCCCCCCCCCCAATCGGTTTAATACGTGACAAAGGAGCGTTCCACTGTTTGAGGGGGGCTTGGGCATGCCCCCACGAGAATGTTTTGAATTCTAAAGGTTTTCTCCTGCAATCTAAGGCATAAATTGTGCCTTGTGTCACCAGACCTACATAAGATGTATGCATATTTCTTGATGGGGAAGCCTGAATGGGTATGTAAACCTCCAACACACACCCCCCCCCCCCCCTTAGAAACGCCACTGAATCCATAACATATACCGTTGTATTTTGTGATCACATAAATATGTTTCATTTCCTGCGTCAAAACATAAATTGTCCCTCAGGTGATGATTATCAGGGTTCAAATACCTCAGAACTAAGCTCAACTGTCATCCATCACCTCATTCTTGATTAGCCTAGACCGGCTGTACACTTCTATATGAAGTCTATATTCAGCCAGCGTCTGTGTGAGGATGATAGCCTACATATGACATTCTCACCTGATTGCGAGCATTTTCTATGATGTAAAATAAATTCCCTAATTGACGTTGAATTGGCAACAATATCGGTATTGTCTGAGAGCAGAATCGCTGCTGACTGTAACCAAGAAAACTAAATTATATTTAGTGGCCTATATATATAATAGTTTCCTTGTCATAACATTGGTTAAAACCAGGCTTCATACCATATTGGGAGTAAGACACGGTGTGCCAGGTGAGGTGGCAAGGAAATAGCAGGTCCGAACAAACTATAATATTTTTATCTAGTATTAGATTTCTAGCGGTAAATGTATCTTTTTAAAGATGTTAACCTATGAGGTAATATGTTGAATTTTCAAACGAAGTTTTGTCAGACAGTTTAGAAGTGTTTTGATATCAGTAAATTTTAATTGAACATTTTCGTGGTAAAGGCATAGAAGTAGATTTTTAAAATCTCATATTATTGATCAGCTAATCACAAATCGTTATACATGCGCTGAACTATTATAACGATTTATACATTTGTAGAATAATATGTTGTCTATATTATATTACCAATAATTTATGACTTTATTTTAATGGTTTTGAGTGATTATCCAGGAAGTTTTTATTATATGTATATGCCTATTTTGATTTATAAGCAATATAGTACAGCGACTGAGTAACGCGTGTACAACGATTGAGGAACGATCCGCTAGCGTGTGGAGCGATTGAGCAGCGACCACCCAACGTTCATGTAGCTTCTAATCTTGTACACGCTGGTGTGCGTTGAAAGTTTGAACCTGTTCAAAACTCTCAGCGTTCATCTGCGATCAACATCACAACGATCGCTTTAACGCACACAGCGCTATCACAACGATGGTCCGGCGATGGTCAGCGTTTGGTTGATTTTTTCGTGCGTTACGCAATCGTTGTTGCTGATAACCAAGGTGTGACAGGCCCAATATCACGCAGATCCCCATTAAACACCATAAGTGAACCTTCGATAGCCAAGCTCAGAAATAAGTACCAGTCAGTGGTTTAGTAGCATGGAAGCCAAATGCAACATTAGTTCATTAGTGTGGACAGAATGGGACTACTCCTTCTGCCATCTCAATTGAAATGTCATTTTATCCAGTATTTAATTTTACTCAAGCAGGATTGCAAATACCTAAACTTTATCGCATTGCTACTTGATAATATCAATTTTGTATTATTCCCCTGGCATTTACATAACCATTTACATAAACATTTACAAGAAATCACAAAATAGAGTTAATTAGAATTGTTCACAATAATGCAGTGTTTACGTAAACACAACTCCGTGGCAAAGTACACGCCATCATTCAGTTAATGTATTCTACACTAACTAAGCACGCCTAATACTGGTACAATGCTATATTTAGTGAAAAATAAATACTGGGTATCTGCATTAAGGTTTCTAATAGATTTAGAACTTGTTAGAGCTTGTTAACTGTAAACTAGATCTGTTTCTTAATCACGTTAGCATGTAGGTATGTGTATTTTGGAACTAAGTCATATATGGATATTTTTACATTTCTAAAAGGATAAATCCCATTGCTTGTTGGGTAGAGGTTTAAGGAGTGACTTCACACGACGACTTGGTTTCTATTGGTCTGATTATAAAGATGGTAAGTCACAGTTACCTAACTATAAAACGCATAAGCATGATAAGATAAAGAACATTTCTATGTAAGTGGTTAACATATTAGACCTATATAAGCAATTCTTTATTTTATAAATAGGCATTTCAATAAATTAGCTTCCGATTTCTTCCAGTGTAACAAGTAGTATTTATAGTATTCCATATATGGTGCAGATCAATCAATCTTATACTTGTAAGAGGTATAGCGATGTACATGTACAAAGGCGTTCCCATAACACTTGACTTCTCGCTGTCATTTTCTTAATGACATCTTGTCAATGTCAAGGATGTACAGTTTCAACTTTCTATAAATGACCTTGCAGTCACGGTGCCTCCCATAAACATACCCGATCTACCTCTGTACCATTCTTCTCTCTCTCTCCTGATATTGATATATGCCAGTTCACAGTTATAGGTGCACATGCCTTGAAGTTCGATAAGATCACATCGCAGCATTTAAAATGTCATGTTTCTAATAGCATTATAGTGAAGGTCATATGGAAGGTCACATGCAACGTTGAATCTAGCATTTTCTAAAATGTTTGTCGGGTGAATCAAATATTTTCTAAACGCCAAAGCTTATTTTTTTTAAACATAAAAATCAAATGTCATCATGTGACATGACCCAACAAGGAGCATTTGATTTTACTTACAGCTGAATTTTCTACTGATGAATTTTCTACTGATGAAGCGGTGTGCTTTACCTGTCACAGCGGATAATATAGACTTCGTTTAATGGCCATGTAGTATTCAGTTTAAGATTTGAGTATTTTGATGAGTTCCCAAATAATTCATAATTTTCCTATGATATATTATTGATGATTTGCACCTACTAAGTGCATATGTTACCAACATTTGTTGATAGTTAATTTTGAGCACGCCTACATCCTGGCTATAACTGTCATTACGACAGTATGTGACTGCCAGAGTTATGCCTTTCGTCAGACAGACGTTCATTTAAAATTCAACGGGAAAATGTCGAGCAGTCGTCTGCAAGTTCTAGACGGGATAGCTGGGTATTCAGTTTCATGTTAATAGTATTCGATCTAACTAGAAAGGTATACATTTTCTAACAAACCAGCCAAATTATGTAATCTTCGAGTCGATTTTAAAATATGGTCTTAGCCAAGTGAAAATGTCTTCAATTCATAGATTTATTTCACAAAACATGAAGAGTTCATTATGTTATGTACCAACCAGGTAATGCTTTTCTGAGTGGTTTGGTACCTTGGCATAACCTACATGCATGACACATGATTCATTTCTTCCCAACTAACTGTGAACTTCTCCATTGAATTTTTACTTTGGATCATGTATTTGAACGTATAATTAAATAACATAACTGATTTCTATGTGACGGCTTCTATGTATATTTAATCAATCACAAATATGTAGAGCTTTACAATGATACGTTTGAAAAAAAGTTTTATTAATTTGATCAGCATATTTTTTTCTGCTATTATAATATGTGGTTAAAAGATCATAGGTCATTAGTAAAGCATTCCATTGTAATTAAAAATATGCGACATGACATATTATTAATCATTCCCGATTATTATAGTGTTTGGCATTTTTTTTTACATCGCCCTTGCGAATTGATTTAAATGGCTCTCATTCTCTCACTCAAAATTTAACTGTTTTTTTAAATGTTTTTTTTTCACAGCCTTTATTCTTCCTTATATATTTTTTGCACAATCACATAATAAAATTATGACGCAAGAAAAGCAATTTCGCGATACTTCCGCGTTTCTGTATATATATTTGTGTATATATAAAAAACTGAAATAACTAAGCCACTGCATTTTAATTGATTACTTTATAGTGTGATTTTTCTTCGTAGGGTTTGTCGGCCCTAGGACTTTGCAGAAAACGATCTCCACGTCCATCTTCTTGTATTTCGCATGCATACTGCCCTCCATTGCCCTTGGTGTGCTCAATGACACAAACACGAAAGGGGAAATCGGTTCGTAGTTAGCTAGTTAGTTCAATTAATCTATCATTTATTCAAATATTTAGAAGACGATACATTAAAGAATATTTTCTCAATAAAATCAAATCTGGGAACATACCGGGTACATGATTTTACCTTGAATACGAATATAAATACATCTCTATCCAAAATTTGTTCAATGTCTTGACGCATATCGCCTGTTTTCCAGATGTTCAGAAAGTTATATATGCACAGACGATGGGTGGCTTGTTCTTCGCCATATTTGGAGGTCAACCCATGGTTATCATACTCACCACTGCACCACTGGCACTTTATACAAAGGGTGATAAATAAATAAATTACGCTACCCTTAATTGTATTAGCTGTTATTAATGTTATTCATATTGTATTATTTATATCTGTAATAACTTTTTTAGTTACTTATATCGATTTACATTTGCCGGTACATAAATGTTGAATTTCTTTACATTTTTTGTGCAATATATATATGTTCGAAGGCAAGAAAAACTTAATATTAGAATTTATTCTATAGCCTCTAAAAATATATCTACAGAATTAGGCAAGTAGCCACAAGATATTCTACAAAAAAAAAAATCAGATTAGATCGGATGTCAAAATGTGTGTAATATTTTATCACAAGGCATGTATGAGAAATCTTCCATTCTATTAGATGCCAGCATTTGTACTTTCAGTTATATACACTATCAGTGAGGACCTGGAGTTGGATTTTGCAAGCATGTATGCATGTACAGGGATGTGGAACTCCTTCTTTTTGCTCATCTATGCAGTAACTGGTGCCAGCAAACTCATGAATTGGTCAACCAGGTGGGTTCTTGAACAGGATGCATCTCGCCATAACACAGCGTTATTGGTGTGGAAAAATTATTAATATAACATGATAAACTGCTATTATTTCATTGCAGGTCTACGGAAGAAATTTTTTCGTTGTTCATCTCCATTGCTTTCACAGTGGATGCTTTCAAGGATGTGTACAAGGGTAAGTAAATGTGTACATTGTGTTCTTTTGTCGCTTTAACCCTTCTACTGCAGAATTATTTGTAAGTATTTTTCATTCATTTGAAGCTGGAATTGCTAACGCAATTTCCAACTTCAAATAAATGAAAAATATCTCCCAAACCTAATTCTTTGATTAACTGAGCATCCACCACAAGATATGTTTTAGTGGTATTTTATTTAGTCTGACATTTCTTTGAAGACGTATATGCGGTATACCTTATTAGCAGCACAAGGGTTAATAAATTTATCTTTTAAAATATATGCTATCTATATTTTAGATTTTCAAGCAAACTACCATTCCGATGCGTGTGACATGGATGCTAGTACTGCAACACCAAACATGACGGAGGCCTCTGTACTCTTGACCACTGTGGCTACAGCAGCCACCTCAGCGGACAATAGCACTCAGGTGTTTGATGAAATCAGCCCGTGTCTCAGGGAGAGTAGTCTGCTCTACTTGCTGCTCACGTTTGGTACAGTCTGGCTGGCATTATCTCTCTTCAACTTCACAAAGACGTAAGTTTACAATCATAAGCATCGCATTTGTTACACGTCTATAGTACATGTATATTGAAACTAGCAACTTTGCTGTTAAAATAGTTGTAAAAATGAACATAATATATATATTTTAAATATTTCATAGACCTGTAAAAAAACTTCGATCCTCATTTAATATGCATGTTAATGAGACCTGTTGGAATTATTTTTTGTGTCGGAACATTGATTTAGTGTTCAAAAGTATCGTTACAAGTAAACGTTGTTCCTAGAATTAAGTTTCCAGAAATACCGGTACATAAAATGCGGAAGATGCCAATTATATATTGATAATAATATTATTATGATCCCTGCAATTGAATTACACTGTTGAGCATATTGATGGAGTATGAAGATTGTTGAAATATATATTTAGTTTATCTATTTTCTTATTAGACGGTAGTGGCGTAAAGTTATGCGCCCATAAATTTATGCACATGTGCAAAGTAGAAAAGTAGTTCAGAAAACAGTCGCCATATTTCATCAAATTGCTCAAGAGAGTACGAGTGGATGTTATCTGATTAACCCTGACCACTGTAATTGAGGATAATGACTGATCTGTGTTTGATCATGCGGAGCTCTGAAAATCTCAGAACAATCTGTTCACATCACAAAAGAAGATACTGGGGAACAGAATAGATGTGAACATAGTAGGACATACTTACTCCAGATCTTCCATACCATTCTGATCGTCGCTGAATGACAGCTTCGAAAAGCGACAATGTGAAGCTACCTAGCATATCGGCCGGGCCTCTTGTGGCACGAAACTCAGAGGTACTGGGTTCGAATCCCGGCTGGGTCGGATATTTGTTATTGAGATTGTGCATATATACAGTGTAAAATCCTGGAGTGTGCAGTGTTGTCGTTGGTACTATGCACTATAAAGAACCCTTGAAATCATTGGATAAGAGTAGGGCATAGTCTCGACTTCTGGCTTCCTTCTGTCGCGATATCGCCATGATTGTGCAGAAAGCAACGTGAAGTAATATCACGTTTGTAGCACATCTCGGAAACACATGTGGCTTTTGGAGTTTTGACCTTCGATCTACTTTTTAACCTTCATCTCTCAGCCGAAATAAATTAAACACTAATAACCATCTCGTTTCGCAGCAAATCTCGATAACCCATAGGATTACTTTCATACTGCACACACACATCACTCAGGGGGTGTAGATGTGCCTTTTGAGAGTTATGACCTTTGACCTACTTTTTGACCTACATCTCTGATCATCCTAAACTCTCCAGCAAACTTTAAACAGTGTTTGAACAGGATCCGATTTGAACAGTGTTCTTTTATATGTGTTCTTGTAATGATATTTATCAATCAATCAAATCACCCACAGAAATCACACCTATATTAAACATTTTAAGTTTTTTTCTTTTCATACAGCTGAAGAATATTCCAAAATTGTCTTAACACTGGAACTATATCAAACTGGTAATATTTAGACGATATATCATTAACATCTCGCTGATGACGAACGAGTGAATATATCTTTGTTTTTTCTGCTCAATGCAACTCTGTGGATGACCTCTGTGTCTAATAAAATAATAAATAAATACCCCTTTGTCGAGCTAGTAGGAGTTAGATTAAATGGCTTCATTTGAAAGTCATATGTCACTACTGATAATAGTGCAGTTGCCGCTCCAGGTGTTCCTATGCTGATATGAGTGATTTTGTTATGCTACTCAATTGATATATCGCCCAAAATTGCTGTTTGTAGGCCATTCTTGAATTCAAGCAAAAGGGAATTGCTAGCTGATTATGCACTGCCGACATCTGTGTTAGTGATGTCTTTCTTTGGATCTTATGTGTTCAAAAATGTTAACCGTAAGTTGTTTGATAGTATTTAACATTTCACTAACGTTCTCGGGGTAATTGCATACATGTAAGCCTACTATTTTATTGTTTCCGTTAAATATTTAAGCAGCCCTCTCAGAGACAGGCTGCTTACTGTATTCCACACGATCCGCCGCCGCAGTTATTTTTTTAAAAATAGCTACTAATCTATCAATTTCTGCTTCTACATATTCACATAGCCATCACATTTTTTTGTTACATTTTGATCCCCATATCATCAACCCTTTAATTGCTACGTCCACTAACGAAGAAATGCTTGTTAGCGCGTTTCATGTTTTTTTTCCATCAGATCTTCTTTTAATTTGGCATATAGGCTCAGATATATCAGCCAATGGCCTGGTTAACTTTTCGGAGCATATAATTTCAAAATGGCCGTTTAGCGCCCATTTTTTATTTGAGTATTTTTTTTATATATACATAACTCAAAAAACAATGCAAAATAGCTGGACCATGAATATAAAACAAAGTGTAAGGTCTCGCACAAGGATAATCTATGACAAATTTCACAAAAAAATCTAAAATGGCCGACTGGTGGCCATTTTTAATCGTTTTTTCTCATTATCTCGGGAATCTTGCATGATGGATAATCTCTCAACTTCTGCTTCCTCATACTTCACATAGCCGTCACATACCACTGGGGATTTTTTTGTGACGTCGCCACCGTAGTGAACGGGTTAATGTTTGTGATCAAACTATTTTAAAATTGCCGCTTACCGGCCATTTTGAATTTGCATGATTTTGTGATATTAACGTAACTGAAAAACTAGCAAAATAGCTGCATCATGAATATAAAACTAAATGTAAGGTCTCACACATACAATGATAAAACATGACAAATTTAGCAAAAATAAATCCAAAATGGCCAACTGGTTAATTTTTTTTTTAATTATCTCGAAAATATTGCATGATAGCTAATCTATCAACTTCTGCTTCCTCATACTTGACATAGTCATCACATACCACTGGCTCGTTTGTGGGTTTCGTGAAAAACAATTTCAAAATGCCCTGATATTTAAGTAACTCAAAAACAAAGCGAAATAGCTAGACCATGACTATAAAACAAAATGTAAGCTCTCACACAAAAATAACCTGTGACAAATTTCGCAGGAATGAAATCCAAAATGGCCGACTGGCGGCCATTTTTAATCGTGTTTTCTTATTTCTCGGAAATCTTGCATGATAGCTAGAGCGGTAATAAAAAAATGTCCTGTATTACACAAGGACAACGCAAGACAATTTTCGCAAATATGTAATCCAAAATAGCCGATTGCCAGCCATTTTGTTTTATTTTTTACTAATTAACTCGGAAACCTTGTATTATAAGTATAAGTAAGTAAAGTATAATGACTTCTATAGCGTCAACAATATTGAGACTCAATGGCGTTGTGGACTAAAATCAGTATTCAGTGGGGAGGACCATAGTCGGAAAAGGAATTTGTGATGTGGATGCTCAGATTAAGGTGGTAGGTCTAATGTAAAAAGGTGTGTTTTAAATTTTTTCAGAAAGATAGTGACTGATTTTGCTTCACGTATTTCAAAAGGCAATTTATTTCACAAGCGCGGTGCGGTAACCACGAACGATGATTAGCCGTAATTTCTTTTTGACCGTCCATATGTCCATATGTAATAACTTCGTACTTTCTGATCTCAGTGTTTGTTGGCGTTTCTCTAAATGCAAGCAATCACAGAGATATGAGGGGGTACCCATGAATAGTGCTAAAATATATGTCAGAAGAAGGTGCAGTGATTTGAGCAGGGGCCTAGACTCTGAAAGCCTACTTGACCTGGTCACTACTCGGGCAAGGCAATTCTGTACACACTGCAAACTTGTTTTATATTTTTGGAACAACCGAACAGCAACGAATGACAGTAGTCAAGGCAACTGCTCACTAGAGCATTGGCTAGATAAATTACAGTAGCTTTATTCAGATGAATTGGAATCGTCCAAGATCGCGAATATGGTAGAAAGCTGATCTACAAATATTCGTAACATGTTTCTTGAATGAAAACACCCAGGTTTTGTATTGAGTCCATTTCAGCAAAATTTTGGTTCAGGATTCAACTGGGAAAATATGAGCGACTTTTTTTACGTTGAGTTAAATTGCCAATGATCATGAACTCTGCCTTACTAGGATTAAGTTTTAGCATGTTTTGGTACATCCAGACCTGGATTGCCAGCATACAGTTTTGTACAACAATTAAAGACTGTGTTATATCTTCTGAAACGAAAGATGTGTATATTTGTGTGTCATCAGCATAAAGGTGATGCTTAAGACCAAAAGTTGTTATTATTGAACTTAGAGGAATAGAATACATAGTGAGAAGAAGTGAACCCAACACAGAGCGATGCGGAACACCTCACAACAACAGTTGCATAGTAGACAGTACACGCGACCGGTCAGGTAGGATCGAACCCAATGCAACACCACACCATCAATGCCAAACCACTCAGTCAATCTACTGAGCAAGAGATCATGATCAATCGTGTCAAATGCCGCTGATAAATCAAAGAGCGAAAGAGCAGTAAGTTCACCAACATCTTGAGCTGATAAAATGTCATTTTAAATATACAAAAGGGCCGTTTCGGTGGGATGTCCAGATTTGTATGGCGACTGAAGGTGATTTGAAATACCTGAATTTTGCAGGCGAGATTTTATTTGGCTGGCAACGATTTTCTGGATCAATTTGGAAACAAAATTTAAACCAGAGACAGGTCTAGACTAAAAATGCTGAATTCATTTCTATCTGGTGAAGGTTTTTTTAATAGAGGTGTAACATGAGTAATTTTGAAGGCATCTGGGAACTTCCCTTCTGCCAATGAGAGAATTATGATCGTTGTAATTCAGCCGGCCGGAATATTATCGTATATGTATTTCATTTTATCCCATAATTAGCTCCCGCCGTCACCGTAGGTGAGACAGAGGGAGCTATGGATTCTACCTCCGGTTTTTTGCCTCTTCTTTTGCCTATAACTTTGTAAGAAAATAAGCTAGGATAACAATTTTTGGTATGTGGGTTACTTCCAGGTGGATAATGGACAGGTTAAAATATTTTTAATCTGAATTCAATACGCAAGGTCACAGAGGAGAAAATGATGATGTTACGGCGTTGGGCCGTTGGGCCGTCCGTAAACAATTCGTTTCCGGAGCATATCTCTGAAAGTACTTGTCCGATGTCTTCAAATTTTACACACAACACCCCTAGGGGGTCTAGTTGTGCCTTTTGGGGTATTGGAACTTTGACCTACTTCTGGTTCAGAACAATGACCTATTTAGACGTTTTGACGCGCACTTCGCTTCCGAAGCAGATCTCGAAAAGTACTGGACCGATGACAGTCATATTGCACATACATGTTCTCTAAGGTCCCTAGTTGTGCCTTTTCAGGTTTTTGGACCTTGACCTTGAAGTTGACCCAGCACTTTGACCTAATTTATAACATCGCTAAATCCGACTGAAAGATTTTGCGGAATATCATGAAAACCGCTCAAGATAGCTACACCATTACTATAAAACAAATTGTGAGGTTTCAGGAGAGGATGCATCTTGAAAAATTTCAAGTCGATAAAATTAAAAATGGCCGCCTATCGGTCATTATTCACCTCGACAGGCCTGATATTGCGGAATATCATGAAAACCGCTCAAGATAGCTACACCATCAATATCAAATAAATTGTAAGTTTTCAGGAGAGGATGCATCTTGAGAAATTTCAAGTTGATAAAATTCAAAATGGCCGCCTACCGGCAATTATTCACCTCGACAGGCCTTATATTGTGGAATATCATAAAAACCGCTCAAGATATCTACACCATTACTATAAAACAAATTGTAAGTTTCAGGAGAGGATGCATTTTGAAAAAATTCAACTCGTTCAAGTTCAAAATGGCCGCCAATCGGCCATTATTCACTTTCACATGGCCGTTATTTGGTAAACCGTGCTAGATGGCTAGACCATTACTATAAAACAAAATGTGTGATTTCAGGAGAGGATGCATCTTGAAAAAATTCAACTTGATAACATTCAAAATGGCTGCTTATCAGCCATTATTCACTTTCACATGGCCGATATTTGGTCAACCGTGCTAGATGGCTAGACCATTACTATAAAACGAAATGTGAGATTTCAGATAAGGATGCATCTTGAAAAAATTTGACTTGATCAAATTCAAAATGGCCGCCTTTTTGGCCATTATTCATTTTCACATGGCTGATATTTGGTAAACCGTGCTAGATGGCTAGACCATTACCTGATTACTATAAAACAAAGTGTGAGTTTTCCGGGAAGGATGCACCCTGAAAATTTTTAACTTACGAATTCAAAATGGCCGACAATCAGCATTATTTACCTCGATAGGCCTGATATCAGGTAAACCGTGCTAGATAGCTAGACCATTACTATAAAACAAAATGTGACGTTTCGGGAGAGGATGCCTTTTAAAAACTTGCGACTCAATCGAATTCAAAATGGCCGCCTATCGGCCACTATTTACTTTCACATTGCTGATATTTGGTAAACCGTGTTAGATAGCTGGACCATTACTATACAACAAAATGTGAGATTACAAGAGAGGATGCATCTTGAAAAAAATTGACTCAATCAAATTCAAAATGGCCGCCTATCGGCCATTATTCACTTTCACATAGCTGTTATTTGGTAACCGTACTAGATGGCTAGACCATTACTATAAAACAAATTGTGAGATTTCAGGAGAGGATGCATCTTGAAAAATTTTGACTTGATCAAATTAAAAATGGCGTCCTATCGGCCATTATTCACTTTCACATGGGCGATATTTGGTAAACCGTGCTAGATGGCTAGACCATTACTATAGAATGAAATGTGAGATTTCAGCTGAGGATGCATCTTGGAAAATTTCGACTTGATCAAATTCAAAATGGCTGCCTTTAGGCCATTATTCACTTTCACATGGCCGATATTTGGTAAACCGTGCTAGATAGCTAGACGATTTACTATAGAATGAAATGTGAGATTTCAGCTGAGGATGCATCTTGAAAAATTCTGACCCGATCAAATTCAAAATGGCCCCCTATCGGCCATTATTTACTTTCACATGCCCAATATTTTGCAAACTGTGTTAGATGTTAGTCCATTACTATAAAACAAAATTTGAGGTTTCGGGGGACGATGCACCCTAAGTTTTTAACTAGTTTATATCGAATTCAAAATGACCGTAAATCAGCTATTAGTTACCTCGATTGGCCTGATATCGGGTAAACCATGCTAGATAGGTGGACCATTACTGGGATACTGATTAGGTTCATTAATTTCAATGGAGGTTTGCAATCTCTGACAGACTGTCTAGTTCTTATCTTACTCTTAGACTGAGCTTCTTAGACCTATTTGTCTTGCGTCTTGATTTTTGACCTAGCCTAGGACTACATTATTAAAAACCCTACACAAAATTGCTTAAATCTAATTCTAATTCGTCGCGGGAGCTCCTGGACTTATGTAGTCTTGTTTTCTAGGGTTTGTGATGTTTTCTGAAACCAAATTTGTATAATAGTTCTTTTTGCCTTTGACACATGTGAAAGTTGTACATTAAGTCGTGATCGATTAGAATCTGTTCGATCCCTTCTCTTTATTCTTTCCAACTGCCTTTTTATCACCCGCCCGTAGGGGAAGGGGGATTTTAGTCGCGTCAGGATTCTGTCCGGCGTCACGTTTTCTTGTGGGCGCAAAAACTCAAAAACCACTGGTCAAATCTTTTTGAAATTTTAACATGACATTCGTAGCAACATGGGGATGTGCAAGTGATTTTTAGAGATGCTACCAAAATATAAAAATGGCAGCCAGAGGGCAACTCTGAAATTTTTTGTGGGTGCAAAAACTCTAAAACTTAAAGTCAGAAATTATTCAATCACATTCCCCATGATATGGAGATGTGCATGTGACTTTTTCAAGGTTTTACTGAAATTCAAAATGGCCGCCACAGATCAACTTAAATTTTTTGGGGGGTGTAAAAACTCAAAAAAATTGTTTGGTCATTTTTTTTTTTTAATTCAACATCACATTCCTAGCAACATGGGGATGTGCAAGTGATTTTTTTGAAGATGCTACCGAATTTCAAAATGGCCGCCAGAGGTCAACTCCAAAATTTTTTGTGGGCGCAAAAACTACAAAACTTAAGGAAAGAAATTATTCAAATTTCACTATCACATTTCCCACGATATGGAGATGTGCAAGTGATTTTTTTAAGGTTTTACTGAAATTCAAAATGGCCGCCATGGATAGACCTCATATTTTCTTGTGGGCGCAAAAACTGAAAAATTGTACAATCACATTACCCACCATCTGGAAATGTGCATGTGGTTTTACTGAAATTTAAAATGGCCACCACAAATCAACTTTTTAAGTATTTGTGACCGCAAAAAGTCTTAACCTGATTTATGGCGGGGGATGATATAGGACTTCAGTCCTCTTGTTTCCTTTTAGATAACAAGATCTCATCGGTTATCCACTCGTTTACTGGTCTAGCATTTAGTGTTACCTTACAACTTTTTTGCGCTGCATGTTTATCAAGCAATGTCGACATTGTATCACTGTATCGGGTATATAAAGAGGTAGCTGAGTTTTTGATTAGGTCGCAATTGGTTAGATCATTTTTTAAATTATCAATGTCAAATTTTCTGTAAGATCTGTAATTTATTTTTTCCTTTGGCTTGCATAGTTTAGCGGCCTCGTTCAGAGTAGCAATCACTCATCTGATCTGTTGATCTTACTTTGTTAATTAAATCACATTCATCACTTGTATTGAGCCAAGTTCACGTGTTGTTTCAAATTAGACACATCAAGAAAATTATTCATAGCCACTGCATCAGAAGAGCCGTTTCCATATGGAATATTAAAGTCACCACAAATTAAGAAATCTAATGGCAGCGATATAAGAAAAGCCCAAAAATCCTGAAACCCCTACGAAAAAGACATTACATGAGCCAGGTAGTCGGTAAATCTGTTAAAGCAGATATACATGTATTTTCGAATGATTGGTATGTAGGGGACTTTATGATTTTTGCAGATACGTTTTCATAAGGGAAACATCCAACACTGCCACTTTTTTTTTATTTTACCTCTAATTTGTTTCGATCTGGGTGAATTATGCAGAACAAAACAAGGTGGAGTTAATTCAAAGATAAATGCTTTAGTGTCACTTGGTTTTATCCAAGTTTCTGTTACTATCATGCAGGAAATTTTGTGATCAGAAAAGTTTGCATTGAGTGTGGGACCCTTGTTTCTAAGAGACTACATGTTGGAACAAGCAAGTTTAATTGATTCAGGATTTTTTATTTTGGTGAACTGGGGTCAGGGTTGGTGCTGATGTCACTAGCCATAAGCAATAAAATCAGAAAAGCTATCTTATTTTTTATTGCTATCTTTCAGTGGCAGATGATAGCAGGAGAAAACTGCAAAGAACAGAGGTTTAAAAATCAAAGACGGCGACAAGCCTTCACAAATTTTAAAATTTATCAATGTGGGTGCATGTGGTGTGAACACATTTCCATTTCAATTTGTCCTACATTGCTTGCGATGTTGGCACAAAATCTGGCGTGAAAGAGCCGAAAATACATTAGCATAATTATTTAATTAATTGATTAATTAATTAATCTGCACAGCCACGAAAGTCAATATGAAAAACACAGAGAAAAGAGATGCACGCTGGCACAGTTAAATATGTGTATACTTTTGCCTGTCAGTATCAGTGATCAACAACACAGTACATGCCCTTGCTACTAGTATACAGTTGACATGTTAAATTCTTCTGGCCTAGGGCAGACAATACGGGTTGAGACAATACGGTGATGGTCAAGCCATGCGCCTCTCTTTCAATGATAGCTAGAGAGTTAATATTTAATAAAGAATTTGGTGCTATACAAGGATGACACATGACAAATTTTGCAGATATAAACTCCAAAATGGCCGACTGCTAGCCATTTTGTTTCAATATTGCTCATTATCTCAGAATCCTTGCATTATAGACTGTCCTGTGTTGCGTAAGGATAACCCTTGACAAAGTTTGCTAAGCTATATCCAATTTTAAATGGCCAACTAGCGGTAACGGAGGGCTGTTTTCGTGTTCGGAAATTTCGTGTTCGTTTCCGAACACCTCTTTCTAGTTAAATATCATAATGATAACCAAATTTAGGACATCTATAAAATATGTGTGCATTTGATAGACATTGATAAATCCTATCGATCTATGACTGGTTATATAATATGGTAATTGTTTATTCAGTGGAGCCATTCGATTATGACGGTGGTTCAGTGTTCAACATGCCACCATTGAAAAATTTAACATTGCCAGCAGTGTTTGGTTGCATGGGACTTGGATTCTGTCTATCCCTTCTTTTTTTCATGGATCAGAACATCAGTGGTGCTATGGTAAACAGCCCCGATAACAAGTATGTATGAAAATTATGCAGTTAAAACACAATGGTCTATGAACTTTTTTCATAAACATGTCGATCTAGCTATGACTGAACAGATTTTGTTTTAAAAGTCGGAAGTCATATATAATGATATTAATATGTATGTCTTAATGAATCATTTGAACTTTAAATAAGACGATCGCTCAATGCGGCTTATTTTATTTATCACGTATATATAATACATATAATTTAACGGGATAAAACTTGTTTTGATGTTAGTATCCTCATATTAGTATCCTGCTCTTTAAAGTGAAGGAAAACGCTTCCCAATATTTTTTATTAGTGCCGGTAAACCTTTTTTTAAGGATAAGGATAATAATCCTTATTACATTTGATGTGGTTGAAATAGTGCATAATATTATCAGAGATGGTATATATAGTAAATGTGACATATCTACTTGAAAATGTGCAGACATAAACCAAACAATAAAATACAATCTACCTGTAACATATATGTGCCTTGAAACTAACAGATATAAGTCGCTGCATTAAAAGGAAACTGATCATCACATAATGCTGAGGCCAACTAAAAGTATGTTCATTTGAAATATTATGTAATTTCAGACTCAAGAAAGGGCCAGCCTATCATTGGGATTTATTGATTGTTTCTCTGCTCAACTTTGGCCTGACGTTTTTTGGTCTACCGATGGTACATGGCGCGTTACCACACTCCCCACTACACGTACGAGCAATGGCCGATGTAGAGGATCGAGTCGATCAAGGACATGTCTACCAAAAGTTAGTGATATTTAAAATGTAGTAATTTCATATGAATATACAAATAATATTAGAAGTATACAATTAGAAGTATATAATACTTCAGGTCAAGATGGCGGCAGAGTGAACACGTTGAAAACGACACGCATAATATTTTGAAAGTTTTTGGTAGTTAACACTAAATATTGTTAAATATTATATACTAATGATTCACATCAAGGGAAAGAGGAAACGAGAATCTGCCTCATATTCTACTTCAATGATGGATAGCTCAGAAAATGAAGATTTTACTGATCACACTAGCGATGACTGTGCAAATCCGGCTGTCAAAATGGCGTCACACCCAGTCTTGACGCAGATCGAAACATCATTGAACGATCTACATGCCAAAGTGGACGCATTGGGATCCAACTACAATTCAATCTATCAGGATTTACATAGTCAGAACGGTGTTGATAGCCGATTATGCTTACTGGATGCTGAAGTGGGGGATGCCACATATAAATATACTGAAACTGAAGGTAATTATCAGTCTCTATTGTCTAATTTTGAACTATTGAAGGCCACAGTGACACGCCAAAACTAGCGTATTGACTCTTTAAGCGCTGAGGTGGTAGATTTAAAGGCGCAATCTATGAAGAACAACATATTGTTCCATAACATTCAAGAAGACGAGCGAGAATGTTGCGAAAAAAAGGTCATACATTTTATTCAAAATAAATTGGAGATAAATCCTGAAGAAATTGAAATGTACATTGAAGCTTGTCATAGAATTGGACAGCCACGTTCAGCTAATGCCCGTCCACGCCCCATTGTTACACGCTTTCTAAGCAGAAAATGTACTGAACAAATTTTGACCCGCCAGAAAACTGCACAAATAAACGAAAAGCGTAATTTCACTGATATTTTTGTAACCCCACAAGTACCAGAGGAAAGGTTAGAGAAAAGGAGGAGTTTAACCTCTCAACTGTCAGAAATAAGAAAAACTGTTCCTGCAACCTTGGCCACGTCAACTATTAAAAACAATGATATATATATTAATGGAGAAAAAATCAACAGTACAGTGCAAGTTCCTGATTTAAACAATGTATTTACAAGCGAAAAAATTGACATTCCAAGCGCTACAGGCAAGGCGAAGACAGATAAAGGCTACACTGTACAGGCTCGTGTTTATGTAACCCATTCTATGCAACAAGTCAGATCAGCCTACACCAATACATTTAAAACTCCTTCTTCTGCTTCTGCTGCCCATAACACTTTGGTCTACAGAGTAAAAAATGACAGAAATAACTTTATTAACAAAGGTTGGACAGATGATGGGGAATACGGGATGGGGCGAATAGTTTTAATTTTTTTGGAGAATGAAGGATTTGTGAACGTTACAGCTGTTATAACAAAGCAACATAGTGGTGGAATGGGTTCATTTGCAAAACGTAGTGACCTGGTCAACCAGAGTGTGAAAGAAGCGTGTGAGCAGCTGATTGCTAGTAGCACACTGACAAGAAACACTGAGCCAGCACTGATGCAACATCAACGACAACATCAGCATCCAGCAAACAGTACAGAGGTTGACACAGGAGCACGTCCAAAAACAGGAACATCAACAGACCCCAGTCAGCAAGCCTTAACACACGTTTGTACGTGGCCAGCCACACCTTCCGCCACGTGGTCCACCACCTATGAGGTGGGGCACTCCTTGTCAGGTAACCCCGGGCCCCCGCACCCTGGCTTAGGCCTGCTTATAATAGCAATAGGCCTGCCTGGCCTCGACTCATCAAGCACAGGCCGCCGATGAGTAGATCTTTCACACCTGTAGCATCACAACAACCACGACGATCACCACCCAGCATTCAGAAAACCAGGTCACCACCCCTCGTCCACCTGAGCAATTCACAGTCAAGATCACCACCCCCTGCCGTGCCGAACACTCAAACAAGACCACCACCACCCGCCCTGCTGAACACTCAAACAAGCCCACCGCCACCCGCCCTGCTGAACACTCAAACAATCCCACCGCCACCCGCCCTGCTGAACACTCAAACAAGCCCACGGCCACCCGCATCCCAGAACAGAAACAGAAGTGATTCACTGTCTTCTGGTGAATATTATTAATGTTGTTGATATCAGTAAAGAACAGCCCAAGATAGAAATTATTGTCGGAGCATATCATGTATCATTATTTACCATCATTATTACTGCCACTGCAATATTTTTATTTATATTATATGCTGTGTCGTTTTTCGTACTGTGTTTTGCTAGTAACAAGCACAAGTGAACAAACCACGCCTACTTATTGCACTTTTTATTATATATATATATTTTTTGTAAGATTATATAGCACATTTCGCTTCTACTGCACATTATAATTACTATATACATCATGGTTGATATAGTACAGTATAGATTTGCAATCGGAGTGCACGTTTTATTCAGAGGTGGGCAAAAAATCGTCTTGCCTCTGAATTTTTCTTTGCTACTGTCATAATGCCACGTTACATTTTTTATACATTTTATTACAAACTCATCATTGCAAAGTCAGGTGATGTTCATAAAAATCCCGGACCTCGATCTGTTAACGATACCGTATCTGAAATTTGTTCAAGTTATTTAAATGTACGTAGCATTCTCGCGCCTGTTAAGGACGGAATTACCAAACTTGATGAAATCTCTATTCTGGCTAGTACACATTCTATTGATATTTTTGGTGTTGGCGAGACATGGTTGGATCAGTCAATAGCTGACGAGGACCTCCGTATTCCTGGCTTCCAACTCCCGTACCGTCGTGAAAGAAACCGTCACGGCGGCGGTGTTGCAGTTTTTATTTCCGAAACTCTTATCAGTTTGCCGCTGCCCCTAATTTGAACCGGATGGTTTAGAATTCATTTGCATAAGTGTTAAAACGAACTCGAATAATTTTATTTTAATTTGTTATTATTATAATCCTCCAAATTCCAATATGGATACATTTTTAAATGGCTTTCAGTCTGTACTGGCAGCAGCAAGTGTTGATAATTTTTCAGGTGTATTTTTAATTGGCGACACAAATGCTAAACATAAAGACTGGTGTGGTAAAGATGAAAGTTGTCTGAGAGGTAGAATTTTACAATCATTTATGCTTTCAAATGGTCTTAATCAAATCATTACAGAGCCCACCCGTTTTGGAAAAAACACATCATCATGTATTGATCATATTTTCACCGATTCTGGCCACATTGTCGTAAAACATGGTATATTGCCACATAATAATATATCGGACCATTCACCTATTTTTTCCCAATTAAAAGTAAAATGTAACAAAAATCTGCATTTAACCGCATAGTATGGAACTACTCCAAAGGTAATTTTGATTTATTTCGACAATTTTTATATTCCACACGATGGGATTCTGTTTTTTGTAAGTCAAATGTGAACGATGCAACTAGAGAATTTCTGGATATACTTAATTTACTCGCTGAACATTGCATTCCAAAATATTCTGTTACCATTAGGCCACGTGATAAACCCTGGTTCACTTCTGAACTACGCTATTTGATACGTAAGCGGAATAGATTTTTTAAAGATTATAAGATAACAAATAACAACGCCACATTTGAGAAATACAAAACTTTAAGAAACCTAGTTGTAAAAAAAAACAAAAGAAGCTAAGTATGATCACGATTATAAGAAATTTTTAATTTTAAATAATCAAATGAAGTCCGATAGCAACTGGTGGAAAGTTATTATTTAAGAAAAAAAAACAATTTTGCTCCCCTTTAATACATAATGGAAAAACAGTTGTAGATAACAAAGAGAAAGCTAATATTTTTAATAATTACTTTATTAGCCAATTAACGGTTGATGATACCTCTACTGATCCACTTGGAGAACCACCAGCCGCTAAACACAAAATAAGCAATAAAATTATAGAACCTCCTGTAGTTTATAAAATATTAAATAACCTAAATACAAATAAAGCCACGGGACCAGACGGTTTGAGTAACAAAATTTTAAAAGAGGCTGCACCCGCGTTAGCCGAGCCATTGTGTAAATTATTCAACATGTGCCTAACTGCAGGTCAATTTCCAGATGTGTGGAAAGAAGCACACGTAATTCCCCTCCACAAACAACTAGAGAAAACCAACTGTTCGAATTATAGGCCCATTAGTCTCCTGCCATGTATATCAAAAGTTTTCGAGAAAATTATTTTCAGACATATGTATGAATTTTTAAAACAACACGATTTAATTTCAGAAAAACAATCCGGCTTTATCCCCGGGGACTCTACCACAAACCAATTATTGAAAAAATTTCAAGAACTTGCACAAGCATTAGATACAGGTGATGAAATAAGAGCTGTTTTTCTCGATTTTAGTAAAGCTTCCGACAAAGTTTAGCACTCTGGTCTCATTTATAAATTAAAAGCAATTGGAATATCTGGATTACATCTAAAGTTAATTAAATCCTATTTATCTAATCGAAGGCAACGCGTTGTATTGAATAACGGATTATCCACATGGAAAATTATACCTTCTGGTGTCCCACAAGGGTCTGTTTTGGGCCCATTATTATTTTTGGTTTATATTAATGACCTTTGTGAAGACATAAAAAGTGATATTTATTTATTCGCGGACAACTCTTCTCTTTTTAAAAAGATTTTTAATTGTTCTATTACAGCAACTAATATCTTAAATAAAGATCTTCTGACTATCTCGCGCTGAGCTAAAAAATGGCTAATCTCTATAAACCCCATAAAATCTAAAGCAATGCTTCTCTCTCGTAAGAGAAAAAAGTCCCCTGAGCATTCCTTATACTTGGATGGCACATGCCTTAATAATGTAAAATCACACAAGCACCTAGGATTAGAACTATCAAGTGACCTGTCGTGGTCTCTACATATCGAAACTATATGTAGCAAATCCAGACAGAGACTAGCTCTTCTTAAATCCTATAAATTGCAACTCAATCGATATACCCTGCAACCAATGTTATATTCCATATGTTAGACCACTTCTAGAATACGCAAATATAGTTTTCGACAATTGTACAGAGCACGACAGGTCACAGCTAGAAAATATTCAATATAAAGCTTTACTATTAATTACAGGTGCCAAACACGGAACATCTTACGAACGATTAATTGAAGAAACAGGCTTTCAAACATTAAGCAATAGGCGCACCATGCAAAAATTACTAAAATTTCATAAATTAGTTTATACCAAAGATCCTGTTTACCTATCAAAAATAACTTCCTAATACACTTGGCAACGAGCGTGCTACCAGAGCATCAAATACCCACACATTTACCCTAATTAAGACCAATACCATTTATTTTTCAAACTCCTTCTTTCCAGATTGTGTGAGGCTTTGGAATTCACTAAATAAGGAAATAAGATCTATACAAAATTATGAAATATTTAAAATAAAGTTATCTCAAATATACCAACTACCGCCTAAACCCCCACCACATTTTATGATAGGTAAACGTCACAATCAACTAAATCATACCCAGATTAGACTTAATTTTTCCTCACTCAACTTTCATTTTTATCAGAGACAATGTATTAATAGCCCTAATTGTTCATGTGGTGATACACTTGAAACACCTCACCATTATTTTTTTCTATGTCCACAGTTAACCCAACAACGAAATATTCTTTTTTTCAAAACTAAAAAACATTATAAATGACCAACAGCATTTCACTACTCGACTTTTATTATTTGGTTCTGAACAATTAGACAGCTGCAACAATAGCTTTATTTTTCAATACGTGCATGGATATCTAGAAAAAACTACGATTTAAAAATTTGTGCTAAAATCTCTAATAATGAATTTATTTATTTTATTTTTATTATTTAATCATTTCAAATTATATGTATATTTTGTTTTCAATGTGTAAACAACGATCGATATATTGTTTTGATTACTATAACCATGTATTATGTATACCGGAGATCCTTTGTATTAGCACTTGTGCTACTTGGAAATCCCAATAAATATGTTTATACCAATATTAGAATGTAATGTTTTCTGAAAACTATAATGTAAAATTTTTTTTTTAAAGTGACTAGAACGAAAATTATTTGACCTTGTTATCTCTCGTATTATAATTTTCCTTTAAATTTAAAATGAAGTTGTTGTTTTTCGTATCATAGTCTGAACTGAAAAGTATGACCTGTTATTCTTCATCAGCATTCTGTTTGTCACTGTGCACTCATTGAAATAAACCATGACTACTATTTGGAAATTATGTAAAAGCTAGTAAAGAATCATTAAATCCACCCACTTTGGGTGGCGAGAAAACTATCTTCCATATTTTACGTTCTTTCTGTCGCACGTACTATTGCGCACAACGCAAGGCAAATGTCATGCACTAGTTTGTTTGTCCTACCGGCATATCTGTCAGTAATCTGGATTAAATGTTTCAGAATTATGTTTGTACGGGAGACAAGAGTGACGGGAATCTTAGCCCATATAGTTATTGGAGCATCGTTACTGCTACTTCCCTATCCACTGTCCTATATTCCTCGACCTGTGCTAGATGGTTTGTTTCTCTACCTGGCTGCCACTGCTCTCCTACATAACCAAATGTTTGAACGCATCACTCTACTGGTGACTGAGCAGGTACAAACAGCTTAAGTATCAAATACTCATTACATTAAATGTTGTTTTAAAACTAACCTCAACTTCATAAAATGTAAGTTATTTTGTACATTAGTTGAAAATGAAGTATTATTACTGTTATTATTGTCTTCTCTTTGTTTATCCGCCGCCTCGTTTTGTTTTGGCATTGAGTCTAAACATTTATGCCATTTTCCTAAACAGCCAACGATATTATACTGTCCTATGATACTTCCGTCTCAATTGTTTCAATGGCCAAAGCTGGAGTAAAAGCTTTGAATTAAATAGTTGGTAGTGCACAGCCAATTTGGTTTAAGGCCATTCTCTCCCCGTTACGTCTGTCCCTCTATCTGTCCCCGTTCCCTTGGTTTTTATTCGATTGTTCTGAAAGTTGTCCCACGTTGTCACCATACAAACCCACCGAACGAGTTCGAAGAAGGCATGCTTCCTAATCAAATTGCTGCCACTTCGATATTTTTATTATTTTTTCTTGCAAGTGTGATTGAGTCTCTGGTTTCTTTTACAATGTTCAATAAATAAACGAGTTACTTGGCGCTGAGGGCTATTCCCATCTCTGATGGCCTATTTTTGCTAAATTCTATCTGAGGTTAGTATGAGTCTGCATTCTTAATGCTATGTAAATGTTTCCAAAGAAATATAATGTTCATCGTTTGGGTCACGAATTAAAGATAATGCGGCTAAATTTAGCACGCATTTCTAAGACATTTCGTACCATGTACAACTCCTAACCGACCAACTCGTACCATTTAAAATCCCAAACCTACCAACTTGTACCATTTTTTCTACCAGCTCGTACCATTTTAAATTCTAAACCTACCAACTCGTATCATGTAGGCTTATATGTATGAACTGTGGCGCATACTATATACCTATTTATAGGCCTACAGTCCTAATTATATACTAGAGGGGAATTGTGACTTTTCAAGTAACAATAATGTTTGGACTTCAGACATTAAATTTCAGAGATCAGAAGTCCTCACTGAGCTTTTGAACTTTAAATAGATATATATTTGTTTGTCAAATGGAATCGTATTCAGAGTGTCCAGCACACACATTGACTTGTCTATCTGTTGACTCAGTGTTGTATCACTGTCTGCGATCTTGACAATTCATCTGAACTGGGTGGTCTGATTGATCAATTCACGTCATCAATCACTGACATGATTAACAAACATGCTCTACTCACTACTAGAAAAAGTCACATCAGACAGTCCTTTCCTTGGTATTTGATGTACATTAGGCTTGCAAAGCAAGAACGTAGGAAAGCAGAACGAATCTGGAATCAAACTGGGTTAACTAGATATATAGATATATTTACCATCGCTGCAAAGTGAATCGATGACCAGCTAAAGCGAAAGCCAAGTATTATCAAGAAG
Organism: Flabesymbios commensalis; assembly: GCA_964017125.1. Lineage (NCBI taxonomy): Eukaryota > Metazoa > Annelida > Polychaeta > Terebellida > Flabelligeridae > Flabesymbios > Flabesymbios commensalis. Next base: position 97,730,901 of record OZ024902.1, read on the forward strand.
TCATAATTGAATGTTCTGATTAAAAAGAGTTATGGATCACCTTCTCAAGTGTACATCAAAGCCACAACTTCTATCATTCACCACATCAACTGAAGATCTGTCAAATGGATTTTCAAATTATTTCTCAGAAAAAAAATACTAATATCTGTACAATGATACTTAAGAAGCAAAAACAAGATGATTATGATTATGAACCCCCCAGTGTGAATACACCAAACTTGAGCAGCTTTGATACTTTCTGTCCTGCAAAAATTGATGAAATATGCAAAACCATCATATGTTGCACCACAACATTATGTGTGCTGGACCCACTTCCAGCGTAATTGTTAAAAACAAATGTTGATATTCTATCATCGGTTATCACACAAATAGTCAATTTATCTCTTTCCACTGGAAATTTACCCTTCCACAAAAATAAACAATATTAACACCATTGCTAAAAAAGGCCTCACTCGATCCGGAAACATTGAAAAATTATCGTCATGTATCTAATCTAATCAAGTAAGTTCAAAACAAATCTAAATTTGTTTTGAACTTACTTGAGAGAATTGAAACAAAAAACTGCATGATCATCCTTCAGAACACCAGCTGTGGGAGAAGCATCAGTCAGCATATCAGAAACTCCAAAGCATTTGCCGTTGAAACGGCATCAACGCACGTTCAAAATGATATTCTGAGAGCTATGGATGACAGTAAGGCGGCAGTATTGGTTTTACTTGATCTCGTGTCAATATAGATCTCAAAAGGTTCCTTTTCATGGAAACAGATCAGCTTCATCATCCTAAACATTCGGTATTTCATTCACAATCTATACCATCCCTCTGGGTGAGATATGCCGTCGTCATGGTGTCCAATATCATCTTTATGTTGATGACACCCAACTGTATGTATCTTTTTAAAGTTGGTGGTGCAGTCGAACTTTTGGAGTCCCCACGTCGAATCGAGATGTGCATAACGGAGATAAAAGCATGGATGGAGATGGTCATGTTAAAAACAAGAATTAGTCATCATAGCGCCACCCTAGTTTCTTCGGCACAATAAGGTACCAGTGTCTCGTATGTAAGTGGAGTAAAAACGTCTAAATGTGCCCGTAAAATCGGTGTAATGTTTGCTAATCAGATGGATGTGACTGCACAGGTCACTATGATGTGTCAAGCAGCATGGGTCCAGCTCAGAAACATTAGATCAGTCAGATCCAGTCTTACAAAAGAGGCGACACTGAGGCTTGTTTGTTCTTTGTGATGCATCGCCTTGACTATGGTAACATTTATCTCTATGGCTTTTCCAAAGGCTGCCGCAAGACTAGTTGTAAAGTGTTTACGCAAGGAACATATCACTCCTTATCTCCATGATCTACACTTAGCTACCAGTCAGATCCAGAATAAAATACAGTATCCTTGTGACAGCATATCGTGGTCTTCATAACGAAGCACCTGCTCCCATCTCTGAAATCCTGACTCCTTACACTCCAGCAAAAACACTAGTATCTACCGATATGTCTCTGCTGACTGTCCCAACAACACACAGAAACACGGAGACAGAGCATTCTCCTGTGCTGTCCCCATGCTATGGAATGAACTGCCAATAACTATCAAAAACTGTCCCTCTACTTCCACTTTTAAACAATCTATCAATACTACATACAGTAATATATTTACTAATGCAGAAGGTTTGTTTATGTATTTGGTGAAATATGTTATACTATGTATATTAATTGGGTATTACACCTCAAACACTTACGACAAAGGGATTTGACCATTTACCCTCCATGTGCTCATGTGCTCTGTTGATATATTTCTTATACTTTTAATTCTCGATAGAATTTGAAAAACAGATATATTTCTTTAATTACCATTTTTTAGCCCGCCTTTTAATTTTAATTAAAAAAGGTGGGCTATTGCAATTGAAGTTCGGCGTCGTCGGCGTCGGCGTTAACATTTACTTGTGGGCGCGATAACTTGAAAAGTTTTTCATGTTTCCTTCCCAAATTTGTTTTGCATGTTACTAATGACCACTTCTCGGACAAGTTCAATGATGGCTGAAAAAAAATTCAAAATGGCCGACTTATTGCGATTTTTCACCTTTTACGTCAATAATTTGACCTTGTGGGCGCGATAACTTGAAAAGTTTTTCACGTATCCTTTTCAAATTTGTTATTCATGTTACTAATGACCAGTTCTCGGACAAGTTCAATAATGGCCGGAAAAAAAAAAAGGCTGATTTATTGCGATTTTTCACATTTTACGTCAATAATTTGACCTTGTGGGCGCGATAACTTGAAAAGTTTTTCACATATCCTTTTCAAATTTGTTATGCATGTTACTAATGACCAGTTCTCGGACAAGTTCAATAATGGCCGAAAAAAAAAAAATGACCGATTTATTGCGATTTTTCACATTTTACGTCAATAATTTGACCTTGTGGGCGCGATAAGTTGAAAAGTTTTTCACATATCCTCTTCAAATTGGTTATGCATGTTACTAATAAGTAGTTCTTGGACAAGTTCAATAATGGCCAAAAAAAAAAAAAAAATGGCCGATTTATTGCGATTTTTCTCATTTTACGTCAATAATTTGACCTTGTGGGCGCGATAACTTGAAAAGTTTTTCACATATCCTCTTCAAATTTGTTATGCATGTTACTAATAAGTAGTTCTTGGACAAGTTCAATAATGGCTGAAAAAAAATTCAAAATGGCCGATTTATTGCGATTTTTCTCATTTTACGTCAATAATTTGACCTTGTAGGCGCGATAACTTCAACATTTTCACAAGTATCCTCTTCAAGTTTGTTATGCATGTTACTAATAAGCAGTTCTTGGACAAGCTCAATAATGGCCGGTAAAAAAATCAAAATGGTCGACTTATTGCGATTTTTCACATTTATTTTACGTCCATAATTTGACCTTGTGGGCGCGATAACTTGAAAAGCGGCTGTTTTTTTATAGATCTGCTTGTAGTCTATGCAAGTATTATATATTATATCATATTATACATGTATCTATCTTATTTAACATACCATTTATATCTTGGGTTGTTATTTACGTGATGACATTCGTCTTTACTTTCTTTATCATAATTCGGCGGCGGGCTATTATCGAGTGTGCTCTTGTTTGGATTTATATATATATTTCTTATACTTTTAATTCTCGATAGAATTTGAAAAACAGATATATTTCTTTAATTACCAATTTTTTTGATTTACATTGTTCTTTATATATATTTTTTTTTAATGATAAATTTTATATGGTATAAATAGCAAATGGTACGAGTTGGTAGGTCGATTGGTACGAGTTGGTAGGTCGATTGGTACGATCTGGTAGATAGGTTGGAGCGGGTTGGTAAATATTTTGTACGAGTTAAGCGGTTACGAGCTGTACTTGGATGAAGTGTCCTGTTAAAAAAACACAATTGATACTACTGTTTCCATCCCTGGCTAATGCTACGAGGAATAATGCTTCGTTTTGACTTATTTAAAACTCATTTTCATTACACATATTCGTTGTGTTCTTGGACATTCACATTTTAGCTTTAATACATTCTGTGTCTCTTTTACAGGCGGCATATCCTCCTAATCACTACATCAGGAGTGTCCCACAAAGAAAGGTCCATTTGTTCACCTTTCTTCAACTGCTCCAGTTGTCAGTAATGTGTGGTTTTGGTTTCTCTCCACTGCCATATCTCAAGATGGTTTTCCCTGTGCTTATTTTACTTCTCCTTCCAATCAGGTAATATATGAGAGATAACGTTATACTTAACTATACCTCAATTACTTTCAATTATGGAATTTAGGCATGTCCGGTATTTAATTGGGATGCTTATAGTGTTTACCATTTTTCCGCCTCCGCCACTGCGGGCATATCAGCAATTTAGCTCTCACCAAAAATTTAACGAGCAAATTTTGTTTATTTTTCACAGACCTGACCTATGTGCCTGGGCAATTATTCCCATATATTTTACCAAGCCATATACGGCCATTTTTACAAGATGGCTGCCCAAGAAGCTTTTGGGCATGATGAATTGTGGGTTGGATCGCATTCAAATTTTATCGGGGGGTTCTCTAGGAATTTCTGATGATCTGATTAACTTGAGGGGAGAAAAACAAAATGGCTGATGAGTGATGACAGAAACTTTGGAAAAATAATCGACATGATTGGGGGTGGGGTTTATTTATTCTCAGATTTATTTCTTGTATTGGATTGGTCTCTTTAAATTAAAAAAAAGAATTATGGGTATTTTTTTAACTGATGCATTTTTTACTTATTTATTGGTTTACATAATAGTAATGATCTATGTGCCTGGGAATTCTTCCCATATATTTTCTTTGGCTCCGAGGCATAGACCGTCAGTTTGCAAGATGGCTGACCCTAAAGCTTGTGTGTGCGATATCTTATGAACCGTTGGTTTGATTGCATTAAAATTTGATATCTAGTTGATATCTTGTTATCTAGGCATTTACTGATGATCCGACAGACATCTTGAAAAAAATGACATGGTGGGGGCGGGGATGATTTTTTCTAAGATTTGTTCTTTTATTTTTAATTTAGAATAGAAAGTTTTAGTGAGGGGAGGTGGGGGGGGGGGGGATTAATTTATGAATTTGTTACACATTAATTTTTTTAAGTAAGACCTATGTGTCTGGAAAAATTTTCCGTATTCTGGGGGGTGGTATCTTATGAACCGTCACTTGGATCACATTCAAATTTGATATGTGTGTTTCTCTAGGTACCTCTGGTCATCTGAATATCTTTTAGGATAAATCCATTAAAAACTAAGACAGTCAGTCAGAAACTGTAAACCTCCGCCGCCGCAGCGATTGTTATCCGATAATCCCCCAGAATTAATGGATTAGTCATTGCCGGAATACGTTCATTACTTTGTAAGTAATCTTGGTGTGCGACAAACGGACAGACAAACAAACAAACACGACCAAAAACATTTATTCCTTTGGTGGAGGTAAAAAAAATGGCTAACGGCAGCCATCTTATCAACAAATCTTATAATTTTGAAGTCTCTCAAAACTAAAAAATATCTCGATTAACTTTTGTGGGGTACTCTTTAACTGACTACAGACATGTTATTTTTGATGGACTGACCACAGGAATGCTTTTAATGGTTTTTTTGTGCCGAAAATAGTCATATCTAGTTTCTAGTTATATTATCATATAGTTCACTCTAAGCTATAATTATTCTCTTAATATATATGTAGACATCCAGCATTATGTAATATTGTTATTTTTCTGATCTAAGCCAATGATCAAAGTTGGACTTATCTTCAATCTCAGAAATTTTCCGTTGCATAAAACAGCAATAAAATTGGAGCAAATCCTAAAAGTATCCTTCGGTTCCACTTTCAGCTCCTCAATCGATGTGCTAATGTAGGTCCAGTTCTGTAATTTTACTAATGTATGTCTTGGCATGTTATGTTAAAGAATATCCTTATCCTGATGTTAAGACGCGACAACTCTTTACAGTAGTATGCTGCTCTGCAAAGCCAAAATGCAGTATCCGCTTACTTGTAAAGTAAGCAGATACTGCCTTTTAGCTTTGCACGGCAGTATAGTAAGAGTTATATTAACATTGGAATTACCATCTCAACAACAATAAGCTGAGGCACCAAAGAGTGGGCTACAGTGGACGAAGAAATGATGATCATTCTTAGCTAGGTCTAGAAATGAAATTACTGAATAGCTTTCTATTATTAGTATTATTTTTGTTAAATAAGCACTCCGCTAGCTATGCACGCTAGCTATACTTTTAAACTATTTTAAATATAATTTAGAAAGTTCAAATACACGTTTTTAGGATTATTTTTTAGGATAAAGCTGTTTTTCAATTTGCTATTTATCCACCTATTTTTATGAATACAGGATAATTTTGTTATCTCTTTTCAGACATAAACTTGTGCCGTTCATGGTGGAGAAAAAGTACCTAGAGGCGTTAGATGGCCACTGAGGAGGGCTTTCATAGTAGGCTTGACATATCAGCATAATCACAAGAGTTGTGTAATCATGTACAGTTGTACAATAGATCAGCTGTACAGCATACATAGTTTGTACAATTAATAGCCACGCAGTATGTATCACATCAATGATGAGTGGTATATGTAAGTACTAGGATATTAAGTATTCGCTTTAGTGATTGTCACAAGATACCGTATACAAATAGGCTGCAACTACTCTTTTCTAGTGGAGACATGTTCAAGGTTGTACTGCAGCAATATAAATGTTATGTTTAGAGAATTGGATAGACACAGCTCAATCGTTGGTTAACATGAATCATGCATCATCTTACCTAACGCCTGCCGTTGAACATCAGTGCTTAATAGATTTGTGGGACATTGGCTCAACATTGATCCGAGTTGATCAGATTGGGTGTCAGCTCCGCTTACTACTGTTTGCAGGATCTCTTTAACAGGTTGTACTTATATATAATATGATCTTTTGTAGATTAATATACACTACCGCACATATAATTAGGTAATATTGATCTATTAACTTGTGTATATTGTATCTATCGTTTCATTTATCTGATTTCACATATGTCGTGTCATAGTCCGCAGTATGACTGCGATGTTTTATTAACATACATGTAATAACGGATTTTGCATTTTAATAGTGGCTGCAATCAAGAGACTATCATCCTTTTATTTGTACCACGCCTCTGTCTTATGGTTATCATACAGATATCGGAGACAGATTTTTCATCCTTATGGCATACAGTGAATGTGTATCTTGATTTATAGGCGCTAGTACAATATATTGTGAGAGCTAAGTGAGGTACCGTTTACGCGAAACATAGTGCTCTATCAATCGCTGTAGGAATCTGTCAATGTAAAATGTAGTTGTGAAATCCTGGTTTAAAGAAAAGCTGCATATGTGTGTTATGATGTGATTACTTTGTCATATGTGCTGATTTTTTTTAAATTTTATTACTGTGATGAAAAAAATTAATAGTTTTTAGTTCCACTTCAATTCGTTAGCCTATATCGCACTTCTTGACTTTAAGAAGACACTATATCTATAACCTGGCGAAAAAAAATTGATGTTATTCATTATACTCCTCAAATATATCACAAAATTGATAAGAGTGAAATACATCATAAGTGATTGATAATAATTGACCATGATATTTTCACCATTACCCACCCTTAAAATATAATTCCCTGTATTTCTATTTGATGTCATGCATTTTTTAGTGATTGAAAATACGCAAAATTGAACAAACATTTAACGTATGTGGTAGTAATTAACCTTTTAGTAATTAAATCTAATAATCACAATCCACTTATTTCTAAAATACTGCTTCTTTTTCTTTTGGTAAGTTTATTTTTTAACAAACAATATTCGCAAAATGATGGGAATGTAACTTGCTATGGTAAATTATTTTCGCATTCAGGGACCGATATAACTTACTCATTCTGGTAAATTTTAAGCCTTTTAGTGTGGTTATCAGTGTTTCCAAACGTAGGTTTTCAAAAACATATAATATCTCATAGAATACTGTTTTTATTCTAACTTGAGGTATTATATTTCATTTGTCTTATTTTTTCTGCAAACTTTTTTTCTGATAACACTTTTGATGATAATCATATGTAATGATGTTTGTGGAAAGGCGTTGTGTAAATCCATAAAAAAACATAATGACAGCACCGTGCGATATTATAGGGTATGTTACCTCCTAATATTTTGTGTATTCTGTATAATTCTCACATTCCATTCGAGGGCGGGGGCCCTAGGGTAGTGGTTAGCACCGCTGCCTTTCACGCCAGAGTCCGGGGTTCGGTTCCCGGTCTCGGCGGTTTGAAAGAAACAAAATTGTTTCTTCCCCATCCACGTGTGAAAGTTAGTATTGTGGGGAGCCTCCGTGACCGAGAGGTAGCGTGCTCGGCCTCAGACCGCCAGGGCTCGAATTTCGAATGCTGTGTCTGGAGGACAGTGTCATCTCAATCATCTCACCATCCTCAGGAGGTTCTCCTGGCCCAGTTTAGCCTATATGTGCACAAAGGTGGCCTAAAGCCCGATTCATTTCATTTCATTTCCATTCGAGAATGCTTTAAACTGCAGATTTATAGTTGTGCTAGTCAAGTAATCGGTTTTGGTTTCATTATTACTATATTATGTGCTTTTAGCAAACGTCTTTCAGTACCAGTAATTTATAACATGCCACATGCCTACATAGAGGTATTATTCACAACAAGCTCCACTATATTGTTTTGAACAGAGCATACACAGTATAATATCATTTCTCAGTTTTAAATATTTGTGTTGAATAACTTTTATGGTTTGAGGGTAAATACTTTTCTAAATCAACATTTTTCAACAAGTATTTCCTGATGAAGATACACTACGATCTAAACATTGTCTGAATCATATTATAAAGACAGTTATTTTGTAAATTAATAAATAAGATGCATTATAAGAGTGTGAGTAATTTGCAGATGATGCATAACGAGTGAAACCACCCTCGGATATATATTAGTATTGCATTAAGTCACCTACATTATTGGCAACGTGTATTGGTTTATCAGCAAATGTGTTTGTTATTTTTTCTGGCTGTCTAAGAATGTACGATTATAATTTATGTATCATATGGTCGATTTTAAGAAAAAGTGAATGAGTTTTTAATGTTTTTGTCTAGTTTTAGTGACATTAGATATAATAACCATATAAACTCGCCAAATTATTTTTTTCTGATGTAAATTATAGATTTTGCACAATGTCGTAAGCAACCTTTTATCTGGCTGTACCTATTTTAGTGATGTATGAGGAGTGTTTTAATGATTGAAATGTCATGTCAAGTCTGTTCAAAGAAACAGCACAGTACTCAGGAAATGTTCCAATGTTGCGGGAATGGCATGGTTTCGGTGTTATTTCTTAAAGAGTGATATGGAGGACAGGTCTACTTGCTATGCATTCCGTTGTTGGGTTGTAACAAAGATGTATGTGGCGGTTTAAGGATGGAAAGGGATTTACTACAATTGCTTAAATATCCACTGCCCGTCAAGTAATACTAGTTGAAAAAGAGACTTAGTACTTCTGTGTGATAAAAAATTGAGTGAGGACTGTAACAAACTAACTACTGAGTAAAATACTAATTCTCTCAACATTCTACTTTCACATAATTATATATGTTTTAAATGCATATCTATACAAACGTTTTCATCTTGTTTCATAACTTTCGTTCGCAGAGAATCAAAGCGAAAACAAGTTGTTGTTTTTTAGTACAGACACAAACCTCGATAGTAGTTTTTATTTTTTTCGCCAACATTTCTCAATATGTCCTCTCTTCTCAGTTAGCATTCTTAATGTTTTCTCGGCCACATAAATGTGGGGGGTATTTTTCCATTATATAAAATATGGTAATACAATAAATTTATTGTCCATTGCTGTTCTAGAAATAGTAGTTACATATCAGATGATCGAGCATAATTGTTTGACAGTGCTTATTCATGTTGGTACATTAAAAGCTCGCCTCACTTTAACGTAATTTGTGTTCATGTATTGTTGACATGTTTAGCATATCACAACGGCGAGACGTTATGTTCTGTTACTTTTTATTGAGGTTAATGTTAATTACGTCTCACAATTAATCAACTTTACTGGTGGGGAGATTAATAGTGTTCTCGAGATGTGTATGCAAGATTCATAAGTGTTATGTAGCCTCTGAAATTATATAATAATTAATCAATATGCATGCCCAATATCTGGACACGAGTGATTTCTTTTGCATAGTCATTATCTGACTATGTAGGAGACTTGTATCTGATCTCCTGTGCTAATGTGAGTAGCAGTATCAGTTCTCAACTGCACGATGTACTGTAAGGGTTATTGAGTGTATGTATATAATAGCAGGTCAACCACTAGAATGCTTTCAGCAGTATTTACTTGTTCATTTCAAGCAATATGTCATTAATTAGTGGTACTCGTCGGTGCGGGACATGAATACACTGTGACAACATTGTATAATTCCCAGAGTGTGTTAATATGGTAGTCTGTGATGTCCTGACCATAACGGTGATATACTCAGCATAGCTGTGGTTTATTTTACACTTTGAAATCAGTTTACACGCGATTATACTGAAATGTTAGTCAATTTACTGCAAACAAACTTGAACCAAGTCTTTCTTCATCTGTTGATGGTCCTCGTCCATTCATAGTTTATTAATATATGAACAGACAATCCATTTTAATGTTATTACAAATCTGTATCATTTGCTGTAGGAACAGTATCACAGATTGTTTTAATTTCCGTGTATTTTCGGTGTCTCTTGTGAAATTGTGTATGTTTTTATATTACCCACGACTTTTGAAAACAATGTGGAAAGCATTATCTTTTCGATAACACTGCAATCATCATTATTAACCTGTGTAAAATGGCACAATATACACCTGTAATGATCAGTAATGATGTATTAGTAGTATATTATTACACAAACTAGTATGGCCTAACCGTAACTGCCGGTAGACTCCGTAGACTATAGTTATACCGAGGGTGTATTTTTTCAGCTCCAAGTGCATATCGAATAAATGCGGAATTATAAAAAGGGTAATCGGATGCAAATTTGTGGGGATTTTTAAATTTAATAGTACTCTGTGTATTGCATCTTTGGGTTCACTTTCCTTAAAATGTTATGTAAATATTGCTTGTAAATGAGTAGAATTCTAAAGCAATATATAAATGGCTCAACTAGGTCCAGTGATTTTTCATCAATCTTTTTGAGTCGCCACTATGATGAACAAAGTGACTATTATGCATGAACCTTTGAGTGAGTTAGCGATGTGAGAAAATCTTTGTTTGCAATGCTAAAATAAAAGTTAAGCGTTTATGTGACATTCATGTCTTATATTTATAACATTTCGAATATGCCTGTATTTGTATCATAGAGATGATTTAAATTATTTTTGACATTAATTAAAGTTTAATTAAACGAAAATATGGACATCAATATCGTAGCAGAATTTCATGCGCCATAACATGGTGCTCTATTATATGCTCCATTTGGTACCCAGAGTACCGAAAAGTCGATCCTTTTGAGCGTCAGACTCACCGTTTCCGAGATATGACAATTTGAAGTCCGCTAGTGTATCGTCATTGGAATTTGTTTACCTTTGATCCCGCCATGGATGCATGCCATTGGTCCGATCGCTTAGAAAAGGCATAGGGCCTACAACTACCAAATATTATTGTGGTCATGTTTTGAGATGATCGGTTAGAAACACAACGACAAATAAATCAGAAAACTGAGCCGTCGCAATTTCCAACATTATTTACGATCATTAGTGCGACCTCGTTTCCCAGTTACAAATTAATGAAATCTGCCCCATATTAAAGAGAAAAGCGATCAGCACCGTCAGCTACTGTCACTGGCGGATCCAAGGGTGCGGGCGAACGCCACCCCCCCCCCCCCTTTAGGCCATACTCAGAGCCATATGATACAATTTTTTTGGTGGTAGCCTACCTGCTCTGGTTCCGCCACTTAGGCCTACTATTGACAGGGTGACCCTGTCAATAGTGCAATTATAACTACTGCTGACAGGGTACTGGCAATAATAAATTAAGCAGTGCATCCGCACAGGGCCTATGTGTTCATTTATATGCTGTGCCATCTTGTCCAATAGTTTTTATGTTGGCAGCAGCAACGCTTTTCGTGCAAAACACACTGAGCTCTAACTAGTGTACGAACCTGAAGCTTTCTAGTGACTCCTACGAGGTGGAGAAGGGGGTCACCGACTTCAATCCTAGCAGCCATGTTGGTAAAGTGTGTTTTAGCGGGAATATGAGAGGCATGCTGTGTGGGACGCTCTGATTGGCTGCTATCTCCCTGCTAATAATGTTTGTAATATCCATCGAGTATAAAGTGCCGTTGTATCAGTGCTTAACTATTAACTATAACTAATGTTATAGGTACCAGCGTTTTGGTCACAGCTTTTGACTGTAAAAGCAGAGATTGTTCATGAACAATCTCTGGTAAAAGTAAACTTAAAAAATGCGGTAGATGTGATGGGGAAACCCACCAGACGCGAAATTGCACAGCCAGCCCACACACAAACACAAAAATTTCTATGCAAATGTTAAATTGTGTTTTGCCGGGTCTTAGACCGATCCTGTCAAAAATTCCAAGAAATCATCAAGATGCCTAATCAAAGACATGATAGACTAGTAAGTAGAGCACATCAGGTTCTAAACAAAACCCACCAGATTAGAGATCAAATTACTCAGCAACGTAAGCAACCACAGGGACACCAGATACTAACATAAAAAAACAAATTAGGTAAGAACCATAGATATATAGAAACTATAATCTATGGTAAGAACAAACAATAAACTGTCATTCTCACGTACATCACGATATAACTGGTTTAACCAATGCCGTTGCAGCTACCACCCTTACACTGAAATGCGCTGAAGCTGAGGCTAATAAAAAGCAAAATAGAGATTACAGGGATTGACATAGCTCGAATCACAACATAATCCATCTACTGAGCCTTGAGAATTGATGTTAGCTTCGCACAAGTGATGATATCCTAATACACTTAAAAGCCTAGTAATACACCCACGCACATATACTCACAAATACATCAGCAAAGTACAATACAGTCCTACTATAATGGCCGATCTAGATCAGGAACAAAGTGAAACTAGAAGGAACTACCACTAAAGCGCTAGTGAGTTTGGACGGGGACATTGTTTCTGAAGTAGTTAAAACCAACATGATTTTCAAGAAAGATATGAACAAGAAAGATAAAACACACGAGACAGAAAGTCTCTGTCTCTCTCTGCGCTAGGGGCAGTAGGCCCTACTTCGCCGAGCCGAGTAGCTGGGTAAATAAAAAATATAGGGTAGGTGGGTATTTGGCGAACACACTGGTGCATAACTACCAAATTATCCAAGTCCAATCATTTGTCATCCTCTTAACCAATGTTCTGCTACATTATATGTCGGGGTCCAGGTCGTTATTCCGACAGGTCGATGTTCCGACAGGTCGTTAATCCGACAAACAGGTCAATATTCCGACAGGTCGATGTTCCGACAGGTCGTTAGTCCGACAGGTCGATATCCTGACAAACAAGTCGATATTTCGACAGTCCTATATTTTGACAGGTCGATAGTCCGACAGGTCTTTATTTCGACAGGTCGTTATTCCGACATAAAAATAATAGCGAAAGAGAGGATTAACAGTTACTGTCGTGATGAATAGCAATGGAAACGAGAGGGCCCATGACAGGGATATCTATCTTGAAAATAATGTTGTTGAACTCTTTCAATGTTTAAGTGCTGCGTCAATCTTTCATATTTAGACCCTATGATACATTTGAAACTGGCATTAGTGACGCAAATGTCAACTTTAAATAAATGGAAATACCCCCACGTTTAAAAACTGGACCTGCTATAGGCCTAATAATTTACAGTCGGGGCTTTATTTGAGATCTGAACGCATTTGGCCGCACCGAAAGGGGTAACTTCTCCACCCTTTACATTTCTGGGATCCATGTGTCGTATTTTTCAGAGTAGCAGACGTTATAAGCCCTATAGAGGGGACTAAAGCTTTGTCTTGATAAAGTGTAATAAAGTATTGATAAAATGCAACAAATACTTGATGATGTAAGAAAATAGAAATAATTAATAATTTAATTTGCTCGAGGATTAACCCGCTGATTAGTACCCGTGTAGGAAGCCGGCTGATAACACCAGCAAAAACGCGGCACAAAAAATACAACCACACTTTTAGGGAAAAATTGTTTTTACTCCTAGCCAGCCTGGAAACAAAATGTAGTCTAGTTGATTGAAATGAAAAGCAATCTGAACAAAAACTCCAGCCCCTGCTATTTTAATGGTCCCCCTATCAAAGTCTTTGCAATAGCAACCTGGTAACGCAAAATTGATGATAAGTTTTCATTTAGGGATTATTTGATTCCTTGTTTTGTGTATTATCATTTGCACTTTTAAGTTAATTTTCAGTGTAATTATAATGTGCATCAATTCTGGATATCAAACGTAGTAAGGGTGTTGACCATCTGTAGTTGATATCCAAATGTACATAATTTTATTTGCAATTGCATATTCCCACAATTATGATATATTATTTATGTATATTTAATTTTAATAAGTAAATAAATACATTTAATTATACAAGATTCCCACAACTTTCCCTGTTTTTTCCCTGACTTTTCAGAAATTTCCAGTTCGGAAAATCATACAATAAACTAATAAATTGAGCAAAATCTTATTGAGCGACCTCCCTACTATCCTAATGCCGTCCAAAATACATGTTGCTGGTAGGCTACAATTTAACAATTTCCACTAATAATAATTGCGTTTATATGTGTTATTTTGTGTTAATTAAATAAGAAATGTTTTTGATTGATGCCCCGCGCAGAATATTTTTTGTTTTGTGTGGAGCAAACGTGGCTGGTTCACTGGGTAATAATTACAGTATTATAAGCCCCTATCCAGTGAATAACGACCTGTCGAAAAAACGACCTGTCGGAATATAGACCTGTCGGAATAACGAACTGACCCCATATGTCGTGCTGCTACTGTGTTGTCCAACCCTATAACTAATTTAATTAATACATCCAAAATCGTTTTTTTACTGAAAATTACTTTACATAACATATAATTGATTATGCCAGGCCTGGCAAAATTAATAGTTACAAATTAGTTATTGCTATACGGGCAGCTGGGCGGGGGCCCTAGGGTAGTGGTTAGCACCGCTGCCTTTCACGCCAGAGTTCGGGGTTCGGTTCCCGGTCTCGGCGGTTTGAAAGAAACAAAATTGTTTCTTCCCCATCCACGTGTGAAAGTCAGTATTGTGGGGAGCCTCCGTGACCGAGAGGTAGCGTGCTCGGCCTCAGACCGCCAGGGCTCGAATTTCGAATCCTGTGTCCGGAGGACAGTGTCATCTCAATCATCTCACCATCCTCAGGAGGTTCTCCTGACCCGGTTTAGCCTATATACATGTGCACAAAGGTGGCCTAAAGCCCGATTCATTTCATTTATTTATACGGGCAGCTGGTCCCGCTGTATGTCATTAGGCGTGAACCAGCTGCACGAATCAGGCTGGGTATGGATTTTACGTCCAAGACTTGTCTGTGTACCTGTATTATCCGCTTTCGCTTTACTGCTATGGGCAGTATTCTTACTGCTGCGAACGCCGGTTGGAGTGTTCGTTTCGGTTCAGTCAATCGTTGTTTCGCAAATGTAAGGGAATGCGTGAGTACGCTCGAAAACTCCCACTGCCCCCGTTAACGCGAGAAACAGTGATAGTTCTGGAATGCGGCGCTTTATAGAGTGCTGGTGGTCCAGGTAAGTCATCTTGCCGTATCAGGTCTGACCGTCAGACTACCAGTCTGACCTTGACAACAGGTGTGTGTGAAGCGGGTACGAAAATGAGGGGTGCGAGCAACATGAATACTCATTATGACGTCACCGGTTTACTGACTGCAGCGTGGAGGTCACACTCAGGTCAGATTGTTTGGGCCGCCTGAATCAACTGTGAATTGGCCAGGGAGGAGGGGGGTTCTGAACTCATAGCACATATACAGGTTATCCAGGTTCTGCCGGTGGCAGACAACTGGATAGATGAAGATGAGGTAAGTGTGCTCTGGTCGCGTCTGATTGCCGGTCTCGTGCTCGCGCTAGAAGTGTGCAGGTTTAACGCGGTCAACAGTGTCCATCTCCACCTTGATTTTCATTAGGATTTTTATAACTCGGCCACTGCTGGAGATGACCTTATAAGGTTCATCGTAAGGGGCAGTCAGAGGTGGCGCACTTGCTATTCTTCACAAAAATACATGCGAGCATGTTTCTAGTTCCTAATATTGGAAAAAGTGTTTTTGTGGTGTGTTGCGCGGAGGGCACAACCGGAGACGCGACATGGATAGGCTACCCGTAGTTTATCTGAGTAATGGGGTGATCCCAACACTCAGTCACCAGGTGGCGCTACGTGTCAGCAATGTTCTTTAGTGATAGCGATCCTATAGAGACACATGCTATTTCCAGCCTTTTTACCGTTCATTTGCGCAATTATTTAGTGATAAACTATGAGAAGCGGACACTTGTTCAACTTAAACAAGAACTTTAGAAGCGATATGCGGAAGTCGCAGGACGCAAGTGAGAGTTGATTGTGAGGTTAGAGGTGTTTTTTTGATGCTATTAATTTGCGGTAGAAGGCCCGTATTATGCTGCTACTCTGGTTCCCAGATAAAAGCCACACTACGCTGCTTGGCCGAGCTTCATGTAGCCTCTGGTATGCTCCAGTGGGGAATATTGTGACTTCTTGCTATTTTAGACGAAAATAGGGTAATCCCCAAATTCAGGCATTTTTGAAAGGTCACTTGCCCGGATGAAGAGTTGTTCACAGTATTGTATTTCCCCTCTGACGCATTCCCTATGACTTGACCCAGAAAATTATTTACTGGTGTCAATATCACAGGCATGAAGGTCACGTGACTAAGAACCTTGGCCTATGTATGTATACGGCCATAAATGAAATTGGCTGGGCTCGCCAGGCAAGCCCGCTGCGTGCGTGTTGGATACATGTACATACTGACCATGCTGACACCAGGAACCTGATCCATACTGTATAGGCCTAATAGATAAGACAGCCCTGTCCAATTCCAGTATTACCCCCATGCGGTGCTCGGTTAGCGTTGGTCCACGGGCTGCGACGCTGGCCCAACATTAACCAGAGGTTGACACTGGTCACATCCAAGTAAACGCAACATATTTGTGTAGCATTTGCACAACGCCGGCATTAGGCTAGTTCAGTGTGCTGGAAAAGAGCGGTCAAAAACTGTTAAACATTAAAGCTCATTTTAACATGTACATTCACTCTAGGTAATCAGTATTAACACGGCCCTTCGAAATCTAAATCTTAAAATGTATGGAATACAATACAGACCAAGGAAATAAATTATTCACAGTGGCACACATCATTTCCGTGGGAATTGTTGAATTTTAAAGGGGCAATGAGCGTAACACTCAAGCAAAACAAAGTAAATAAGCTGGAAGACACATGTTGGCCATTTCGCCTCCCCTCTCAATTTAGTGGAGACTCCATTCTGTTAAACTGAAGTCCATGCGGACATCAAGAGTAGAATTAGGAGACAGCATCATTCTAATAGGAAATTTTGCGTAGATTCCAGAAATCTCCAAGCTGAAATATTATCCACTCATAGTCAAATTAACCATTTTCAAAATGGCCGCCAAGAGGTTATCGTAACAAAATATAATCTTAATAAACGGCCTAAAATTCCATTCAAATCCTCTAATATTACTAATATACGGATGCACAAATCATTGCTGGCATTACTTTTGCTTTATTGCTTATGTAAACTGTCAAAATTCAAAATGGCCGACAAAATGGCTGCCAAATGGTCTTTCTATCATAACCTGTGTATTAGTTCAGCGGAATTGAATAATATTTTGGGAGAATCGTTTTCATCGTGTTAAAAGCATCAAATTTGTTACAGAGCTGGACTAGAGTAGCTATACTGATCCATATTGGAAGCGGAACCACCTTGTAGCTGTACTGCATAAGCTTCGTTCAGGGCATTTTCAACCCCCCTTATTTTTTTCAATTAATCTAAGTTATTATTATTAAAAGGACTAGCCCAGGCTAAAATCATCAAAAAATATGTGATTTTATTTTGGTTTCTTAATAGGGGTCTATGTCCATAGACTGGAACTGCAATTTTTTTTTAATTTTTGTGCTGCGCATTCACCAAATTTTAGGCTAGATATAGAGACGAAATTCCTGATTTCTAATTGTTGACAACCATGTCAAAAATTAGAAATACGGGAATTTCCTCTCTATATCTCTTTTTGATGATTTTAGCCTGGGCCAGTCCCTTTAAAAAATATATGTTTCACCAGAAATGTCCACACAACTGTTTTTAATGTTTTTAGCAGTATATTTAGTCAAAACAGGGGCGGATACATAATGAGTGTGTGTGGGGGGGGGGGGGGATCCCACCCCTTTCCTCTTTTAATTTAAAAAAGTACCTTAAATCGAGTAAAATAGCTCAAAATGTGATAAAAGCAATACATTTTGCACAAAGCTGCACAATGGTATGCTAATATAGGGGGATAACCTAGTAACTGTAGCGAAAAAACTTCGCCCAGGGCATTTTTCACCCACCCTCATTTTTTTCAAAAAACGTAGTAAGTGTTTTTAAATATTATGTTTCACGAAAGATAGGCCTATCTACAAAACTGTTTATTATTGCTTTTAGCAATCAAAGCAGTGGTGGATCCATTGCGCGTTTTTTCGACCAATTATTATAATAAGTACCCTAATTTTTGTAAAATTGTTTAAAATGTGATAAAAGCTGCACAAATGAAGGAGAACCAATTTGTAGCTGTAGTTGAAGGGTCAAAACCTACCGATTGTTTAAATCAAAAGGTTGGCAAGTATGAAATGAAGGTAGCAAGGGTGATCTGAACACATTAAATATGATATACTAGTTTATACAGTCATATTAAACTTGCTTCATATCACTATGCTCTATCCTACTAGTGTCTGTAATTTGATTCTAGAAGATAATGCTACAAAAGAAGATGAACAGTTCAATCCCGCGTCTGATTCAAAGATGAGACTAGACACAAACTTTTCACTTAAATTTCCCTTTTCCCTTCAAATTCCTTTGGGTAATGATCTAAAATCAGGGATACAAATTCGCACTAACCAGGTAACACGAGGCTGGTGGAATGTTGAAAGGGCTAGTGGATTTTCCTTGCAAATACATAGCAAAAGATGGTAAGGGATAGTTGGATTTCGCTCTGGGCTAGTAAAAACCATCAGTTGAATTTGCACCCCTGAAAATCACCCTTGGGGACATCCCCATCGACACACGACGTTGTTGCGACGTTGAACCAACGCCAGTGACGTTGATTCAACGTTGCAATAACGTCGTGTGCCCAGTGGGATATTATACTGCTACTGGCACTTCAACACCCATTGCCCATACTCCGATATAGATAATTGAACACAGACCTGATCACACTTCACAGTTAAATCAATGTATCTCTATGACCTTGGTTAGTGACCTTCAATAACCTCTGGTGTCCAATCCCACATGCCAATGCCAGCATCTCAATGTCCATTGTCAGACTCCCACGGGCCAGATAGATAACCTTTCCAATGATACCAGACACAAACTTGGTCAAAGTTTTTAGTTAAATCCCCCTTATATTTTGAAATGACCTTGGATGATGACTTTAAATGAGCTCTATTGACCTTTTCCACCACTACCATTTCATTTGCCATACTCTCAGATAGATAACCTTACTAAAAACACCTATGGTCAACTGGTTTAGTGAAATCACCTTTGCCTGTTTGCGTGATTTGAAAGTTATGATCAAAAACACGATTTGTCAGCAATTTTGGCGGCCATCTTGAATTTGGACAATTAATATGAACGAAAAAGTAAAAATTGTGCTGGCTATGCATTCGGCACTAATAGATTAGTAATAATATAGCGTTTGAATGTATTTTCAGGCCGGCTATTATGATTTTTTTTTTTCACAGCAACTTTTGGCGGCCATTTTGAAAATGGCTAATTGGACAGTGATCGGACTATATTTCAGCTTGGAGACAGTGATTTTCGCATTCTACGGGAAATTTCCTATAAGAATGAGGATGTATCCATATTCTACTAATGATGTCCGCATGGACTTTTTTCTAGGCCTCGTTTTAGAAATTAGTCAGGCAGATATGTGAAATATAGCAAACAATTGTGGGTTTATACATAGAAGCATGAAATTTGGCACATGTTTAGACTATGGTCCTGGCAAACTTTTCAGCTATGGGGCCACCGGAAGTAAGACCCTTGTAAGTGTTGGCAGCCATTTTTCAAAATGGCGTCCAATACGCACTTGTGACACGGACAGCTTCAACTACTAAGGCAATGCAAGACAGTTATTGGCCTTGCATTGCCTTATTATTGAACCTTAAACTACCACAGCAAGTTACAAACAGTATATGTGGGTGTTTGTGCCCATGGAGACATTCAAAATTATGCTGACTCAGCAAAATAGCTCAGCAAAAAGTCTAAAACTACCGTTATCATCATAACCAACTTTGTGCTAATGGTTCCAGGGGTCACTTACATTCGGGCAATACATTAACCACTTCACTTCCAGGCCAAAGTGCATGTCAGGATCCAGGGATCCTGGTATAACTATAGTAAATCCGACGGATAACGACGGAAATTTCCGTCATGTATGGTATTGAAGGGGTTAACAAAAATGTTTTTTTTTCATTTTTCCATGAATCCTTTATTCATTTAATGTGTGGTGAAGGTGTTTACATGGTGGTGGTAGACGTATAGCCATATACAAAAAGTAAAATATTGCCGATTCACAGCAGGCTGGTGACTCGGCTGGTCCCTCTCACTCTCGGGTAGCACAGTCCACTTATAACTGACTGGACAAAATGCTGCCTTTGCCAGACAGTAACTCCCGAATCAACGCAGTTCCCTACTGAAAGCAAGCGGATTAATGTCAATGTTGGTCAAGGGTAGGCTACTCAACTGTTTCAACACACCTCACACGCTCCAATGAGTTTAAAAAATCCATTCTGTAAAAGACTGTGACCGCAGTTCAGGTGTTTCCAAGAATTATACTCGACAAAGTGCTACACAGGGAGCATCGACAAAACATGTCTGCTTTTTCTGTGGGGATGAGGACACAGTAGACACACTCCACGAAGCAGCCACTTTTCGGTTCAACAAGAAAGTTACAACATGTGCCACAGATCTTCAAGATCAGCAACTTCTGGCTAAACTCAGTGCTGGTGACTTGATAGCACAAGACGCAGGTTGCTTAGTATCACTTTGTTTAGTAACACTTTACTACTCTTCGTTTAGTATCACTTTACAACAGAGCTGTAGCCGAGCAAGCCCAAAAAGGCAAACAGAACACAACTGACAACCTCAGCAGAAACATTGCTCTCACTGAATTGCTAACATAGGCTACATTGATGAGTCGAGGATGAATGAAGCTCCAGTCTTCATGCTAGCAGACCTGATCAAACTGTATTCTGCGCGGCTCCAGCAATTTGGCATTGCGCAAGACACTCGTCCACACAGCACTGAACCTTAAAATTGCATCCTTGCCCACTTCCCATACCTGAAAGCTAAGAGAGAAGGGCGGGGTGTAGCCTACTCCTTACATTTGACATAGACATGGGAGCTGCCCTACGTAAGTTCTGCAAGGACGATTTTGATGACGAAGCCATCTGTCTCGCACGAGCAGCTCAAATTGTGCAGAAAGACATGTTCTAACTGCAAGCTACAATCACAGGCTCCTTTGATGAGCCATGCCAGTTCAACTCTGTACCCCAGTCACTTCTAACAATCTTAGCCATGATTCTTGATGGTCCCAACATCCAGTCCCTATCACAGTCAAGCAGTGGTACACATAAAGCTCAGCTTCTGCAGCACAACAGCCCTTCTCGGCAGGCACAGCAGACTCCTTTTTGAAGGCCTCTCATATCACAAGAACTAGGCATGCTCACCAAGTTACAGCAAGCAGCATGTACATCCTACTCAAAATTACGTATGCCCACTACCTGGAGTCCCTGGAGCCAGAATGCCAAGCAGAAACGTTTGATGACTGGTTTGCCTGAAAAAGTCAGGTGATTCCACAGTACAATTTCTGTCACACAGCTCTCCAACTCAAATATGTTGAGCTCCTCGTCCTTATCTACACGAGGCAAACTTTGCTCTGTATGCGGACTGCCTGACCAAGGTAACCCCATGATTCTTCAGTTTGGACCACACCAACACGCAAGATGGGTACCAGTCTAAATTCGAGACATGCTCAGTCTAATGATAATCCACCCAGAAACTGCTATGGAGTTCATGAATGGCAACTTTACTGTTCGCAAAAAACAACAGGGTGTTTTTATCCATGGCTTTGGACCAGGCACATGAGCAAAACAGTGCTGACATAAATAGTGACGGTGGTGCTGTTGGACTTACTCAATCCCCCGAGGCCCTCAGACGCTGGGTGGTCGCTGGTCCTGAACTGGTGATGATGACTAGTGAGTTTAAGGCATCCCTGGAGAGAAAACACCACAAGCTTCTGGATACCAGTCACCATGAGCAGACCAAAAGTTTCCAGGTGACTTTTGGAAAGCAGGACAAGGAACTAGTTGATGTCATAGAAGATATGGGCAACCCAACCTAACACCGTCAGGCTGAGAACAACAGTATCGGAATTTCATAACTGATCGATTGGTGGAGCAACTCCCATCGCTGAGCCCATAAAGAAAAACAAGTTGTCAGTCGACCTTCTAAAAGAGAAAATCCAAAACAAGCCTTTAAGTTTCATCTTTGAAGAGTGACTGCTCCCCATTTTCGCGGCTATACATCGCCTGTCAGTCAAGAGATGGCAGCCTAAATGACTTTTTCCGACATGAAATCAGACGTGCCCCCCATCTTTAGCTCAGCTTGGCAGCCTCAGATCGGGAACCAAGGCAGACCTCTTGGGCTGCCTAGAGAGCAACTGTGCTGCAGCCAGAGGTGAAGCCCCAGGAGCTGATGTCATAATCCTCGCTGGAGCTCTGGTTGTCAACTTTCTCAAACCACATGCCACCAAGACTTTTGATGATTATGCAATGAAGATATTCCTACCCCACGTCCAGGCCCAACTGCAACATGCCAGTATGGTTGACGTGGTCTGGGACCAATACAGAAGTCTTAAACCAGAGAGAAGTGCGGGAAGGGTGTCTGTAGAAGGGTAGAAGGCTCGACCAATCTCCGAGAAAACTGGCATCACTTTCGGCAACAGTTTTGGCGGATCGGATCGATCGAGTAGTTTACCCACATGGGAACAGAGAAGCAAGTAGTTACCACAAGCTGTGGGGATGCTCTGTGCAGTCTCCCCAGATACTTTTGCTCCCTCGCCCTGTGCAACCATGCAGAGGCCGACAGCCGAATGATTCTGCACTTGGAAGATGCTTTCAATGTGGGAGCTCTGGGTGCCTTTTAGGACAGGTCGACACTTTAGGTACATTCCGCACACAAGATTGCTACATCCCTCGGCCCTGACAAGTCCCGATCTCTTATATCCATATATTCCATGCATATATACGGGGTGTGATACGTATGGTATCATCCGTTGGTGCAAAGGGGAAGAAGTCAGCATGAGAAACCTGGAAGTATTTGAATATGCTACACCAACTTTCCTGGCTCTGTCCTCAGGCCAAGCAGAAGTAACTGTTAACGATGTTGCCGTGCTGGAGCGTTTCACCACTGCTGTGTTGACCGTACGAGGGATCCTACCAAAATAGATGAAGCTCGAAGGAGCTGTTTACCAAGAAGGGAAGAGCTATCATCATGGATGCCTGCCATCCCACCAACAAAAGGTGCCTTGGTGAAGCACATCAAGAGAACAGTCTACCAGGGGGCACTGCTTGGGCCAGGCAACTGCAGTTGCTTAAAAGCTGTCGCCCCTAATGACTGGGGCTGGGCTGAACCACCCAACTGGAAACAGCTGTGGACCACTTTGCCAGAATCAAGCACATCCTCGAGGGAACTAATCTCTTGTGGCTGCAAACAAGGCTGCAGGGGACAATGCAAGTTCAATAAAGCAGCACTGAAGTGTACTGCCTTGTTCCAGTGCAGTGGACAAGACTGTGATGCGTAAAGCCTGAAGACCAGTGACTTTGCAACACATTTAATTACAGTATCGATACCAATCACCCTTACTTGAGGTTCAGCTTCCTTAAGTGTATGTTATATCATCAAAGATTGTTAAGTGGATGACTTGAATCATTCAAACATCATATATTGTGTTTTATTACGCAAAATACTATGCGACCGCAGTGTTCTTTTTGCAGCTATTTTGAATAATGGCTGCCAAGGCTCATATAGACATTATTTCGAGTGGCCCCATAGTTATAAATTGCCCTAGGCATATTGTCTACTATTTGGATGGGTTTACTCCATTAATAATAATTGATTGTGTCTCATTATGCAAAATACTATACGACCGCAGTGTTCTTTTTGGCAGCCATTTTGAAAAATGGATGCCAAGGCTCACGTGGACATTATTTTGAGTGGCCCCATAGCTATAAATTATTCTAGGCACATTGTCTACTATTTGGATAGGTTGAATCATTCAATAATGATTGATTTTGTCTCATTATGGAAAATACTATGCGACTGCAGTGTTCATTTGGCAGCCATTTTGAAAAATGGCTGCCAAGGCTCACATAGACAATATTTCGATTGGCCCCATAGCTATACATTTGCCTAGGCACATTGTCCAAACATGCTGAAAATGTCATGCTTTTATGTATAAACCCACAATTGTTACACCAATCTGCCTGACTAAATGGAGTATCAACTAATTGAACGTGGTTGCTGTGCCACGCCACCTGGCCGACAAGTTATCCCGTGACGACCCCATTGTCTAAGTCTGTATGCGCGTCGACGGTATACTGTCCTGTTCACCTGGCAACCTGAGCGACGTACCGAAGATCATTTCGGCGGCTGATCTGCCCAAACGTTCTTTAACGGCGGATCCAACGCCGAGTAATAATGCTGGTAAAGTAATATTCCATGAACTCGGTGATTCGTGTGCCATAATGGCAGCTTTAGGCTGATGATGGGAACGTTCGACCATGCCGTTCGACTGGGGGTGGTAGCTCGTTGTACGGTTTCTGATAATGCCAAACTGATTACACAAATTATCCCACAATTTGGACTCGAACTGAGCCCTTCTATCAGTGGTGATAGTAGCTGGAGTCCCAAAACGAGCTATCCACCCGCTGAAGAAAGCATCGGCGACTGTTTCAGCTTTAATATCTACGATTTGTAGGCCCCTATGGTCCCGGCCAACACGTGAAACGATCGACACAAGTCAATAAATACTTAAAACCGTCGGAGTATGTAAAGGACCAACTATGTCGATGTGAACGTGGTCAAATCTCTCTGTTGGTTCAGTAAACTTGCCAAAAAACGGTTTATTATGACTAGAGATTTTAGCGGTCTGGCAACCTTTTCAAGATCGGCACCAATTCGCGACGTCTATATTCATGCCGTGCCAAACAAATCTAGTATTGATAATTGGCTTTGTAGCTCTATGCGATGGATGTCCTAGCCCAAGAAGGCTCGTAACAATTTTTTTCAGAATTTGGCTGTGATATACGGCCTAGCATGTCCCGTCGACACGTAACACCATACCAAGACATTATCAAATGATTTCAGTAGCTGAAAATCTAACGTAGAAGATATTGGATGACGTAACCGCGTAAATTCAGCGCTTAGGGGCTGATCTGCGCTTAATTCTTTATAATTGATTATTGAATCATTTCTTAAAGCTGATACAATAAAGCGTCTGCAACGAGATTTGTCTTGCCTTTCACGTATCTAATGTCGGATGTAAAATATAGGCCATATGCCTAGTTTGGCAGAGTGACGGGCGCTCGGTTGTTGAACTCATTATATACGGTATGTTAAAGGCTTATGATCAGTGTTAACAAAAAAATTTCTGCCTTCTTAATTGTGTCCAAAGTGCCTGATAGTGGCGTACACCGCTAATAGTTCTCTATCAAACGCACTGTAACGTGTCTCAACAGGTGATAACTTCTTGCTGAAAAATGATAACAGTGGCCACACGTTGTCCTCGCTTTGCTGTAATACATCTCCGACTGCGAAATCACTAGCGTCACACGTGATATTCAATGAAGCTGAGGGGTTCAGGTGTACCAGCAGGGTCGCATTAGCAAGCATTTGTTTTTATTCTATAAAAGCTAAATTGGCGCTCTCTATCCAACATACGTCTAAATTCGATTTAAGAGATAACCTAGTCTGCCCTTCATTAGCTACTGTTAGTAACGTGTTATTCTTGTGTCAATTTCGCCGCACAATGAGGTATAAATCTGTGGTAATAATAATTGACCATGCCTAAATATCTTCGTAGCGCCCGTTGTTTCTCGGGTCTCACAAAATTCACAATCGCATCAACGGCGGTGGGTAAAGGTGAAATACCTTCCTAAGAAACGTGGTGGCCTAGGAAACTTTATTCAGGCATTCCGATTATAATACCATATTCGGCCAGGCGAGTGAATAAAATCTGTAAGTGTTTTTGATGTGTTGCATGGTCTGGGCTTGTCACGAGCAGGTCGTCCAGATACACAAATACAAAGTCTAGATCGCGTGTCACGTGATCTATAAATCTTTGAATAGTTTGCCCCGAATATGTACACCGAACGGGGTCCGAGTAAAATTGAATAAACTGGCTCAAACGGGATTTGGTAATATGCCCGAACAAGATTGATCTTCGAGAAAACTTTAGCTCCTGCAAGCTGCTTCATAATGTCCTGTATGTGTGGTATGGGATATATCTATCCGGCACCGTTTAGGCGTTCAAACTTCTGTAATCGCCGCATGGTCTCCAGTCGCCGTTTTTTTGGAAACATATGCAGTGCTGACGACCATTCGCTGTCGCTTGACTCTATAACGCCTAGTTTTATCATTTCATCAAATTCGCGTTTCGCAGTCACTAACTTATCTGGAGCAAGCCGTCGCGGGTGCGCAAAAACAGGGTGCCTTTTTTCACAATTTTATGAGTGATACAGTGCTTCACAGTCTCGCCCTTTGCCGTAGGGCGGGTGAGTTCCGGGAACTGATCCAGCAATTCGTTGTATTCATTTCGAATACGATCTATTCTGTTAAGTGATAATGACTTTATTGATGATAAAGTAGCCTAATTGTATAGTTAAACCGGTTCTCATGTCTCTCAAACATGTACCGTGCAAATCGACAGGTAGAGTGTAATGTATAAGAAAATCGGCTTCTAAAATAAGTTGCTTAATATCTGCGACTATAAATGTCCAAGAGTAGTCTCGTTTGTAACCCAACGTCAACTACTCGCTTACAAGCACCTTAGGTTTTGATCGTGGCCGGTATTGTTAGCTGCGACGATTGGTAAGCTATTAGTGTCCGCTGTCCCGTTAGCGCAAGACTTAGGTAAAACACTGACTGCAGCCCCCGTGTCAATCAAATAGTTACATTCATCTCGTTTGTCTGCGACGTACAATAGCCTGGAGGGAGATAACCTAGGAAGGGTAGCTTCCGTATAGTTATGTCGCGTCTATGTTGGCTTGCCAGATGCGAGAGTTGATACCTTGCTCATGGTACTCTGCACATGCCCGCTTTATCACCGAACTTGTTGAGTCGCAGGAAAAACACCCTGTCTATTATTTTGAGAAACATTAGGTATGAAAGGTTTCGCCTGTACGGTACATTAGGTAAAACTGATTTTTTTGTTTCACGATTTTCAGCGGGTTGCTTATGGCTAAATTATTTTGCTGCTGACGTCTCTAGTTTCTTTAGTCATCGGGAAAAATCTTCTAAAAGTCCAATGAGTTTAGCACTTTCACTCACTTGGATCTCAGCAACACGGGCTTGAAGTGCTTTCGCGTCGTTCTCCGATGCCAAAGCGCGGTCTGCCAAGTTAGCTAAATCTTCTAGCAAAATGCCAAATGGGCCCTGATGGAAACTGACATTTGCCGAATAAAGGCCTGGCGTATCACGGCCTTCCCGAAAACTGCTGACGTTCAGAATCCAGCTGTCTTTTGAGGAAACGAGATGAAATGTCTGACCCTAACTCCGCGCCCGAAATAACTTTGTTAGCTTGTTTTGGCTTAGGTAACCCTCTGCGCTCAATAAAAACTCGTTTGAGGTTAGCGTAGGCTTACTTATGCACTAGAAAAGGTTGTAGTAAAACATCTCTTACATCAGACGCTACCTCGCCTGAGAGGGAAGCATGGGTTAATCTGAAGCGTATGTCGTCGTCTGTGGTGTTGTGAAGATCAAATTGTGTTTCGATCTGGTTAAACCAAAGTTTGACATCTGTAGGGTAGAATGTCGCTATCTTCAATTTTGAAAGATTGCGATTGGGAAGACCGACAGTAAACTGGAGACGGGCTTCTAGACGATTCGCTCCTAGAAAGTTCGCTCTGTCGTCGATGATTTCGAGCAATCCATAAAAAGATATGTTTGGCGAAGGCACGTACGCCAAACATATTTTGTAGAAATTACACTGATGGTCCAATAAAATTTAGCCGTTGCTGGCTTGCCATCATTCGTCATTCGTGGCATTGGGAGAGATGATCCGTCGTTTCTCGTGTGCGTTGATGGACACGCATCACTATAAAGTTGGCTTGCATATTTTCCAACAATTAGGTGAAAATTGAAAACACGTTTAAATAATATTGATAAATATTATTAACTAAGAAACTATAGTTATATTAATGAAATAAATCAACGAATTAGTTGAGGAATTATGGAAAATGTGAGCTGTTATGTCATCCTGACTTGATTGACCATGACATGAGGCATGATACGCCACGAGGTCCAACTCCAAGCGTGTCCAGGTCGTTATTCCGACAGGTCGTTATTCCGACAGGTCGATGTTCTGACAGGTCGTTAGTCCGACAGGTCGATATTCCGACAAACAGGTCAATATTCCAACAGGTCTATATTCCCATAGGTCGATGTTCTGACAGGTCGATAGTCCGACAGGTCGTTATTCCGACAGGTCGTTATTCCGACATAAAAATATTAGCGAAAGAGAGGATTAACAGTTACTGTCGTGATGAATAGCAATGGAAACGAGAGGGCCCATGATACAGGGCTATCTATCTCGAAAATAATGTTGTTGAACTCTTTTAATGTTTAAGTGCTGCATCACTCTTTGATATTTAGACCCTATTATTCATTTGAAACTGGCACTTGTGACGCAAATGTCAACTTCAAATGAATGGAAATACCCCCACGTTTAAAAACTGGACCTGCTATAGGCCTAATAATTTACAGTCTGGTCTTTATTTGAGATCTGAACGCATTTGGCCGCACCGAAAGGGTTAACTTCTCCACCCTTAATTTCTGGGAGCCATGTGTAGTATTTTTTTAGCAGACGTTATAAGCCCTATAGAGGGGACTAAAGCTTTGTTCGCTTTCCAGAGTGTCTTATTTGCTACTATTAACCCTATATTTATCCATCCCTTCAGTCTGTAACAGTGAGAGTATACAGTCTTGGTGATCCTTGCAACAAAGTCTTGATAAAGTGTAATAAAGTCTTGATAAAATGCAACGAATGATGATGTAAGAAAATAGAAATAATTAATAATTCAATTTGCCCTGGGATTAACCCGTTGATTAGTACCCATGTAGGCAGCCGGCTGATAACACCGACTAAAACGCGGCACAGGAAAAATACAATCAGACTTTTAGGCAAAATATGTTTTTACTCATAGCCAGCCTGGAAACAAAATGTAGTTGATTGAAATAAAAACAATCTGAACAAAAGCTCCAGCCCCTGCTATTTTAATGGTCCCCCTAACAAAGTCTGTGCAATAGTAAATTTTTTGATCCCTTGTTCTGTCTGTTATCATTTGCACTTTTACCTTAATTTTACTTGTAGGCCTATTTATAATGTGCATCAATCGTATTCTGAATATCAAACGTAGTAAGGGTGTTGACCACCTGTAGTTGATATCCGAATGTACATAATTTTATTTGCAATTGCATATTTCTACAATTATGATATATCATTTATGTATATTTAATTATAATAAATAAATAAATACATTTAATAAAAAACAAGATTCCCACAACTTTCCCTGTTTTTTTCCCTGACTGTTCAGAAATTTCCGGATTGGAAAATTATAGGCCCCTACATTAAACTAGTAAATAGAACAAAATCTTATTGAGCGACCTCCCTACAATCCTAATGCCGTCCAAATACATGTTGCTGGTAGGCTTCAATTTATTTATTTCCACTAATAATAAGTGCGTTTATTTGTGTTATTTTATACTAGTTAAGAAATGTTTTTGTTTAATGCCCCGCACAGAATATTTTTTGTTTTGTGTGAAAAAAACGTGGCTGGTTAACTGGGTAATAATTATAGTATTATAAGCCCCTATCCAGTGTTAGTTTCGTTGAAGTGAAGTCTGAGTGTAGCTAATTATAATATAAAGAGGGTAATCCTCATTCTCTCAACGACCTGTCGGAATAACGACCTGTCGGAATAACGACCTGTCGGAATATCGACCTGTCGGAATAACAACCTGTCGGAATAACGACCTGTCGGAATAACGACCTGTCGGAATATGGACCTGTCGCTTGGATTACAGGGTATCACAAACCTATTTATCTCTCACTGTCACTGATGACAACTACTTCGCTAGGCATAGACTGCAATTTTATTTTGGTCAGTGAGAACATTCAAACGTGTTTATTGATTTTTACGTCACCAGGTGGGGCTGATTTATTAATATTAATAAATGATTTTCTAATATTAAGAAAAAGACCCATTTTCTAATATTAATAAATGATTTTCTAATATTAATAAATACTTTTCTAATATTAATAAATGATTTTTTAATATTAATAAATGATTTTCTAATATTAATAAATGATTTTCTAATATTTATAAATGATTTTCTTAATATTAGAAAATGGGTTTATTTCTTAATATTAGAAAAATGATTTCTTAATATTAGAAAATGATTTCTTAATATTAGAAAATCATTTATTAATATTAGAAAATGAATTCTTAATATTAGAAAATCATTTATTAATATTAGAAAACCATTCATTAATATTAGAAAATCATTTATAAATATTAGAAAATAGGGAATAAAGTCCACTTCGGCGTTCCATATATTTGCACCTTTAGGCCTACGGAAGTACAGTAATTGTAAGTTATCTCTATGCCAAAATAAATATTAGTAGGTCTAGTGTAGATCTATAATCTCGATACTTCTCTAAGAACGTTGTTATTATTTGAAACATTGTGGCATGCACTTGTCACAATCTCATTGTGAGACATAATATGTAGACGTAGTATTAGTAGGCCTACATCTTGTTATGAAATTAATTATTATTGGACACACTGGCATACCCCCGTGTCATTTCGAGAAATACTGTGGATTATTCTTTTGTCTATTAGTGTGTGCGAAGTAATTTTCTAAGAATTTTTTATATGCATGGCCTCGTATGAAATTAATTATTATCAGACAAACGTGTCACTGTGGGGTACCATTGTGTCGTAACTACGTTGCAAATCATACAGTCAGTGGATCATAATCCTTCTATGTTTACTACGATGGTACAATTTATTTATTCTCTTATAAAATAAGTTATTATTTGACACAGTGACTTTCACTTGTCACAATCATTACTAGACAAATGTGGATTACCATAATTTGTATTTTTTTGTGTGTGTGTGTGTTGCAATTCTTTGTAACCTCTTTTTCTCTTACAATTATTTGATTTATTATTTCACTCAATGCGGTGTACACTTGTGCCACAATTTCATTTTAAGACCTAGGTTTACTGTCTACTAACCTTATGTCCTTTATCAGGCCCGCCATCAGATTTAACAACAATAATTATCATATGATACAAATTATTAGTTGGCACACTGGTGTAACATTGTGTCACAATGTCATTGGGAGCCATTTTGAATGGATTATCCTTTTGCCTGTTAGTGTTAAAAATTTGGCCACGAAAGGGCTAAAACATTTTTATGAAATTTATTGTTATTTGACATTGTGGGGTACCCTCATCACTTGTATCAGCATTTCAATGCGAAATATACTGTGGAATATCTTTAGGTTTGTTAAATGTGTTGCAATTTAATACATGAACAAATTCATTAAAAAGACAAATAGGAACATTACTTATTTCAATTTACTTGGTGATTTAGTCTCGACACATCATTCTGTCATAATTTATTGACAATGCATAATGTGGATAAACCTTGATGAATGTCATTTATTCAAAGTATTATTTTTTTTTTTTTTTTAGGAAATACATGCACATTTCTCAAAAATTAGATTAACTTCATTTTGCAAGTAATAACTGAACACAATTTTCAATAATTTTGACACTGCGGAGTACCATTGTCATAATTGACATGATATAGTGCTGCCCGATGTGGACTATCCTTATATCATTTAGACATACGCCTGCAGTGGAATAACTATATCATTCGGCATGTCATTTACAAATAAATATATATTTTCAGGAATTGCTTACACTGAAGTACCATTGTGTCATAATTTATTCACAAGACATATTGTGAATCATTCTTATATCATTTACAAACAAAATTTATTTTCAAGAAATGCCTGAATAGTTTACTATTAATTTAGACACACAGTCAAAGGTTCACGCAGGTCATTAAAGGTCATTAAATTGAAAAATGTGACTTAATATCATTAAAGTCATTAAATTTTTCATTATAAGTCATTAAAAATAAGAAAACTAGCGATTATATATGAGCTCCATGTACGATAGTCAACCAGCCTGTCCTAATAAATACTACTGGGGCCGGTTTCTGTATCGTACTTAAGTAAAAAGTGTCAGCTTTGTACTTAAGTACGTTACACAAACCGGCCCCTGCGGCCGGTTTGTGTAAGGTACTCAAGTAAAAAATTAATTGGGCTGGTTTACGTAACATACTTAAGTAAGAAGTTAACTTTTTACATAAGTATGTTATGGAAATCGGCCACAGGGGCCAGTTTCTGTTACATACTTAAGTACAAAATTAACACTTTTTACGTAAGTACGATACAGAAACTGGCCCCTGGCTTTCACCTATCATTATTGTCGGAAGGTGCATGTAATATGCTTACAGGTATAGCGGTTATTTTACGTTTAACATAAGACAATAAGGTATACATGAGTATTAATTTGTTCATTTTGGTCAGTAAAAAGTCATTAAATGTGAATTGAAAAACATTATTTTTAAAAAGAGTAGACCCGCAGGACCCTTGACTGTGGAATGTCCTTGTGTCATAAACCATTTTTCTGGAAATGACTGAATAATTTATTTTTAGACACACTGTGGAGTTCACTTGTGTCATAATTTATTTTTCAGGGAATTCCTGAACAATTTACTATTAATTTAGACACACTGTAGAGTTCCCTTGTGTCATTATTCATTTTCAGGAAATGCCTGAATAATTTATTTTTCAGGAAATGCCTGAACAATTACTATTAATTTATTTAGACACACTGTGGAGTTCCTTGTGTCATAATTTACTTTCAGGATATGCCTGAATATTTCACTATTAATTCAGACACACTGTGGAGTTCCCTTGTGTCATAATTTACTTTCAGGATATGCCTGAATAGTTTACTATTATTTTAGACACACTGGAGTTCCCTTGTGTCATAATTTACTTTCAAGATATGCCTGAATAATTTACTATTAATTTAGACACACTGTGGAGTTCCCTTGTGTCATTATTTATTTTTCAAGAAATGCTTGATACGCTGTGGAGTGCTCTTGTCATAATCTACTTTTAGGATATTCCTGAATAATTTACTATTAATTTAGACTCACCGTGGAGTTCCCTTGTGTCAGGTTTTTACTTTCAGGATATGTCTGAATAGTTTACTATTAATTTAGACACACTGGAGGACCCTTGTGTCATAATTTACTTTCAGGATATGCCTGAATATTTTACTAATAATTTAGACACACTGTGGAGCTCCCTTGTGTCATAATTTACTTTCAGGATATGCCTGAATATTTTACTAATAATTTAGACACACTGTGGAGTTCCCTTGTGTCATAATTTACTTTCAGGATATGCCTGAATATTTTACTAATAATTTAGACACACTGTGGAGTTCCCTTGTGTCATAATTTACTTTCAGGATATGCCTGAATAATTTACTATTAATTTAGACACACTGTGGAGTTCCCTTGTGTCATTATTCATTTTCAGGAAATGTCTGAACAATTACTATTAATTTCTTTAAATACTGTGGAGTGCCCTTTGTGTCATAATTTACTTTTCAGGAAATCCCTGAACAATTTACTATTAATTTAGACACACTGTGGTGTTCCCTTGTGTAACAATTTATTTTGCGGAAAATGCCTAAAATAATAATTTAAAAAAAGACAATGTGGAGTACCTTTGTGTCATAATTTGATGACAAGACATATTGTGGCTTAACCTTATGCCATTCATAAACAAAACAGGATTTTCCTGAACATTTTTTATTAATTTAGACACACTGGTGTACCCTTGTGTCATAATTTAATCACAAGACATACGTTGTAATTAACATTTTTTACAATTATGAAGAAATACAATTTTCAGGAAGTACTTGAACAATTTATTGACAAGATATACCATGGTTTATCTTTCTTATTTGCAATTACGTGCAACTTTTAATAATAAAACACAGTCGGGGAATACCTACTGGTAATAATTTTATGACGACTCAGTCATTTATTATATTTACACAACATACAGAAAGGGCTACAAAATTACATTTCCAGCTGAATAAAAGCACGATTTTATGATAATTCAATAATTCAGACAAACTGGGGTAAATAAAAACCAGTGTCATAATTTCATTAGCCTCAGAGATGGTCAGCACAGCTAATAAATACTGGCGTTTAAATCTACACGGTGAGGCTTTATTACAATGAGATTATAAAATAAGATTGGCGTTTATATCTACATGGTGAGGCTTTATTTCAATGAGATTATAAAATACAAATTATTGATCAAACAATGACGTATTAATTCATGGGACAATTGATCGTCCTTGCACTGGATTTTTGGACAACAATTTTACGAAGGGCAATGATTACAGACTTTGTATCGCACACTGAGTCTGCTATTACGGATTAAATACATTAAGACTAAAGGTTGGTTCTAAATTGTCAGGGACAATTGTGAATTTTTTTAATACCTTCGTCATAGCCTACTGCTTTCATTGTGTACAAGAAGCAAATTGTCTGCAATCAACTGCTTAAATTGATTGGTTACTTATCCTCAAATGATACATTATATAGAAACAATAAAGAACACTCATGATTTATTTATGTGGATGGTATTTATGTCGATAGCATTACATACTTTGAGTATGTACCGGTACATATTATTGTCTCTCATTCCTTATTCTGTTAATAATTAGGACACAACTTCCCACTTTGTGTGAATCCAGTTATGATACATTGCTATTAATATCCATATACATGATTGCAAATATTGTAATTTAAATATATACACCTAATCTGACCATTTAACTGGCGAAAAGTATTCTGGTTACAGGATTGTGGCATCTACATCAGACAGACAAGCTGAACAACATCATATAACGGCACAACCTAATTAGATTGATAGTCAGCACACCAAAAACAGGTCTAGTCCTTTATCACAGGTTGCAGAGGTACAGATCAAGCCAGGAGAATAAAATCCCGCAGCCTGTACATGATCCAGATGATTTCATCAAAACTGGTGTAAAAATCGCACCTCCTTTTCATTTTCTTTCATGGGCTTCCAGCACTGCCTTTGAGACAGTGCTTATGGCAGAGGTCAGCCCACTCTCTGGTTGTGGTGCTAACGATCCCAGACTGACATTCCATCAAGTCAGATTTTTTTGTTTGATGCATGATGCCATTTGATGCTAATGATGGCGGCCAGGCATGATTTTCATGTTTAAAGAAGGTATCCATGTCACTTCCTCTAGCCTGACACGATACATACATTCTTGAGAAAAGTGAAATGTCATCATTCAAATTGGAGAGATTGAAAGTGTGTTTTTCAGTTTTCTTTTGTGTATCAGAACATAACAGAGGCCGATTGTTTTTTGATACGGTGTCATTTTATAGTGTCAACGGTATTGTTGTAGAGACGCTCTTCAAGAAATGTATGGTACTGGGCTTTACCAATATCCTCAGCGGACTTTATCGCATATACCACACTTTTAAGCTTTATTTGTTTAAAAACGCTTTATTTGTTTAGAATCAAGTGCAAAAAGATCAGAACTGGTATCAACAAATGGGTTATCAAGTTCCTCAATGATATCAGTCACATTCCTTACATGAGTAATGAAAGTCTTCTGCACACTTGGTATTTGTTCATGATGGCGATCTGTGTCCTTTCTTTTCATGAATGATTTCCATCATATCCCATTAAAAGTCTAGCTGTTTCAGGGCCGCTAACCATCCACCGAGTAAGAGCAGCTTAGTTTTCTGTTATGCCTATGATGCCACCATCACCTTTCACAATTGCATTAATATGCTCATGAACCTGGTCATGAGCCAATGATGAGAATTTGCGCTTAGTTTTCTGTGTCACAAAACTCCCAGCGAAAAATTCTGAATGCGTTGAAGGACTGTTATTTTCCAAGGAGATAAGATCGTTGACATAAACTGTGAGACAGCGAACGTAATGATAATGATCGAGTGCGAACATCCAAGAAATGATTTTAGTAAGAGCCTGAATGTAAGAAATGTATTTTTGTTCCCGCTGAGATCTAAAGAACTGGAAGAAGAGAAGCTCCAAATCCAAAACTCTGTGCCAGTAATCAAATTGAGGATGCTCTGACGCCATATACTTTGACCATCATCAGGAGTGTGGAGTTCATACTCTGCATATGACTTTTAAAGAAGAATATACAGTGCACCAATATAATTGAAATCAGAACATTTTTGGCTATTTTAGAAATGAAAATGTATTTCATGGCGGCCATTTTGAATTTTCAATTTTTTGCGGGAAGAAATGGACAGACCGTGTCGTTCCTGGCAGTTTTGAATTCAAACTTGTTCAAAGTCCAATGCTACAAATGTTCATGCTTTTATCCGGATGTGCACACACAAGGCACTTTTTGTTACAGATCTGCCCCACTAGCCTTGATGATCTGGAGGTGTTAAAACGAAACATTCACTATCGCCTCTGTCAGTCATTTTTAAAACTTTGTGTTTGAAATTATTGAAAAAGTGAAGTGCTTGCGTCTGCGGGCCTATTGGCTACTGAGCAGTACTCGAGCATGTTTGAAATGGTATGCATGTTAACCATACTAGTCTATTTCGGTCATCATGTCTTATCCGAGAGATATGTGCACAGCAAAAAATTTAAAAAGTTCTTGAAATATAAAGAGGTTGTGTAATATTAAGTAGTTGAAGTGGGGTCGTGAAACGAGTTGTACACTACTGGGGTTGCTGAGTATAATATAAGTTCAGTTGAATAGTCGCAATGCTGATGTAGTAGACGTTCTATTACAGTTGTTATTGATTGATATATAACACACCAAATATGTGAGGATTTCAGGCCAAAATAATTGCTAAGATACTATTCTACGCTAAAGGGTAGTTAGTAATTTGACCTGCGCTGAAATATTTCCGCAGAAGTCGAAGAAGTAACACAACTGAAGTAACACAACTGTCAAATCATATACATGTGCTGAACGTTTGAATTAATCAAATTTTCATTATATTTGAGAAAACAAAATTGTGATAACAGTCTAGGTTTGACTGTATTATTTGTTTACAGTTTGACTCAACTTTTGTAAATTAATTTCTGGAAATTGAATATCTGACTAACGGGAGTCTACAAAGACTGCATAGTATGCAATTCCACTAGGAATATTTTTTTAATATAAATTCTGTTTGAGGAGCATTTGTTGTGACGTCAAAATCGGTCGCTTCGTATCGAGACAGGTTGGTTCATGTTGCCTACGCCACGGTAGTGTATAGTTTTGCGGATGTGCGGCAGCAGCTCATTAACATATTTCACTGGCAGACGATCGCCTGCTGTTTCAGCAAACCACACGGCAGGAGGCGCAGTCAGCCTGTTTACGGAAAAAAATAGATTTTTGAAAATTGATAGAAAAAAATCGAGCTGTGTTAAAACACAATGCGCGATATAAATTTATTAATGGTTAAAAGCAAATATTTTGAAAAAAAATGTAGTATAATCTTTGCACGATTTTACGCATCAAACAGCAATCCCAACTCAATAGTTAAGCTTTGTTCACTGTGTGGCGTTTTGAAAAGAGTGTAACCGGAGTCCCATAGGTGCCGTGGAAAAAACATGGTGGCCTTAATTTATGTGAATAATAAAGAGCCGAGTTAATCGGGTGATATGCGCGTTGCACGCCGGTAAGGGGGGGGGGGACGCATGCGGCCACGCCAGCCAGATCAGCTAAGCAAGGGGAAGCAGTGCCGGCTCGAGTGGCGACTACTTACCAGCACATATTATAACAAATCTGCTGTCTGAAATAAAAATATGATTATATTTGGATGTTTCTGACCTACGGTATTAGCATAGGGATTTTTTATAGACCAAATAAGACCATTATTGAAATGTATAATAGGCGAACAATTTTAAATGGCTCTAATCCTTTTAAAAGCTCTATGAATCGAGGTTATAATTTATCAATTCAAAAATTGGAATTGTAGGTATGAGAAATATAGTTTATTAAGAAATTTGGTGGAAAATTCTCATAAAAATTGGGTCACCCAAATGAGGTGTTCAACGATTTTTCGCTGAACAGTCTGGGAAGGAAGAGTTCTGTTTCACTAGACTTGTCTTTCTGAGGAGTGCCCCTGCTGCAGCCTTGACAAATCCGTGTCTAAGTATGATGACAAAAAGATGACGCCCTGAATAGAATATAGGGCCTACTATACCATTGACATTTGTAGCCCAGGCCTACAGAGTAATATCAAGGGGTGCCACAGGGGTAGGGATGTACACATGATGGTACGATAAAAGTAATACTTCAACATGATTTAAAGTTTTTGAAACATAGACAATTGCTAATTAAATTATAAGAATTTAACAAAGTTGTAAATCACAGGCAATCACATACTTTACAAGATTACAACAGTATCCATGTCGTGACAATCCTCTCCACCAGTTATATAACTTTGATAAATGTGTATAATCGTTGTGTTTACAGCACCCATCTGCGATGATGGGCGCAAACAATATAATCGAGAGCGGGTCACCATCTCTTATTCACTGGGCCACATCTTACAATTATGGAATTCATTGCGGGCCAATGTAGCAGGTTCCCAGCTTTTAAACAACCTTTCTTGTACAGTCTGAATGGAAGAGAGGCCGGAAGGCCTATATCTTTCCCTGTATTAATTTGCGGTCACAAATATTTAAAAACTAGACTTGTGGTGTTTTTTTAAATTTCAGTAAAATCACTTGCACATTTCTGGATGGTGGGTAATGCGATTGTAAAATTCGAATTATTTTCTGACAATTTTTTAGTTTTTGCACCCAGAAGAAATTATGAAGGTCATCCATGCCGGCCATTTTGAATTTCAATAAAAACTTTAAAAAATCACCCACACCCACAAAAAATTTGATCGGTGTGGGCATTTGGAAATTCAGCAATTTTTTTTAAAGCACCTGCACATCTCCATATGTGAATGTGATTGTAAAATTCGAATAATTTTAAACTAATAATTTGAGTTTTTGCACCTTGTAAAAAATTGTAGCTGAACGGTGGCGGCCATTTTTAATTTCTGTTTTCAGTAAAAGCTTGAAAAATCACCTACATTTCTGCATATCGTGGGAGAATAAAAAAAATTGAATAATTTCTGACTAAGTTTTAGAGTTTTTGCTCCCACAATAAATTTTATAGTTGACCTCTGGTGGCCATTTTGAATTTTGGTAGCATCTTTAAACACATCCCTATGTTGCTAGAATGTAATGTTATAATTTCAAAAGAAATGACCACTAGTTATTGCGCTCACAAAGAAACGTGACGCCAGACGGAATCATGACATCCACCTTCCCTACTGGCAGGGGATAAAGTAAAGTAGTCAATACTGGATTTCTTATATTTTAATCACGATTCTATTACCATATAAAAAATATGATTTGTAAAAACAAGTAGTAAAAATGCTAAAACAGAAGATATACTACTACACAGTAACATCATGTATACATATTCACAACAAACAGTACCTATTGAAATAATATATGTATACATATGATATATTGAATAACAGATTACATACAATCTTCTAAAACTTTAAACAGTGTGTAAAGCACTAAAATGCCATCAATTGAATAGAAATAAATAAGTGATTGATGATAAAGGAGTTATTTCAGCTGCCACCTTGTGCTAACTGCACTAGAGCTAATGCACCTAGAATTCTGTCTTTTATTTCTGTTTGTTCAGATCCTTGCCCATTTAGGTTACATTTATTCTCTTTTGATTGCATAACCTTAACATCCATGGTGGCAGCTAATGGGGCTCCAGGATAGTCTTCTTTATCATTTTCATCTCCTGGTAGTAATAAGCGTTTCCTTGGAGCAGGGCGTTTAACACACATGTTTTCTACATCTGATTCTTCCTCTATGCTTCTTTTCGGTATATTCCCACCTTTATAAAAAATTCTCTCCTGTCTCTGTGAAGCATGTCTAAAAGAAATGTGATTATATGATTATATATGTGATTGTATCTATGTGTGTATTATACAGTGTTCCCATAAAGCATAATTAGAAACATTGGTAAGGTTGTCCTCACAAAAAAATCAGAAATTTCATGATTTCTGGGTGAGAGGGTGGGGTGATGGGAGCTCCCCCAATAAAGATGGCACCATGCCCCTTCAAAATCATCTAGAGATGAAACACTGAACAATGTGGGCAGTTGGTATCCTTTTTTCTCCTGGTAGCACGATCTGGAAAATATCACTAACTTGAATTCAAAACGATATACCAAATCTACTATTTTACTATTTTGAAACAAACTTTAGCAAACCCTTTAGCAAACACTCAGAAATATGTTTTCGCAATATAGTGGAACAAGAAGCCTGAATAGCACGCCCTGTCAAATTGGTTTTGAGCTTTTGCGCTCATAAATAATTAAAAAGTAGAGCTGTGGTGGCCAATTTGAATTTCAGTGAAATTTTGTAAAAAATCATCTGACATCTCCATACCGTTAGGAATATATATTTTTTTTAATTCTGACTGCTTATTTTGAGTTTTTATGTAGTTGACCTGTGGCGGCCATTTTGAATTTTGGTAGCATATTTTTATTGATAAAAAAACTAATTTGTGCATCTGCTTGTTGTGAGGAATGTAATTGAAAATTAAAAGAAAAAAATGACCACTAGTTTTTGAGGCTACATTGAGGTGTGAACGCGTGGCGGCAATTTTAAATTTCAGTGACATCTTGAAAACAATAAAAAAACATTGACCACTAGTTTTTGTCCCCACAAAAAAAAACCTGTGGCGTCCTTTTGAATTTCTGTAAAATCTTGAATAAATCACTTGCACATCTCTATATTGTTCGGAATGTGATTGTAAAATTTGAATAATTTCTGATTTTAGGAATTATGAAGAGGCCGATTTTAAGAACTATGAAGTGGCGTCCACTAGGTAGTTTTTCTGCTCACAAAAAAGTGTGGCGT
The DNA here is from genome assembly GCA_964017125.1 of Flabesymbios commensalis. NCBI lineage: Eukaryota > Metazoa > Annelida > Polychaeta > Terebellida > Flabelligeridae > Flabesymbios > Flabesymbios commensalis. The sequence goes on from OZ024902.1 coordinate 97,772,112, forward strand.
ACGCATGTCGGTTCCCTACATGACTGTGATGACATACAATGAAATAAAATCAAGTCTCAGATGCTGGCCCACACTTAAAAGCACCATACAAAGAGGACTGGAGAGTCATATATACTGACATTCTCCACACAGGGTGACTGGGTCCGAAATTAAACATGACATTATATGCATGTCTCACACATATCGCACAAAGTAGTAACTCATAGATATGCATAAATGACATGACAAAATATACTGTGTACTGTGAAATGTATCTATCATCACTTCAAAAAGAAGTATAAGTTTGGATGTACTCCATTCTTTTTTGAAAATGCTTGTTATCTGAAATTTGGTATTTTTAATGTCCTGATTATAGTCTTACACCACTGTGATCAATTTGTTTTGATGTCAAACTTAGAAGATTAATAACTCAGCAACCAGAAAAGTAAAATAAAAAAATAAAACACAATTTTGATGACTTGGATCTCTTGAATAAAATAAGCAAAACAGTTTTGCAGCTTCAACAATACTACAAACACCATACAGTACAGAACGGCCCATAGATTTTTTCCTGAATTAATATTTTATTTCAGTCGATGGCATATTATGACAAAGACATTTGTGGTATAAATGTGTGCGAGCATTAACACCTGCCATTGATACGAAATAATAAGGCAATGAGCAAATATATATATATTATTAGTTTAAAAAAATATAATTTTGTTATAAAATATCTTTCACTTTTAAATTATATTTTGTAAGCATAGTATGGGTCAAATAAGAGGGCCATTTTTATTATTCGTAAAGTTTATTTTCGAGGTTTAAATTATGATAACCAGTTATCAGCGTTTTTTTAAAAAAATAATTTTCAATTGTATACATGTGCCAGTTTGAATGACCTGCCGCTTGTGGACAATTGCAGCTCTACAGAACAATTTGCTGTGGTTAAAAAAAAAAGGAAAGTTGTATTATTGACAAATTGAGAAGCAGTTAAGCAAAATGTAATCTGAATACCAGGATATTGTGTTAAATTAACCATTTGTGAGGGGGTAACATGTTTTGAGATTGATAACTTTCTGACACAAGGAATCCGGTTCACAGCATTTCAAATATTAAACTAGATTTGCCTGAGGGGCAAAGCTTGCGTCCCCACCCGCCCCACATAATACATTAATTATAGAGAAATACAGTACTGTCACCAAATTTTTATGTAAACCACGTGAAAATGTGATTTCAGAATCAGACCAAAAACTAATCAGCATATGGACAGGGTAAGTTGCTTCCTTGGAACAAATCGGTGAAGCAGTTCAAGCTCTTCAGAGTAACATGTGATTCGTCGGCCATCTTGAATTTCGTTGGCCACTGAGCATACACAACACAAAAGATCAAATTCCTGCTGTATAACCATATTACCAAATTTTGATAATAGCCAAAATGAGCAAAACTGAAATATCAGCTAAAATTCTAAAAAATAAAAAAAA